>CP149062.1:1202500-2441857 GCA_038024825.1 Polylopha cassiicola
GAACGAAAAAGGAGATGGCTATCTTTGGACAAATATTGTAAAATGAATTCGCAATGTTTAGAGGTTCGAGGTTAACGGCCTGTTGAAGACTTATACGCTAATACGATTGATAACTAGAAGTCGTTAAGTAAAGGGATTTACTGGTACATGTTAGAAGTTGTGATTCTCAAGAACGGAATAAAGTAATCAAGTTGTATTTGGTGTAAAAAAATAAAAAATCCTGTTATTCAAGTGTAATTTATTTTATTTGAATGTTGTATTTATTTATTTCATTGCATTACTTTGAGAAAAGCACTATACATGCCTAGCCGGGAAGGGGCTTGCAAGCCTCGTAACAATATCCGGCCTCCCTTCGGTCGGCCGTCTATACTGTATACTCGGCTCGCAAGCCGTCACTTCCCTGCGCCGTCTGTAATGTACTATTTCCGTCCTCCGGCCAGAAAGCGCCTACTTTGTGGCCGCTTCGCTAAATGAAATTTCCGCTTTCTGGCTTCGTCGAACAGAAAAATAGTATACTGACCTCGGCCAGTAAAATAAAAAAGCCTCAGATCACATTTTTGTCAACCTCGGCTTCGCCTCGGACGACAATTACATGTGATCTGAGACATTTTTTATTTTACTGGCCTTGGCGCGTAATGTACTATATTCAGTATAGGCTTTAACATGCTCTTATGAAGGTTAGAAGATACTGTTTCCGAAAAAACCTCACTTGAGAAGAAACGGTAAGAAACTCAATGAGGTATCGTTTTTTCAAAATAGTTACCTACATATTACAATTTATTCTTACAAACTATAGGGTGGTAAGTCCAGGCGCGGGCAGCGGGGGGAGCGTTAGTATGGCGCCGGGGTAGGCACTCCATACATAACTGATACTGTGCCTGTATTGATTTTATTGGTACCTAACTTTGTCCCGCCAATGTTTAATTATTACTTTTTTTTCAGTAGAAAATATTTATTCAAAGTGTAAACTAAAATCCTTTTATACACACTGACACTAATAAATAATATAAGTTAAGCATGTATTCAGTGGTTGTTTTAAAAATGTCATTTATTTATTTAAAAACAATAATTGACATACACCTAGTCATGACCAAAACGCCAATTATGTTACAGGTATAAAATCAAATCAAATAAAATCGTACGTACAAAAACAAGTCTAATCTAAAACAAAACAAAAATAGTGTAATATATATTACGCAGTATTTACAACTTAAAAAGCCTTACTTCTTGCCGTTTCGCAAGAAACTCAATGAGGTATATTTTTTTCAAAACAAGGTACATAATTACTTACAAACTACACAAATTAAACAATCAAAGAATATACTACAACGATTTATTACTACGTACTACAGCCCAACCCGACCAAACTATCGGCCGATAGAAAGTTAGTGGTTCGCGGGGGCTTTTATAGCTGGCCAGCTATCAGCAAACATGCATCTTGGACGGCACAAATAAATGTTACAGTGTAGTAACTAAACATTATCATGCTCTTATAGTGCTTCAGTTCTCGGTATGAACTTGAGGTAGACGCCGTCCTTGGGCATCGTGAGGAATATCTTGGGGTTGATCTCGAAGCTGGTCGGCATCGACTCGGCGAGCTCCACGCGGTAGCTGCGCAGCATGGTCACCATGCCCGCGTACACTTGCATCTTAGCGAATCTCGTGCCTGGAAATAATAATACAATTAAAACAACTACACTATAGTTTCTTTGGTTCTTAACCTTTCTTAGGTCCGTTACCCTTATGACGTAACTAGGGTCACTGATTTTACCCCTCCTCCCAACGACGAACTAGCGAGCTAGTCGCCGCTACGCTGTGCTCAGAATTGTCACTTTGAAATTCGGCGTTCGAGACAACTACCAGCTAATTGTTACCCCCAGGTTAAGAACCAAGGAACTATATGCAACGTGCAGGAAGTATAACTAAACTACAACACTATATATGGCAGCAACTATAACACTAAATGGACAAAAGAGATGCTACGCGGACAATAAGGGATCTAGTTATATCTGTAATTTGATAATGGTTTCGTTTTGTTATTTGGTGTTTCGTCTAAGTATGAAGGGAATGCTAAGACCAGCTTTTGCCTGCGACTACGTTAGCTTAGAATTCGAAAATTCAGTGGATTAATGGGATTTGAAGCTTTTTGAAATCGGATTGAGTTTTCAAACATGCGTCACAATTAAATGTAATTTAAAGCATTGATGAGTACTCTTATTAACTTCGAAGGTAACTAGGTAATTTTTAACATAGTTTTAATTGATACGCGATTACACGATATCTTCTGTGATACTGATAACCTATCCCAAATCAATTTATTGTTACGTCGCTTAATGGTGTAATACATACCTATACACACTCGTGGGCCGTCTCCGAATGGGAAGAAAGTGTAAGACTTTATATTGCCTCTGTTTTCCGGCAAGAACCTCTCCGGTATATACTCGTCGGGCTTGGGGAAGTATTCGGGGACCCTGTGCAAGTAGAACAACGGTATGAGGACATTAGATCCCCTCTCCAATTTCAATCCATTCGGTAGAGAATAGTCTTCGGCCGCCTGACGGGTGAGGACCCCCAACACCGGGTACAGTCTGAGGGTCTCGTACACGCACGCTTCCAGATAAGGCAGTTCAGTGACGCAGTCGTACTCTAATTCGCCATTCCTCGCCTTCAAATACTCGTCTATATCTGCGTGAAGTCGCTTCTGGGCTTCCTTGTTCTTGGCAAGCTCGAACAGTGTATTGGTCAGAGTGCCGGATGAAGTCTCGAAACCACCAGTAAAGAAGGCCATGCTCTGAGTCGCCAACATTTTATTGGTCACGGACATCGTTATCTTCTCCTCTATTGCTTTGCTGTCTTTCGGGTTGACTATTCTGTCGCCCTCTATTATTTTGTTATTTTTTATTGTCAACATCGCATCCATGAAGTCGCCCCTCGTCCCCGGCTCGTTGTTTCGTTCGCTAAACACCTGATCGACGAGCTTTTCGAAAAAGATCATCATTTCTTTCGGTATCATTTCGAAACCTAACCGATAGAATAATTTTGGATAGACTACTCTGTAGACCAATTTCAGTGCGTTTGATGTTTCTATGTTTAATATGATGTCTCTTATTCTATCGAATGGGTTGTTTTCGACGTCATCGCCCATCGTGTCAGTTTCAATTCCGAAGAAACAGGATCCGATGCAGTCCATAGTGTATCTCGCCATGAGCCACCGTATTTCATGCGACTTGCTCGAAACGGCTTGCTTTTTGATCAGTACTTCCAAATCCTTAGTTCTCTCTTTTATGAGATGGAACATTTGCTTCATTTTCCCGGAAGAGAAGAGCGGCGTCAAGTTGGTTCTCAGAATTTTCCAGTGGTCTCCTTCTATGTTGAAAATGTTCTTTGTACCGTTCTCAATTTCATTGTAGCCCAGCGCCTCTCGGCCGTTGAAATAGTAGAAGTCCTTCTGTAGAATATATTTGATTAGTTCCGGATCCTTGACGATGACGCCCGGCTGCGTGCCGAAGTACATTCCAATTACAGGAGCGTCGGGGAACTTTTTGCATATTTTTTCAGTTATTTGCCCTATGTTCCTCTTCAATATCAACATTTTTCCATAGTTCCCTACGATGGGCAGCGGGTTCTCCTGAGGTATTCCCCGCCGCGTCCAATAAGTGCATTTGTAGTAGAAGTAGCAACATATTGCTAATAATACGCTGACCAGAATAGTTGACAGTTGGAACAGCATTTCGAGACGTTATTCCCTTTCGTGGTTAAACTTGAATCTGCCACCAGTCACCATTAATCGCCAGTTTTAATACTTTATTAGGTTTCCACTTGTAACGATGACTAGCGTTTTGGGCAATATCTATAATAAAAAAATACCAAACAACTTTTATTAGCTATTTACAAATGTTATCTTATGTGCTTGAATTTTCGGTCGATGTTTGATTGTGAATCGATGGCGAAACTGTTTATTGTTTTATCTACTTGTGTTATCGTTTTAGGGTCTCGTGCGTTTGAAGAAAAATCGGAACATACATTGTTTGTGACCCAAAGACTGATGTGAATCATTACTAATAAAAACGTGATAGTTTGTAAGAATAGATGTCTGGATGTATGTTTGTTACTCTTTCACGCAAAAACTACTGAAGGCATTTTGATGAAACTTAACAATAATATAGCTTATATATCAAAATAACATATAGGCTATATTTTATAATCATATTGTGAAAAGTATTCATCGTGCGGAGACAAAGTCGCGGGCGGAGGCTAATTTTAAATATGTGAGTAAATTATATAAAAATACCCTTTTATCTTCGAAAGTACTGAACTTAACATTTTTTAAAATAGGATAAATGGTTTTTCACCTTTAAATTACAGGAAAACTTATAAAAAAGGCTATTCTTTGTTTCGTCTGTTTTTATGTCATGACTCACTAAGTAGGGGAATGTATGGAACCCTCTGCGCGCGAGTCGAACTCGCACTTGACGGCTATTATGTTATATTTATCATAATAATTGTTTGTGCGTTGACGATTACAGATATATTTTTGGAATGTCAGGATTACATTTATATCTGATGCGCGTATGTTATATAATTTCTGGTCACGCTGACTGGACTGTAATACGAGTAGGTATAATACACGCTACTGTATAAGATAGAAAAAGAAAAAATAGATAATTAACTGTAGGTATATCAAATCCTGACTACGAATAAGGAAGATCGGGATTGCGGCATCTTCCGGTTTCGCCTACATCTCTATTTAGATAATACGTATCCAATACTTTTTTTTAAAAAGTTTTGTAAAATTGCGTGATAACGCTGTATTAATAAAACGATTATTCAACAAAAATTATAAACGCTAAGTTTTTAAGAATGTATCGATGTATGTTTGTTACTCAAAAACTACTGAAACATATATATAGCTTATACATCAAAATAACATATACCTAGGCTATATTTTACTAAGATATTGTGTAAAGTACCTACTCATCGTGTGTTGACGAAGTCGCGGGCAGAAACTAGTATATTGATGGATTTATCTTTGTATTTCAGGCGGCGTACTCAACTTAGCAGTTTCATCCCCAGCGTGTTGCAGAAGCCGTCGACGAGCAAAGCCAACGGGGAGTCGAAGCCTCTTAGCAATAACGACTTTAGGAGCATGTTGCTTAAGAAATAAATTACCTTGGCAACCGCAAAGATACTGCTGTAATACCTTATCATGTTCAGCGCGTTTATATTTACAATTAATAAAACAATCGGGGCTGTCGTGTTTTAAAAATCCTCGTAATCTAGAATGAGGTTCAGCTGTCATGTTCCATTGATAAGAGACGAGCTGTTAGCCTGTGATGAGAGACAAGCTACTGGCCTGCGATGAGAGACAAGCCACTGGTCTGTAAAGAGAGACAAGCTGCTGGCCTGTGATGAGAGACAAGATACTGGCCTATGATGAGAGACAAGCCACTGGTCTGTAAAGAGAGACAAGCCACTGGTCTGTAAAGAGAGACAAGCTGCTGGCCTGCGATGAGACAAGATATTGGCCTGTAAAGAGAGACAAGCTGCTGGCCTGTGATGAGAGACTAGCTACTGGCCTGTGATTGGTAAAGTGTGACAGCTGGACCTCATTCTACACGATGCGCATTTGTATGGTGACATTTCGATAACTTTCCAGTTGTCACATTCGTGGCAGACTAATAAGAAGATAGACCTCTGTTGCGAATATAGGATCTGTAAATTTCTCAAAACGTCTTCTTAAAATCAATGTACGCTAGTTAAATCAGTTACCTGGACATTGTAACTATTATTGCAGTATCTCCTTTGACTGGTCAAAGGAATTTAGTTTTTATTTGTTTAAGAATAAGGTCGATTAAAACTCCCGTTACGCGTATAGATTTGTGTAAATAAGAACTGATGCAGTGTTAGAAACCAATGTACTAATATTAACGAATATTGCTTAGTAATTATTGTTTTATTTGAAACCGTATTGAGTGAGATGTTTCAGTTTTCTGAAGACCTTTTTCACAATGTCCAAAGTCTCCAATAAGGTAGTTGCAATCTAGCAGTTAAAACACCATTTTATCAAGTAATTTATATACCTAGTACTAACAAATGTTCAATTGCTGCTTACCTGGTAGGTTGTTTAATATATAATATATCAGGCAGGCACCGAGTAAGCTAGCATTCAAGCTTCTGGAACATTAGTTTTCATCATCCGTCATTGTGGCTATTTATGTATTTTTGTGTATAAATTTATGTAGTGTAATATCTTCCTATTTTATATCGTATTTATCATATTATGTGTATTATTTATTTGTGCCTACACATGCTCTCTGTTCATTTCAAAGGTTGACTGGTAGAGAATGCCGTATGGCATTAAATTCGCCTTTTGTACATAATTTAGTTTTTTTGTGCAATAAAGAATAAATAAATAAATAAATAATTTTAAGTTAAAAAAAATGTGTTATATTAGTTGCAAATTATTCTACTCGGGGTCTTTTTGGATGTTGTGAGACGGGTCTTGTCTCTGGTGGAACATGACAGCTGGACCTCATTCTGCAATAAATCTAGCGGATTATTTTTTTAAGTCTGGATGTGGTGAAATATCATTAAAAAAATTATTTACCTACTAAAATAATCTTTTTTTATGTAAATTGTACTTTAACACTTAAGCACACTGGTTGTAGATTTATCATTTGTTACTTTTATTTATCTAATACGGGGTTTCTTTTCTTAATTGTGCTTCTAATTTAGTAGAACTTGATCGAAATGAGAATGGCAATAGAAATAGTTCGAAACTAGACTTTCTCGTATGATTAAGTTGAAATATTATTTTCGATTTAATTGAATGGCACTAAGATATTGATTATCGAAGATTTCTCTCTGAATTATTACATTTTCTTTGTCATCTATGAAGACCGCGCGGTTTTTTGGGTTGTTTGTAACAGAATACTAAAATCACACTATATTATCACTTATATTAAGTACTTACATTGAAATGTCAATTTCTAATAATTAGTAGGTACCTGTATTTATTGTTAATATAGAAATAAACTTTAATATTAGAAATATTAATTATCTATAGAGCTGAGTATAGCACCCGTGAGGTCTTCAGAATCTCGTATTTTTTTTTAACTAAGAGCAAATTTCAAAATTTTATACTTTCTAGTTTTAAAAATTCCAAAATGGCATTAAAAATAAGTCCAAATTGATACTAAACGTAAGTCCTCATTTTGTATAATGTACGTAGATATATATATAATTATAGTTATGATATAGGTTAAGTATCTATACCAACCCGGGTAGGTTTTGTCGCACGCGATATATCTGTCACTGTCATAATATGCTGTGAGAGAACAGTGACAGATCCTTTGTAACGCGACAAAGAGTACCACCGAAGCAGCTAACATGTCTAAACGGGCTGTATAAAGCCTTTATAAGGGTGTTTGCTCTTATACAGGCTTTGTACTGTTTGTATACAAGTCGTGTGCCGCTTGGGTGGTCATTTAATAGTGACTACGGGTTACAAGGTTGTATTACGAAACATTTAATAGAACGCGGTCTTTATGTATTGAGAATATATGAAATGTCGCGATATTATTATTTTTTCTGGACAGTTATGACTTTATGGACCTCGTAGACATAAGGCCGACTGACACCGGCCTCGTATTTCTTATGATAGCTGTCACCGACCTCGTATTTAATAAATTGTATTACCTACCCTTACATATAGTATTAGGTAGTTAGGTCGAGCCATACAGCTGTTACAAATACGGGGTTCTTGAGGGCTAGACAAGGTGTCAATGTTCAACGTTAAACGATAGCACCAAAATGTATGGGATTTGACATTCGCGATTGTCATGTACGTCATAATCGTTGGCGGATGTCAAATCCCATACATTTTAGTCGTTTCGTTTAACGTTAACGTTGAACGTTGGCATCTTGTCTAAGGGCCCTTGTAACTATTTACTGTCTTTTAATGCAACCTATATCTAAACGTTTTACATTTTACTTTGTGAATTAAGTACCAGTTGTTTCTGGGGCGGTCGTTGTTTTGTTCAATGAATACAAGATATTTATTTTGTTCTGAAGCGTGATGACGCTGTGTGATTGGTTGATCGATGATCAATAAAGAAATAAATGTTTTACATTATATTGAAGTTTTATTACAAGCTTGTGTTATGTGCAGTTTAAAAAAAACTTTAAAGAGTACTAGCTGCGATATAAATGTTGTTTTGCCAGTATTATACTACCTACATCAATTGTCGAAAGTATTTATTTCGGTTGGAGTAGATAGATAATTTGCCGATTGACATAGGCCTTCCCTACTTTCTATAATTCTTGATTGGATATTAGCGCGTCTTCGTAGAATTAGTATAGAGAAATAGATTATTTTTTAAAGTAATTAAAGAGTAGGAGAGGCATGTACTCGTAAGTACAACTGTTTGTCCACTAGCTCACATGTTTAGCTGTGCCCCGCAGTACAATATCTATTTAATTGCGCACTTTTTTCTTTATTTCTATCGTAAAATATTTTAACAAAGAAAATTATTTACTAAGATTAAGATGTTATAATTTAGGTAACTAGTATTTTTTCAATTCGTTATCATCGATTAAGAATCACTATGTTTTTATAGTGCTTCTGTTCTCGGTATGAACTTGAGGTAGACGCCGTCCTTGGGCATCGTGAGGAATATCTTGGGGTTGATCTCGAAGCTGGTCGGCATCGACTCGGCGAGCTCCACGCGGTAGCTGCGCAGCATGGTCACCATGCCCGCGTACACTTGCATCTTAGCGAATCTCAGGCCTGGAAATTATAATGTCACCTTGAATCTTTTTTTGAGAATAAAACCATTTTTCTACGAGAATAATCTAAAAATCGAGAACCAAAAAATCGGCATTCTATTCTAATCTCAATTGATAGCTCTTCTAGGACTTGTACCGATGTTACTATTAAAGCAACGTAAATTAAAACTTGTTTTAAAAAAACAAAAATCGGCCATGTTTACCCTGCCACCTAATAACCCAACTTAATATCTGTAGACTATTCACACGTAGATCAATAGGTACCTACCTACATATTGATCTAGTCCTAAAATATCTAAGGTAGGTACTTATTACGGGTACCTGACCACAAATTTTAATGCACATATCGACTGCTACCAATCCAAAATTAGTTTATTTTATGTTACTTAAATGGTATAATACATACCTATGCACACTCGTGGGCCATCTCCGAATGGGAAGAAAGTGTAAGACTTTATGTTCCCTCTGTTTTCCGGCAAGAACCTCTCCGGTATATACTCGTCGGGCTTGGGGAAGTATTCGGGGAGCCTGTGCAAGTGGAACAACGGTATGAGGACATTAGATCCCCTCTCCAATTTCAGTCCATTTGGCAGAGTATAGTCCTCGACCGCCTGACGGGTGAGGACCCCCAACACCGGGTACAGTCTCAGGGTCTCGTACACGCACGCTTCCAGATAAGGCAGTTCAGTGACACAGTCGTATTCCAATTCGCCGTTCCTGGCCTTCAAATACTCGTCCACTTCTGCGTGAAGACGCTTCTGGGCTTCCTTGTTCTTGGCAAGCTCGAAGAGTGTATTGGTCAGAGTGCCGGATGAAGTCTCGAAGCCACCAACAAAGAAGGTCATACTCTGAGTCGCCAACAGTCTATTAGTCACGGGCAGCGTTATCTTCTCCTCTATTGCTTTGCTGTCTTTCGGGTTGACTAATCTGTCGCCCTCTATCGTTTTGTTCTTTTTTAGAGTCAACATTGCATCCATGAAGTCGCCCCTCGTGCCCGGTTCGTTGTTTCGTTCGCTAAACACCTGATCGACGAGCTTTTCGAAAAAGATCATCACTTCCTTAGGTAGCATTTGGAAGCCTAACCGATAGAATAATTTTGGATAGACTACTCTGTGGACCAATTTTAGTGCGTTCGCTGTCTCTATGTCTAATATGATTTCTCTTATTCTATCGAATGGGTTGTTTTCGACGTCGTCGCCCATCGTGTCAGTTTCTATTCCGAAGAAACAGGATCCGATACAGTCCATAGTGTATCTCGCCATGAGCCACCGTATTTCATGCGACTTGCTCGAAACGGTTTGCTTTTTGATCAGTATATCCAAATCTCTAGTTCTCTCTTTTATGAGATAGAACATTTGCTTCATTTTCCCGGAAGAGAAGAGCGGCGTCATGTTAGTTCTCAAAACTTTCCAATAATCTCCTTCTACGTTGAAAATGTTCTTTGTACTGGTTTCTATTTCATTGTAGCCGAGCGAGTCTCTACTGTTAAAATAGTAGAAGTCCTTTTGTACAATAAATTTGATTAGTTCCGGATCCTTGACGATGACGCCCGGCTGCGTGCCGAGGTATATTCCAATTACAGGAGCGTCGGGGAACTTTTTACATATTTTTTCAGTTATTTGCGCCATGTTTTTCTTCAATATCAACATTTTTCCATAGTTCCCTACTATGGGCAGCGGGTTCTCCTGAGGTATTCCGCGCCGCGTCCAATAAGTGCATTTGTAGTAGAAGTAGCAACATATTGCTAATATTAGGCTGACCAGAATAGTTGACAGTTGGAACAGCATTTCCAGACGTTGTTTGCAATCGTGGTCGAACTAGATTCTAACATAAAGCACCACTAATTGTTAGTTTTAATACCCACGTTATTAAGTCTTCAGTCATATTATTATCAGCAGTGATTAGCGTATATTGGTATCTAAGTAATAGGTTCAAATGCTTGACCACGTCAATTGGCCATTTGTAAATGTTTCCTTATGTACTTGATGTTACGGTTGATGATCGATTGCAATAAGAAGATGAATGTTTTTTTTAATTTTACATAACTAGCTAATCATCGCTATCGCTTTTAGGGTTACGTGCTTCCGAAGAAATCAGTCATTGAATCACTTGTGTCTGTTCTTCTAACGCAGCCGATTTGCTCAAAAGAGCTTACTGGACCGATAAAGTTTAAATTGTTCACTTATCTTTCTGTGACTTTCATGTCCTTACTTATTAAATAAATACATAAGGATTATGGGACGGAACCCTCTTGCTCTGCACGCGAGTCGAACTCACACATACCTAACGATTTGTTATATTATTATTTTATTCGTAACTGTTTCTATGCAAAAATTATTATACAGAAAAATGATTTTTCCGTCCTCCGGCCAGAAAGCGCCAACTTTGTGGCCGCTTCGCTAAATGAAATTTCCGCTTTCTGGCTTCGTCGAACAGAAAAATAGTATACTGACCTCGGCCAGTAAAATAAAAAAGCCTCAGATCACATTTTTGTCAACCTCGGCTTCGCCTCGGACGACAATTACATGTGATCTGAGACATTTTTTATTTTACTGGCCTTGGTGCGTAATGTACTAATGAAGTAGGTATATCAAACAAGGGGCCAGTTGGTGTAGTATATCAGAACCCATGACTACGAAACCGGAAGTTGCGGGTTTGAATCCTGCATCATCCTATTAAGTATTTGAATAAGTAAGCTATATTTTTGTAAAGCTTCATCAAAATCCATTCAGTAGTGTTTGTGTTAAAGAGTGACAAACGTACATCCAGATACTATCACAAACTTTTGCGTCTATAATATTAGTACTTATGGATGTTTTTCCGTTATTTACCTAGTACCGTTTGCTTAGTTTGTAACTAGATCAATTAAAGTTATAAACGTCTTTGAACAATTTACTCATTTATTACCAATTTACCATAAACGAAATTTATATTTAATTTAATTTTACTTATTATTTTTTGCATGTTATAAATATACCTACCTAAAGAAGTATTTCAAACATCCTCGTTATCTTATGCCTATCTAATAGGTATTTCGTCATCTAAGTATGTTTTCTTAACATGAGGTTAGAAATGATAAAAAATGACCTCTTTAAATTGCTTTTATATACAAGTACGTAATACCTAATTTTATCAAGGAAATGTTATAAAAGACCGGCTAAGTGCAAGTCAGACTCGCGCACGAAGGATTCCGTAACTACCTACTTATTATCTATAAAAACGGCTAAAAAATCACTTTTGCTATATGGAAGACTCTTTAAAATATTGTATACTAGCTGACCCAGCGAACTTCGTACCGCGTACACATTTTTTTTTTCTTTTTTTTTTCCAAGTTTTCTCACCTTTTAAACCTTCCCTGGAGTTCCACAAACATTTTAAAATTAAAATCATCCAAATCGGTTCAGCCGTTCTTGAGTTTTAGTCAGACTAACGAACATCAATTCATTTTTATTTATATAGTTATATTATATTATATAAAAAAAATCATAGCTAAATAAATTCACGGTTCATAGGATACAGTCTGGTAAGACGGATGGACGGATCGGGCGGAATAGTGTCCCATTTTATCCTTTGGGTACGGAACCCTAAAAAAATAAGTTTCGTGTGAGCTAGTTACTTGCGACTGTTGTGTTATCTGTTACATATTGAGGAACTAGTTCAAATATATCTGTGTTCGTAGCAGACAGTTAATATACATTGGTAATTTTGCTGATGTTTCGAACACTTTACAGTTCCCATATTCGCATCCGACTTCAGAGTTACACTATCATCAGCTCAGTGGCCTACGAATATGAAAATTGTAGTTTTCGAAACATAAGCAAGTATCCGAAATAAAATTTGGAAACATGGTACTGAATAGTTTTTTAAGTGTGAACATGGTCACAATCGGGTAAAGTAAAAGTCGTGTAAACGTATAAAAATATTTTATTATAAATACAACTTGACATATCCAAAAGATAACGTTATAACTTATTTACACGTTGCAGATATAAATAGTCTAAACGCACAACGGTAACAGCAAATTCATTGTACAATAAACTAAATACTCACATTCACTATATTTTTAATTCTAATAAAAAAAACAGTAAATAAATAGTATTTCGTGAAAACGCGAAAACTTTAACTAACAAGTTAATTTTAAAAACTGTTACACCGGGATCTTATTTCTTAATAATTAGACACATTGAGCGATTTCACATTAATATTTAGTAAAAAGCATGTGATTTTTTTATTATAAAAACTCGATATCTGTTATGGTAATAAAATTAAAGCAAGTCAATATTTGTAGGTACAATTTGTTGTACATAATTTTTAGTTTATAGTCTGTAAAATGTTACATTTTTCATTTTTGACTGGACTTATGGTTAAAAAAAACGCAGTTTGTGCTTTCTGCTGTAAGTCATTCTGAATATTTTTTAAAAAAATAATACTCAAAAACTTACATTGTAATTAATTTGTACAATTTTTGTTTAAAATTAAAAAAAATGTCAATATTTCAAATAGAAAGCTGCTTGAAAATCTTATACGAACTCCTGAACGGATAAAACACATTTCTGGATTATTTATAATATTATATTATTTCCATGTTATTGTAAAGTACATGTTTTTTTATTTATTTATTATATTTTATATGTATCTCAGTATTCTTAGACACCTATGTGACTAAATTTATGTATGAGTAAATCAATAAAATCCGTTTTTGATTAACCTTTGCACTTGATTCCATGCCTCAAAAGAGGAACGGCCTATCTCCAACAGCGATCACAGCAATTTGTGTCTTATGCGCCGATGTCAAGGTACAATTTGTCTTGTAAATTTATAACGGATAAACATGGTTCTTGAGGTAAACTGGTCACGAATTGCACCGAAACTAAAATTTAATTTGTCTATTATAATAGGAACTCAATCTTATAATCTAAATGGTTGCATGGTTGCAGACTAAATAAATTACAGACGTTAAATTATTTAGATTTAAATAGCATGACATTTTAAATTATCTCTTGTTTAAAAACCTGTAAAAATCTTGTTTAAGAGGCCTTTAACACTTCCCGATTTCACGGAACCCTAAACCTTAAAAGTGTTTACCAAGAAGTATGTACGAATGAAAAAAAACATCATACATTTTTTTTAGTTATGCTCCCTTGAAATAGTGTCGTGTATAGACCTAATAATTGAAATGAAACTACTAAACGGCTTTCGCGTATTTCATATTTGCTGACGTTTCGAAAACTTTACACCTCCCATATTCGCACGACTGAGATAGTCTACCAAATAAAATAAAATACGCGAGTTAAATCCATTATAGTTTCAGTCCAATGTGTAATAACCGCGAAGGCATCAGAAATTATTAGACTTGTGTCATTCAAATTAAATTTTAAAATATTATTTATAAACTTTGGTGTTTGGTGCAATTTATTGCTATTGGGTGCTATTTCGCTACACCGGTGAGTAGCCGTCAGTCGACGTGCTTGCCGTCCTTCCAGCGCTTCTTCGACCTCTCAAACACTTCCTTTATGCATGATCTGTAACAATATATTATAATAAAATACCTTCCCACATTTACCTGGTTCTTTCTATGTGCGTCAATAATTGTGTGTGTACACTTGTTTGTATGTATTTTAGTGTACTTGTTTCCTTGTGTTTATCTGTGTTTCTACATGCGTGTACCTGGCTGATTGCAAATTTTATCTCTGTCTCTACATTCGTCTGACATTGCATACTTGTCTACCAGTGTACACCTGTCTGCCAATGCATACTTGACTATATACTTTCGTGTATCTGTTTACCAGTGTATATCCGACTATCTACCTACGTGTCTATCTACCTACGTAAACTTATCCAAAGTGTACACCCGTCTGCCAATACATACTTAACTATCTAGCTTCGTGTACCTGTCTACCAGTGTGAATCCGTCTGCCAATGCATACTTGACTATCTACAGATGTTTACCTGTCTACCAGTGTAAACCCGTCTGCCAATGCATAAGTGTGTGTCTGTACCTGAACATGGACTGGTGCAGTATGTATGCGGACACGTGCCCGGCGTCGACGTAGCGCACCTCGGCGCCGGGCCAGATCTCCTCGAGCGTGCCCACGTCGTCGCGCGGCACGTACGCGTCGTGCTTCGCGCACACAGCTGCGGAAATAACGACATTGCAATAATTATTATGTTAGTACTTATGTACCTACACATAGGTACTAAACTTATAAAATTATTGTGTGAGGCTGGTGATGTCTTAGAATCTGTTCATTTCTTTTTTAGTATTATATTTTGTTTTATATATAAATTCCCTGATGAATTGATCGTACTGTAAGCTCATCAGGCACATTTAAAAAATAATTAAAAGTCACGTTATGGTATAAGTTGTACCATAAGGTGACGTCACGGGCCCCCACTCTCGGATTTTTAAAGTGCTTATCTTTGTCTATTATTGTTCGATTGAGAAAAGAAAAAACACGTGTGCAATATTTTGTATCTACTTAACAATAAAAAAAAAAGTTTGCTCAGGCCTGTATAAGAGATAACCACACACTTTTGCATGCGTACTTTCTAATTTCTAAATAATAATCTATTTAAGTTCAAATTGTCTATGAAAAAACGTCTTTCTGCTGTTTAGGCGTTTCGTTTCAGCGCTTGTAGACTGATGACGACTGAATGTACTTTTTCAAGGTCTACAAAGTCATGTAACATATTCGTTTCGTTCGGTCGTTATTATCGAATAACACTTACCTATCTAATTAATACTAGCAATTTCTGATGCCTTCGCGGTTATTACACATTGGAATGAAACAACTTTAAACGGATTAACATTAGCATAAGACTATTGTCAGCTCAGTCGTGCTACGATTATGTTATCTGTAAAGGCTCCGAAAAGTCAGCCATTAAAATAAAATACGCGAGTTAAATCGGTTTAAAGTTGCTTCATTGCAACACTTATCTATGGTCTCACTCACCAATGATCAGCGAAGTATCAAAGGGCACAGAGAAGTTGCTCAAATGTGTGCACTCGTCCATGATGCCGCGCATGAACTGCAGCGCCTCTCTGTCCCTCCAATGGATCTTGCTTATGTCTATCTTCCTCTCACTCTTCCCTCTCATGAACGGCAAGTTCGTCCACAGGTCTGAAGTTAGCTCCGATACGTTCCAAGACTTCTTTGACGTTTTATCTTCCTTCTTGACTATTGCTACGTCTGCCGATTTCTTTGTCTCTGGTTTTAGCACTTTCTGTTGGTTCTGTGGTTTGTTTTCTTTGTTGTCGGTCAAAGATTTTATGTGCACTGGAGAGTTTTTCATGTCAGCTGAAAGAAATATAATAAATATTTAATTACCCCGTCCGAGTGAAATTAGTAATTACGGCCGCCTATTTTTTTCACAATCAAAAGTAGCCTATTTGTGTATCAAATTTTATTTAAATTGGTTCAGTAGTTTTAGCATTAAAGTGAAACAGACAGACAAACAGAGTTAATAATTTCTGATGCCTTCGCGGTTATTACACATTGACATAAAACAACTATGAACGTCAGAAGTCACTTTAGCGTTAGAATATTGTCACCTCAGTCGTGCTACGATTATGGAAACTGTAAAGAATCCGAAACGTCAGCAAATAAAATAAAATAAAATACGCGAGCTAAATCCGTTAATAGTTGTTTAATTTCAACAGACAGAGTTACTTTAGCATTTATAACATTATTGGAATGAAACAACTATTAACGGATTTAACTCGCGTATTTTTATTTTATTTTATTTAAATCCGTTAATAGTTGTTTCATTCCAATGTGTAATAACCGCGAAGGCATCATAAATTATTATTTATAACATTAGTTAGGATTAGTATATAGAATGTACTCACCAACTTTACACTTCAGCAGTATCTCCCTAATTTTATTTTCGTTTATTTTGTTGATGTCCTCAATGTCTCGCGGCTCTAGATCAAATTTATCGTTAGAAGTCAGCTTCGTGTACAACGCTTCGCCTATTTTGTTCTCATCCAATAGCCTCTTCAATTCATCATTTAAATTTACTTCTTGTGCAAAAGACTGCTTCTTCGGTTGTTCTTTTAAAGCTATGTTTTTATTCACATCCACTATGTTATTTTCTTTATACGTTATATCTAGATTTTTGTCTGGTATTTTTTGTTTCGTGCTGTGCTCCGGCTTGTAAACTGTCTGTGAGTATGTTTGTGCGAATTTCTTCCCGGCTAAGAACGCTTCGTCTACTATGGTCACCATTTTGGACAATTTCTCGCGATACTCTCCGTCTGATAAATATTGATCTTCCAATAAATCCCAGTTAATCGATTGCGACATTACCCCCTGAAATAAAAATTAAATGAATTAAATCAACGGTAAAATGAAATAAATCAAAATTTTTGGACAATAGGGATGACGACTGGCCAAAGAAAAACTTCTATTTAGTCCGTCAAATTGTTTATAGTTATTAGTATTATTACACAAGTATTTTTATACTTCTTAAATTCACAAAAAATTACAAAGATAAATTTTATTTTATTTGCTGACGTTTCGAAAGCCATTATAGTTGTTTAATTCCGATGTGTAATAACCGCGAAGGCATCAGAAATTATTGAAGATAAATCCTTCTCAAGTCGGGGGGCTCGTGACGTCACGTTGTGGTAAAGTTGATACCATAAAGTGACGTCGTTCATAGTTGTGTCATTCATAATGTGTAATAACCGCGAAGGCATCAGAAATTATTATTCATAGTTGTCTTATTATGAATACCTGTAGAAAGACGGCCGAGGCGGTGGACCAGGACAGGCAGGGCACCAGCGCTAGTGGCTTCGGCCAGTTAGTTGCTGCTAATGACGCCATCTGACAAATAAAATTACAATATAGGTATATCTGCAATTCCATTCATTCAAAACTAAATAGCGCTTTAATTATAGTAGCTTTGTCTCTGTATCTGTATTGTACCTATATGTGTTGTGTCGGTGTTGTATATGTGTTGTATCAGTATTGTATCTGTGTTGTATATATGTTGTATATGTGGTGTATCTTTGTTGTATATGTGTTGTACCTGTGTTGTCTGTATTGTATCTGTATCGTATTTGTATTGTTTGTGTTATCTGTGTTGTATCAGTATTGTATCTGCGTTGTATCTGTATTGTATATGTGTTGTCTGTATTGTATCTGTATCGTATTTGTATTATATATGTGTTGTGTATGTGTTGTATCAGTATTGTATCTGTGTTCTATACGTGTTGTATATGTCTTGTTTATGTATATGTCTTGTCTTACGTGCCCGCCCATGGACAGCCCGGTGACTCCGAGCGGCCCGAGGCCGGAGCGCTCACACCAGTGGAACAGCACCAGCGCCTCCAGGATCAGACATCCGCCCATCACGAATATATCAGACACGTTGTGCAGTGACGAACGGCTGCACAAATAAACATATCAACTATTAATAATTAATTAATATAATAGGATAATTAATAGGATGGGATGATTTATCCATCGCAATTAGATCGATTGGTTTAATACCATCAATTTAAATGATAATTGATATTTTAACCAAAATATGTACCTATATAAAATCAAGACTACAGCGAGATTTAAACCTACACCTAGGTACCTAGATGCCTTTAAACACGGAACTGTGCTTCTTAATTAATTATGGGCGTCACTAATTGAATCGGTGAAATTTTCGACGACTCTCGATGGGGTCTCGTTTTATTCTTTTCGTGGTACAAATATTATTATCATTTAAATTAATGTTATCTTGGAATGAAACAACTGTAATGGATTTAACTCACGTATTTTACTTAAATTGCTGACTTTATCGAGTTAAATCCGTCAATGTTGTTTTATTCCAATGTGTAATAACCTCGATCAGAAATTATTAATGGTAACTGATTTTTTTTATCGATCAAAACAGCCGTTTATGTTATAATTGCACAGATTAATTGGATCACAGATAAGTTATCTAATCTGTCCATAAACAAACATGAAAACATGTTATCTGTTTCGGATTTGTTATCTTTAACTAAACGTTATTTTGGGTACAGTTTATACTAAAAAAAAAACGCAAGATAAAAAATAAATGAAACAAAACTACTAAAATACTTAATCTTATAGTACCTATCAGGAAATTACACTTTTTTCCGATTTAAAATAGTTTTACGAATAAAAAATATTTTTCACTTTGAAATAAGATTTTGAAACAGTAAATTTATTTATTTGCAGGGACTTCTCGGACCAAACCGGGGACCAATAAAAAAAAATACACGAGTTAAATCCGTTTCAAGTTGTTTCATTCTAATGTAATTAAATATTATTAATATGACTTTAGCGTTAGACTATTGTCAGCTCAGTCGTGCTACGATTATGGAAACTGTAAAGAATCCGAAACGTCAGCTAATAAAATAAAATAAAAATACGCGAGTTAAATCCGTTAATAGTTGTTTCATGCCAATGTGTAATAACCGCGAAGGCATCAGAAATTATTAAATATTACTTAATAATATAATGAAAATGAGATGACTTCGAAAGTGATTCAAGGATACAATACGTATGAGCTATTTTAATATCAACAGATCACCGCCCACATACCACTTCACCAAATATAGCTCGAACTATGAACGGCGCCTAATGTTATATTGATATTATTTTTCACTTTCTGCTATTTTATATAGAGTTTCTTCTCATTAATATCGGTATTTCCAATCATGAGAGCATCGTTTTTGTATAAAATTATATTTGGGGAATCACGAAAATTTACTGTTTTTTTTAATTTAGGTAGTACCTAGTTCATAATCTTCAAAAAATCAATATTTTTATAATAATTTCAATTTTGTAATGTACTCGTGACCCTCTTTCATTTGATACCCCACTCGAGTATATTTTTGGACATTTATTTTTCCATCCCCTCTTTCACCCCCCTCTATTTATTAAACTACAGGTCCGATTTTCATCAAACATAGCTAAGAACACTCCCGACATATTCACCTTTCAAACAAAAAAAACAGAATCAAAATCGGTTCATGCGTTTGGGAGCTATGATGCCACAGACAGACACACACACACACACACACACACACACACACACACAGACACGTCAAACTTATAACACCCCGTCGTTTTTGCGTCGGGGGTTAAAAAGGGATAGGGGCGAAGCCGGGGCGGACAGTTAGTTTTAGAATATAAATCTATAGCAACCTAGTTGTGTCCAAATGTAAAAAAAAATATGACCTATAATACTGTTTTTAAATACTGAAGTAGGTACTAAAATAAAAAAAAATCTTTTTATTACTGATTTAAAAACAGTAAGTATATAGACAGTAGCTAAGTGCTCAATTAGTGAATTATAAAAGCCTGCCCAGGTTTATATTAAAAAAAACAGAGTGATGTTGGGCGGATATGACGTGAATCACACTTGCATTTAACAAGGTGTAATGTCTAAGCAAAAGTGACTGTATAGCGATGATATAAGGTTCATTTCAGTTTGACACTTACACTTGATCAGTTGGCTTCCGGAGTCCATAGAAGGGATTCTCCAATATGATGCCGCCGATACCAGCTTCCTTGAGAAGAGGCTTCACCATCAAATTCCTACGTCGCCAGAAGAACTGAAAAATAATAAATAAATAACTTGACATTCATAGTAATGAGGTCCAGCTTTCATGTTCCACCTTTGAGAGACAATCTACTGGCCTGTGATGAGAGACCAGCTACTGGCCTGAGATGAGAGACCAGCTACTGGTCTGTGAAGAGCGACAAGCCACTGGCCTGTGATAAGAGATAAGCTACTGGCCTGTGATGAGAGACCAGCTACTGGCCTGTGATGAGAGACCAGCTACTTACTTGTGATGAGAGACCAGCTACTGGCCTGTGATGAGAGACCAGCTACTGGCTTGTGATGAGAGTCAAGCTACTGGTTTGTAAAGAGAGACAAGCTACTGGCCTATGTTCAGAGACAATACACTGGCCTGTAATGAGAGACAAGCTACTGGCCTGTGATTGGTGAAACATGACAGCTGGACCTCATTCTAAACGACGCGCAGATGCGCAGAAAATTAAGGACATCAGGCGGCCCCATTAGTTTTGTGTTTAAATATTGACCATTCTTTACTAGTTATACATTTGATTAAAAAGGTTACAATGTTAGTGTCTGGCAAAGAGCATGTCTCGTTGTTTGGCGCCGCTCCAACCAGTGTCGCCGTCAATCGAATTGCAAGGTGTTTATAGTATTGATAAACAAATAAACAAAATCTTTTGCGTGATTGTGTGGAGGGCCAAAACTTGGAAATATGTGTAAACATGTTAAATTAAGAGGCACACGTTTTTACCTTCAGACGACTACTATTATAGGTCATATTTATGTAGTGTTATATCTTCCTATTTTATATTGTATTTATCATAATATGTGTATTATTTATTTGCGCAGAGAGCATGTGTAGTGCTCTCTGTTCATGTCAAAGGTTGACTGGTAGAGAATGCCGTACGGCATTAAGTTCGCCTTTTGTACATTAATTAGTTATTTTTTTGTGCAATCCTTACTAATATTATAAATGCGAAAGTAACTCTGTCTGTCTGTCTGTCTGTCTGTCTGTCTGTCTGTCTGTCTGTCTGTTACGCTTTCACGCTAAAACTACTGGACCGATTTAAATGAAATTTGGTACAAAGAAAGTCTGGAGCCTGAGAAAGGACATAGGCTACTTTTTAACCGACTGCAAAAAAGGAGGAGTTCCACGCGGACGAAGTCGCGGGCAGAAGCTAGTAAAGAATAAATAAATAAATAAATAGACTACTGATAATAACCAAATTATATACCTACCCACAAAGATTTCTTAGGAGTTGCAGACAATCCTGTCTGTGTATAGATAGAGTCAGGTTATATTTAAGCTAAGAATTTGATATTTTAGTTTCGACTATACATTAATTATTGAATTATCAAATTTTACTGGTACATACATTGCAAGTTAAATAAAAGCTTGTAAAAGGAAAGAAAATGGGAGTGCTATAGGGCTATAGACCACACCACTGAAGTAAAACTTCTACCTTCATATTCTCTTATGAGAAAGAGGGAAAGAAAATGTGTGTTTGCACCTCTCTCTCATGCCTGTAAAGTAGTATACAAAACATAACTCTCTTTCTATCTTCACAAACTTATATCTCCCTCTCAACTTCGACTACACTTTTCGTAACATTCTTGTCACATATTCACCAGTTTCTCTTCAGTTTTACTACAACAATACTCACATGGTCCCCGGTGCCAGCTAGGTGCAGGCAGACTGGCTTGCAGTGTGGCTCCGGCCAATGTAACGGTAAAAGCACTTGGAAGTGAGCCTTCTGCGCTACCTCTGGCACTATGCCCGGCAGATAGCGTTCTAGCGGTGACAGGAAATAACCCTCCAACATCCGGCAGTCTGTTAGGGTTTGTTCCTGAAAGAAAATAATATTAAAATTAATTAATATTTAATTTTAAAATATTATTCAGTGTGTTCAATTGAAAATGGTTCTATCTAAAGATTATTATATTATTAAAGATTATACTCGGTCAGGTTAGCATTATTTTGTTTGATATTGTCAAATTTTTTCATACTTAATCCTTTTTAATAACTTTATTTTGTTTTCAAGTATGTATTCGTTTTTTAGTTAGTTACTATAAATTATCAAAAAATTATAATATTTATTTTTTATAATATATTTGTCATATAATTGTCATGCTAGTAGTCAATAGAAAAATAAATAAGCAATGATTTGGGAGGTGTATTTACTTAGGTATCGATTATATGAGTAATAAAATATTAATAAATGAACTTCAGATAAAATAAAACAAATAATGAAATGTGTACCTTAGTGATGGTGACGGGATAGTCTCTCTCTATTAGCTTGAAGCATTCATCGCGATTTGACACTACTTTTCTAAACTCGAATAACCTTTGGAACAAAAAGTTATGATTACATAAATAACGTAAACATGACTGATTAGGTTATGATTAAACTTATAATATTAATATGTTAAAGGTGCAAATATAATCAGAAATCAGTAAATACTGCACGTGCAGGTTTAATACGCATACCTTCTTAAACTTTCAGGTTTTCCCCATCCTTTTGTGAAAAATTTGGTTATAAGAAAACTCCTGTAAACTGCATCTAACCTGCTTGTGGACATTGTGTAATTTTGGCGGGTTTTGTTTAAGTTTCACTGGACTCTTTTATTTGTTACAAATAATATTTTAACGACGGGCATGACCAGTCGTTAAGGCATTTTGAGTCAAAACTGAAGGATGTCAAGCAATAAGGTAAATATTTTTTTCAGCCCGCGGTCAGCTGTTCTGTCAGTCGTCACATGGTTGCGTTTCGTTAGTTCTACGTTCTGTTAATACAAATGATATCGCCGATTTACACTTTTAATATATTTTTTAAAAAGATCTAACTATTTAAAGACCAAAATAACTTTCCGTCACGATTTATTTGAGTCAAATACATAATATTTGAATAAATGGTTTAATAACTGCATTGGCTGATTGAATTTTATGCAGCAGCCATTCGGTCTTAGCATTCGGCAGACGTAAGATCCGCTTTAAATTAATGGCGCGACTTTAAACAAATAGGTATCTACAAACAAAAAATACACATGATAATATTAAATATACCATGAATACTAACGTATACACACAAGGTCAGGCGTGTATTATGTGTACTACAACGTATAATGTACCTAAGCGAAGATTACCTACCTAAATAATTATAAATTAAAAGACATGACATTAATACCTACACACATAGGTACTTATATTAAAAAATATCACTTAAATAAATTTACAACTTTTATTACCGTTTGACGGCCTGTTGGTCTAGTGGTCAGAGGCCCTGACTACGAAACCGGAGGTTGCGGGTTCGAATCCCGCTAGGAGCAGATGTCAATGTGATGAGCACTGGCATCTGTACTTGAGTCTTGGATGTCTTATATGTATTTATGTATATTTATCCGTTGTCTAGTACCCATAACACAAGCTTTGCTTAAAATTGGACTAGATAATTGGTGTGAATTGTCCAAAGATATTTTTGGTGTGTATTGCGTAGGGTTTCCAACAGAAACGCACTCTTCACATAATCAGTTTAATCAATCACATCACAACTAAATAAAGGTACATCTTGTACATGAATAATTGTTAACATAAAGTTTTTAACATAAGTTCGCTTCTAGCACTGGTTCTCGAATGAGTACCACAGATAATGAATATTTTCTAGTCTCAAATCAACATCTATTAATATAAGGGCCGTTACATACAGCTATGTAAGGGCGAGGCGAGACGCCACACCACCCCCCCACGGAGAAGGATAATTAAGAAAAATAATAGTAATCACTTTTATCTTTAGATCTAACTCTACGACCCGATCGCGTAATATACGGTTGCACATTTTGGGCTGAAGTATCGATATTTCTAGGTTCTGGCAAAGGTAGGGCTTCCTCAGAGATCACTGCAGGTGCTTCGTCAGGTGATTCCATGACTACAGGGCTATCAAAATCTTGACCTCGATTACTTTCGATAAAAGCAGGTTTAACGCGATCGATGCTGACTACAATTGGCTTGCCTTTGATGTCCAAGGTAATAGTCTTTCCGTCACTGGATCGCTCTAAAATTACAAATGGTCCAGTGTATGGAGGCTGTAAGGGTCGGCGAACAGTATCATCACGTAGAAAAACGTGTGATGCTAACGATAATGCTTTGGAAATGAAAACTGCTGGATTTGAGTGTCGAGAAGCTGGGACTGGTTGAAGACTATTCATTTTCCGTCGTAGCTGCGTCACGAAATCGGTAGGATCCCCGAGTATATCATTACCAGGAATTGAGGATAACATCTCTCCAGGTAAACGTAACGTTTCTCCATAAATCATTTCAGCCGAAGTGGTCTTTATGTCTTCTTTAA
Organism: Polylopha cassiicola; assembly: GCA_038024825.1. Classification (NCBI taxonomy): domain Eukaryota; kingdom Metazoa; phylum Arthropoda; class Insecta; order Lepidoptera; family Tortricidae; genus Polylopha; species Polylopha cassiicola. The sequence continues at coordinate 1,227,181 of CP149062.1, forward strand.
ATGCAGTACGCATGCCAAGTAGAACAAAAGGAAGGGCACGCAACCAGGAGTCTGCATGGCACATGAGAGCGGCCTTCAGTTGACGATGGACACGTTCTATCATGCCGTTGGCGCAGGGGTGGTATGCGGTTGTCCTAATTCGTTTAGTGGCAAAATTCTGCAGGAGTCGACGAAACAAATCAGACTCAAATTGAGTTCCTTGATCTGTTGTTATAATAGACGGCACTCCAAAACGGGATATCCATCCTTGGATAAAGGTATCTGCAACTTCTTCGGCTGTAATGGAACGCATAGGCCAAACTTCAGGCCACCGCGAAACTCTGTCTATAGCCGTTAGGCAATAACGGAAATCATTACAGACAGGTAGGGGCCCGATAATGTCCATATGGACGTGCATAAAACGCCCAGAAGGTTGATCGAAGCTGCCAAGTGGTGCGCGTAAATGACGTGTGATCTTGGTTTTCTGACAAGCTTCGCAACATTGAGCCCAACGCTTCGAATCTTTTTTAATTGAGGGCCACACATAGCGATCAATTAATAGACGAGTGGTTGCTCGTACGCCTGGGTGACTCAAGTTGTGCAACTTGTCAAACACCGGACGTCGAAATGGAGGGGTCAAATAAGGACGTGGTTTTCCTTTTGACATATCACATAAAATGGTTACATTGGTTCCTGGCATAATAACTCTGGATAACTTGAGACTTGTGTTTCCTAAGAGATCTTTGAGCTCTTGATCATCTTCTTGAGATTTCGATAAGGCTTCATAGTCATCTGTTATTGAAAGAGCTTCTACTCTAGACATCGCATCTGCAACAACATTGCTTTCTCCCTTAATATATCGGATATCAGTTGTGAATTGTCCAATAAAAGAAAGTTGGTTAAGTTGGGAAGGTGGAAGCTTTTCTCGACGCTGCACGAAAGCGTACAGCAGTGGTTTATGATCTGTATAAATAGTAACATGTTGAACTTCAAGAATGTAACGGAAATGTTGTACGCTTTCGTACACCGCTAAAAGTTCTCGGTAATAAGCTGGCCACTGAGTTTGTTGTGCAGTCAACTTTTTACTGAAAAACGCAAGAGGACACCATTGGCCATTGACATATTGTTGAAGACAGGACCCGATATGCATACTAGAAGCATCGGTAAACAAACCAAGAGGTGCATCGTTGACTGGATGTTGTAATAGTGTTGCATTAGATAGACTAGTCTTACAGGCTTCGAATTGATTTAGAAGTTCAGGTGTCCATGGAAATGGTTTAGCACCTTTGCTGTTGGTAGCGACTACGGCATTAATTAGCGGGGCCTGAAACTGAGCTGCGTGGGGAATGAACCGGCGATAATAATTTAACATGCCTAGGAAACGGCGCACGCCTTGAATGGTTTTAGGTGGGGGGAAATCCAGTAGGGCTTGAATACGGTCCTGAGGAGGACGAGTTCCCTTTGAGCTAATGTGAAAACCTAAGAAGTCAACCTCTTTGGCGCCAAATATACATTTAGTTGGGTTGATTACAACCCCATAATCTTGAAGGCGTTTAAAAAGAATCCTCAGATGTTCCTTGTGAAGAGCCTCATCTGCTGAAAAGACGAGGATATCGTCAACGTAAGGAAATACAAAATCGAGCCCCCGAGTGACCTCATCGATAAACCGTTGAAAGGTTTGACCGGCATTTCGTAACCCAAAAGTCATAAAAGGGAATTCGAAAAGGCCAAACGGGGTAACGATGGCAGTCTTAGGAATGTCTTCTTCGGCAACTGGAATCTGATGATAAGCCTTAACTAAATCAATGGTACTAAAAATCTTAGCGCCAGATAGATTGTGAGCAAAGTCGTTGATATGTCGGACGGGATACCGATCAGGAACAGTCCTGGCATTCAAAGCACGATAATCTCCACATGGACGCCATGAATGGTCTTTTTTTAAAGTCATATGCAATGGAGATGACCATGCACTCTTCGACGGGCGAGCTGTACCTAACCGAACCATCTCTTCGAATTCTTTCTTGGCGGCAACCAATTTTTGAGGCGCCAAACGGCGAGGACGGCAGGAGATAGATGGACCATCAGTGGTCTTAATATGATGTAAGGTATTATGCTTTGTAACCCGTGGAAGTCCAGGAGGTCTGGCAATATCAATAAATTCTGTAAGCACTTGTGCAAATGGAGAACTATGAGTGCCTATGGCCTTAACACTGGATTGTTTAGATGATACATAGGAAGCCTTAGTTGATATGCCAGAAGAACTGTCAAGTAATTTTTTATTGGCGCAATCAGGTAAGAGCCGATAGTATGCCAGGAAATCAGATCCTATAATAGCAGTGCTGACATCGGCAACTACAAATAACCAAATAAAGTCTTGGTGCAATCCGAAATCAAGTCTAAGATTGACAGTTCCATAGGTCTTAATAGGGCTTCCGTTTGCTGCATTAACTTCCCAGTCAGTAGGTTTTCTCTTTTCTCGAAGCCAATGTTTAGGGTAGCAGCATATATCAGACCCAGTGTCCACGAGAAATTGGCGTTTACTTTTCTGATCAACAACGAAAAGACGGCGGCCAATACGTTGAATTTTGCAGCAATCAGACTCCGCCATTACTGACTGCTGTTGGGGTTTTCCTGAATCCAATCACAAGGAGCAATACACTTACTGGCATTGGTACCATATTTCTTATGGTACCAGCACCGTTTGCGAGCAGGTGCATTATTGTGACTGTTATTCAATGGAACCTGACGGGGTATATTTCTGGATCTGATTTGGACCTGCGTACCAGTGAGAGCAACCAGTTGCCTCTTAATTTGCTCCACCGACTCTTTTAGATAAGATAACTCATCAGTTGGTTTGGGTGTGCTACGCACACTGTATGCATGTGATGGACCAGGTGTGGCTTCCATTATCTTGTCTGCTAATTCTGATAATTTTGCTACAGATTGATCCGCTTGTGCTGCAAGCATAGTTTGAACCAAGCTAGGTAAGCGACGGATCCATAGCTGCCGGATCATATCGCTATCCTTATTAATGCCAGCTAGGAATTGCATCCGACGAAGTAAAGCCGATGGCTTACGGTCACCTAGCTCTTCTTCACTCAATAGGCATTCAATCCGCTGTTGATCAGATAATGATAGACGTCGAATAAGTTCTTGCTTAAGATATTGATAACGATTCTCTTTAGGTGGATCAAGGATAATGTCATCAATTTCACTGATAAGTTTGGGATCTATGGTTGCAACAACATGGCCATACATAGTAGCCTCTCCAGTAATGCCAGCAATCTTAAACTGTTCCTCAGCTTGTGCAAACCAGAGTGCTGGTTTATCTTCCCAGAATGGGGGTAATTTAACTGACACTCTGCTAATTTGGGCTTCCATGGACCCTGACGACAATGTGTTTTTCTGAAGTTGTGCCGATAACTCAGCATTCTTTGCTTGTAGCTCTTCGAGCTGTGCCTTGAAATCTTGTTCAGCCATATTTATCAAATACCAGTACCCAAAATATGACAAATTAAAGTCAATATATATATACCTATTATAATAATGATTATCCTTTACCGCAAGAGTAACAAAAATATATATTATGAAGTAACACAATAATATTGTTATCTAATTGTAAAAGGATATCTAATAACCACATAAAGTAAATGGGTAATATTTATAGTTAGCAAAACAAAATAAATGCAACCTATCAAATAATTGAAAACAAACAACTAACAAAAACAATAGTAATATAAAACATTGAAATTATGTGTTATACAAATAGTAGGTATTCTATAACAGTTTTTTTATTAATATAGTAATAATAACATATTATAACTAATTACGCGAGAATGTATTGCACTCTGCATGGATAAACAAAATTAAAATAATTTAAAACTTACAATTGTCCAGATAAAAATACTTGCGAAACAGAACGCAATCCGAATGACAGTTGACAGATGAATTGACAGGTCACATCACAGATAAAAACGATAGTGTCTATTCTGCACTGTTTGTCAAAAATAATTGTTTTGTAAAACCGCACGGGGGCGCGCGCGTCGCTAAACTGCACTGAAGTTTCTTCGTTTGTCGCCGCCGCGTTTGAAACAAAACATGGCCGGCGAAAATGTTCTTGAAAAACACTCAGAGACGAAAGTTACTGAATTTTTACGTTGTACACACGCACTACTACACTATACACACGCACTTTAAATGTTAAATTGAATACTCTGTACACCATTACGAAATGAAAAACGTAAACAGCATTATTTTCTTGCAAGTACCAGGAACGATGTCGAATGCCGGCAAGTAACAACAAGTTTCTTGATGTAATAACCCAATAAAAGCAGGAAAAAGATGTCAAAATCAGACGCCTTATATCACAAACAGCTCCACAGCTAGCTCCTGGCAGCAAGGATTTGCCATCTTGACAAATAAATGACTCCAAATTCAACGGAGTCCGGGGTCACCACTTTGGTGTGTATTGCGTAGGGTTTCCAACAGAAACGCACTCTTCACATAATCAGTTTAATCAATCACATCACAACTAAATAAAGGTACATCTTGTACATGAATAATTGTTAACATAAAGTTTTTAACATAAGTTCGCTTCTAGCACTGGTTCTCGAATGAGTACCACAGATAATGAATATTTTCTAGTCTCAAATCAACATCTATTAATATAAGGGCCGTTACATACAGCTATGTAAGGGCGAGGCGAGACGCCACATATTTATTTATTTATTAACTCTTTAAATCAATAAGAGCTCAAACTAAAACTTACCTAAATTCAATTGTAAATCGTCAGCCCACGACCTATCGATCTATTTACAACACAGTTCCGATAGGTACATACTTAGGTACCTACTTATTTAGGAAACAAAAACACACCACCTGTTGACATGACGATTCGCAAGCCTTGTCAATGGACGTTGTATCCGCGTTGCCGAGTGTGAGTGTGGGCCGTTTGTTTTTGCAAGCCCTATATCAAGTATCGAGCTAGTATAGGGAAATACTTTATTGTCATTGATCAGTTATTTTTTAGAATGTAAATTTATCGTGACTAATATTTGAGGCGTATGTCGAACACCGATACGACACCAATTCAATATAATATATAACAAACTTAACTTGTCGAATTCTTATAGAAGTACCATTCATGCTCATGTCGAGTTACAGTCTTCTTAAGTTTTTCTTATATAGTACCTAAGTTTGACAATATCATGGCTATTTTAATTATTAAGGAATAGGGAAGTGATACTAAAACACTTCAGATTCTTCAGAAAAGAGTGATCTTAAGACACTGCTTTTATCTTCAACTAGCGGTCCCGGCAGACGTCATCCTGCCCGTTCGAAATTCAAATTAGGTAACTTTAGTTAGACAACGACAAAAAAAAAATTGGCCAAATTGGTCCAGGCTTTGTCGAGTTATGCGCTTACCAACACATTTTGCGATTCATTTTTATATAATTATAAGAGATATTATAATACATATATTTTCTGTTGATAAACGAGTCGGTACCCACCTAGGTAATAAAGTAGACGGTGATTATAGAGAGACATTTAACTCTTAATTTTTCATAAAGATTTTTTTTATTATTGATTGCGATGAGCGTCTGTTATCCACTAAGTAATTAGGCATTTAAATCTAGGTATATTATCTACTTTGTAAGTAGGTACTTTTACCTTTTCCCGACCATTTCTCGAAAGTTATCTTAACGGTAAATTTAAATGATTAAATAGATTCTATGAATGAGAGCAGTACCTAAGTACCTACTTAAGTTGTTACCATCGATTATTCCTATACCTACGCGTCATCTGCAATTTTATATTTTTTTGATACCAAATTCACCTTTTAAACAAGAGATTACGTAACCAAAACGGACCTGTTTTCGACTAATAAATAACCGCGCGCTGGCATTTATTGGATGAGCCATTCTCAATTTGGAAAACTGGATCGATTCGTTAATACCCAAAATAAAATGGCATCCAATGATTCAATAGTTCACGAAAACATTTCAATGTCAATCGCTCCATCACTCATGTATAAAACAACTAAAATCATGTGGGTGTGTTTATAAATATTTATTAAATATAGGTATGGTATCGAACAGCCGGGAATAAAAACAATGACAATAAAAAAAACTATTATTAAAAAAAAAATGTTTACGTTGGTACTATAAAATACTTGGGGTTAAAGAATACTTTATTCTCAAAAGAATTAAATACAATTCACTTATATGAGAACTTAAAACTAATTAAGACTAATAAGTAAGTAATGAGCGCAAGAATTTGCAAAATACCAATATATCCATAACAAGAGGGTAGATTTAAAGGTTTAGTACAATACGCAGCGACAGTATGGCCAGTTGTTGTTTTGCTTGTGTGCGTCGGCGACTCAAGGGTCGTTATGCTAAAGCAACTAGATGTGGCTTGGAGCGTACTTAAAGTGCGTCGCGCGTAATTAGTTGTTTCGTATATTTTATGATTTATTTATATATACTTATACGTTATTTAATATTTTTTATGATTAAGTTGATTTTTTTTTTTTTATATTTATATATTTATTCTTTTTTAATATTTTCCTTAATAAAATTATTTGTATTTTTATGTAGGTACTTATGAAGTTTGTTTTATGGTAGGTGTATGTATATATATATATATATTTTTAATAACTAAAAATTATTTATATTAGTAGTTTTTTATAGTTTTGGACAATGTAATGTTTTAGAACTTTCTTAAAAATAAGCAATGAATTGGATTGTTTGATGTTTTGTGGAAGTTTATTATAGAGTTTTGCCCCTTCATATAGAATATTTTTCTTTCCGTAATTTGTTCTCGGTGGCCGTAAAATTAAATTATTTGAGTTTCTTAGTTTAATTCTTTGATGATGATGTTTTTTGCTGAAGCCAATTTGAGTATGGATGTTTTTATTTATTATTTTATGAATTACAATACAGGTGTTATATATGTACGATTGGTGTATGTTCATAATTTTGGTTTCCTTATAAATATTTTCGGATGGAGTTAGAAAATCATAGTTGAATAAGACCTTGATTAGTTTGTTTTGGGAGATTTGCAGTAAGTTAAGGTGTACTTTTGCTGCAGAACCCCATACTTCAATAAGATAATCTATTAAAGGCTTTACAAAGGAATTATATATTGTATAGCGCACTTTCTTAGGAAGACATTTTGCAAAACCACGAAGTACTCCAGTTAGGGAAGAAATTTTAGTTTTTAGTTTTTCAATATGCGATTTCCAATTTAGACTTTTATCCATTGTAAGCCCTAGGTATTTTTCTTGTTCAGCTCTGTTGATTATGTGGTTATTTATTTTAAGTGGTTCGTAGTTTTTTATCTTTTTGTTTTTTGCTAGAAATAGGATATAATTTGTTTTGGATACGTTTATTGTTAAGAGGTTATACTGGAACCATTCATTAAGTAAATTTAGGTCGTTTTGTGCTTCGGTAATAACATTTTCAATTGTTGAGCCAAAATAAAATAGGCTAGTGTCGTCCGCATATAAAGTAATATCTCCCTTCAGGCCGATTTCACTAATGTTATTTATATAAACTAGGAATAATAGTGGGCCAAGGATAGATCCTTGTGGTACGCCACACTTTATATGTTTGCTATTACTTCTGTTATCATCTATTTGAACGATTTGGTATCGGTTTGAAAGGTATGATTTAAATATGTCTAGTGCAGGACCGCTAATCCCTATTTTATTTAGTTTATGTATTAAAAGTTCGTGACTTACTGTGTCGAAGGCTTTTTTTAAATCTATAAAGATCCCGAGAGCTATTTGTTTACGATCAATATTAACTTTTATATTAGTAACAAGGTCTATTGTAGCAGCTAAAGTATTAGATTTAGGCCTGAAACCATACTGTTTGTCACAGAGGAAGTTAATTGAACATAGATATATTTCAAGTCTATTATAAATAATCTTTTCATAGATTTTCGAAACCACTGGCAGTACTGAAATAGGTCTGTAGTTGGAAGGGTCGGTTTTAGTTCCAGATTTATAGATAGGTGTGACTCTTGCTATTTTTAAATTATCCGGAAACGTTCCATTCTCCAGGCATTTGTTTATACATAGGGTAAGTTCGTCAATTATTAAAGATTTAACACAAGTAATACATTTAACACTTATTCCATCTATGCCTGAACTGGTATTTACTTCGAGATTTTCAATTATTCTACTGACTTCCTCTCTGGTGGCTGGCTCCATTTGTCGAAGATCTGAGTTTGATGTTTTTAAAGTGCAAGTTTGAATGGAATGATATTTCTTTGGAATTGGATCTGCCAAGGTTGATCCGATGGTCGCAAAAAAATTGTTGAAGCTTTCACATATATCTAGTTTATTACTAGTTATACCAGTATCGGATTGTAGTTTACTCGGTGTTGAGGATTTCTTGAGCTTATTGGCCGAAAGACTATTTATCAGAGACCACATTTTAGATGTATTGTTTTTGCAGTTCATGAATTCTTTGTAATAGTACTTCTTTTTAGTTTTGTGTATAATGTCTGTTACGTGATTTCTTTTATTTTTAAAGGCTTCTTCAATTTTTACGTCGGTAGGGTTTCTTTTGTGTTTTGTCCATAGTATATTCCTTTCGTTAATTTCTTGTATAATGCTTTTATTAATCCATTCTTTTCGTGGCGGATTTAGGATTTTGAATTTTGACAGTTTACTTTTAGAAATGCTTGATAGAAGTTTATTTTCTAATACGTTATATTCTCGATCTTCGTTTAGTTCGTTGTTCATTTCTACATACTTATATAGCTTATCGTAGTTTATTGCATCATATTTTATTTTCCTTAACGGTTCAGGTTTATATTTATGTATTTCGAGGTATAACTGTTTATGATCCGACATAGATGATTCCACGATTGTCAAATTTATGTCATGTTCCCTTAGATTTGTGCTTATATGGTCCAGAATTGTTTGTGTGCTTATGGTTTCTCGAGTACAGTAACTTTCATCAATTTTATTTATTATTTCGTATCCATTCTCCTTCACGGTTCTCTTATAATCATTGATATGTTTGTCTTGTTTTAGTAAGTTAATATTATAATCACCAAAAATTACGGCCCTTTTCCTTTTCTGTATTTGATTTTCATAGGTATCTAGGAAGCTTTCTACATTTGAGTGGTTTGTTCTATAAATTGCACCAACATCTATAGAAAATTTATTAAGATGAATCCAGAGAAAGTGGTTATCGTTTAGGGTTTTTTCTTCGATAAGGCTATGTTTTAGGCTATTATGTGCAAAAATGGATACCCCACCACCTCTCGTATTAAGTCTGTAGTTAAAGTAGTGTGTGTAACCAGGTATGTTATATCGCATAGCTTCTTCCTCGGATTTGATCCAAGTCTCCGTTAATACAATGATATGAATAGTACTTTGGAAAGACATTATCACACAGTGCAGTTCGTCAAATTTGCCTGGTTTATTTATGCTGCGAACATTTGCGTACAAGCATTTTAAAGATCCATTCGTAGCAGCTATGTTTTGGTAGCAGTTTGCTATTTGGTGTGTAATGTTGTGTCCTTTGTAGAGTTTATTTAGAATTTTCTTTGGAGTATTTATTGCGCAATTGAGTTTTTTGGAGAAAATTCAATTATCTGTGGGAGTCCTTTGACATATTTGATTCTTAAATTGTCTTCTCCATTGGCTTTGCGGCGTTCAAGATCTTCTTTTAGATTTTGGAGATATAATCGTTGTTGCGGAGTTTGGTCTGAGTATATTTTGATAGATGGATTTCTGTTATTGGTTCTTTTACGTAGGATAGATAACGCTGAGCTTTGGGAAGGAAAGCACACTTTTATAGGGCGATTTTTACCTGTGTTGTACTTTCCCAAGCGATAGGATTTTTCTGGTTCGGGGCAGTTTTCGTCTAATTCTTTGAATATTTGATGCACTTTAGTTTTATCTATTTCTGCGTTGTCGTTTTGATTTGTTAAGTTTGGTTCGGGTACACCAACAACAATGATATTCTTACTTCTCAAACTGCGTTCATTTAATTCAGCCATTATATTCTCATTCAGCAGTGGTTCAGACTTTGTTGTAGTACATGTAGCTATATTTAATTGTTTGACTTTTGATTCTAAATACTCGAGCCTTTTTTCGGTATTACTGTTTGTCTCGGCCAGATTTGATATTTGAGCTTTGATATTATTTTGATCCAATCTAAGGTTTTCTATGGTTGATCTGATGTCGTTAACATGCTCTTTTATTGCTGTCACATCTATACATAATTTGTTTATATTTTCAGTTTGTGTTTTATTGTGATCTTTGAGATACGTCATCATTTCAGACATTTGAATTCGCATATCAAGCAGTTCTTTTTTAATTTGATCATTGTCATCAAGGTGTTTCCGTTTGTTACGAATGGTTACTTGTGTATTTTCCGAGATATCCGAAAACGCACTTTTAGTAGATAGTTCCGGGTATGATCCACTCCGCTCGGAATTCATGCCACTTCCAGTCGGTGATCGCATTGTACTCATAGTGATCTTTGTATTCTTACGAGTACTTGTTATCTGTGAATCCTAGCGCGGCGTCACCGAAGGAAAAACGGCATAAGGTCACTTATGTTCACAACTTAAAAACTGTCTTATTTAGAGTTATTAAGGAAGGTAATAATTTCTCGTCACTTTACGTATTTTTAAAAATAATTTTCTACACGTCCACTCTCTGCGCTCATCACCGAGGAAGTCTACTTCACTACATAGTATAAATAAAACAAAGTCGCTGTCTGTCCGTCCCTATGTATTTATGCTTAAATCTTTAAAACAACGCAACTGATTTTGAACCGTTTTTTTAAATAGATCATTAGAGTAATGTAAGAAGGTTTATAGCACCCGTGTGAAGCCGTGGCGGGTCGCTAGTACCTATAAAATAAATATGATTAAACCCCATGACCACGAAGGGTTGGGAAAGAAAAACAAAGGCAATTAAGAAATCATATTTCATTTAAAAAAAATACGTAGGTGCCTATCATATAGTAACCGGGTTGACACCAGAATGCTCTTAGTCTACCCAAGGGTGGTCACAGCTAATTATTTAGGTACTTGTTTAGATATATAGGTAGGTACTTAATCTTCAATGCATGAATAGTTCGCACCAAATATCGAAGTCTAATCACACACGTGGTGACGTCACCAGCCGGTGGGTGAAGAACAGACATATCGCCTTATAGATCGATTGGAAACATAAGTTTCAATTTGCAAACAAATCTGTGTTATAGATGGAATACCATGGATTTTTAATACAATCCCAAATTAAACGATTTTATCTCTATTTATTTATAATCTATGCTGTGGTATAATCTGTGCTTTAAGTACCTATGCTTAATGGTGTTTTTACTTGTTTCATAGCAAAACAACGTTATGGTTGCGAAATAAAAGAAATGGAAATAAATGTATACTTAATTTATTATCAAATTAACTGAGCCGTATTATATTATAATTTTGTAAGTAGGTATATTATTATGATAGTTATATGATTATACGATATAAAAAAATTTACTTCCCCATAAATCAGCCGTTTTTAAGGTCATTAACATATCTTTTAAATACAAGACCAAAACAATTCTACGAAATTTTGTTGCTAGGGAAATCCGGAATAAATAAAATAAATAGTAACATGTATGACATCACCAGCTTTGTCACTTACTGCGAAACATGTTTTAGAAGGTTTGGTCTTAATATGGCGGGAAAGTACAGCAATTACCACTAACTATAATAATATTTGTATCTACTTAGGTAAGTACCTATGTATGTAACTAATTACTTGTTATAAGTTTTATATATGAAAATTGGTGAATACGAATAACAATGTCGTGTTTGTGGCTTGTATGTTAAGGGATCTATGCCCAAAAGCACCCATAAAAAAATGTTTTTTTTTTAAATAGCAGGGGGCTAAAGCTAGCTGATAAAAATATTAGTTATCTCACGATTTTTGTGTCCTGGGCCCTTAGACAAGTGCGAATCGATAATAGCGTAGCGAACTAAGAACTAACTAATCCCTACTAATATTTTAAATGCGAAAGTAACTCTGTCGATCTGTCTGTTACGCTTTCCCGCTTAAACCTGTCAACCTTTGAACGCACGCTTTACGCGGGAAAAAAATAATAGTTTTTTTTACATAAAATGTAACTTGTTAAATAAAAAAAATGGTGCAGTTTTTATTAATGGGCACGTTGACAATTCCCCTTTATAACTGATAATGTGGCTACGCCCCTGATTCTTTTTCATTGATCTATGAAAATTCAAAAACAGTGAAGTAGATGCGTAGGCGCCGGTCTCGTGTTATAAGGACGAGAGCCGTCCCAGAGGCTTGTTTTCCTCTCCGATCCGAACGACGGGCAGATGTAAGTGGTTGTGCTGTGAATTTAATATGCGATTTATTGTGTTGTGCCAGTGAAGTGAAGTTTTAAAACTTAAATAATTAATTAAATCAAACAATAGGTAGCTAGACTAGTTAGTAGGTATTTTAGTGGTGATTAAACGCTAAATAGAGATCTACTTAGTTAGGTACAGACCTACTTGAAGTTTGTTTTTCGTCGTTATTATTTAAAAACGATTATATGAAAAACGCTACTGTTAGGTAGATAGTTTTCTTAATAGTAAATAAATAGGGTACGGTTTAAGATCAAAACAAAATTGTCTATTTAATAATTAAAAACAAAAAAAAACACGAGTGAGGAAACACGGCCAGTATTTTGGGAATAATGCCGAACTTTTTTAAATATATATAGTTTCTTTATTTATTGGATTATTTTAAGAAAAAAATGCTATATTTTTATGATTCTTATTGAACATTAGAGATACTACTAGTAATAGTGAGCAAATACTAGATGTAGGTTCGTATGCCCTTTAACCTTTTAGGTCGGTAAGAGGTAGCGTGGTAGGTAGAGTATTATTAAATATATGTACTTTCGTTAATTGTCTATGCAGAAGTTTCATACAAAACTTCGGCATTCTTAGGTAAATATCATAGTTAGCATATACTCGTAGATACGTTTAATGTAGATTTTGAGACCATAGTGTGAGTATTGTGGCACCAAAGAAATATGTTTTTCTTAACTTGAAAAAATAAATGGGGAATGAACATTTCAGTTACATACTTGCAGCCAGAGACTCTGCTTATTATCAAATATAAATTAAAACGTAAACATTAAAGTCAGTAGTAACGCTTCTGTCACATTAACTTACCTTCCTATTCTTGGGCCTGTGGTGTCGTGACGATGCTCGGCATAGACATTCTGTTAGGTTATTTATAACGCCGTATTATACTGGGGATGAGATCATATTTACCTAATATTTATTTTTATTGCCTACTTACATACCTACTCTAGTGATAATTATGGTGACAAAGGTATACATTAAGCGCCGAAAAAAACTAAAAGGCAACAAAAAACAATAGCGTACTGAAAAGGAAAAAATAATATTTTTGTCTCTTATAACGACTATTATTTTGGTTGTAACGTCTGTTATTTTTGAAGTCTGTGCCAGCTGGTGCAGCAACTCGTCACTATCAACACTTCACTAAGATGCTTAAGTTTGAGGCTGGCACCGACTCCAAAAATAACAGACGTTACATTCAAAATAATAGTCGTTATAAAAGATAAAAATATTATTAGGAATTATAAAGGTATCCAAAGATAGTTAATCTTGACTAGAATGTGATACCTCGAAATATGTTGTGACTCCATTTAGGACTCTAAGTCTGCACATTTAAATTTTAATTCCGGTGGTGACACATTTAGAGATGTCACACTCTTATACAGTTTTGCTAAGTAAATAAGTAATCATTGAAATAATTATTTTAAAAATATTTATCATTAAGTAATTATATTACCAAGGTCCACTTCGAGGATATTTTTAAGAAAGGTCAGTGAGGCAGACTACTGCACAGAAGTGCAAACTTAATCGCTTACCATATTTGGTACGCGTGCCGTAATAACCGGACATATAATATCTATAGGTATATACCTACTCACTTGCTTCATTAAGAGATTAAACTTAATTAAAAAACAATGCTTTATTTATATTCTTACATAGGTAACAATAAATTAAAAAGGAAGTGAAAACGTCAAAAATGACATTCTTAACGGTTTTTAAATTTGAATTAGGTAAGGACACTTTTAATTACACGACAATATTTACTAATCAAAATATATTCAAGAAAAATATATATTATTATTTGCTGACAATAGCTTAAAAACTTACTTATCTGTTACCTAGTTTATAAAAAATATGTCATAAAAAAAACACAAACAATCGTGATACGTGAATGCTTATTAACCCTAATTACAATTTATTATTAATATCATTACCTTTTCCTTCCATTATTTTATCTCATCGATAAACCCAGGTAAACATAAAATCGCCAGAACCATTATTGTTAAGTTCACATGTAGATGACTCACTCAGACGTAATCCACAAGGTTACACACTTACAAGGTGTTCTACTCGTTCAATGGTTCATTGATTAACTTAAGTAGACAGTATGACGTCGTTCATCAATTAATGAACCAAAAATAGTAGGTAACATAAGTCATTTTTGATCTGAAAGGCAGTTGTTGTTCTATTTTAACTAAGAAAGCATGAGTGTGATAGGTTTAAAATGACGTAAGCTACAGCGCTGTTCTTTAGTAGAGGGGCAAAAATATTATTTTATAAATTATGCTTAAAATTTAAATTAACTGGGGGATTTGATCCAACTATTAATCATCACCTTTTGTTTTTCTTATACCCAATATTTTTTTAGTTTTATCTATTACAATTCACTAAGTATCAAATGTTGTACGAATTATTTACCTTTCAGCATTTGTGCTCAAAGCATTATTTAATAAAAAGTAATATTATTAGTAGCTGGCATTAAGTATTATATATAAAAAGTATAGTTTAAATAAACAACATAATATATCAATTTCATATTATATTGTTCAAAATGTCAACAAAGAGGTGTTATCATAAGCGTTGTAAATTACTAACTCAAACATATTTTGGCGCTAAAATGTGCGAACCACACTTTGACACTGGCATAATGCGTATACTGTGCGTGATATTGCTTTAAAAAAAAAACAATGTGTTGGTTTTGGTTTGTTTAACTCTAAATATTTGCTCTATTTTCAGATGAGTGCGAGACTTCTAGCGTTGGCACCACTGGTGCTGGTGGCGTTTTTGCAAGTTGGTGTCGACGGTAAGTTATTTTAAAAATTATACCGCTTAATTAAATTTTGTTGCAAGAATCATTCTACCAATCACAGACCAGTAGCTCTTCTCTCATTGGAGTATATTGACATGTAGAACTTATATTATGATCAACAAAATTAAATAGATATAATATATTCTTTGAAGTTGAGACTCATTGGTAATATTGTCAGTTGGGACGGTACCTAGTACCAAATACTTAACTTTTTTTATTTCGGACTCTATGTTAATACATACCTAAAAACTTTACGGATGCTGGGTATATTTAAGCCAGAAAATAAAGGCATTTTTTGTAAATAAAGTAGCATGCTGAATGTAGTCTTGCATTTGGTAGGTATAGGTCAATATATCAACCCAATATGGCAAACAAAAAGTCCACCTGCCAAATATTTGCAAAGGTCTCGAATTGAATAATTAAATAAGCAAGCATTTTTTCTTAGAATCTGTATAAGGATGCGTTTTGTGTGGGTTTTGATTGCCTATTATTCGCGGATCGCACAAAAATGTTAATTATTTCTATAACGATTTTAATCTAACTCATCGCCCACTTTTTTAACGACTTGTTTTACTATTTACGGTGATTTTTATGTTTGAGTGAACTGCATAGGTAAGTAGGTAGTTCATAAGAGCAATTGTTATATTTTTTTTAAAATAAAGTAGGTACTATCGCATGCTTTCGGGGTAAGTATGCCATTTTAGAAAAAAATTGCTTGCACTTGTTGCCTCACACACAGCCGCCAGGTACCAGGGTCGTTCAAGCGATTATTGCCTTAAAGGTGTAACATCGCCAGCACAGTTGATAGTACCTAATGGAAAACGTAAAATCTTATTGTAGGTACTTGTAATATCTACTGTAATGCTACCTCCACACGAGGGAAGTTTAAATCCAAAGACTAAACACTGATTATAAAAACACAAGACACTGATGACCATAGATTTAATATTCTAAACACAAGATACTGATGACCACAGATTAAACTGTGAATTGTAGGCCTATTACACGTTTACAATCTGTTTTTAACTTTTATTTATTATCTATTGTTTACTTTACATCGACTTAGGTTTTAGGCGGCAATCTGTAAGTCTTTGGAAGGTCAAATAATTATTGCTGACCACGCGGAAGTCACCTACACATAAATTATTAACAGGTATTAAATCACGCTGATACTTTATTAATAATTTGACATCTCAGATATAAAAAGCTTTGTTTTTAGCACTAGGTATAGGTAATAGGTACTTACCTAATTAATTTGTTACGTAATTGGAATTTCAAATGTATGTACGCATTAATTTCCTTACTTTTGATTTCTGTTTGAATTATTTTTATATAGAGTTCTGTCCTGATCGTTTTTATGTTTATTTATGACGTCTAACAGTACCTATCTTTACAATTCTACACGTGTTAAATATTTATGAAATTACCTACTGTATGCAATACAACCGCGTGCCGTTTTAAAAAATACTTGAAATGTCAAAACAATTTTCAAAAGTACTTTTATGGTCAAACCACAAGGCAATTATTGCTTTGACGTTTTACTCCTTTTCAGGCCTTATAGTCACGGTATTCATGGTAGGTTAAAAGGAGTAAGTAGGGGTAATTTCGTAGTTCTAAAAAGTTTCCATATTTTTTGTGGTTGTCATAAATATTATAAATTTGTTTTAAATAGGTATCTACTTAAGTACCTACTTGAGTAATTCACGTACATACCTCTACTTTTTTAACAAGTACCTAGATATAAAGTACCTACATAAACGACTATTTAATAAAATAGCAAAAACTACATTTTTTCTGTATGACTAAAGTACCCAGTGCCTTACGTAATTAAATTCGACTTTTGTACATTTACAATTGCTAAGTTTTGTGCAATTATATATAAATAAAAACTTGAAGTCAGATAAGTATACTAGTATTACAATATTCAATGACAGTTTAAATAAACTGTATCAATTATAACAAACAATTAGTTGTATTTAACTTACTGACGCACACAAGGACGGAGTGAAGTGTGGGTGTACATTTACATCGTTGTATGGGTACACACCAAGGTTTGTTTTGTTATTGTATTAAATCACTGCGAATGTTTAATGTTTAAAATGCTCTATTTAACATCTGTTAATAGTACATTACGCACCAAGGCCAGTAAAATAAAAAATGTCTCAGATCACATGTAATTGTCGTCCGAGGCGAAGCCGAGGTTGACAAAAATGTGATCTGAGGCTTTTTTATTTTACTGGCCGAGGTCAGTATACTATTTTTCTGTTCAACGAAGCCAGAAAGCGGAAATTTCATTTAGCGAAGCGGCCACAAAGTAGGCGCTTTCTGGCCGGAGGACGGAAAATTAATTTTATTTAGGTTGGTATGCCTGTTAAGGCACTGTCAAGTAAACATGTAGATAAGGTATGAAATTCTCAAATAGGATGGTATATAATTATGTAGGTAATGAACCGGCATGAAAAAATAGACTTAATAATTTCTAATGCCTTCGCGGCTATTACACATTGGAATGAAATAACTATGGACGGATTTAACTCGCGTATTTTATTTTATTTTTTTGCTGACGTTTCGGATTCTTTACAGTTTCCATAATAGAACCACAACTGAGGTAGCAATAGTCTAACGCTCAAGACTTAACTAATCCACATCAGATTAAATTTTCTAGATATTTCCAGAGTTACTTGTGCCGTACTGCCGTAGGTACGTTAGCCAAAATAAAATACGCGAGCTTATCCCTTATAGCAGGCGCGTGCGGTGAGAGTCGCGCATGTATTACGTCAGGGTAGGCACTTCATACATTTATACCATTGTGCCTATAGGGAATGCACGCCCTTGCCTTATAGGTAGTTGTTTCATTACAATTATTATTCGAGTTTTAGTTTCATTTTCTAGTCCCAAACTAAACAAACGCCTGTAGCTAAGCTTCCTTGTCCACAGCCCAACGGTACTACAACTATTACCCGCGGAACTACCTCGGCCGCAGTCTGGGTTCCCTCTACGAGCATGGCCGCTCCATCTCTGACAACCAGGTAGGTACAGACGACTTGAGACAACTAGGCTGAGCTGGCTGGCGGCAGAC
Source organism: Polylopha cassiicola (assembly GCA_038024825.1). Lineage (NCBI taxonomy): Eukaryota > Metazoa > Arthropoda > Insecta > Lepidoptera > Tortricidae > Polylopha > Polylopha cassiicola. Next base: position 1,245,447 of record CP149062.1, read on the forward strand.
AATTAGCACAGATTGCCAGAAATACTTAATTGGCTTGTAATGGCTTGTGTTTGTGTATGTGTACCTACTTTAAAAAAATCAACCCGATCGACAAATATATTTAATACCTACCTACGTATTGTTTTTTTTAAAAGTAAAATTTATTTTTTTGCAAAATAGATCTTAAATTATAGGTATGTTATGGCGGGAAAATATAATAGAAACTATTACCAACTTGTTAAGTCATTAATCGTTGATAACATAACTTTGTCATTTTTTGTTTGTTTGTGCGACTCATATTTTTGAACAGTCTGGGAAGTATGTAGGGCATGCGTGTGGCCCCAGAAGTATGAGAAGCAGGATGAGGTGGCCACAGGCATTACCTACATACTTCCCTCGCGTACTCGCGAGTATGTGGCCGGGCAGTAATATTGTTTCGTCACAGGTGGCGTGCGGAGCGCACACGTGCGGCGTGGGCGCGCACTGCACGCAGGGCAGCGTGCGGCCCGTGTGCGCCTGCCTGCCCGGGTACTCCGGCGACCCGCTCTCGCAGTGCATCCGGATAGAGTGTGTCGGTGGGTAAATCCGTTGAGTTCTACATTATATTATACTAGCTGTCCGCCCCGGCTTCGCACGGATTCCTTTTTTTATAGCCTATGTCACTCGGAAATAGTGTAGCTTCCCAACAGCGAAAGATTTTTTTAAATCGGTCCATTCGTTTTGGAGCCTATTCAATCCAAACTTTGCCGGGCAGGAGGAACAAGTTATGTCCCCGGATTCCGGGGACATGGTGAGAGATGGATGGTGCGGTGTAATGACACTAAGAGTATTGACTGCTGCTATTATAATATATTTATTTAACAAAACATATCGCACCCCTAGATCAAAAGGGAGCTAACTCAAAAAAAGTAACTTTTTCGGGAGAGGCGATATTGTTGTAAGGAATCGGATCCTTTCTTTTAGCGTGTGTTTAATTTAAATCTTCAGATTTTTGAGTTAGTTCCCTTTAGATCTAGGTGTGCGATATGACTTATATACTATATCGAGACAGCGCATATCGCTGCTCGATCTATCTACTACGTGATTTACGTGACTCTGTGGAATGCGCTGACAGGGCCGCCACACAAACAAACAAACAAACCTTTCCTCTTTATAATATTAGTATGAATTATATACAATAAATACCAGCCAAGTGCGATTTGGAGTCGAGCACTAAGGGTTCCGTACCATCTAATATATATATAAAATTCTCGTGTCGCAATGTTTTTTGCCAAACTCTTCCGAAACATTATGATAGTGTGCATATCGATTAGGTAGGTTTTTTTTGTTTTTTTTTTCATGGCTCAGATTTGAATAATACATGATAGTACTTACATAAATATTACTTGTTTATCCTTCAGGAACATACTTCACATAGAAATTAAAAGTAGGGTTACGTTGAGAAAGTTTAGAATATCAAAATGAATAGATTCGGGAAAGCGATTCTACGGATTGTGACATAGAGCTCATTTCAGTTTTGCTGTTGCTAATGTGAATCTTAACATTCTGCAGATAAGAGCGAGTGTCGCAGTCACCAGACCTGCGTGAACCAGCACTGCGTGAACCCATGCGAGGGAACTTGCGGCATCAACGCTAACTGCGACGTACGTACAATCAATAGTCATAATTATACTTAAGAAGTCGTAAACGCCAAAATACCACTTTTCAGGTGAGGAAAATATTTTTTTTACTTTTTTTCTATGCCGATTTCGTTCGTTGGTTCAAATTCTTAAATTTTAAAGATTAACAATACTGTTCTTATACCTCCAAAACATTAAAGAAAAACTTGTTTACGACCCTTAATTTTACATTTTCTGTAAAATGGATGTAAGTATAGGTCACTTGAAGACTGACCTACCATTTATCGTAGTATATCGGGTCGTATTTGCCTTAATTTTCCGAATTTACGAATTTTATAAACTACAGATTGATAAAGAAAAAACTGAACAGAACTGTAGGTACCTATCAAAAAGTACCTAATTTAAGTCAATGGCGCTTACGCTATTTGAGTCTAAAGACAGGTATCGATAGAATATTTTACGTTCCAAATCGATTTCTTATAATATTTTCTCTCGATCGTATCTGGACTGATTTCTGAGTTTATAGTGGCATACATGTTGTATACTATTATAGTAGGTAGGTATAGAATATATTAATGTTTATAATGTATATTAATATTTGCCTTCTAGGTACGAAATCACATTGCTGTGTGCACCTGCCCGGCTGGCTATACCGGCAACCCGTTCTCTGCTTGCAGAATCGCTGATCCCGGTAAGAAATAATTATTTTCATCATTATAAAATTAATATTTACAGAATAATAAGTAGATAATGTGCATTTTAATCCTTTTTTTGATCTTGACTCCATTCGACGAATGGTATTTGGAAAGTTTGAAATTGACTTGTTACCCCTTGCCACACACTCGCGCAGATGCAAGGAAAGAGGCAGACTATTAGTGTGGCCACTCTACTCATCGAAGAACCGAGTTGATACACAAACGCTCTGCCTCCTTTCTTCGCAACTTCATGACAATAGAATTTCTATAAATTTCTTATTCTTTAACAGAGGAAGCATGCCACCCGTCTCCTTGCGGAGCCAACACCAAGTGCCACGTCGCCAACAACCAGGCCATCTGCACCTGCTTGCCCGGATACAGGGTAAGACTGTCGAGAAGAACTTACATCCATTATTACAAACCTAGTTAGAATCCACAAATACCCGCAAGGTAACTCGAGAAAAGAACAAATTCTGGTGAAGATTTGAGGCATACGACCTTTCCCCTTATCTGTTATTACCCCAACAAACCCTACCACACTAAATAACCCTCTAACCTATTATTCTACAGAACAGTTCAATAACCTACTCCCTCTAAAAACACTTCCCCCTTAGATTAGAATTTCTTACCTATTTCATTCCCCACTAGCAACACAGTTTCGTTTTCCCCTTAGAAAAACCTCTAACCTACAGCACCTACTATTTACTTATCAAGAGTGTTATTCAGGCGCGTGCAGTAAGAGTAGGGTTGCCAACTTTTATTAGAAGAAATAAAGTATATCTGGTGTCAAAGGAGGTAATAAGGAGTACATACTTAAAAAAAAGAGTATTTTTTATTTTATTTTTCTAAAAACGTATTTTTTTGTACTTCCTGAAGTTTTTAATAGTTTTTCCTGTTTTCTAAAGCAATTATATGAATATAAGCATCCTAAATCTAAGTTTAAATAAACCAAGAGCTGTTCTGATAATGGATTTTCATAATATTGCATGACTGGCATTAGTATAGTAACAATTGAGCAAAAAAGAGTATTTTAGCATACTCTATTAGTGTTCTAGATTATAGAGTACACCTACATGATATAGAGTACAATACTCTATTTTGGACTACGGTTGGCAACCCTAAGTAAGAGTCACAGTACTGCGTCAGGGTAGGCACTCCATACCATTGTGCCTTTATTGAATGCACGCCCTTGGTGTTACAGGGCAGTCCTCTGTCCGGCTGCCGGCACGAGTGCGAGTCGGACCAGGAGTGCGGCGCGTCTCAAGCTTGCCGCGACTTCCACTGCATCAGCCCCTGCAAGGACTGCGGCGTCAACGCGGACTGCGAGACCGTTTCCGCGCACCGCGCTGTCTGCAAGTGCCCTAGGGTAACTACTTACAATGAGGGCCACCGCGTGTCGGAAATCCGCTAGATGCGCTAGTGTAGAATGAGGTCCAGCTGTCATGTACCACCAATCACAGGCCAGTAGCTTGCCTCTCATTGGTGGAACATGACAGCTAGACCTCTTTCTACACTAGCGCATCTAGCGGATTTCTGACACGCGGTGGCCCTCATTATTAACTGAGCGAGCTAAGGTGTTGAGCTAAAAAATATGTTTGTTCTACGGATTAGTCGTAACTATGTAACTAAGTAGGAACATGGAATTTTATTTTGAAAGGAAAATGAATCCTAAGCAATTGTTAGAGTTTACAAACTCTTCTGAGTTTGTTAAAAAAAATATTTACCATATTTAAAAATTTTGAGTAAATAAGGAGCGATTGTGAGTTACTTAATAATTATAATTATGACACACTATAAAAAAATGGTTACCAATCGGTGAACATAATAATTTCTGATGCCTTCGCGGTTATTAGTAATAACTTATTACACATTGGAATGAAACAACTATTAACGGATTTAACTCGCGTATTTTTATTTTATTTTATTTGCTGACGTTTCGGATTCTTTACAGTTTCGATAATCGTAGCACGACTGAGCTGACAATTACACTTACGGGCTACGATTATGGAAACTGTAAAGAATCCGAAACGTCAGCAAATAAAATAAAATAAAAATACGCAATAATTTCTGATGCCTTCGCGGTTATTACACATTGGAATGAAACAACTATTAACGGATTTAACTCGCGTATTTTTATTTTATTTTATTAGCTGACGTTTCGGATTCTTTACAGTTTCCATAATCGTAGCACGACTGAGCTGACAATTACACTTACGGGCTACGATTATGGAAACTGTAAAGAATCCGAAACGTCAGCAAATAAAATAAAATAAAAATACGCGATTTATATCCGTTAATAGTTGTTTCATTCCAAATCGGTGAACGTCGATCTTACTTCGGATCTTAGTTCATTTTAAACATCACTGAAATGGTTTTACAGAATTTCGAGCATAGGTATAGTAGAGCGAAAAAAAAATACTTATTTCAGTATCGCGTTAATGCCATCTCTACTATATTCTAACTCTATGCAGGCTCCCAAACATCCTCTGTATGCTATCCTAACTCTTTGGCAGGGCTACCACGGCGACCCGTACCGCATCTGCAACCCCGAGTGCACGTCTGACGGCGAGTGCCCGAGCTACAAGCCGGCGTGCGTGTACAACGCGTGCGTGAACCCGTGCACCAACGTGTGCGGCGTCAACGCGGACTGCAACCTGCGCGGTCTTACCCCGGTCTGCTCCTGCCCCCGGAACATGACCGGCGATCCCTTCACTTTCTGCAGGCCTTTTGAAGCCCGTAAGTACAATAGGAGTTCTATGAAGAATGAGTAGTATTAGTTGGAATGAAACAACTATTAACGGATATAACTCGCATATTTTTATTTTATTTTATTAGCTGACGTTTCGGATTCTTTACAGTTTCCATAATCGTAGCACGACTGAGCTGACAATAGTCTAACGCTAAAGTTTAGCGTTAGACTATTGTCAGCATATCGCACCTTCGGTGGCACAAGGGCACAATTGTCAAAAAATCCAAAATTTAGTTAAGTATACAGAAATGTTCCAAATTTTTTTTGGAACATTTCTGTATACTTGGCTCATTTTTGGATTTTTTGACAATTGTGCCCTTGTTCCACCGAAGGTGCGATATAATAAAATAAAAATACGCGAGTTAAATCCGTTAATAGGTAGTTGTTTCATTCCAATGTGTAATAACCGCGAAGGTATCAGAAATTATTATGAGTAGTATTAGTGATATTATGATCCGTTTTACGTAATCGGTAAAAGTATTTGGTCAATTTATTTTATTTCAAAACTCTTTTGAAATGGAATAATTTCCACATCTAGATCTAAAGAGAGATCAAAAAATTATATTTTTAGGAGAGGCGAAAAACTGATTGACATGTCAATAAGCACTCATCAATTTTCGGTTTAAATATATGCTTTTTATAATGAAGCAAAAAGAGCTTAAATCTGTTTTATTTGTAGATATATTTTCCTGTAAGGAATTACCTAAATGATTTGCATAATTCAAATCTTCTGGTTTTTGATTTAGCTCCCTTTAGATCTAGGAGTGGGATTAACTCTTTTTTAAAGAGTTATCCTTAATATTAGTATTAAGTATGTTGTTTGTGTGCCAGGCGACTTGTGCGAGCCCAACCCGTGCGGCGCCAACGCGAAGTGCACGCCGGGGCACGACCGCACCGGCGCCGAGCGGCCCGTCTGCACCTGCCCCTCGGGCTACATCGGCAACGCGCTGGTCAGCTGTGAACGGGTTAGTACCACGTATTTATAAGAATAACTAGCTTCTGCCCGCGACCTCGTCCGCGTGGAACTCCTTTTTTGCAGTCGGTTAAAAAGTAGCCTATGTCCTTTCTCAGGCTCCAGACTTTCTTTGTACCAAATTTCATTAAAATCGGTCCAGTAGTTTTAGCGTGAAAGCGTAACAGACAGACAGACAGACAGAGTTACTTTTGCATTTATAATATTAGTAGGGATAAGAATAAGAAACCTTTATTTAGTGCTATAAACAAACATAGGTACATCTTTGACGGCCTGTTGGTCTAGTGGTCAGAGGCCCTGACTACGAAACCGGAGGTTGCGGGTTCGAATCCCGCTAGGGGCAGATGTCAATGTGATGAGCACTGGCATCTGTACCTGAGTCTTGGATGTCTTATATGTATTTATGTATATTTATCCGTTGTCTAGTACCCATAACACAAGCTTTGCTTAAAATGGGACTAGATAATTGGTGTGAATTGGCCAAAGATATTTATTTATTATTTATTTATCTTTCTATTTACATACAAAGAAAAGACGTAGATACTGTCGACATTGTAAGAGATGTGAATAGGACAGCACCAAAAGGGCGACCAGGGGCCCTAGACAAGTGCCCAACGTTCAACGTTAACGTTAAACGTTAGGACCAAAATGTATGGGATTTGACATCCGCGAACGACTGTCACCTACGTCACAAATGTCAAATCCCATACATTTTGGTGCTAACGTTTAACGTTAACGTTGAACGTTGGGCACTTGTCTAGCCCCCCAGCTCAGCATAATGCTGCAACTTATAGTCACAGCGCTGTTTTTCAGCCGGACCCGATTACCCAAAGATTTATGAGGCAGCCGCATCGTATAATCCGCCGTTAGTTAACTATTTTATTAAACGGCGGTTTAAAGATTGGCCGGATTGTCGCAGTTTTAACAAAACCTAACCTACCTTTCTGGTATAAATTCTAATTTCACGAGAGTCGCAGTCATAACCTAACCTCTTTTGAAAATGTATTGCAATGAGAATAGAAAGTAGCCAGTTACACAGAGGTCAAAGTTTCTTAATTATACATAACTAGCTTCTGCCCGCGACTTCGTCCGCGCGGAACTCCTCCTTTTTTTGAAGTCGGTTAAAAAGTAGCCTATGTCCTTTCTCAGGCTCCAGACTTTCTTTGTACCAAATTTCATTTAAATCGGTCCAGTAGTTTTAGCGTGAAAGCGTAACAGACAGACAGACAGACAGACAGAGTTACTTTCGCATTTATGATATTAGTTAGGATTGTATATTCAGTAATTTCTATAATAAGTAATTCTTACTTAAAAAAAGTAACGTAACATTATTTCAAATCATATCTAGATAATTAAAAAGGAGCGAAAACGTGTGCATAAACTAGTGTACAATTCTATACCAATTCCAGGGTGAATGCGAGCTGGACTCCCAGTGCCCGGACCACCTGGCGTGCGTGGGCTTCCAGTGCGTGGACCCTTGCCTCGGCAACACGCAGTGCGGCTCCGGCGCCGTCTGCATGGGCCGCCGCCATCTCGCCGTCTGCACCTGCCCGCAAGGTAACACGAGAAAAAAAAAATAGCACTCCGGCAGTGCCGGCAGTAGTGAAAACTTCAATATGAACGTTGTGTTTAATTATAAGTACAAAAGTACTATCTATTTAGTGGGTAGACTGTTGAGTTTATAACTCCTAGTAACTTATGTCAGCCTGGTACCTTGTAGCCAAGCTAAAGTAACTCTGTTCTATCCTAAAATAAAGAAGAGCTACCTGGTACCTCTCTTCGTTGGTCTCGTTATAATTAGTTGTTGGTTCAATCTTGCTGATGATTTAAATGTCCACAACAGTCTTCTAGTTGCATATGATTGCCTGGTACTTCTCGTTTTTGGTACATCCGTGAACGACTGTCACGTACGTCACAAATGTCAAATCCCATACATTTTGGTGCTAACGTTTAACGTTAACGTTGAACGTTGGGCACTTGTCTAGCCCCCTAGTTCCTCTCCCTCGATCTTACGCATTTTCGATCAGCATCACGTGACCCTGACGCGAGTTTGAAAGTTTTTACCCATACAAAAAAAGTGCTCAGCCGCTAAAGGAGTTTTCACTTCAAAAACATACGACCTTTCCCTTATCTGTTATTACCCCAACAAACCTTAGATACTCTCATGGGCAGGCTCGTGCAGTAGAGGGAGCATAAGTATGGCGGCAGGGTAGGCACTCCATACATTAGTGACCTGTATGGAAAGCACGCCCATGCTCATAGGTTCCTAACCTGGGGGTAAAACTTGTATTGTAACAATCAGCTGGTAGTTGTCTCGAACGCGCAAATTTCAAAGTGACAAGTCTGAGCACAGCGTAGCGCCGACTAGCGCGCAAATTCGACGGCGTCAGCTACGAAACCGTACCTAATATGCGGGTTCGAATCCTGCTACTAACATGTCAGTGAACTTGAATGTCCTGTATATAAATTTACCGTTGTCTAGTACACATATACCAAGCTTTGCTTAGTTTAGGACTAGATCAATTAGTCTGAATTGTTTAAGAATTGTATTTATTTGTCACAGGCCGCAATGGAGACGCTCTTGTGAACTGCTACGAATCCCGGTCTGAGTCTGCTTCCGGCCGCTACTACAGATACAAGAGAGACGGCAAAGACGACCCCGAGCAACCCGCTGTGATCGCTGAAGCTAATGAAGCCAGTGAAGCCAGTGCAACCAGTGAAGCAAGCTCTGAAGCCACGGCTACGGAAGCCGTTGAAGCCAGTTCGCAAGCCAGCGCTTAAATTTTAAGTTCAATAGAGAGACAAATTGTGATACCGACTCAACTCTGTTTAACATGCATATTAAACTTGGTGTAATAGTATATGTCCCATTTTACCCCGTTCGAAATAAGTAGGGACCGAATTCTTATACAGTTTTGTTGACCATTCGTCATAGATTTATAAGCAATTTTTTGGGTTGCCAGTAACAAAATATAAAGAAGTAAAAAGGCTTGTTTTAAAAGTTCTTTAATTTCTTTATTTATTTGGGTTGCCAGTAAATCTTGTCTCACATTGTTTCTCGTTTTAATTTGTAAGTAAACTAATAACTTAATATTTTTATTAACAGGCGTAATTTCCAACGCAAAATATAATAAAATTATTTGCTCTCTATGAAAACACTGTGTATTAATATATTTTCCTTTTGGTGGCTCTTTTAGTTTTCATATACACACTATAAATCTTTAATGTGACAGTATTCTTAATTTTTTGCTCACTGAGAATACAGTTATAATAAAAGTCATGTAATAAACAATAATAAATTTCTTAATGCGCATCATTTATTTTACACAATGTTAATAGGAAAATTCCTCAAACTCTATAATTAATTTCCTTTGTTCTGAATCACCGATTGAAGTAATAATATCCAGGTAAGTTTATTGGTATTTGGTTTACTGCGCATGACAATAGAGCTAGGTACCAATTCATTTTCCTGTTTCCAATTACTCATATTTTTCAGGAACATTTACAATTGTAAATTCAAGGTTAGTTCACTTGTGAGCCTGCTTTACTTTACCGTACGAGACTTTTAATATTAACTAGCCTCAAAAGTTTCGAATAGATTCACGCAGTGGCTCAATCAACGACTTAAAAGTTCTTACCAAGAATGTTTTACTGCCAGGTTGGAACTTGGTTGTGCGTCATACTGCATGCATAATTAACTGATTACAGACATAAGCTGTATCAATTTCGCATGGGTTCGGTGAATCGTACTGCTTAAAAACTGTTTGGGTGAATAAATTTTGGGACTTTTGAAGACTTTGGGCAATGAGGGCCACCGCGTGTCAGAAATCCGCTAGATGCGCTAGTGTAGAATGAGGTTCAGCTGTCATGTACCACCAATCACAGGCCAGTAGCTTGCCTCTCATTGGTGGAACATGACAGCTAGACCTCATTCTACACTAGCGCATCTAGCGGATTTCTGACACGCGGTGGCCCTCATTGTGAGATTTGTTGTTCTCAGATAAACCTAAATTGATAACATATCAGAAAGGTCAAATATTGTAACCAATAGCAGAAGAGGTTGTTGTGGGATCATCATCGTTTGCCAATGGAGTATTACTGATCTGTTTAGTTTTGAAATATGATCCATTTATGGCGGAAAACCCAGTTGATAGTTCTTATCTGTGTGGGGGCCAAAAGGGCAGAGCATATGTAATGTTCCAAATGACATTTCGATCATTTCTGTATACTTAACTCATTTTTGGATTTTTTTTTAAATTGTGCCCTTGTTTTTCCGAAGGTGCGATATCATAGACAAACATGAGCTTAATCGAGTAGGTTCTCTATTATTGCATTATTATTTCAACTGAATTCATCATCCAAGATTTCGAAAGATGGAAAACTATAAACAAATTTCAATAGCGAGTATTGTTTGATCAATTGGTACGAATTAATGTCAGGATCATCAGGAGCTTGATGTACTCGTCCATCGTTCAGATAGAAATAAAAGTACCTAATTGAACTCAATTAGACTGAATTGAATACCTAAGTATCGCTTTGGAATGATGAAATTTTAGACTAAAGTTGATAGTTTAAATATAATTTTATTATCGTACAGGCTAGAGGTTCATAACTACTGAGAAATAACGGAATGTAAACAAGTGCATTTACTGGTAAAATACCAATTAAAGAAAAATAGTCGACAACGTTGGATAAGATTTCTTTTGTTTGTATAAATTGGAGAGTCAATAGATGTGATTTATAAATGAAAATACCCGTTTCTTGAACTTCAATAAAATAGGAAGTCATTGCAAATGTTGTTATCTATGAATCCATGAATTTAAATACTTTGTAAATAATGAATTTAAATCAATTTAAAATAGTATTAATCTGTAATGAATCATCAAATATTAAGCTTTTCTAATACTGATCAAAGCTTAGCCATTCAGCCTCAAGTAGGTTTCATATTTCCGGAAAATTCCAACATTTCCTTTGCCCTTCGAAGAGTTCATCAATCTTCGATTTAAATTTTCCTCAATCCTACCTGGAATAGCTCCACTACCTGAACTATTTTAGATGATAAGTCGTGAGAGTTTATTTGTACTGAAGTGCATTTGTGCAACTCGAAAACACTTTCACACCGATTCGGCGCCGCCGCGACATCGTCAAACATGGTGACTAATAGAAAATATCTAATAGAATCTGCAGCGCGGAGCCCAATTTTCAACGTTAAATTAAAATTATAAATAATGGAGCTACAACTCCGGAGTTGAGATATTTGTTATTGAAATTTCCTTCTCTTTCAGAATCTTTTTTATAATTTCAGCTAACTTCAATATTTTCCGAGTAACAGCTACAAATAGGACACTACCTTTTCTCCACTACGTTTACCTACTGCTTATAACAATCGTAATTTTCAATGGCGGAAAAAAAAATACCCCCTTCTCGATATTAAATTCTGAATCGAATGCAACAATCCCCACATTTTTAAGACAACGGTATCGACTTTTCTTACAGAAACCAAATTCTCGACTAGACTACATTGAAATATTTACAAAATTAACAAATACAGAGATGATAAATTTTAAAATTGATGTTTGCGGCTTATACTAACCCTTTACAACCGGGAACATAAAGTTACGAAATTTGAAAAATGACTTTACGTACACTAATAGTAATGATCCAAGGTTTCTAGGAAAAATAGTAAAAAAAATCGGAAAACCTCCGTTTCCCGGAAAATCGCGTGCACGATCGTGCGTCTCAGGAATAACTTGACATGTGCACGTCCGTGCAACTTTGGTATATCTAAGCAACTTATACGTAAATTGTTGAGAAAATGAACATTTATAAAAATTATAACAATACTAAATCAATTGAAATGGTGTCTTAATTAAATAAACCTTACAGGAACAAAGCATTGTCACCGTAGAAGATTAAAATGAACTAATTTAAAATTTTCTCTAAATTTTCCACGATTTAACTTTTATAAACAACTAAATATAATTTTGCTTCTATCAGAACACAGGTAACTCTTTTATTAATTAATGGGAGTCTTAAAAGCAGTGTTGGCCACATGATATGTAAACGTAGACGTTGAATTGCATCAAAATGCAACGTACTTTTGTACAATTCCCTCAATTTTCGCCGGCACCAGCTCTTGGTGGCTGAATATCGTCAAATCATGGAAGGAGTATCGGTTAGACCTTCCAAAGCTGGTCCAAACGCCAGGGATGGATCCACTCCTGGCGGTTGAAAGTCCGTATCGACAACATGCCGTGCATTTCGAAGAGTTAAAAAGAGGTCTCGGGATGGTTTGCTAGATTTTTTTTCTAAAGACTAGTACCTTGGAAGTCTTAGATTTTGAAAAGATCCGTATCTATATTATCCCTACTAATATTATAAATGCGTTAGTAACTCTGTCTGTCTGTCTGTCTGTCTGTTGCTCTTTCACGCCTAAACGGCTGAACGGATTTTGATGAAATTTGGTATGGTAATAGATGATAACCTAGAAATGGACATAGGCTAATAAATACATAAATAATCACGCCATCGTTCTTAGGGGGTAGGCAGTAGGCAGATAACTAAATTGAGATAGTGATTTTTAGTCGTTTTGGTTGGGACTTTTGCTCTATTGCTCTATTGCTCTATATAATATAAATGCGAAAGTAACTCTGTCTGTCTGTCTGTCTGTCTGTTACGCTTTCACGCTAAAACTACTGGACCGTTTTAAATGAAATTTGGTACAAAGAAAGTCTGGAGCTTCAGAAAGGACATAGGCTACTTTTTAACCGGCTTCAAAAAAGGACGAGTTCCACGCGGACGAAGTCGCGGGCAAAAGCTAGTAATAAATATGTACGTACGTTATTATAGATATGAAAACTTACCAATAAACTTCATAAAATCAACTCTGGTTGTTTTAACTCTGTGCCATGTTTGCGCATGTAGTAGTTATGAGTGACGACCCTCCTTACTTGTTCAAAGAATTCATCATCAAAGTATCCATCGTAGTACCTAGTCGATACTAAATTGTTCGAACAAGTCTACCTATAGCACGAAGAGCAATGGAGTAATTTGTCTTCGAAAGACGTTTTCTTCCAGAGTAAATGGCGCGCACTTGAGAATTGGATTTGTATCGTTGAAACACAATATTCGGGGGTAGTCGTGTGTTGAACAGGAATATCATCAGCAGTATCATCAGGAATATCACGTATTTTAACAGGGCGGTCCCTACTCTCACATCTGGAGTCACTCTTAGTGAATGAGACGGTACAGGAAACCGCGAACGAGTGGCTTTTAGGCGCACCTGAGAAGATTCAACAGACGCAAGTACAGGTCTTACAGTCAATAGAAATGGATAACGTTGTTCTTGCTCAAATACTGGGCTTTCCTGGAATTCTTCTATCTCTTTGTCTGGTGTATCTTCCTCGTTTTCCTTATTTACAACCTTGTTTGTACTATCCGACAGCAATTTATCGTAAAATTAAGGATTGAAATTATATTCAAAGTCACGAAATTGTTCAATATTGGGCTCAATTCCATCTCCCATGTACTCAAAAACAACCTCTAAAGCGTCATCGGCTTGATATTGGTCGAAATGACAGAAAATGTAGCAAATAAAACTGAAAGTCCAAGACTTTAGATACAAATTCACTTCACTGCTTAACACCGAAAGCCCACGATCGTGCAACATTAATTTTCAATCAAGGTTCCAGAAAAATATACAAAGATATAAATATTTATTATATTGCATATGATAAAAGTATTATTATATTTACATAAAAACGCTATTTCATGATTAATTTACCACTTGATTATCTAAAAATAAGTACTTCCGCGACGCGCCTCTCCCGCCAAAAAACGCGGCCATCTTTGAAGACGACTCCCGAACAACCAAAGTGTCGCTGCATCGCGTGCTATTTTTGTTATATCACAAGAGGTCCCGCACGCGGGATCGGCCTCGGTTGCGTGCCGCAAAACGAATTCTAGTATCATCCATATTTTTGAAAAGGAATATGCACGATTAGCTCAAGTCGGGTGGAAAGGGCTAAGATTAAAATCTTTAATCAAAGCACAATAATCTAGCGAATGAGCTACGTCATTTTCGATTGAAAGAATAGCAAGGGCTGAAAGCAAGCTTACATGGCATAGAACCTACTACCTATATGCAAATGGATAAATAACATGCTACAGGGTAGAGTTATATTATCTTCATTATTGGGAGAGGAAATATATGCCTCAACCACCAAAGGATGCCCACAGGGAGCAGTCCTCTCACCAACACTTTGGTGTCTGGTTTTAAACTCTTTACTGGTAACACTAAATGAATAGAGTAAGATCCCAGAGCGATCTGACGTAACTTATTTTCTGACGAATGAAACCTTAAGATTTCAGTAGCGTCTAGAGTGCCTTGAATATCTACGGGCTTGTGAAAACTGTCAGAGTGACTCCAGGGCTGGTATCAGGTGAGAAAGGTTACTAAAAATAAGAGTTATCTTATTTATTTTCTCATGGCTGATTTTTATATATATCATGTAGAATATTATTTTAAAGTAATGGATATAAGTGTCGGACACTTTTGATTGACCAGAACTTTTGTCAGACGCTTTTAAGCTACTCATAAAATGGTTCTCAAAGATGGATGAACATAAGCATATCATGTTTAGGCTCATTCGACTCGGTATGACGAGCACTTTCTAAACAGAATATGACGATGGTAGTGCTGATGATGAATCCTGAAGACTATACTATGGATCTCGATGTTGGATGATCATTGGCATACTGTGTTTGGGCTTATTCGACTCGGTATGACGAACACTTGGACCAGAAGAATAGACCAGAAGGCCCGATATGGGCAGTCGGATGTGCAGATGACATTACAATAATAGTCAATGGCAAATTCCCTGCGACGGTATCAGACATCATGCAGAATGAATAATATTTAATTATTTATGTTCGCTCGCTGTTTCAGAACAAACTAAATGAATCAAGCATAAATTTGTTTAAAAGCACGTTTGTTATCTATGCACTACATTAAATATAATGGACTGCGTTGTTTTAATTGTATTAATAATAGCGTGCGATAAGAGCATTTATTAGTTAGCAGCGCTGCCACGTCGCATGGCAATAAGTTGGGCTTTGACCTTTATGACGCACCATCTTGTTGACTGATTCACAGAGGTCCTGTATAAAAGAAGCGGGGCCCCATACGTTCAGTGTTGCCAATTTAGCGATTTTGTCGCTAGAACTAGCGACTTTTGCTTAAGGCTTAGAGCATATGCTCTAATAATCTAATAGTGATTTGGCATAGGTACAAATTTTTTAGCTACTTTTAGCGAGGGCGAGGTAGGAACACATACAAAAAACTGCACACTGATGTAAAAATAACTCTCATTGTTACAAACGCACAATAGAAACTGTCAATACTAGGCGGATTTTTTTCACACTAGCAAAAACATAATTATAAACGACAAGTCCGTACACAAGTTTTACATTTGTGGGCAACCGATTTGAACCGATTACCTAGTGCTTGATTAAGTGGCTGTCGATACATTTATCTATATTTGACACAAAATGGCGGATCAACCAATTTATATTTTAATATAATTATTTTAACTTCATACATAATAATGTATTTACTTCTTTTAATTCATACTATTATACAATTGAACGTTAGTTACTACGTAGTTCAATAAACAAGTAATTTTCTTTTAGTAATAATGCTTAAACAATTACAATTAGGTACCTACTATGTTTATCATGAAAAAATAGGCAGATGTCTATTACAGCTGAGCTGGAGAGAGAACATCAACAACCATAATTTTAAAAAATTGTACAAAGTAGAAAACCGAATCCCAAACTGCTGGTACGCTTAAACCATTTTAAATTCGGATAAAGAAATAAAATAATACTTGATACTGAAATATACGCGTACTTCTTATCATCTATACTTACTGTAAATTCATCGATATTGATATTGTCCAGTAAGTACATCTCTAACCGAATTTTGATCATGGATGCTATTATCGCTTTTAACACAAAGGAATTAACGCCTAGTATCGGATACACTACTCTGCAAAATTTTTATACAAACATGTGTGTCGTTACTCTTTCGTGACCATAGACTATCATGAAAATTTTTAAACGATTTTAAACGAATAAAAACGTAATCGATGCTTCTCGCGTGGTGAATAAGAAAATAATTATTTGAAAAATAACAATTAACGAACAAAAAAAATATCTGCAGATGAAAGGAAATACTGTTTTTTTGTATACCTATCTGATACAGTGGATGGATTTTTGCGACTTATTTTAGCGCAGGAAGACATTTTTCGGGAGCTCTTTTCTCTTCGATATCGATTGTGACACTGTCAAAGTGACCTGTTTGAAAACAGTTTTTACAAACGCGTTAGATAATTTATCTTATTACTTGGCAGAGGGAAACGCCTGTCGAAGCCTACTCCAGTTCTATATGCTCTGCCTGCGCTGCTTAAGGCTTAGCGACCAAAAAAAAAGTTTTGACGACAAAAATAGTTAGCGACTTATCTGGCGACTTTTGGAGTACTTACCTACAAATTAAAACAGTTCTAGAGCCAAAAATAGATACATTTTTTGTCAAATCGACACAGAATTATTCAATGCTAAGAGATACATAATAATAATACGGAAAACGAAAAACGCGATAGCGCACCAAATTCAAACTTTATTTAATTGTAGTTCCATTTGTATATTATACTCAACTTATGTTATACTTTAACTATGTCAAAAAATATTCAAATCGAAACATTCAAATTTTTTTTTCAAATCTAAATTTTACATTTACATATTTGTTTAAAAATTCTAGGTTTAATTTAATGATAAACATTTTTAAGTGAATTTGGAAATCTTCTAATTTGAGATTCAGCTGAAAAATCAACATTTTTAGAATAAAATTTGAATGTAAAAATGTTCATGTTGAATTTGAAAAAAACTATATATACGGAAAGCGACTTGTGCGTCAAATTTAAGCAAATAATTTTATTAATAAATAAATAATTTCTTTTATTTATAATATCGCATATAGCTGAGTTGGCAACACTGAGCTCAGGGGGGAATCCCCGAACTTTTTATGGTAATGTTTTAGTTTTAGCGACTTTCTGGCGACTTTTGAGTCTAGCGACTCGAATTTCTAGGAGTTGGCAACACTGATCCGACGCCAGTCCGGGTCAGTCGCAGTGTTGCCAATTTAGCGATTTTGTCGCTAGAACTAGCGACTTTTGCATAAGGCTTAGCGACCAAAAAAAAATTTTGTCGTCAAAAATAGTTTAGCGACTTATCTGGCGACTTTTGGAGTACAAATTAACACAGTTCTAGAGCCAATAATAGATACATTTTTTGGAATGAAACAACTATTAATGGATTTATATTTGATATTTTTTGTCAAATAGACACAGAATTATTCAATGCCAAGAGATACATAATAATATGGAAAACGACAAACGCGATAGCGCACCAAATTCAAACCATTATAATTATAATTATGGCTGTTATGGTGTATTTGTAAACGGGTAAATTTGTAAACGTTAATATAATTATATATATTTAATTTCTTAACTAGAGAGAGAGCTTCTTTTTTTTTTTTTTTTACCTGGATGCTAACCGTCCATCGATAAGTTAGTAATGCCAGTAAGAATTTTTTTTTCTGGAATTTTAGAGACTTTCTGGCGACTTTTGACTTCAAATCTAGCGACTCCGGTTTCTAGGAGTTGGCAACACTGGTCAGTCGGAATTATTTTATTTATTTTTTGCCGCTTACGCTTCATCTCGCATCGTTCGCAGTGTAGTGATGAAATATTTGTATGGAAACCAACAAAAAGTGATTTTATCAAAATGTAAGCACACATTTTGTTTTTCAGTAAAAGTTATTTTAAATTTAAAACGTGTTACGATGGTAAAGAAAATTTTAGGATGGAAAAAAATGATAATATTTGTATAGCTTTTGAAAATTATTTTTAAACATGAACTTCTGAACGTCATTGTTCGAGACCAATGGAATTTTAACGAGTCACATAAGGAAAATGTAGTCAATATTTAAACAAGTGTTTTTCATTTGTTTCAGATGGAACATAAAAGTGATAAAGTGAGCCAATTCTATGTGGTTCATTTCATAGAAAAACCTTTTAAAGGAATTGATTACTACGTATGTGTGCCGTTCACTTGGGTGATACTGCATAAACATGGCGATAATATACTAATTGTTGCATACCCAAAAAATGAAGATCCCTCTGTAACGAGAGAACGTGTTCTGATAAAAGAGAAACACCAGAATGAAAAAAGTGGGTGGGAGCTTTGTACGGCCGAGTTGAAATTTCAATCAGGTAATTTTGATTAAATTAATTAGATCCGTGTTAAGCATTCGTGTGTCAACCCACACCGAGCTAGTTTTGAGATATCGGCGCTTAAAGTTTTTTGAGAACATTCTTCTTTTTTCGCTTATTTTAAGCAAAAAATGTTGTTATGTGGTATCATTTTTTTTGTTGAAGTGCATAGATTAAGGAATACTTAAGTGTATTTATTTCAATAAATTCATAATTAAATAGAAAATTCAGAAAAATGGTTAATGCTTAACGGCTATAAGGTTTATTACATTTAGCATTTATGTGCTAAGCCACATAACACTATGCAAAATTCTAATTTGTTCTTTTATAATGAATATATTTTACACTATTTTTTTGAAAATGTAAAATAATAAACAACTAACGTATTAAAACTTTAATGTAAGTATTTATTTATTTAGTTTTTATTGTTATAACATGTTTTAAATAACATTATAAGTTCTGCTAAAAATGAGAAATAGGTACAACAAGTTAACACTTATATTATTTCAATTACTTAAAAATCTTAATCAAATTGATTTATTATTATTATTTTATCATATTGAATTAAACCAATAATATATACTTCCGTATCTAAAAAGTTAATGAACCACCAAAAAACCATTTGTCGAAGAGTTGATAAATTGTGGCGACAATTCGTACATTCTTTAATATTATTATGTGTAATATTCTAATTTTTATCACAAACGTTTAAATTGAATGATATAGTTATATTATAAAAAAATACCGGTTAAGTGCGAGTTAGACTCGCGCACCAAGGGTTCCGTACTATAAATAAACTGTAGGTATATATTTTTTTAATGATGTCATTAAAAATGAATGGTTTTCGTATTTTTTTCTTTATCCGTCCTATATGCCGTTACCTCGGACCTACTAAATTAATTCAAGATTTTGAGTTCACGAGGAGTACCCTGTAGGTTTTGATTCCCTAGCGAGTGTTGAAAACTTTTGTCAATCGCGGCATAAACGGCGGTTCTTTTGATTGCGTTGGCGATTTTTTTGTGATTTTGTTACAATTTCAAGGGACTGAGTATTTGATACTACTATGAATTTTAGTTTGATACCTACCTCCACGCGTTACTGAGGTAAAGGATCACACAGACAACAAAGTAATTCTGTAAGGGTTATTTTTTTTTCCTTTTAAGATACGGAACCCTAAAATATTTTATTTAATATGATAAAAATAATAATAATAAAAAAATAAGTTTGGTTAATATTTTTAAGTAATTGAAATAATATTTAAGTGTTAACTTGTACCTATTTCTCATTTTTAGCAGAACTTATAGGTAATGTACATACAAGAATAAAAACTTTAAATAAATAAGTACTTATATTAAAGTTTTAATGCGTTAGTTAGTTGTTTATTTTATTACATTTTCTAAAAAATTGTGCATAATATTTATAGGTACCTAGATTCGTTTTAAAACAACAAATTAGAATTTTGCATTAATGTATTAGGTATGTGGCTTAACACACTAATGCAAAAATACAAATCTGACATTGGAAAAAAGCAATAACCAATTTTGTGCTCTAGAATATTCTACGATTTTTTTTAACAAAATGGATTGCACTGCCGTGATTCCTCATGATTTATTTAATAAAACTGCATTCATAACTCAAAACCCGATTTTTGTGGGCTAACACACGAATATTTAACACGGTCCAGATGTTGTATAATTCAGTGAGTAACGACAAAAAACTCCAGTTGATTTTTAAAGTTATTTATCAATAATTTTCAATTCGAATGAGTTGGACTCTGATGTTTTAACTGATAACGTCATTTGGAATAATTTAATTTGAAGCTACGTGGTTTATTTTTACATTTCAAGGTTGTCTGGTGATGTCTGAATATTACGAGCGAAACGTCGTATACCTATTTGAAAATATTTTTTTGTAAAATAAACACTAAATATTTGGTCTACAATATTTTGATCACTTGTAATCAATTCATAATGTCTTAAAGTACTTAAGAAATTAATAAGAATTTCTGTGTTTTTTAGATACTTACAAAGATGCAGAACGTTGGATAGCTGAGAAAAAGATTCGAGAGTCTTCGGTGTCAGACAATTCAGCTAAAAAAAAGCTTCCATGGGATTACGAATTACGATGTGGTAGCCAGAAATATTTGTCAGTCTCTAAAGATAAATCTAAAAAGGTAGTAACGCCGCGCCAAATTCCTGAGAAGCAAGTCCCAGATGCTAAGGATAAGGAATCACTTAACGAAGAAAAGAAATTTTATTCGAAAGAATTAAATTTGGTAAGAACCGAAACTGTCAAATTAACTTCTCAGAATACAACTACAGAGCCAGTGCCTTCAACATCAAACCAATCGATTACTATCTGGGACAAACAATCAATAGAAAATGCTGCTACTAACGATGCTCCAAAAATGGAAGACAGTACTCATTCCAGCAAACGAACCAATAGCAATCACAGTGAACAAGAGTTAATGATAGATGAAGATGGGCATACTGAAGTCAATGTTAAAGATCAATCACAACAGGAGCAGCACAGGGAAACCAGAAATCAAAATCAACTTGCTGCAACAAAGCCTCCATCTCCAGTCGAGCAGATTCCACAAAATCGACATGTTCTTCCAAAACTGCGAATTAAAAATATTCAGGATCGTACAGCACTTTCCAACAATCTACAACCAGTTGTTAATGTCTCAAATGAGAAGCCATGTACTTCTCAGCATCTATCGAGTGCATTAAAAATGTCTGCTGAATTACGGAACCCTGCTCTAAGCAGTAGAATTAAACTGCAAAACGCTCTAATTGAAGTAGATCCAACCAAACCATTACCACAGCCTTTAACTAAGTCATCAACAGGCAATATTCAAAAGGCACATATAGAAACATCACTTATTATCACGAATAACATCAAACGTGCTACGGCTGCAAGCACGGCGAACCGCTCTCAGGATATCCAGCATGTAGCAGCAATGATACAAAATTTACCATATCCACAAGAACACAAACAAACGCGAAAACAAGATTTAGCTCAAAGACACACAGCACACAGGTTTGCTCTTCAACGTTTAGAGAATTATCCTAGTGAAGTCACACATCATCAACCTATCAGACCACCTGTCAGTAACGATTTAACGAACATACCAAGTCAGTTCTATCAACCTCTGGACAAACAACAACGAGTACAGAGGGGTGTTACCCATCAAGATGCTCCACAACGTCCTGCAAGCATTTCTACTTTACAAGGACACAATAGACGAAGCCCAACCCTTCAAGGAGTGCAAAAGACAACACTACCACCTGCTTCGCCGAAAGCTCCAAAGGAGATAATTCAAATACTAGTGAATGCTCTTGAAAACTATCAATGGAATGAGCAGGAGATTCAAGTGATTTTAAAAACGATTATGAAACAACAGACTACTTCAGATGTAATAAATGGCGTTTCGAATACTTCAGCCCAACAAAACCATTCCCTACACAGTCCGGAGCCAATGGATTCATCCTACGAAACATCAACAATTGAACCTCCACCAGTCCATAGAGATTTTGATCAAAATCGACATATTATGCAGAATCAAGTACATCGATCTGATGGAACAAATTCAATGAGGAAACGTATTCGCTTTCAAGATGAAGTTGAGAGGGATACAAAACAAACGACAGAAGAAAGTGGGTGTTCAACAGACGTGTACATGGAAGAACCTATGTCGTCGTATTATGGTGAAGCATTAGATTCAGGAGTGGATACGGATCATGAAGCAATTTCTGGCTACGAAATGTCAGTAGACGAAACACATGACGCAGCCAATGACATTAAACAAACTGAATATAATTCAGTAGATAGATCACAAAATTCTTCATCGAAATTGGAATTGCAGATGCAAATGCTGAAACAATTTATTACTATCTGCACGACACTGAGCTCCTCTTTGAGAAGTGCAACGAATATGCTCGATAACTTACGGGATTCGTTCCGTGAAATTTCCAAGTCTCCCCAAACGTACTCCGATAATCAAAGATTCAACACGTCGGAAAATTCAGTAAGTCACGCACCTTCTTGCAGCAATGAGATGCACCAAGAAGTCCCACCAGTTGTTGAAGAGAGACAAATTTTAGCAGCTGAGAGAAGAAATTCTAGCAACGGAAATCAGCAGAACGATAGCATCAATAACGCACCAGATAGAATTGATATGAAAAATTCCAGGGAGTATCCCCATTCTACAGGTTTGTTTGCTGTACCATCGCAAGACCATCCTAACGATACAAAATGGACGCTGAAGTATCAAGAGGATATGCCGGGGGTCGTAGAACTTAAGCCCAAAAGCAAAATTTACGTCAAGTTCAATGAGCTCAGACGTTGTGAACAAGTATCAACTTCGTGTGAATCATTAGCACGATTAATGTTACATGAAGTCTTCAATAAGAAAGCTCTGAGTGTGTGTGCATCAATGAGGGAAATGGCAAAGGCCCATTATAAGCAGAGGCCTGATGCAAGACTGCCATTAGATAATCATGGACTTTTAGTCCTTTTTAATTATGTTATAGAGTACGGAATTAAATGTGGTTGGAGTGTTAATGAAAAAAAAATCCTTCAATATTTAGATGATGAGATTAAAGAAATGCGATTCAAGTATGGTCTTATGTTTTATAGTCAGTGGTCGCGTTCCACCAAAAATGGGGGAAAATCTATTACGGCGAATAAGCTGCCGTCATTTTTAAAAAGGCGACCGTCTGACAAAACTTTTCGAGAAAATCGCAAAAGAAATGCCTAATTTTTTTTTTTTTTCGTTGGTTTATGATGCGAATATGACTTACGTGAAAATTCGTACTTGTAGAGTGATATCTATTCTATCTTAAGCATATTTTTTTATTAACTTTTTTTACATTTAAATAAATAAAATTAATCAAAAATAATTTCTTAAAATTATTGGGATCAGTTTTTAATCGAGCATAATCCACTAAAAAGCCGTTTGAGTCCCGAAGCGACCTTTTAGTGGAGTAATTTTCACATGCAACCGGAAAATTTACTGTTCATAATTCTCTAAAAGGCAGTTTTGAATCCACATAGCGGCTTTTTTGTTCAGTATTCAAATTAAAAATGTTTCTAAAAAAATATAAGAAAGGCGTTAAAGTGCAAAAATGGCCATTTAAGAAAGTACCTAATGATTTTAGTATGCCGGTGAAAAAAATCCTTAAAAGCAGTAAAACTCCAATTACTGCTTTTAAACCAATTATCGTATTATTTACAATACCTACTTTAAGTACTTACCTACCTAATGCTTCTATAAGAGCAGTCAAGTGAAATGACATTGTCAAATCAAACCAAATAATTGTAGCAAAGTTACAGTTGTATGCCGTTTATTAATAACTAGCGGCCCGTCCCGGCTTCGCACGGGGGGACTTAAGATTTTTTTAAGGCCTCAGAAACGATACTTTTCCCCCGTTTTTGAAACATTTTCGGTTACTGCTCCGCAACTATAAGACCTAGCATGATATTATATAGCCTATGTTACTCGGGGATAATGTAGCTTTCCAAAGGTGAAAGAATTTTTGAAATCGGTCCAGTAGTTTCGGAGCCTATTCATTACAAACATACAAAAATACAAAAATACAAATCTTTCCTCTTTATAATATTAGTATAGATGAGTTAATTTTTAAGCTGTTTTTTTTAAAAAATACAGTTTTCGTATTTATAGGGAACTAGCTGCTGCCCGCGACTTCGTCCACGTAGAACTCCTCCTTTTTTGCAGTCGGTTAAAAAGTAGCCTATGTTCTTTCTCAGGCTTCAGACTTTCTTTGTGCCAAATTTCATATAAATCGGTCCAGTAGTTTTAGCGTGAAAGCGTAACAGACGGACAGACAGACAGACAGAGTTACTTTCGCATTTATAATATTAGTTAGGATGCAATACTGACAGTAGTTTAACTCTAAAAGTTTTTTTTGATATTATACTAATATCAAAGCTGAAAATATTTACTGTCAACACCGTGTCTTTTAAAATATGAAACATGTTTACTCGTATGTTGCATTCTTAGCATAAATAAATTCATTATTCAACAAAATACAAACATATTGGAATGACCACAATTATTGCTGAGAAGAAACGTCGCAAGAAACTCAGCAGGAACAACAAAAATAATTTAAATTGCCTTGGGTAGCACTCTAGATAAGTAACGGAGTTCCTTCGCAAGGACCTGATGTTTATTGAACTTCATTGTATGGTTAGGTTCATCCATATACATAAAATAAAATAGACAAAGAGATAGGTAAGTAAGTACCTACTTACTTTAATTTTATTTTTCGAAAAAAAAAATCCGTTTATTTCGATTCATTAAATAATTAGCAAACACTCACTTCGGAAATAAAATGAGCTGATACATTGTAAATTCCTGAAAAGTGACCTTCGTATAGATAATGACTAATGAGTAATGACTATACTTTGGGTGGTATGTCTCATATTCCGGTGTAAATTTTATGATTAAGTACTTTTACATCGAATATTGGTAATTAAAAAAGAAATAAGTAAAATCAATTTTAAAGGAATTACTGACTATCCACATTGAAATTTATCCTGTTTAAGTATTCTTGAGCAGTATTCCACGCCTACTGTTTTGTTAATGTACCTAGTTAATAATTACATGTTTGTCAAATGGGAACAACTACCTATCTACCTATATAATTTGTTTTATTAATAAATTAATGTTTTTAACCTATTGTTTTCTCTTGTACCCTTTACAAACCTCGTGTCTGATACCCTAAAATTAGGTAACTAGGTACTGCTCAATTTATCCGAGTAGGTACCTAACAGGATTCAAACCCGAAACCATCAGATAATTATGTACTTAGTTAGGGGCTTAGACTTACAGACAGATCTTAATAACAAGTGCAGGTTGCATCTGCATCATGCTTTCACTATATTTTCTTTTTATTGCGACTATCTCCCCGGGTTAAATTTACATTTACTTGTATTTCTATGTAAAAAGAAAATACTTACTAGACTAGCACCTACTTACTTACGGTACTTTAGAACTTGAAATTATGACGTTTATTTATGTAGGTACTTACTAGTATTTAATTGTACTTACCTACAATCTTTCTTGTAGAAAAATTCGAGCTGCAACCGCGAGTGAACGATCGGTATGGTAAGTACCTATAATATATAGTAGTTCAAAGACGCATGTATGTTTTACATTTTTGACATTTTTCATGAATTAATAATTCGAGGATTTGTTACTAAATGTGAGGAAAGTTTTAAATTTATTATCAGCCGGCAGGCTGGTTGAAGCACCAAATATGAATAGCAATATCGAAACGTAACGACGTCATAAGGCGTATTTTCGTATTAGTCTCAGAAAAAGTTTTAAAATATTCTTAATCTACTTATTAATTATGTTTAATTTAAAACATAAGCTGAAGTAAATAAAAGGGATATCTATATGAAATACTTACATGAATATTTATGCTTTAGTTGAACTGAAAACTACCTAAATCTATTGACCGTTTTTATTCTGGTTGACTTTTTTTAACGATGACACGTTTGACAACTATTTGACGTTTTGCATACCAGACCTAATTTAACAGCATGGAAAACGCCCCCGAGCCGTTTTCTGTTCTGTCGTTCGATAACGTATAATGAGAGAACTAGTGTTTTTAGCTATTTAATCCCATAATATTGTTAATATTTATGCAAAGCCATGTCGGATATTAACATGGAAAAGTTTGCGGTGCCGGATTTTGGTCCCGACCGTTACGTGAAAGAGCTGGCGCGGTCCTGCGTCGGTGGGGAGGAGCTGCAACAGCAAAAAGACAAGATTCAGGTGCTTGCGGAGGAGACCGCGGGTGCTTTGAAGAAGAATGTATACGAAAACTATATGCAGTTTATCGAGACGGCGACAGAGATATCTCATCTTGAAGCGGAGATGTACAAACTGTCGCGGCTTCTCAGCGAGCAACGGTCGGTGTTAACGACGCTGTCTCACGCGTCTGTGCTAGGGCATGATAATACCGTCTCCCGCGAGTCCCTCGACACACACGACATCGAGGCGGAACGAGCAGAAGAGCAGCGCAAAAATAAACTCACTGCCATCACTGAAAAGGTCGAGAATTGCATGAATTTACTAGACGATCCTGAACGAACCCTGCTCCATGAAGGAGACCTACTAGAAATAGATGCCGAGGAGAACACTGCCTTACAAAGGATGCATGTTTACTTATTTAATGACTGCCTTATGTTAACTTCTTGGATTTCGAACCGTCGAGGTCCCATGAGATATAAATTCCAGGCCAGCTACCCTATTAGCACTCTAGCCGTAGTGAATGTGCGTGACTTGGGTACTGTTAAGCAAGCCTTTAAGGTACTAGCATTTCCTGACACTAGGGTCTTCCAATGTAACAGTTTTGCAATTAAAAAAGACTGGCTCGATAAGTTTGATGTAGTTAAGAAGATGCATATTGAAAAAGAGACTTTGAAACAAAAGAAAAAGGAAGAGAAGCCCAAACCTGAAATGTTGGAGTCACCAAGCTTGTCTGTGGAGGAGTTACCTTCACCCCAGATACAACCTCTGCCGGAGCGACTGGCCGATGTCACAGAACAGCTAGATGTGCTTATAGTTGAGAGGCATTTTCAAAAAACATATGAATTAATGGTGGAAGCCCAGAAATCCTTCAAATCAGATGAATTTAAAGACCACCCACAGAAAAATGACATTCTGAAGAAAATTGAACAGAAACAAAAGATTCTAATAGAAGTTCTATTGAAAGAACTGGATGTATCTCACAACTGGAGCCCGAGGGGAGGTCTTCAGTCTTCTCGATGTCCCGTCTTAATTCTGAACAAGTTCAACATGTCTAGTCAAGCATGTGAACTGTTTCTGGCCATCTGTAGCCATACAGTCAAAGTTCACATCAAAGGTGTTCAGCTGGAAGGCTCTATAAACACCTATGTAAAACAAGTGGGGGAGGTTTTCTTCTGCTCACTGAGTGATGCCTTAACAGAGTTCATAGAGTTATTTCCTAAGAATAAAATAAGTGCTTTCGTAGTATGGGCTAGCATGCAGTTGAGAATTCTACTAGGTCAGATAATAAAACAAGTGTTTACACCGCAGTGTGCTTTGGATTCCATTTTAGAGTGTGTACAGAGTTTGAGAGACCAGTGCACTCTGTTCTGCGAGTTTGGTCTTGATCTAAGATTCCAACTGAACAGTTCACTGAGAAACCCAACGAGTAGAGCGCTTAAGGAGTACACGGAGAAAATCGTAGATTCCATGAAGTCCAAAGTAACTGACGACAAGTGGACTCCAGTTAACATGCACACAAAAGCTGGTGTTCACAAATTCCTAGCACAAATGGAGAACTTGGGCCTTATATTAGCTAAGTTTGTAATCAATGAGACTTGGGTGGACCTTTCGAGCAGCACTATCTGGTTTGCCCAGTCCATACTCACGTTACAGAAGGTTGGGATCAGTCTCGTGACTAAGGACATGATGGATGTATTGGATGAGTGTATTCATGCTATGTTTAAATCTCGTCTGAGGCTCTCTACAGGGAATGATTCTAGTTACGCGCAAAAGAATTTCAGATTTATTCTGGACACTGTAATGCCGCTCATGTTAAGATGTTACAGAGAGGAGGTCGGTTATAATAATGATAAACTGGTTGCTTTGGCGAAGGAATACGGTGTGAGTGTTGCCCAACCAAAGAAATCCAATATCACAAAATACACGAGTAACGAATATTTATGAGAGTAATCAGGGAAAGATGTATGATGGTGTACGAAATTATTTTTGTTACGCTAAAGCTTTAATAATGTAAAATTAGATAGTAAGCATGCAGGATTTTTGTATGATTATTTAAAAAAAAACTGATCAAATTAAAATTTATATTATATGCAAGTTAATCAATATGAAATTTTAATAAACAAAGACAAATATTTTATGATGTTTATTTTCATTTTCATACACAAACGTTTTTATATTACATTTTAGGAAATAATTTAATTTGATTACAATTTCAATAATACAAAACTTATAAATGACTTTGGTTCTTATTATAACTCAATAGGTAGCTTTATTTCTAGAATATGGGAACCTTATTTATAGCAAATATATAATAATATTATGCATAACATAATAAATCTGACAATTTTAAACTAACACTTATTATAATAATTTCTATTATTACTTATTAATAAACATAGGAAATAAATATGAAATTTCTCTAAATACATCATCAATGGCTAGATGACGCAAAAAATCTGATTAACCCGTCAGATAAATTACCTAGAGACGTAGCGTATTCTTATTAATTTGAAAAAAAAACAAATTATATTTTTTATACATTGGAATGAAAAGACTAACGGATTTAACTCGCGTATTTTATTTTATTGGCTGACGTTTCAGAGCCTTTACAGATTCAATAATCGTAGCACGACTGAGCTGACAATAGTCTTATGCTACAGACTTTACTTAAACGTCAGCCAATAAAATAAAATACGCGAGTTAAATCGGTTGAAGTTGTTTCATTCCAATGTATAATAACCGCGAAGGCATCAGAAATTATTACATAATATAATAATATTTTTTTATAATCTGTCGGAACCTATTTCTCATCCTCCATAAGCGACTCAATAAACGTATTACCATTGATAATCTTGGTGGTTAATATAACGAATTCAACGTTAGAATCCTCCATTTGGCTGATGGTCCTCAAAGCCGATATCTCGTTATAAGTACATCCTCCTATGAAGAAGACGAGTATGACTCGAGGACTGTCGAGCGAGGAGGAATTGTCGCTGGACACTGAGTTACGTCGCGCCATACGCGGCTGGAGTGTTTGCAGCTCGTCCACTGTAGGGCCTGGCAGGAGCCCTAACATGTCTTGGATACCTGGGAAATCACATTAATATTATAAAGGCGAAAGTCTTTGTTTCTACAAGGGCGTAGCGAGGTCTGGCAAGAAGTACCCCGTTGGTTTTGATTCCCTTGCGAGTGTCGAAAATTATCTTAGACTAGCTTCTGCCCGCGACTTCGTCCGCGTAGAACTCCTCCTTTTTTGCAGTCGGTTAAAAAGTAGCCTATGTCCTTTCTCAGGCTCCAGACCTTCTTTGTACCAAATTTCATTTAAATCGGTCCAGTAGTTTTAGCGTGAAAGCGGAACAGACAGACAGACAGACAGAGTTACTTTCGCATTTATAATATTAGTAGGGAAGTAAGGATACCATAAGTATTCTTGGTTTGTTTATGCCCTTAACAAATTCCTAGCTCGCCTGGCCCCGCCTTAACAATACTAGCTACGCCTTTGAGTGTGTAGGTTTGTTACTCTTCCACGCAAAAACTATTGAATGTATTTTTCGATTAAACTTTACAAAAAATAGCTTATAACATATTATTATTGGTATAAAGTACCTACTGGCTACTGGGTGTAGACGCAGTCGCGGGCAGGAGCTAATATAAATATAATAAAAACTTGTCAAATTTTAGTGAATTATGTATTCAGGGAGAAAAAGTATTATCACTATTTAATAAATAGGCACTAAAAATACGGCGCCGATACCAGCTGACTAATAAAATGACGTAAGTCCGATAAGAACCATATTACACCAACAAAAATGTGCTCATTGGGCCAATTTAACATAACGCACGTTTGTCGGAATAACGTGACATCTACAAATATTTTGTTACTCCATTTAAGACTCTAAGTCTGCACATTTGAATTCACGCGGTGAAACATTTCGATATGTCATGTTGTTCGTGCGAAACTTGTAGATCAATTTAACGCAATTGAATGACCTATTTGACACTTTACACCGTTTTAAAAACAAATTGCAATCAAGTATGTAGTGAATTAATTTCACTTTAGTTACCTCAAATAATATAAGTACCTATATGTGATATTGAGAAAAAAAGGCTTTTAAACATCGATAGGAGATAATAATATTATTATGTAGATTGTAGGAACTCACCCGTCCATCCCTTGTTCTTGGCAATATGCTCGCTAAGCCTTACGGTTAAAGGTGTATATTTGCTTGACAGGTAACTCTTCTCTTTTGCATTTAACTCAGTTTCGTCCATTGTGAGGTGGAGAGCCTAAAAAAATACACATTTTATTTTTTTGGATTTGGTAAATTTAACAATATTATTATTCATTGGAATGAAACAATTATAACGATAATAATAAGCGTATTTTATTTCATTTGATGACTTTTCAAAAACTTTACAGTTCCCGAGTTTGCCTAACGCCAAATTGACGAATATGGTAACAGTATAATAACCAAAATATTTTTTTTAAAGTTAGCAAATAGTCGTTTAATTCCAATTTAATTTATATTATTTTGAGCACTGCTCGAGTTCCTGCTAGATAAATTCTGGTGCCTTCGCGGATATTACACATTGGAATAAAACAACTATGAACGGATTTAACTCGCTTATTTTATTTTATTTTCTGACGTTTCGGAATCTTTACAGTTGCCATAATCGTAGCACAACTGAGCTGACAATAGGTAGTCTACGTTAAAATCGACAATATCTTACCTTCCTCAGTATCGTGTACTGTCTCGCCCCAGTCTGCGTCTTCAGCAGGCCACATTTCTCCAAGTTGCATATCGTGAGCCAGCTCTGCAGCCCGTACACTTGCACTATCTCCTTCTTGTAGTACTCCAGCACCTTGGGCTTCAATCCTGAGCCAGTCACGCATTGTAGGCAGATCAAACGTAGCACCTAAAATAACATTAATAAGGTCAATCCCTAATAATTTCTGATGCCTTCGCGGTTATTACACATTGGAATGAAACAACTATTAACGGATTTAACTCGCTATGGAAACTGTAAAGAATCCGAAACGTCAGCTAATAAAATAAAATAAAAATACGCGAGTTAAATCCGTTAATAGTTGTTTCATTCCAAGGTCAATCCCTACTAATATTATAAATGCGAAAGTAACTCTGTCTGTCCCTATATCCCTATGTACACTTAAATCTTAAAAACTACGCAACGGATTTTGATGCGGTTTATTTTAAAAGAAAGTCTGGAGCTCAAGAAAGGACAAAGGCTACTTTTTAACCGACTGCAAAAAAAAGGAAGAGTTCCACGCGGACGAAGTCGCGGGCAGAAGCTAGTAGACAATAATTCTTTACCGTCGGTCTAGTTGTTACAATTCAGTACGAAACCGGAGGTTACGGGTTCGGATCCTGCTAGGGGCAGATGGCAGGGAGCACGAGTATCTGTACCTGTATACTTGGATGTCTTACATGATATGTATATATCAGTCGTGTGCAGTGAGAGTCGTGTATGTACTGCGTTAGGGAAGGCACTCCATACATTTATACCATTGTGCCTATATGGAATGCACGCCCTAGGTATGTATTG
The DNA here is from genome assembly GCA_038024825.1 of Polylopha cassiicola. Taxonomy (NCBI): domain Eukaryota; kingdom Metazoa; phylum Arthropoda; class Insecta; order Lepidoptera; family Tortricidae; genus Polylopha; species Polylopha cassiicola. Next base: position 1,277,145 of record CP149062.1, read on the forward strand.
CTTAGTTACCCCCATGGCACCCCCCTCCTCTCCCTAGATCCGTCCTTGGTGACGTCACGTGGAACTCTATCGAGCTATATTTTCATCTATTGTTGTTAATGAACATAAGGATTTTTGCGATAATGAATTGTGACATTTTCAGTAAACGTGCCTATTAAATATAAACCTTATTACTTTACCATAAGATTGTATTTACCTTAGTCAAGGGGGCCTTCTGAGCGATGAGATCTTCGATGTACGGACACGTCTTTTCATTCTCGATGCAGTTTAAGAAATCCTCTTCACACTGTATGGTGTCGTGGAACTCAAACGTATCCGTCACCTGGAAATAACACTGACTTAAATACCAAGAGAAAAAACTGGCCAAACAGCCAGTTGAAGTCGCACGAAGGCTTTCGTAAAAACGGTTTAAAAGGTGTATACGGTATAAAAAGTGTAAAAGGTTTAAAAGGTGTACACAGTATAAAAAGTGTAAAAGGTTTAAAAGGTGTACACAGTATAAAAAGTGTAAAAGGTATAAATTGGTGACTGGCTGCTAGACGGCCTCTTCTGTGATATGTTATTCATTCCTTTTTTTTATATATTTTTAAAATATTGTCACTTGAATTTTATTGTCATATGTATATTATATTATTGTATGTATTGTCTTTAATATCAGTTGTTGTGTTACGAATGCATAATTAACATTTAATTTCCTTCTTCTTCATTACATTACAGCCCATTTCTATCGTTAATAAGTGTAGAAGGTTTAAGCAGTGTAAACAATATAACAGGGTTAAAAATCTGTGTAATCGATCTGACACTTGTAAAAGACGTAAAGAATGAATAAGGTGTAAACTGTATAAAAGGTTCAAGTAGTGTAAACGATGTAAAAGATGTAATGAAGATACAAACGGTGCGTTCCACTAAGCGCCCGCAACGCTCGTGACACCCTCTGTATCGTTCCACTTAACGCCCGTGGTCGTTGCGAGCGATGGCTCGACGTCATAGATGACGTCACTGTTCGCGACCACATCGCGCCCACTTCGCCCACAAAATATTGGTGGGTCAGAGTGGGCTTTCGTCGCTCACGATGTGCGTTCCACCTATAAACATTCGCTTACAACGCCCGCGGTGTTTTCTCGTTAGTGGAACGGCAATTTCAGCGGTCGTGGTCGACGGCGTTGCGAGCGTTAAGTGGAACGTACCCAAAATGGTGTATTTGTATTATATGGTACGTTACCTCCTTTATATACTCTGCTATGGCCATGTGCGTGGAGAGGGACTGCTTGTTGGCGAGCATCTGCGGCAGGCGCTGCACGTAGTGTTTTATCTCTTGCACGGACTTCTCGTTGTGTCTCTCGTCTAGCTGCGTCTTTATTATACGGGCCTTTTTCGATATCGTCGCACCGACCTGTCGGCAAAGCGTAAGACAATCTGTGCTGTTTGTTTATGTGTGCTGGAACTTTCTAAGAAATTCGTTCTTTTGTTTACAAATTGGGATTGTACGTGTAGACTGTTGTTGACCATGGTCCATGACTAATAAGTAGGAGTCGCAAGAGTCTGAATAAAATAAGTAAAAATATGACAACGAAATTACCGGTGCAGCAAAAGACGTCAGACAAAAATAACAGAATATACGCAATAGCCTTCAAATAAGATTATTTTTTGTGTACCTACATAACTATTAGCTGGAAATATTTTTTTCCATCCTCCGGCCAGAAAGCGCCTACTTTGTGGCCGCTTCGCTAAATGAAATTTCCGCTTTCTGGCTTCGTCGAACAGACAAATAGTATACTGACCTCGGACAGTAAAATAAAAAAGCCTCAGATCACATTTTTGTCAACCTCGGCTTCGCCTCGGACGACAATTACATGTGATCTGAGACATTTTTTATTTTACTGGCCTTGGTGCGTAATGTACTATTTTGTTATCATAATTTTTCTTCTTTCTATTTAACGACCATTCTCTACAACGTCGAAAAATGCACGGTCCCTTAGGTGTCGTTATAAAGAGTTTACACGGTATTAACATAGTACCGTCTTAGTGACCACTAGTAGTTAGGTATGTATAGGTAAGTATCATCATAAACCATCTATTTGAATCTATACTAATATTATAAAGCTGAAGAGTTTGTTTGTTTGTTTGTTTGTTTGTTTGAACGCGCTAATCTCAGGAACTACTGGTTCGAATTCAAAAATTATTTTTTTGTTGGATAGACCATTTATCGAGGAAGGCTTTAGGCTATATAACATCACGCTGCGACCAATAGGAGCGAAGAAACAGTGGAAAATGTGTAAAAAACGGGGAAAATATGAAGCCTTATGAAGAATTACTATTCCACGGGGACGAAGTCGCGGGCACAGCTAGTGTGATAATATACGAACCGCCGTAAAGTTGCAGTCCCTGAGTTCTGCGTAGAGCTCCTCGCCGGAGTTGAGTATGATCCACTTGCCCTCGCGCGCCTTCACCTCGGGGCTCGCGTCGTCCGCGCTCACGAACTTGTGCCCCGGGAACGTCGCCGTGGACCCCTTTATACCGAACAGCTCGTCTGCACGACGAAAATATATATATAAGAATAAGAATAAGAATTAGTTTATTCAGTAGACACAATTTACAGTGATTACAATATCTAATTTAGGTAATAACGATATCTAGGTTCATGTCGACTGAAAAGGCTTAAGCTCAGCATTATTGTTGCGACCGGGGGGTCACAACGCTGGTTTTCAGCTTAAACCTGAACGGATGACACGCGGAGAGAAAAAAAAAATACAGAAAAGGCACAAACACAGACAACAAGATATTTTACATTACAATTTGTGATAACAAAGGCATATAATATAATAATATGTTTCAGTATGTGTATGTAGTAATATGTGTATAAGCTCGTGCTACAGTCATGGAAACTGTAAAATCCGTTTATAATTCTTTCATTCTATATGTATCGTTGGGTATTTGTTGATATTGTATCCTCTGTAATATCTTCCAGTAATCCTTACTAATATTATTAATGCGAAAGTAACTCTGTCTGTCTGTCTGTCTGTCTGTCTGTCTGTTACGCTTTCACGCTAAAACTACTGGACCGATTTAAATGAAATTTGGTACAAAGAAAGTCTGGAGCCTGAGAAAGGACATAGGCTACTTTTTAACCGACTACAAAAAAGGAGGAGTTCCACGCAGACGAAGTCGCGGGCAGAAGCTAGTAATATATAAATTATCGTGTTTGTTGCCAAACTCATCCGGTGCGGCTGGACAGATTTTTTTGAGTTTGTGTGCACATCGAATAGATCTGGAACCAGCTAACATCTATTTTTCATACCACTAAATGTTAAGGGCCAGCTCATTTTTTTATTTAATTTTTATCAAAAAAATTGTCCTACAATCCCATCGTTGAAAAAACATACAATCCCAGATTTACACCTTTACACGATCATCCTCTGTATGACGGTACAAAGTTTGTCGGGTTAGCTAGTATAATAAAATAATAACAGGTAAAATAGTATAATTACTGCTCGTTAATACTTGAGAAAGGCTGCCTGGCTGGAGTGCTGGACCGATTTGGCTAAATTTTATTTTGAAAAGTCCATGAAAGATTTATATGATCGTGACCCCATCTCCCTCCCCGGCCGCAGTTGAGGTGCTCACCAATGAGGCCCTCGTAGGTGAGCTGCGTGGCGAGCACGCTGGTGAGGTCCACGGCGCGGTCCAGGAGCAGCAGCTGGTCCACGCAGGAGGCGCCCGCGCCGCGCCAGCCGCCGCCCTCCTCCTTGTTCAGACGGCACACCAGCTCCCACACCTGCACACAACGATACTTACACTCCGTTCAAGTAAATTTACGTGAAGGCGATCGAACATACGGAGAATAAGCACCGTTTTCGGGTGATTCCGTCAGCAATTAGGTACTTATTTACTTTACACAAATGCCAATCCACACATTTGTCTATGCTTGAAAGGAAACACATTTGTTAAAAATACTTAAGAACACTACTGACTTATTCATCTTTCAAACAAACAAAAAAAAAGAATCGATATGATGTTTGTTGTTTTTGTGATTACGATGCTGTTTTGAAACCATTCACTTCCTTTAGACTACTTTAGAGGGTAGCAGTTTATTATATTATGAGCCTAGACAAATTAAGGAGATACTGATTAATAATGTTACCTGTTTGGCAGCCACTCCCTTGCCGAACACCCTCGGTATGATCCCGTAGAAGTGCTGTATGGTGCGGAGTGCGAGCGCAGCATTGTATGTACAGGTGGGGTCACCCTCTAGGTAATTTTCTCTGTGAAATTGTTAAGTATTAAATTTCATCATCATTCTTAGAGGTAAGTTAGTCAGTCAGTAAGTCATAAATACAAATAAAATAAGACTCAGGTAAAGATGTTCTGGTTGATCACACTCACATTTGCCCTTAGCAGGATTTTAGTCGAAACACCTGGTTTTGTGCTCAAATTACTAGACCAACAATTAAAAAAAATGCAATATATAAGGGACCATCCATAAATTACATTGTTCATACTTGTGTATAAATATTTAAAAAATGTCCTCTAAGGCTACCTAAGTCTGTCCATGAGGTCATTTTTCATTGTAATGACAAAAGAATTTCCTATCAGTCAACTATGGGACTTAAGAGTATTCCTTATAATATAATAAATATACTTATTACAACAAACCCATCCCAATCAAAAATTCACATACCTGAAGTCATTCTGAAGTTCCATAGACATCACATCGCTGTCAAAAGGAAATATGTCACATTTGAACTCCTGTATGGTCAAATTGGCCAGCACTCCTCGATTCTGGAGGTGCTTCTCACATAACTCACTCCGTCTCGGCACGAAGAACAGGTGGAATTCAACAGGAGTTGTTTGTTTTGATCTGTAGGGTGAATTTTAAATAGAGATATGGTAAAATGGAGAATTTAATACTTATACAGTGTTTTAATGTAAATGAGATTTTAAAATTTGTGTGATTTCACAAGTAAAATACACTTACCGAAGTGATATAATACAGTTAGCCACTAAATCCATAAGAGAAAGCTTTGCTCTTGTAATGAAGACAATGTGCTTGACCGAGATGGTTGGAAGACTGCCTGGCTTCAGTTGGAACATGTCTACAACTTCGTAGTCTTGTAATAAGGGGTATGAAGCCACCAGTCCAACAGGACCTGCTAACCATTCGTCCCATATTGTTATCTGTAATTATTGCAATTAGTAAACTACCTATATTATGTAGAGATACATATATATAAAACTTATGATGTCATATCAGATAGTTATTTTCCTTTCACAAGTTCCTTGTAGAAGTGAAATAATTTAATAGTTTACTTGCTTACCTTTCGGCCTTCACAAAGTTGTAATAAATTTAAAAATTCCTTTCTCATAGCCTCTTGGACTAACGCGACGTTTAATCTGCCGCCAGATAAGTGAGAACTCATTTTTGAATCCTTCATGGTTGATGACGGAAAATATAACTTCAAAGGGGTGGATTCAGGCAATTTTTTGAAGATTGTTTGCTTTAATCGGAGTACGCGTATACGTAAGTTACTTCAAACCATCGCAATAAACTGTAATCGTATCATGTGCAAATTGGTCATTAATATAATCAAATGAACATCAGAAAATAATAATTAATAATATAGGTAATATTTTTTGTTTATTTCCTTAACGAAACGTCACAAAAGTCAAAGCAAGAACTTATGAATAATAAAACGCAATGACAACTATGGCAGATGTATATCAATATTTAGTTTAATTTTTACACTCGATTCTTTTTTAATTAAATCATTTAATTTAAGTTAATAAGTTAATAATTTATCTACTTTTTTAATTGTACAAATATGCAAATTATTTTATGAATCACAAAATGCCGGATGCATTAACGGAACGTAATAAGACATGATAAGACTGTTAAAGGCTCCGTAGACGATACAATCTACTTTTAGAAGTTTGTACCTATTTTTTTACTGACGTAGAGTTTGAAGAGATGGTCAATCACTTCTAAATGAATTCTCGTTTACGTACCACAAATTCCTAATCAATTCGTTCATGATTAATCTATATTATAATATTTCTATTTATCCATATAAATTGTAACATATTATGTTTATTTGTAAATATGTGAATGATGCGCGGAATACAATAAACGTTACATTAATAAACATGTAATAAACAAGTTAATTATATTTAAATTAAAATAGCGCCTATTAAAAACTTATAGCAAAGTTGAGTCTACATTTTTTTTAATGCGGTCATCTAAAATACTTCAGGCGTTAAATGTATATTAACCGCTAATTTACTTCATTCAAATTAAATTTGTTTTTAATAATCTAATTTTGAAGTTAGGGAATAAAAGTTGTGGAACTTTTGGGTCAAATTTCTTAATTACAATAATGGCATGTCAATAATGACTTTGCCGAAAGTTGCGGCCTAAATTATTCTACTCCGTACATAGTGACGAGTGAGTATCTATCAGCTGAAAGGTTTCGAGTAGATATACATCTATAAAAAGGAGGTACCTACAAGGATAATACCTACTATACGCTTAGGCAGTCAAACCCTTATCACTTGCGTTGAGGAGCCGGCTGCGCGCGGCGCGACATCGATTTTTCCACAAAACAAGTCATTTGCAACCATCATTTGACATTACAAACACGTTCCACGACAACAACAGAGTCTCCAACGAGTGTTTATACAGAGAAACTAAAAGGAAATGTGAATTTTGGGGACAAATATGCAGTTCTGCTTGCGGATCGAAAATGAAAATGGCCGCCCAAAATAAAGGTAAGTTTTTACTGTCAACGTATTTTTTTTAAGTTACGAATTTTGTTTGTTGTTATAACAGTAATTTAGCTAATTATTTTTTAAAATTACTTTTTGTGTATAAAATGAGTTGGATATAGGATTATTTAGGATATTATTTATTTTACAAAGTTAACTTTGCTTTGACAAGCGATAACAGCAGGCGTGGGCGACATCGGCCATGTGATATTTGCAATCTTGTTTTTATGGCATTGGGAGATAACAAAGCCTCGCTTAATGAAACTTTAATTGTATGTAACGGGGTTTATGGGCTTGTCGTTTACAGGCTTTTTTTTCGTCTTCTTTTTAGAAAGAATTGATTAGATGTTTTTTTACAACTAATCTTTTTCATAAATTACAAGTGGACTTATTCATTAATAAACTTAACAACTTAAAAAAAAAAAACATATTTCATGACCCTGAAACGTTCACAGTATAGCTTGTAAGTAAGTATCTATGTGACGTACTACGTAAGATATACCTACTATTGACACAACACTAAACATAGTATCGATTCTGTATACAATTTGTATAGATAATGCTTGGCTGAAGACTCCACAAGTGACACGTCACAATTGCCGCGCTCTATACGTATTTACTTAGGTATATAAGACTAGCTATTTTCCACCATATCGTTTGGGTCGAAACCGCTTTCTATACAAACTTTCTGACGCAAATAATACTTACTTCTATTCGAAGCTTTTGAATAACTAAGTATATACCTACTTACGTACCTACCTATTTGTTATGATTAATTATGTTATACCTTCGTATGTCTTATACACAAAGTTATGAACATAAAATCAATTCTACAACACTTTCTCATCACGTAGTGTTCTGTCAACCATCCTGTTTTCCCAGGGCATGTCCTGCTACTCGGGGTGTCTTGGGACACCTTGTGTCTCTAATTGTCCCGATATTTTCAACTGCAAATGGTTTCTTGAAGCTGTGGTGGCAATTTTTCGCGATTTTTTGACCCTTCTTGATGCCTGTTCTTCTTAGTCTATAGCGATCGCTTCTGTCTCTACCCTAGGCATTGCTAGGTAGTCTAGATAAACTCTTTTAGTAAATTCAAAAATCTCATATTGAAACCCTTTACTTCAAAAGGTAGGTATTATACTTTTCTTCAATAGTCATTATATATTCCAAGGCCTTACTTTCTTTAAACGTAGGTATATACCTACTTATATTTGTAGTTCTGTAGGTTGGTATTATAAGCAACTGTAATTGTACTGATAAGGCACCTAAACGTAATGGAAACTTGCTGTAACTACATTAAAAGTCCATTTTTGTACACGAATACACAATTATCTATCTCTATTATGTTATAGTAGGTGCCCTTTAATAATATATGGTATGAATAATTTTTAACCTGTGCCTCTTTCTGACACGCGTTTAAAAAAATACAGTAAGTAGCCTGTTTTAAGCCGGGCAGTGTGAAGGGGCTAAATTTCATTTTAAAATTATCTGATCCCTTCACGATTATTACACATTGTAATTAAATAATTATAAAGGATTTCAATCGCATTTTTTACTTTATCTGCTAGCGTTTTGAAAACTTTACAGTTTCCGTATTCGTAGCACGACTAAGCTAACCGAAATTGTTTCATTCCATTGTGTAATCACCGCGAGGCGCGAAGGCTTCAGAAATTATTATAATAACTAAGTACCTAAGTTTAAATGTACCCAATACCCTTTTAAGCTTTGCTTATTAGAAGTACGAGACTGGAAATTAATAAAATTTCACGGTTATTACACATTGGAATAAAACAATTAAGTTAAAGTTACTAGCGTATATAAATACTTCTAATCTTGTAATTAATGGAGTTTTCTTACTGCTTGATTCTTAGTATTTCTAATTAATTGCCCTGATTAGAAGCGCGATCGAGTAATGATGTTAAGTAAGTGTATACTTAATATAAAAAAAATGTATTGGTATTAATTATTGCTCTATTTGCTATACTTGGGTGCCTAGTAAGTTATAGTACCTAGTATTTTTTGCTACATACTATACAAAACAACAAGTAAAAAAACCAAAATTCATTAAAATCGGTACAACGGTTTAGGCGTAACAAACCTAACCTTTGGGGCCTAGACAAGGTGCCAACGTTGAACGTTAACGGTGAACGTTGGCACCAAAATGTATGGGATTTGACTTCCGCGAACGACTGTCACGTACGTCACAAACGTTCACGGATGTCAAATCTCAGACATTTTCGTGCCAACGTTCAGCGTTAACGTTGAACGTTGGCACCTTGTCTAGGCTCTCTTGTCATATAAATCAAACAATTAAGTCGCGTAATTAAATTAGTTTGCTAACGTTTCGAAAATTGAGGTTCCATATTCGTAGCACGACTGAGGTGACGATAGTCTGATGCTAATGCTTACATTCATCACTACATAGTACAAAACAAAATTGCTGTCGTTGTCTGTCCGTCGCTATATATGCTTAAATCTTTAAAACTACGAATTTTGTAGCTGTTTTTTTAATAGATAGAGTGATTCAAGAGGAAGGTTTATAGCACCTGTGTGAAGCCGGGGCGGGTCGCCAGTAAATGATATAATATAAAACAAATAGCTAGGTAGGTGTTGCAAAAGGATACTGTCAAACTCAGCGAGTAAACGTAAAAGTAATCATTTATTTTACGAAGTATAATAAAAAGTACGGCGGCCTCCGAAGTTTAGTCATTTGTCAAATTTGACAGCAGGAAATTCGGGACCGGAAAGGTAGGTACAGTCGGTAAATCACGGAGAATTGCGGGATAGACTTCACAGAACCCGGATAATCCAGGCACAAAGAGAATCCCTGATTAAACCTAAAATGTGGTTGGATCTCTTTAAGGTTGAATGGAAAAGGTAGGTTAGCTTTGTAAGATACTGTTTGCAACATTAAAAATATAAAATATAATTTAATAATTTATATGCGATGGCAACACTGCCACTTCCTCTTCCATTTCTAACACCAACTTGTAATTACGTGTGCTCAGTTAATAAATATTTAATTAATACAAAACAAACGTATTATTTAACAACACCAGCGCAGCAAGATCCCTTCATGGTCCTTCGAAAGAAAAAAAGAAGCTGAGCCACGCAAAAAGGAATTTTTGGACTTTTCACCGAAATTACCACTGGACATTGCCGTGGTCAAACCAGTCGCGTTATATTAACGTGGCAGCGAGAGGTGAAGGATCCTGCCAAGTTCCAGATTTTATTAAAGTTGGTGCAATTTGAAGTGAAGTGCAAGTTTGTGCAATTTACGAAGCATACCTAAAAGGAAAGAAAACATCGATCAACTTTGGAGGTTATTTTTTCGCTTATCCAATACCATCACAGGTGCCAACATCGAAAACATCGTGCATCCGGCGTCCACGCAATTAAAAAAAAAAAAGAAGTAAGAAAACTGTCTACTCAAACAGCTCGTGTGAAGCCTGCCTTAAGAAGCCGATGTCAAGTTTCGTATAGTATTTTATCTGTGCTAATGTTATTTTTTCTTTCCACTTCCGTATTGCATTTTTTCACTACATATCTGTATTCCGTTTAGCTAAGCGTCTAACGCCATTTTGTGTTCGATTAATTATAAGCAATTTTATATTGTAAAACGCACAACAATTTGTAAAAATGGCCAAATCAGTTACTAAAGCTGATCAATTAAAAAAGTTAGTTGCGGAGCGGGAGTACGTCAAAGCTAGTTTAGCTAGAATTTTTAAGTTCGGCGACACGTGCGCAGAATCACCGGTTTCGTTGATCGAGGCGAAGCGTACGCAACTTGTAGATCTCTTTAAGAACTATCAAGCGGTTAGCATCGAGATATGCTGTTTGGATCCGTCAGACGAAGAAAACATAGGTGAGTGTGAGGACAAGTACGCCATATGTATTTCAAAATTCATAGAAAATTCAAACAAAAGTGTAGCTGTTCCTAGAACAAATTCCAATTCACATCCGTTAGCAAGTGTAAAGCTACCAAACATAGATATTGAAACATTCACAGGTAAATATAGTGATTACACTAGATTTATAAACATATTCACATCAATGATACACAATAATTCCACATTAGATAATGTGCAACGATTGTATTATTTGCGTAATTTTCTCAGTGGCGAACCTCTCGACTTAATAAAAAACTTACCTATTGCGGATAACAGTTATAATGAAGCACTGTCGATTCTAAAAAAGAGATATGACAATAAGTATTTAATTATAAATGAACATATTGCTCATTTGCTAGAAATACCTCATTCTCAATCGACAGCTGCCAGTCTTAGGGATTTTACATCCAATATTAACCAACAAATTACCGCTCTGAAATCCATTCACGATAATGCTAAACATTGGGATATTATATTAATATTTATACTTTTAAAAAGGTTAGATCCCACGATCGCTAGTTCTTACCAATTAGATAGAGACTACACAAAAGACCCGACGATTGAAGATTTTTTGGAATTTATAGAAAAACGAGCGCGAGCACTGGAAAGTGTTGAGCAAGGTGCAAGTACATCTGAGCAGTTCAGCGATGCTGCTGTTGCAGTGAACGCCGCCTACACTTCGAGAGTCCAGACCAACGCTCCGAGATGCATTGCCTGTAAGTCAAACCACAAATTATTTACATGTTCCAAATTTAAACTGTCACCTGTCAATGAAAGACTTAGACTTGTAAAGTCTAACAAACTGTGTTCAATCTGCCTAAATAGTCACGCAGGAAAATGCAGATTCCACTTCAGGTGCAGTCAATGTAAGGACAGATCTCATCATTCACTACTGCATGTGGATGCGGTGAATAATGCTAAGGCTTCAGGTACTGTAACACTTACCTCAACGCAAGGGGATAGTCAATGCTTGCTCCCCACTGCAAGAGTTTCTCTTGTAGCTCGTGATGGTACAAAATATATAGTAAAAGCATTGCTAGACAGTGGATCACAAGTGTCATTTGTGTCGACCAACCTCATACAAAGGTTAGGTCTGACACCGAACAAAGATGATATAACAATAGTGGGTATAACAAATGTGAACAATAAAGTAAATTATAGTATACCACTCGAAATACATTCACTGATCTCACATTATAAATTGAATTTGAACTGTCATGTGGTTGATACAATCACATGCAAGCTACCTCAAAATAAAATAGATATCTCTCAGGTACAAATTCCCTCTGGCATTCAACTGGCAGATAAGGAGTATAACATTCCAGGCGAGATCCATATATTGATGGGATGTGACGCATTTTTCCAGGTGCTCCTGCCGCAACAGCTGTCATCAGCCCGGCAGCAATCCACGCCTGAGCCACATAGTCTTCAGCCTGCTATAATAAACACACACTTCGGCCATGTCATCGGGGGGAGCATTCCTCTACCTAAGGGAGCATCTAATAAAGTAGTTAGTCTACATTGTCAGGTATGCCAGTCTGATTCTGATATCATCAACGATACCCTTCAAGCCTTTTGGAAAACGGAAGATGTGCCTGAGATATTCAAAGAAAAATCCTCAGAATCTCAATTATGTGAGGAAATATTTCAGGACACTGTACAATTAAATAATAACAAGTTTCAAGTTGATTTACCATTAAAATTACCTTTGGAAAATATAAATGACACTCTAGGTCAATCTTTTGATCTAGCTTTGAGTAGATTTTTAAACTTAGAAAAAAAATTACAAAGATATCCTAATTTGCTTGAGAAATATAGACAGTTTATAAATGAATATGTGGAGCTTGGTCATTGCCACTATGTGGACATCAATAGTTATGACCTAAGCAAGGATGCTGTGTACTTCCTACCACATCATGCAGTATTAAATGAAAATAGTAAATCTACTAAAACAAGGGTTGTTTTTGATGGATCGATGAAGACTAATAAAAAAGTCTCATTAAACCATGTTTTGCTTAATGGTGATTTGTTACAAAAAGATATATTTCACATAATGCTTTTGTTTCGTTTCGGCGATCATACACTCACGACTGATATTCGACGTATGTTTAGGGCGATATATGTCAATCCCTTGCACACTTCGCTTCAAAATATCCTATGGCGTGACAATCCGAACGAACCTATACGTTGCATTCGCTTAGATACTGTAACATATGGCTTAAAGAGTTCTAACTTTTTAGCTACGAGGTGTTTGTTTGAGCTTGCATCGCGATATGAGCATGATTATCCGTTAGCTGCGTTTATCATCCGGAATTGTAGTTATGTTGATGACGCGTTATACGCTAATTCTGACCTAGCTACAGTTCTAGAAGCTAAACGACAGTTACGCGAATTACTAAAGCTTGGGGGATTCGACACTCATAAGTGGTCATCGAATAATGAGCAAGTTCTGTCGGATATACCTCCAGCAGAGCAACATTTTGATAAAATAGATTTATTACAAGATGAACAAAAAATTAAGGCATTAGGCTTAACGATTGATATTAAAAAAGATTGTTTTACAATCTCTTGTCCTGAAACATATAATGAAAAAACAGTGACAAAAAGAAACATTTTAAGCTATATTTCAAAATTTTATGATCCAATGGGATATATTAGTCCTATTGTAGTTAAGGCAAAGGCCATTATACAGAAGCTTTGGTCAGAACAGATTGATTGGAATGACAATCCATCCGATGCTTTAACAAGAGAGTGGTTGCAATTTGCGCAAGGTCTGTCTAGCATGAATTCTATTTCTTTAAGTCGCAACATTCCAGTCAACGATTCATCTGCTGCTGTCCAACTCATCGGCTTCTGCGACGCATCTTCTACCACCGGCTACGGCTGCTGCATATATTTGAGAGTGGTCGACCAAGCAGGTAATGCGAATTTATACTTACTTTGCTCGAAGTCACGAATAAACCCTCTTAACAACAAACTAACGGTGCCGAGGTTGGAGTTGAATGCTGCCTTGCTGCTTGCTAAACTAATATCACGTGTGTATGATACATTAAAACTTAAATTAAAGATTGACGATGTCTTTCTCTTCACTGACTCGCAAATAGTCCTAGCATGGTTTGCAACTGAAGTCACACTTCTTCAAGCATATGTTGCCAACAGAGTGGGTGTCATTAAAAATCACACAGGTGATTGGCGTTGGTTGTACATCAACACTGCAGACAACCCTGCGGATCTGGTCAGCAGAGGAGTCGATCCGGAACAGCTGGCAAACTGCACATTGTGGTGGCATGGACCGTCGTTTCTGCAAAATAAGTATGACTTTATAAATAATAAAATATCGTTACCTGATGTCATCCCAGAAATGAAGGCTCGCGCTGCTCTCTCCAGTGGATCAGTTTCTCTTGGTACCAGCAAATGCAACCCTCTTCTTGAAGCAGTCATAGATAAATATTCAGACATAAATAAAATGTCACGAGTCGTTTCTTATTTCTTTAGATTTTTTAATTATCTTAAAGCGAAAATAAATAACAAAAATGAAACATTGCAATATAAACCTCTCTCTAGTTCTGAATTGCAAAGGGCACTGATACTTATTGTACAATATGATCAAAGCATACATTATGCTAGTGATATTCACGCTATCAAAACTAACAAACCTGTCAGTGCTTCCTTAAAGCCATTATATCCGTTTTTAGATAACCAAGGCGTTTTCAGAGTAGGTGGCAGACTCCAAAATTCCAATCTGTCATACTCACAGAAGCATCCTATTATATTATGTAAAGGTTCAAAGATAACAGAATTAATTATTAGAAGTGAACATATTAGATTGTTACACGCTGGACCAAAATTATTACTGTCCAGTCTGAATCAAAAATTCTGGTTGGTAAATGGAATTAGAGCAATAAAAAAGGTTATTTACAAATGTATTATTTGTTTTAGACTGAAAGCTAACACAGCTAAACAATTAATGGGTTCTCTTCCCGAGGATAGGGTTGTGAGACCTGCGAGAGCTTTTCAAAAAGTAGGTCTAGATTTTTTAGGTCCTATAAATGTTAAACAATCCCGAGTACGTCGTGCTATAGTAGGAAAAGGTTATATATGTGTTTTTGTATGTTTCAGTACAAAAGCTGTTCACTTAGAGCTATGTTCAGATATATCTACTGCTACATTTCTCGCATGCTTCAGACGTTTTATTTCGCGTAGAGGTTTGCCTACTGATTGTTACTGCGATAATGCAAGCACATTCAAATCAGCCAATAGTCAGTTAACAGAATTATATAGATTAGTAAACTCTAAGGAACATCAAACTCAGGTGCAAGGCTTTGCTGCACAAATGCAGACAACCTTTCATCATATTCCTTGTTATTCTCCTGCCCAGGGCGGTCTGTGGGAAAATTCCGTTAAACAAACTAAAAATTGTTTAAAACGTACAATTCAGAAAGCTT
Organism: Polylopha cassiicola; assembly: GCA_038024825.1. NCBI lineage: Eukaryota > Metazoa > Arthropoda > Insecta > Lepidoptera > Tortricidae > Polylopha > Polylopha cassiicola. Next base: position 1,292,239 of record CP149062.1, read on the forward strand.
TATTAACTTACGAAGAGCTTAATACAATTCTAACGCAAATAGAAGCTGTATCGAACTCTAGACCATTGATTCCTATGACTAATAACTGTGATGATTATACATATTTAACTCCAGGTCACTTTCTCATAGGGACAGCTATGACTTCTTACCCTGAACCCGATATTACATCTGTACCGTTAAATAGATTAAAACTGTGGCGCACTTGTACTCATATGGTTCAATGTTTTTGGCGGATCTGGCATAAACAGTATTTAAATACTTTACAAAATAGGCCTAAATGGCGCACTGTTGAGCCAAACATACAGGTAGGTTCCCTTGTACTCCTGGTAGAAAAAGATACTCCTCCATTAAATTGGCCCATGGCAAGAGTTATTCGTGTCTGTCCTGGAAAAGATAATTTAGTTAGGGCTTTTGAAGTAAAAACCCCTAATGGCAGAACACATGTTAGATCTATAACTAAGATATGTGCGTTACCTTTAGAGTAATTTACATAATATAAGTAAAAATAAGTTACATGAATAATAATGTGATTGTAGAACATAAGCTATAAGATAAGTTTACCTATAATAAGTAATGTTGTGCAATGTACACTTACCTTTAATATGAATACTTACCTCTTGTGTTGTATACCTTTCACCATACCTAAAAAATGAAAATAAGTTAGATTATATTAAACTTAACTTACAAAAAATAAGAATAATACTTACCTTGGTGTAGTAGTCACTTCATGTAACCTGTAATAGTATAAAATAATAATTATTTAAAATACAAAGCAAAATTAAAATGTATAAGTTAACATGCAACAAGTATATAATAATAAATTACTCACCTTGTTATCAATAGATATACTCACCATGTTCCTATATATTTTAGGTATAACATTGTACTGTCCAGTCTTCATAATTTACTTATGAATATGATTGCTATAATTAATTGTAATAGATTTAATTGATAAAAATAATTATTTATTTTCAAGTCTATTATACAAAGTACAATGTAAAGTGCCATATTGTATTAGTATTAGTTTAAATGTTAATTAAACTTATGATTTAATTAGTCATATAATATAGGCACTAGCCTTTGTATTTTCTTGAGGCCGCAACATGTTTGCAACATTAAAAATATAAAATATAATTTAATAATTTATATGCGATGGCAACACTGCCACTTCCTCTTCCATTTCTAACACCAACTTGTAATTACGTGTGCTCAGTTAATAAATATTTAATTAATACAAAACAAACGTATTATTTAACAACACCAGCGCAGCAAGATCCCTTCAGATACTGAAAAGTGGCAAAAAGAACGTAGATTATATAATTGATTGGAATGAAACAGCTTTAAGCGGATTTAACTCGCGTATTTTATTTTATTGGCTGACGTTTCGGAGCCTTTACAGATTCCATAATCGTAGCACGACTGAGCTCACAATAGTCTTTTGCTAAAGTATTGTCAACGTCAGTCAATAAAATAAAATACGCGAGTTAAATCCGTTAAAGTTGTTTCATTCCAATTATAAATCCATTATAAAAAAAAAACAATGCAATAGTAAACCTTAAAGATGCCTGAATTCCTAATACACTATAATTTAATAATAAGGTCCTTTGAAATGTGACCATTTAGTAGCCTAATAAGTAGATACTAATTAGTGTAGCTTACTTAGAGGTCAGTAATTCTTAAACGTTGTTATATTTTTTACTAGCTTCTACCCCCGACTTCGTCTGCTCATGATATGCACACCCGTTTTACCCGCTTAGGGGGTGAAAAATCCTTTCTTAGTACTCCACTACGTTATAAAGGAACCTCTGTAATAATTTCAAGTTTCTAGTTTAAGTTTAAGCTCTGCTTTGATATGTCAGTCATGAAGACAGCTTCTCCTTTTATGTAATTATAATTAAAGATTATTAAGTTTTCAATTTACCTACCTAGCAATTAGATATATCTAGTTACATACTATATCTCTACCAGGTTTATTTATATACTAGCGGCCCCGGCAGACGTCGTCCTGCCCGTCCGATTGTTTCGTCAAAGATCTGTCAAAGTCACTTAATGAATAGTAATTCTTCATAAGGCTTCATATTTTCCCCGTTTTTTACACATTTTCCACTGTTTCTTCGTTCCTATTGGTCGCAGCGTGATGTTATATAGCCTTAAGCCTTCCTCGATAAATGGTCTATCCAACAAAAAAAGAATTTTTGAATTCGAACCAGTAGTTCCTGAGATTAGCGCGTTCAAACAAACAAACAAACTCTTCAGCTTTATAATATTAGTATAGATAGATACCTACGAACATCAATCATATAAGAAGTTATATGATTGACATAACGTTTGGGTCTCATATCGTAATGGAAGTCGTAAGGAAAAAAAATGGCGTTCGTAATACGGTTTTTCATGTCGCCACATTAATCTTAGCTAGGGTTGTAGGTACCAATGATGGTACTTAATAAAAATAAAATGAAAAGTGAAAATGTCAAATGAAAATGCATTAAGTAAATGAAACAACTATTAATGAATCTAAATCGAGTAATTTAATTTGCTGTAGTTTCGTTTCCATAATCGTAGCACGACTGAAAATCGAAGTCAGCAAATAAAATAAAATAAAAATACGCGAGTTAAATCCGTTAATAGTTTTTTCATTCCTACGTTCCATATAATAATATATTCATCATTCCATTTTGTAATAACCGCGAAGGCATCAGATTTTTTTATGTACCTATTAAGAGGATTGTGAACCTGTTAATTTTCATACAAAAGGCGATAACGTTTTACACCCAGTAAATATAGTTAGATTTTTATAATTTTTGTATATGTTGTAGATATAATGAGAAACTACGTCTGTACGTTTTGATTTTTAAGAAATATTGCTTACGCTAGATCTAAATATAGATTTTTAGATCTATATATAGATTTTTAGATGCTAATAAATGTTAGCGTTACGTACAGACGTAGTTTCTCATTATATCTACAACATATCCAAAAATTATAAAAATCTAACTATATTTACTGGGTGTAAAACGTTATCGCCTTTTGTATGAAAATTAACAGGTTCACAATCCTCTTAAAGTAATTATTAAACGGGTCAAGAATAGTTTACATAATATATGTAATAATATTAGGTACACCAACTTATATCAGATTTATATAAGCTTACATATTATTTTGATCTTGGTCCTAAATATTTCCTATTAGCGTGATGCCGTAAAGTCGGCGTGTAATACAATATTAAAGCTTTAATCACTTGATCTTGATGTTTCAAGTACATTATGATACCAAGATAAATGCTCTCTGAGAAAGCTTGACAGCTCTCCAAAATCTAACCTAACATTTATTATTAAAACGCTATATAAGCGTTTCAGAACGTCAACGTTATAATTTATAATGCCTTCGCTGTTATTACACATTGGAATGAAACAACTGTTACCGGATTTAATTCGCTTTAGTCTAACGCTAACGTGATATAGCGTTAGACTATTGTCAGCTCAGTCATGCTATGATTATGGAAACTGTAATTCGAAACGTCAGCAATTAAAATATAATAAAATAAAATACGCGAGTTAAATTCGTTAATAGTTGTTTCATTCCCACTTTAACGTTATTAATATTTTTTATATAATGTTAATTACAGCAGTTGACCTCATAAACTCTCTTAATTAGATAGACGTGAATAAATTAATATTTAAGTTAATATAATCTGTCTAATTGATAACATAGAATACTTAGCTTTGGCAAGAGAAAAATATTTTATTTGTCTAATAAGGTTTTAGAATGAGATCCGAGTCACCCCAGACTTACGTGATTAAAGGAAAGATTTATTTTTTAGGATTGGAAAGGTTTGTTTGCTTGGATTGAATACGCCCCAAAACGACTACCAATTTGAAAAATGGGGAGCTACACTATCCCCGAGTGACATAGGCTATAAAAAAAGGGATCCGTGTGAAGCCGGGGCGGACAGCTAGTGTGACGAGTCAGGTTTCGCGCCTCGTACAGATTCACAAATTCTTCTATTTTTAGTCTAGGTTACGATTATTTATTACCTTCTTTATTAAAAGAAGAAAATATTCCTTAATTTCTTTTTAAACTTTGTGTTTCGAATGTGTTTGATTTTACTTGTAGTATTCATTTGGTCGTATGTACTGAATGGTTGTATTTATATATAGATTTTAGTTCTTTGACATACGGTTTAGATTCTTTTATTGTGTTAGAATGTTGTCAGTTTCGGTTAGTTTTACCTTATTTTTGTTTGGGGAGTTTGCATTGTTTTGATATTACGTCATTATATAGAGCTTTCGTTGTAATAGGGTAAATGCGATTAACCGGTTACACTTTGGGGAAATTAGGCGATGCGAGGGCATAAAAGGCCTTGCAAGCTAGGACTCTGGGTAGGCCTCGGGAAGTCACAGTCGCGTTAATTCACTGCAGCTGGTGGATTTTGTGTTTTGTTCTAGTGTTTTGTTTTATCTTGTTTTAAGTGGATATTTGAGTTCATGTAGCCTGAGACGTTCTTGTTCCATGGCAATACTATGGTCATTTACGTTTCTTCTCGGTTGACTTTCTGCAGTTCGGATAATGTCCGGATGCAGCCGGTTGATTGGGGGTTGCTTGGGTTTTGAATATCTGCATTTCGTGGTGATTTTGTGTTTGCGATGGCCAGGGCCGTATCCGGAATGGAGAAAGTCCAACTCTGTTTTGTTTGCTATGCTATCCCAACTTTTAGTTGGGTCTGGTAAACAGATAGAGGGGCTGTTAAAGATACATAATCTCTGCGTTTGTTTTAGTTTAATTGTGATGCATTAATTTAACAAGTTTTAGTTTTAACTGTAATTGTCGATATCATTTTACTGTGACGTTCTTGCGCAAGGTGGTCGACTTGCCTATTCTGGTATAGAATAGAACTAGACCTGGAACCACTCGAGCCCGCTCTCAGCCTCTTTCGGTACATTTCGTCGAAGTGGAATGGTGCGGGGTAACCGGCGCCGATACGTTGGGAGAAGCGAGTGTTTCCATCTTATTTATTTATGTATATATACACTGTTTATATAGGGAAAGGTGCCCCGACAACCTGCTTCGGCAAGTCGGAATAGGTGCCCTTAGGATTGGCTTAGGGTGCTAGGTACTCACTTGGGAGATGCCAGGCCCAACGCTTCAGCTTAGTCAGGTAGAGCAGCATTGCACTTCGCTGCTCGACACGCACGTTTAATAGTAAATGTGAGTTCGGAACTCTAGCTTTGTTTTTACACATTTAGATAGAGTAGGGACATTAAGTTCGATTTAGGCAGGTAGGTAGGGCTTCATCTCATCTTATCATTATTTGTTATTGCTATCATGAGTAACTGTTAACCTGATTATTAACATAATGAAGTAGCTTAAGAGGATACGTTTTATTTGTTTTATTTGCTGTTCATTTACATAACTTCAAACGTATCCAACCTTTTGTCCGTTTGCAAGGACTTCTGATATCCTCCTGGATACAGGCGTGGGAGTCTAAAAATGTCCCTGGACGTAGACTACAGGTTTGCATAATGCAGTGCGTTATACAAGCGTACGAGCGGATGGTTTGGGGCTCGACCCTTAGCGCCTATAAAACTATGTTATATTTCATTATATTCTTAGTCAGGTTACGTTAGTTATTTACTTAAGTCATGACTCTAATGTTTTCCACTAAAAGAGTCTGGGTTATCTGCGGTTCACAACGGAAACGGGTTCTAAATAATACTACTAGACGATTCGGCTGGCCATTAGAATTAAGTAGAAATAAGTAGGATTAAGTAGGAATGAGTAGATATAGGTAGGTAGGATAGTTTATTACTTAGGTTACATAGGGTAGGGAGCGTTACAATTTGGTGCCGTGACCAGGATTCACAGGCTATATTAGGTATATGATTCGTGTAGTTGAGTCTTCATTCTTGTAGGTTTTTGCTAGGTCGGTTCTTCGTAGGTTAGGTAGGTTCGTCTTCGGTGACCAGTTTCTTCTTCGAGGTCACAATTTGCTGTCCGTGAAATGGAAAGTGGAAGATAAAGGGTCATTAGGTTGCGCTTATTTAGGTTCGTTATTCTTACTTGTTCTCTTAGGTTCACTTTGATTACGCATAGGTAGGTTCCTTTTTCATTGTTGTTGGTGCAAGGATTCGCGTAGGTTCACTTAATTCACATCCAGGTTTTTTTTTCGACTGTTGGCGTAGGTTAGGGTTCAAGATATTCCAGTTACTAGGTTCGTTTGTCCGATTCACATCGAGTTTTGTTAGATTTTATAAATTAAGGACAATAATTCGATTTAGTTATACATTTTTGCAGGAAAATTTTGCTTTTGTCAAGATTTCGATTGTTATTCCATTACGTCAAATTTAATTTTTTGTTCTTTTTAATAGGCAGGTCGAAAAGTATAAAGGTATAAAACCTCTTTTTAAATTTTATGGAAAGGTCGTAACGAATAGTTATTAAAATATAAGATAAATATAATTATAAATTATATATTTTAATATCGTGAAAATTCGGTTATAGAAATAGGAATAAGTTTTTTATAAAAATAAATTATAATTTATGAAAAATAGGTAAGGAGGATTTTAATTAGTAGGTAGTAAATAAATAGGTAGGTAACATATAAATAGATAGGTAGATAAACAAATACGTAGGTAAATAAATATGTAGATAACAAATATGTAGATAACAAATGCGTAGGTAACAAATACGTAGGTAACAAATACGTAGTTAACAAATACGTAGGTAACAAATAAGTAAGTACCTATGTAGGTAACAAATAAGTAGGTAGGGTAATTAAATAAGTAGGCAGATCACAATAGGGTTTGTTGATTAATTATTCTTATTTATTTAATTCGGTTATTTATTTAATACACGTCATAGGTATATGAGGGTTTTATTCGTTTACAATTTCATCGAAATTGATTATTGTCAGGTTCCAGGAAATCTTTATTTCATTTCATAGTTCAGGTAGCATAGCCTGGAAAGAAATAAACATCTATTTTAATATAATGTAGGATTAGTATACTTATTCAATTATAAAATAGGCTGCGTAAATAAATAATACTAATTAGTATGAATTTCATAATATAATTATTAAATACGGGTATCTTTTCATAGGATATTATTTCGTTATTATCATAGGCTCCGTGAGATAAGTAGTACAACGGAGATATAAGAATAAAATATCGGAATACTTACAATTGCATTTCTGATAGGTAACTCGCTAGATTTCTTGTTGTAATTTCGTAAAACAGTTGCGTCTGTTTTGCTCACAATTAGTCACGTGGGTACGTGAACGGTTTTATTCCGATACGATTTAGTTTAGGTTTCTTGTTTTAAAACAATATTTAAATAATAATTCACGTAATTAATATTTACGACGAAGAAAATTTGACTTCATCGGGTTTGACAGTCGAATGTCTAATTTTTATTCTTAATTTTAAAGAGTTAATGGCGTGTATTTTAAAAGTGGCCAGTAGTAAAAGTGTAGATAAGGCGGGTTATGCAATAATATTTTCATAAATAATATTAATATTTTAGGTTTATTATATTGATGACATATTTGTATAAAATAATTATATAAGTTCATTAAAATCGAGTTATATTTAAAATTAAAATTTTAAAATTGTAATGTTTTTAAATTTGATAATTTATTGGAATAGTAGTATATTTTAGGTTATATTATTTATTTGCCATAGGAATATTACTTAATGAATTTTAATTAATGACGGAATTTATTTAGGGTTTTTTAGGATTATAGATTAATTCTCAATAATTAATTATAATTATATTTAATTCATGTTGGTTTATAACATATAATTTAATATTAGAGTTAGTTTATCGTTAGTTTAGGCGGAATGGGAACTGTAAAGGTTTTGAAATGCCAGTAAGTGAAATATAATTTTTGAGTTAGGTTTGTTATGTTTGTTTCATATCAATGTTTTAGAACATAAATATAATTATTTTAATAATATTTAAAAAAAAAAAAAATCATCAGGAAAAATAAATTAGGTTAAATTTATTAATAAAATGGGGGTTGTAGGAAAAATATTAGAATATAACTTAATAATAAATGGAAAATAAATTTTAAATTTAAATGACAAATAATTTCGTGAATACCTAGCTTTATATTATTGATAAGGTGTGAACGCGGTATTTGGATTTCGATCAGGTTTGATCGTGCATAGCTTTCTTTAAATTTCGAATTAAGAAGAGACAATCGGTTGTTTGTTATGGTTGTTCGTGAATATTTGTTTTGTTTTGTCAGATCGTGTATAGTCGTCATAAATGGTTTTGATAGATTATTATGGTCTCTATGGTTTTGTCAGTTAGAGTTGACAGTTATTAGTTGTGTGAATTAGGGAAGTGGTGTAATTTAGGTTGTGTGGTGAATATTTTTAATTACAATGTAATTATTACGTGAAGTTAAAGGGAAGTCGAATTTAGTTTTTGTTTTGAAAAGTTTGTCATCGGAAGTATGTTGTTTTGAGTTTGGTTATTTTCTTTACGTGTTTATTTATTTGGCGGGTTGAGTTTGTTTACATTTTGTGGTTTGGTTTTCGGATTTATTTCTTTAATTAATTATGATAGTAAATAGTAAGTGAATTATTTCTTTAATTTTAGTAATTTCCTTTTTCATTTTTCATTTAAATTTCGGGGATAAGGAACTCTTTTCCGTTGTGAATTAGTTTAATATTAATTATAAGTATGCTATTGGCGTAAATTCTATTGCGTAAATTTTATAAGATTTTGGCGAAATGCAATTTAGCGGGCTATAAGCTGGCGTAGAGTCATAGTATAAGGCATGGTGAAGTTTAAGTTATTTCATTTTCGTTGACTTTGAAGTGACTTTGAGATTTAAAGTGACTTTGACTTTGCAAGCGATGTGTTTTATTTTAGATAAGAATTAGAATAAGTTATATTTATAAGTTTTTGGGTAATTTTGGTAGTGAGGCAGAAGTTATTTTATTTTATTTGAGAATTCAATTGAAACTTATTTGGATAAGGTAACTTTTACTTTGCGAGTTGGTGTGTTTTATTTAGATTTAATTCATTCATTATTTTTGGGTAAATTTATTAGAAAGTTAGGTTTGTCTAAGTCATTTCTAAGAAGTTAGTGGGATGTCTTGACAGCGTGCTTCAGAGGTTGAGGAAGTATGAGGATTATGTTTGGGTTGGTTTGATTGTGTGATTTAGAATAAAGGGTCTTGACTTTTCAATGACAATTGAGGAAATGAAACAAGTTGTTGACTTTCTACCTTAAACATTTACACTTTTGCACACTAATTGCTGTGGACGTTGGTGTTAGGTAAAGTTTTTGTTTAATTGATAAATTAAACAAAACATATACAGTTTAAGCTGATGCGCTCACAGTAATTAGATACTCTACCGGCAATGAAGACTAATTGGAGCACACTGCACATTCTCCATGAGTTTATTGGTTATGATTTTGGATCAGGCTTCGGGATGGGTTGATGACCAGGTTGATTTCTATTGTTTTAGCTATTAAAGTGGTTTGATTTTTGCAAAGAGTGTATTGTAGTTGGTTAGAGGAATATACAAGAGGCATTCCTACTTCAAGGACAATACTCGGCCATTAGGGACGACATGACTCACAACCATGTTTCCTTGCATTTTTCAAAGCGACCTTGCGACTGATAATGGTAAGTCAAGGTTAGCAACCGTTAGTTTCGGAATTTGGTTCGGGTGATGATTGATAAACGATTGGTTTAAATATACACTACTACAAATATTCATTTAAGGGGAAAAGTCAACAACTTTATAGGTTCATCGGTATAGGTCATTTAATTCATTATTATTTTAGTTCATTAATTTGAAAATTTACTTCGAGGCCTTTTATGTCTGCGTACTCTGCGTAAATTTTGGGGGTTGGAGCTGTGTCGAGTTAAGTTTACTTGCTCGCACAGACTTAACTTAGTAAATTTAGTGAATGGTTTAGTTTTTTTTTCGGTTACTTCGAATTTGTGAATGTGAGATAGGAAAAATTACTTCGGAATCGTGTTAATCTGCGTAATTTTTGAGGGTTGGCTGTGACGAGTCAGGTTTCGCGCCTCGTACAGATTCACAAATTCTTCTATTTTTAGTCTAGGTTACGATTATTTATTACCTTCTTTATTAAAAGAAGAAAATATTCCTTAATTTCTTTTTAAACTTTGTGTTTCGAATGTGTTTGATTTTACTTGTAGTATTCATTTGGTCGTATGTACTGAATGGTTGTATTTATATATAGATTTTAGTTCTTTGACATACGGTTTAGATTCTTTTATTGTGTTAGAATGTTGTCAGTTTCGGTTAGTTTTACCTTATTTTTGTTTGGGGAGTTTGCATTGTTTTGATATTACGTCATTATATAGAGCTTTCGTTGTAATAGGGTAAATGCGATTAACCGGTTACACTTTGGGGAAATTAGGCGATGCGAGGGCATAAAAGGCCTTGCAAGCTAGGACTCTGGGTAGGCCTCGGGAAGTCACAGTCGCGTTAATTCACTGCAGCTGGTGGATTTTGTGTTTTGTTCTAGTGTTTTGTTTTATCTTGTTTTAAGTGGATATTTGAGTTCATGTAGCCTGAGACGTTCTTGTTCCATGGCAATACTATGGTCATTTACGTTTCTTCTCGGTTGACTTTCTGCAGTTCGGATAATGTCCGGATGCAGCCGGTTGATTGGGGGTTGCTTGGGTTTTGAATATCTGCATTTCGTGGTGATTTTGTGTTTGCGATGGCCAGGGCCGTATCCGGAATGGAGAAAGTCCAACTCTGTTTTGTTTGCTATGCTATCCCAACTTTTAGTTGGGTCTGGTAAACAGATAGAGGGGCTGTTAAAGATACATAATCTCTGCGTTTGTTTTAGTTTAATTGTGATGCATTAATTTAACAAGTTTTAGTTTTAACTGTAATTGTCGATATCATTTTACTGTGACGTTCTTGCGCAAGGTGGTCGACTTGCCTATTCTGGTATAGAATAGAACTAGACCTGGAACCACTCGAGCCCGCTCTCAGCCTCTTTCGGTACATTTCGTCGAAGTGGAATGGTGCGGGGTAACCGGCGCCGATACGTTGGGAGAAGCGAGTGTTTCCATCTTATTTATTTATGTATATATACACTGTTTATATAGGGAAAGGTGCCCCGACAACCTGCTTCGGCAAGTCGGAATAGGTGCCCTTAAGATTGGCTTAGGGTGCTAGGTACTCACTTGGGAGATGCCAGGCCCAACGCTTCAGCTTAGTCAGGTAGAGCAGCATTGCACTTCGCTGCTCGACACGCACGTTTAATAGTAAATGTGAGTTCGGAACTCTAGCTTTGTTTTTACACATTTAGATAGAGTAGGGACATTAAGTTCGATTTAGGCAGGTAGGTAGGGCTTCATCTCATCTTATCATTATTTGTTATTGCTATCATGAGTAACTGTTAACCTGATTATTAACATAATGAAGTAGCTTAAGAGGATACGTTTTATTTGTTTTATTTGCTGTTCATTTACATAACTTCAAACGTATCCAACCTTTTGTCCGTTTGCAAGGACTTCTGATATCCTCCTGGATACAGGCGTGGGAGTCTAAAAATGTCCCTGGACGTAGACTACAGGTTTGCATAATGCAGTGCGTTATACAAGCGTACGAGCGGATGGTTTGGGGCTCGACCCTTAGCGCCTATAAAACTATGTTATATTTCATTATATTCTTAGTCAGGTTACGTTAGTTATTTACTTAAGTCATGACTCTAATGTTTTCCACTAAAAGAGTCTGGGTTATCTGCGGTTCACAACGGAAACGGGTTCTAAATAATACTACTAGACGATTCGGCTGGCCATTAGAATTAAGTAGAAATAAGTAGGATTAAGTAGGAATGAGTAGATATAGGTAGGTAGGATAGTTTATTACTTAGGTTACATAGGGTAGGGAGCGTTACACTAGTATAATAAACTTATAAAGGAATGGATACTCGTTAAGCCGAAAGCGTTTTACAGGTAGCAGGTATCAAAGGTGGAACAGAGTCATGCAAATTTTTCCCACAGGAACGGGATAAAAAGAATCCTTAGTACATGTCTGTCTCTTGGTTCTAAGTTATCTCTCCATTTATTTTCAGTCAAACTGGTTATTGGCACCTACCTTAATAATAATAATAATGGATTGGAATGAAATAACTATTAACGGATTTAACTCGCGTATTTTTATTTTATTTTATTTGCTGACGTTTCGGATTCTTTACAGTTTCCATAATCGTAGCACGACTGAGCTGACTATAGTCTAACGCTAAAGGCTTTAGCGTTAGAATCCGAAACGTCAGCAAATAAAATAAAATAAAAATACTCGAGTTAAATCCGTTAATAGTTGTTTCATTCCATTGTGTAATAACCGCGAAGGCATCAGAAATTATAATAATAAATTAATAATGGATTTTTGTATAAAAACTACGATCGCAAGAGGTTTATGATTATACTTAGGTAAGTATATCAGACTTTAGAAGTCTAGAATTTAACTAGTTTTCATTAATTAAACGAAGAATTTTGAGATCGTTAATTTTATAATTAAGTTACTACCTAACCACTTACAAAGGTCATTTGCAACATCACGTCGAGAAACCTTTTCATCCCGTTTAAACATAACTCTTTTTTACGTTTTGTGTTACTCGTCTCGCATTTTAAAAAGGTGTTTTAATTTTATGAAAATAGAAAGTTCGGGTTGTCGCGTAGAAATATTTGTATATATAAAAATGAATCGCAAAATGTGTTGGTAAGCGCATAACTCGACAACGCCTGGACCAATTTGGCCAATTTTTTTTTAAAATGTTCGTTGAAGTCCAAGGATGGTTCTTACGGCGAGAAAAAATCGAATAATTGCCATAAAACCCTAAAAACAGCCCTTTTCTTTTCCCATACAAACGTTGTCTAACTAAAGTTACCTAATTTGAATTTCGAACGGGCAGGATGACGTCTGCCGGGACCGCTAGTATAAAATGTTTATTATAAATGGAAAAAGAACTCATCCTGTCTTCTGCTTGCGCTTGTTTAAACCGCTGTACCGATTTGGATTCATAATATATATTGTCTGATGCTTTCGCGTTATTTTTTTTAACTTCCGACAAAAAAACGACATTTTAAGTTTGACGTGTCTGTCTGTCTGGCTGCGTGTGTGTGTGTGTATCTGTCTCCCGAACGGATGAACCGATTTAGATACTGTTTTTTTGTTTGAAAGGTAAATATGTCGGGAGTGTTCTTTGCTATGTTTGAAGAAAATCGGTTCAGTCGTTTAATAATATTATATAGAACTTATAAGTGAAAGGATCTTTTCTCCCTTGCGTAGGTACGGAACCCTAAAAAGATTTCTCACAGCTTTCACAATTTTGTGTGGTTTCTGTAACCTTTTTGATAACGGTTGACGGATGAAAACTAATGATTCTGAAAGGTAGGCTTGGGTTTGTCGTGTGTAAAAGGTGGAAGAAATGGTTTTGGTATTTGAACTTAAGTAATAGGTATACATTTTGGTTAGTTTGTAGGTGTACAGCAGATATACACCTACAAACTAATCGTAGCACGATTGAGCTGACAATAGTCTAACGCTAAAGTCACACACCTATTAGCCTATTGTCAGCTCAGTCGTGCTACGATTATGGAAACTGTAAAGCATCCGATACGTCAGCAAATAAAATAAAATAAAAATACGCGAGTTAAATCCGTTAATAGTTGTTTCAGTCCAATGTGTAATGACCGCGAAGGCATCAGAAATTATTAGGTATCTTTAAACATATATTAAAAACCAATATTTAAATATTGTCAAGTGCTTTATTAAACCCCCAATTTACTACCCAATGAAAAAGTGCCCAATTGTAACAAATTTGTACAGTTATTATACCTACAAGACTTATACAATATTAACTACCCAAATAAAAAAAGATCAAACGTAACTGCGGTCTCCAAAATGGCTGTAACGTTCCACAAATTTACGAAATCGTGTCGACGTAAGCAATGTTTACATTTATAAACCTACTAAGCGCTTTGACATTTGTATTTGATAAAAAACGTTACTCCGGCGTAAACACTGCTCAAAGCCTTAATTCAGTAAATAAAAAGAATTGTTAGCAGAATGCTAATACTATTTACGTTTATCTTGATTTAATTAGAGATAATAAGAAGTATACAAACAAACAGTACAGATAGAAAGGACGGAGAGACTGTCCTGAGCAAATAATTGGATCTAATGATGGTTAATTAGCCACGGCTACGCTAACTGAATGCGTTAAGTAAATAGCAGTAATTTGATTGTCGAGTTTCATAGGTCTATGATATATCTATACTAATATAATAAAGAGGAAAAGTTTGTTTGTTTGTTTGGATTGAATAGGCTCCTAAACAAAAGACCGTTTTGAAAAATTATTTCACTGTTCGAAAGCTACACTATTCCAGAGTGACATAGGCTATAAAAAGAGGGATCCGGGCAAGCCGGGGCGGACCGCTAGATTTGTACTAAAAAGACATCTGACACAATATGGAGTTGACACAAGCTAACGAAAAGTCACGTGGCTAGTAAAATCACCAAATAGGTCAGCCGTTCTCGAGTTTTAGCCAGACTAACGAACAGCAATTATTTTTTATTTATATAGATTTAATTAATTGCCAATTTGTGATGTCTTCGCGGTTTTTACACATTATTTACAGCCGAATAAAATATTTTCTTTCTTTCTTTCTTTCATTGGAATAAAACAATTGCCGACTGAACTAACCGAGTTAATTTGTAGTAATTTGTTAACAAATGAAGGTGCTAGGTTTGTTAACAAAGAAGCCATGTTTTTGTTTCATTTTCCATTAGAGAGGGCGTAATTATTTTCCACTTCCCGGTCTTCACTGGGCGTAAATTACTTTCTTTTCTTGTGAAAGCTTTATCTCGATGGTGATACTAAGCAAATATTGAACTTTTGGCAGAGAGCCAACGTGGATACGGTCCAATCTGTCTAGTTACTTATTTTAATGGAAATTTGGTATTGGTTACGGCACTTGTGTGTTACCTATACTTTTTTTTTTTAGTAATTGACATCTTTCTGCTGAGTTTCTTTTCATTAATGATAGTCTTTGTAACAGCATTATGTTTAATTGTTACATATAGGTACCTACCTAGATTTTTTTTTTGTATGTGTAACCTTAAATTAAATTTAGTTATTATTATTATTATTACATTGAGTAGGTAATTTTCTTAAGAAAAGACTTGTTGCTGATTTTTTTCTCATCAATGATAGTCTATACCAAGCGATACAGCTCAGGCGTGCTAGGAATATGGGAACTGATAAGTTTTGGAAGTCAGCAAATAAGATAAAAGAAACGCGTTGAATCAGCTACCTACCTACGTAGCGTAGTAAATACCTACTTACGTAGTCAAATTTAACTTAGGTACCTATTATGATGTCATACCTTTTGGTTATTAGCGTTCTTTAGGTTTAAAATTTGTAGACAGTTCTAGTTACAATTTATTATCAACGAAAACAAGAGATCGTGTGATTTCTCCGCTTTGTAGGCTACGAAGCGGAAAAACTGCTACGAGCTACGAGCGTAGCGCTACGTAGGCTTTGATAACGTGTTGAGGCGGAGATGTCGAATTGTTCTAAAGCCTCTATAACAATTTTGTGGTAACTCCACTAAGCCAATTGTAACTTTTTTAGGAGATTTATAATTATAAGTACTTACAATCTTTAGCCTACCACGGTCTAATATAATTATTTAATGTTGGTAGTAAAAGACACACAAAAAATATAATATAGCCTAGTCACTAGGGAATACTGTAGCTTCCCAACAGTGAAAGATTTTTTCAAATCAGAGTTTCGGAGCCTATTTAATACAAACAAACAAACCTTTCCTCTTTATTATATTAGCAGGTATAGATTATTATTATTATAGTAGATATAGAGTATAAATACCTACTTAGATTTTGTAATATCCAGAATATCCTGTAAATGTCCTGATTGTTGTATGAGAGTAGGTACTAACCACGCGCCTGGGGGCTTTGGCAACGTCGCAAGGAAACCCAATTTACATAAATTGATGATCCCTAAATTGATTTGGGACAAGAATCAATCCATATTTAAGTCATGAAATGTCTTCATGAATTCTTAAGTGTGCGTCCGTGATGTATTTTCTTTTTTAATGTTGATTTTTATATCGTTTTACGTAGTTACATTAAACCCCAGGAAGAAGTTGTATAAATGATTTGAATAAAACAATAGGCTTTTTGACAATGCGAAAAATAAAGTGTAAATTACTATTAACAGTATAAATTAAGAGTTAAAAAATGATTATTCATTAACGTAAGTTGAAAATAATGATTGATTTATTTAAAAATCCTTAAATAAAAATTACATTTTTTAAACGTTTGTCACGTGACACAAAACGCTCCTGCTGGGCCGAGTTTTTCGTGACGTCACATGCCTGTAAACTTTGTTTACCTAGTTGTGTTGCGCCTAGTTGTCAAACAGGCATGTGACGTCACCGACCTCATTGCGGCGCCATATTGTCAAAGTAGCGTTTTGGCACACTATTTAAATATTGAATTTTTAATTCAATGTTTTTCAGCTAATACATACCAGATTTAAAAAAAAAACAACTTTTGCTGGGTTCCTTAGACTCTACTACATAATATAAAATGGATTTTAAAAACATGTCAAATACCCTATTATAGTCGCGGGCAGATGCTAGTATTACTTAATAAATAGCGTGCATTTCATATAAGCACAGTCTATATTTAGTGCCTACCCTAACAGTACCTCACTGCACGCGCCTGTACATAATTATACCAAATAGAGATACAGTAGAACTCCAATTATCCGAATTAATGGGGACCGGGACCCATTCGGATAATCAAATATTCGGATAATCGGATTTTTTTTTAAATTGCCATTGGAGAGAATAAAAGCTACGTTTTGATATTGCACTATTTTTTTATTGAATTAAATGAAAGAAACATGAAATTTTCACATGTTTTAAATATAAATAAAATGTACTTATGTACAAGTTTAGAAATAAAAATCATTGTTTTTTAAACATCTCCGTCAATGTAAGCTGTTTTGCGGTCTTCAACCGTTTTCGGGTGTGCCGTACAGTGCCTACACACGCGGGGGGAAGTCAGTGTAGACTGTAGGCACAACGGCAAGTTAAGACAAGTCAAGTCCAATTTTTTGTGATTCGGATAATCGGCGATTCGGATAGTCGGAGTTCGGATAATTGGAGTTCTACTGTATATTATATTGCTTCATACTGTTTAATAATCACGCGGCCCTTGACAAGTTCCCTTGAAATTGTTATGAAGATTAAAAGTTTTCGTTGTCCGGGCTTCGCAGAAGTTTTAATTAGGTACTAAGTTAATTGTATTAGGACGGACTCTTAGACTTGTTTTAAAAAAATATAGACAAGATTCGGCTCGCCAGTAGACTCAAATATTGTATATATTTTACATTATTATCTTTAGAGAATTCACACCAATTGATTTTAGCTTATACTAAGCAAAGCTTGTACTATGGGTACTAGACGATGGGTAAACATTTAAGACATCTAAAATTTAAATACAAATGCTCGCGTTCATCACATTGAATTCTGCCCCTAGCAAGATTTGAACTTGCATCATCCAGTTTCAAAGTTAGGGACTCTGACCGCTAGACCACCCTCCAAAACGTACACTTTACAAAATAATGTTTTGCACCAGGTCAGGCATTCCTATATTTGACATATTGACTATATGGAATGCACGCCCATGTTTTATTTTCTTTTTGTTTGTCAGAGAGCGAGTCTGAGGAGACAATGCCGGCGCCAACGCAGACGGACCCCAGCACAGAACAGAAGGAGAAGCTTATAGCAACGGTCAAGAAGGAGGTCAAGCAGTTGATGGAAGAGGTAATTTTGTTGGGCAGAAAGCTGCACTTAGCTAACGCAACGCTAAAGGGTGAATCTTCGAGCGTTTGGGACGCCGTCATTGTCCTTTACATCTATATCGATAATGTTTACAAATAATATTATTAAGTATCGATTGAAATAGTATTTGTACCAGTACCATGGGATAATATCACTTCAATTTTTGTTAAAATATAGATGTACCTAGATGACAATGACGGCGTCTCAAACGCTCGAAGATGAATATGACAAACTTTCAGCCTCATTTTTTATTTCTCTTAGGAAATCCAACAGTTTAAATAATAAAATACAGATGCAGAATAAAATACTTAGAGCTAATTACAAGTTTAATTGCAGGCACCCTTTAAAAATAAGTTCGCGTAGGTTAATATTTTCTGCAACTGTAATAATATTATTTTCTGTTCTCCGGCTAGAAAGCGCCCTCTTTTTGGCCGCTGCGCTAAATGAAATTGCCGCTTTCTGGCTTCGTCGAACAGAAAAAAATTATACTGACCTCGGCCAGAAAAAAATAAAAAAGCCTCAGATCACATTTTTGTCAACCTCGGCTTCGCCTCGGACGACAATTACATGTGATCTGAGACATTTTTTATTTTACTGGCCTCGGTGCGTAATGTACTATTGTGCAGTTAAAGTACATGTACTTTCTTTATATTGAAGTGGTAGCTTTATTTCATTATGCGACGCGTAATTGATTAGTTTAACGTGGCAAGACTGTAATAGTCATTACGGCACGGTAAACTGAAAATACCTACATTAACAGTTTTAATCTAACTTTGCTATTAGTGAAGTCCAATTAATGTTTCACGATTAACTTAGTCTTATAATAAACACTGACGCGTTCGCGGTTACTTATTACATACTGGAATAAACTATTAAAGGATTTAACTCGCGTACGGCGTACCTACATTATAATCTCTGATGTCTTCGCGGTTATTATACATACCTAGGAATGAAATAATTGGAACGGATTTAAATATTTTGAGAAAAATAATGAACGTAACGAAGGTATGTTGGCGGAATATGGCCAGCTACTGACAACAAAATATAAAAATTGTACATTATTTTTTTTTTCGAACTGAATACTGAAGCGACAAAATTGTACACTAACAAAAATAATCAATTTGACAGCTAAACTGAACATCTTGCGTTAGACTATCGTCAGATCAGTCGCGCTACGAATATGGGAACTGTAAAGTTTTCGAAATTAAAATAAGCGAGTTTTAACTCTTATAATTATTTCATTCCATCGCGTATATTAATTTTAATGTGACGTTTTGAGAACTTAACATGCATATTAGGAGACTGATTTGATGATCGTTTTTTTTACCTATACTTACATAGTATAATTAATATTTTATCGATAGGTAACATTTTTTAGCATAAGTGTTAGTTTTATACTAGTTTTAATGCTTTGTTTTATTTTAATTATATACACTTAGTCTGTAAAGTTTCTCGTTTCCACTTTACTGAATACCAGTAAGTTGGCATCAACTATAAATGAAATTCCCGCATGACTAACATACTTCAGCAGTTAATAGTTTGCAACCAAACTGTAAATACTTGAACAGGTGTAATCAAATTCATTACCCACAGAATTAATATGGCGTAATAGACTATGGGCCCATGTTAAAAAAATGATGGGTCATTTGAACCACCAGATGACCTATGTAGAACGATATCAGAGCATAAAATAATAAGATTTGGCATTGTGCCGTCACTTGTAAGCTGTCCAACTGAGTGTAGGTGAGAATTCAAAAGTACAGGTAGAGTGAGTACATTTTGGTCATATATTTTTGAACGGCATTGTTACCATCGATAGATCCATGAAAAATAATACTAAAACGCGTGGTGTCATAAAAAAATGGTGATCCAAAAAGTCGGAATTTTTTTTTGATTTTCCGACAATTTCCAGGGTGAATTTGGTCATTTGATACAGTACGGCATCAGTTTCATACTATTTCAATACTGCTTCTAATCCATCATTCCGCAACGCCGTAAAAAAATCAAGCGACAAGGGGAAAAAACCGAAGGTTGCAGCCCCCTCTCTTTCCGTGGTCCAGGGGGTGATTTGATAAAGTACGGCTTCAGTTCCAAAACATTATCTAGCACTTAAAAGTACTATTAAAAATAATGCCGTCAAGAAATGATTGTTCATTTGAATGTATATCAATAATTATCTTAATTTCATCGTATTCTTGATTTATAAAGCTGTAAAATCATTTGATCCTGTACGGGAACTATTTTTCTAACATAATATTGTAAAATACAATTGTTATATAGCATTGCCGTTCAAAAGAAACTGTTCTGAAAAAAAATATGGAGAAATACAAAAACTGAAATTTTGCAAATTATTGCAGTAATTTAAATATCATATATTAATGAAATATAGCAGTTTTCTACATTGTATCCCATGTTTTAAATAGTATTAACATAAATAAATTAGGAAAAAATGATGCCGTAAGTACATTTTAATGCAGACCATATCTTTTAGGTTCATGAAAATGACGCTACCATTTTAAGGGTACTTTATGGCCATCTGATACAGTACCGCATTAACATATTTTTGAAGAGAACAATTGATAATATGATAAAATCACTATGACGTCTAACTGAAGTGAAACGGTTCCTCATCCGGTGCCGTTATGTCACAGACTTTTTGAACCAACGAAAATGTACGGCATATGAAAAAATATTATCTATGCATAAAATACTTTCGAAATAAATTAATTTGACGTTGTGTCAAATCACCCCCTGGACCACGGAAAGAGAGGGGGTTGCAACCCTCGGTTTTTTCCCCTTGTCGCATGATTTTTGTACGGCGTTGCGGAATAATGGATTAGAAGCAGTATTGAAATAGTATGAAACTGATGCCGTACTGTATCAAATGACCAAATTCACCCTGGAAATTGTCGGAAAATCAAAAAAAAATTCCGACTTTTTGGATCACCATTTTTTTACGGCACTACGCGTTTTAGTATTATTTTTCATGGATCTATCGATGGTAACAATGCCGTTCAAAAATATATGACCAAAATGTACTCACTATACCTGTACTTTTGAATTCTCACCTGCACTCAGTTGGACAGCTTACAAGTGACGGCACAATGCTAAATCTTATTATTTTATGCTCTTATATCGTTCTACATAGGTCATCTGGTGGTTCAAATGACCCATCATTTTTTTAACATGGGCCCATAGTCTATAATATTACATTATGATATTACGATGTATGTAGGTAGGTTTGTTATGAGTATTAGGCATGATACAGGTACAAACTTATATACCTATGTTATAGTTCTGTCTCATACGACGATATAATCAAATTGCATTGCATAGGTGTGATAAAAGAAGCAATTTCTTCTTTTCATAAGCAAAATACATAACACACTCACACACATAGCTACAACACTCTATTCATATAATCGATACACTTTTATATCAATTGAGATTGTTCAATTCTTTTCGAAATAATAGTTTTAAATGCGCACGTGACGTCATAGAACACTCGAACTCTGGCCGGTAATACTTATTTTCAATTTTGACACTTGGGGTGCGTCCGGGTTTGTCCCAATTTAGCTTTCATATAAATTAAGACAAATCCCAGGGAATCCAGACGGATGGCAACCCTAAACGAATTTATGTCATTGAAATAGTAGGCAACCCTGTCTAAAAGAGAAATGCCACAAATGAAGCGTGGCGTCGGAATAATTTTCATGCCGCATGTAGCGAACTAGCTACGGAGCCTGAATACAATGCGCAGTCGGTTAATTACGATGCTTTGAATGCTTTGACGCTACATATAGTACAGTAAGTGAAGGTAAAAATATGGTACAATCTAGAAATTGTTATCAAAAAATCTAAATCAAAAATATATTTATTCAATTTAGGCTTGCAAGCTCTTATGAAGGTTGGAAAGATGCCGTTTCCGAAAAAAACCTGACTTGAGAAGAATTTTCTTAAAAATTTGGGATTAAGCTCCACTTATCATTCACTTCAAAATCTATGCCAATGCGTGAAAATGACTCTTTAAGGTGAAAACTGTCTCTAATGGACAAAAATTGATAAATTCACAAATTTAAGCATTTAACGAATGAAAAAACATTTTTTTAAATGACTACCACCTAGTTGTGGGGGTATTCACCCTACGCGAAAAAGCACACCTTGGCATAGGGTAGATTTTTCTTCTTAGGGTATTCACTACTTACTGTCAAAATTTCAGCAAAATCCATATATTAAAGATTTGCTAGCCAAAAACCCTCATCTACTGCACTAATACCCGGCTGTTCTGTCGGATTTCCGCAGGCTCCCGTTTCAAATATGATTAATTTTCGCTCGTGAATTCGCGCGCGATTCCGAATTTGCATCATAACAGTACGCAAATTGAGCCGCTTTGATTTTCAGTACGTATTCTACGGAAATAGCGATTTGGAATTTTTGTGTTTTAAAGGATTATTTTGATTTTTTTTAATTGCAATATAGGTAATCAGGATTACAATCTAACACTATAACGGGAAATAGAACTCACGTATTTTATTTTACTGGCTGACGTTTCGAAAACTTTACAGCTCCCATTTTCGTAGCACGAATGAAGTGACGATAGTCTAACGCTAGAAGTTAGACTATCATAAACTAAAGTAAACTAAAGTAAATTAGGTAAATTTGTTAAAAATCCGCGTTAGTCCCTAGTGAGGCCTGTCTGACATAGGCCTCTAGACAAGCGCCCGTAATATTTTAATGCCACACACCAGGATGTCTCAAAGATAATTATTTGAAACTAGCGGCCCGCCACGGCTTTACACCGGTGCTGTAAACCTTCCTCTTGCATCACTATATCTATTAAAAAAAACTGCATCATCCGTTGCGTAGTTTTAAAGATTTATGCGTACATAGGGATATAGAGACAGAAAAAGCGACTTTGTTGTATAGTAGCGATCTTTTGTCCATCAGGCTGTCACCCGCAAATTTGTCCATGAAGACAGCGGCGGGGTGACAGCGCTCTGCGGCGCTGTGGAGGCCTGCCTCGGCCAGGGTCTGAGGAGGAGGGCACTTGGACTCTTCAAGACCAACTCCACTACTGCTCTGCTCCATAAGATTGCTAAGGTAAGTTCATGACGTAATCATTTCTGATTTCACGTTTTATAGTTTTAAAATAGGTTATTCGTGGAAATAATATATTTAAATTACAATAGATAGAGGATTTTAGTGCAATTAGCTACAGTATGAAACCTCCCGTAAGTGTACCTATTTAACAATTTTTAATTTATTCTGAACTCGTTTTAGATATCAACTGCACTGAAAAACATACCTATACCTAATTACTCGATGTGTAATAGTAGTATAAAGAAATATAAATAATTACTAATTATACTTTAATTCGTAATTAGGTAATGTTAACATTGAAAACCACTTCTTCGTAAGCGGACTGTATTTAAAAAAAAAACATAACAATATTTTACAACTTTTTCACATTACCTACACGTTTACCTAAAAAACTGTCAAATTTCAAATCTAAGTAAAACGGCCAGTTACAAATGAAAATAAAACTAAAAAGTTCATCCTAATGGCAACAGGTATCTTACCTTACCTTTCTGATTAACTACGTACTTAATTAAAAACAAAATTGTAATAAAAGACAGTATCTATTCCTTGGACTATTGAATGTATTATAATAAAGTGTAACACTACCGTCCCTCGGAGTTTAGTAAAATAAATTGATAACCTAAAAAAATATGTCCCTATAGCAATGTAAAGAAATTCCCTAGTCGTTCTGCTGAGCAAGGCAGATAGCTCTTTTAAAAGCTTTTTCCTTTGCTTTGGGGCCGAACGAACCCTACTTATCTCACTAAATCACTGGCCAAAAAGGGTTAGAAAACGCTAAAGACTGAATTGATTTTGGGTGTAACTACTAAAAATCTTTTTATGAAAACATCGCTTAGGTATTACTCTTTTATTTTCTTGGTGAACTAATTTATTCTAAATAATGTTTTAATAATAATGTTAAGTAGGTACATGTGTTTTGCATCCTGAGAAAAGTTTGTTCTCTGACTCCAAAGTATATAGTGTTTGATTAAAATATGTACTTATATATACTTTATCAATGTAGCAGGTAAACGCTTGGTATAAAACAGTACCTACTTAAAATTAGGTAGGTAGTTAAAAAAGTTGCATAAAATTTTGACAAAACGTCAAGCCGTTCTTTTTTTGTAGGTATTAAACGATTTTTCAAATTTAAATTAATTATTTCGTAATATTTGTTATTATGTATTGTGTTGGGAATGAAGTCCAATTTTTTTTTTATTTTAATTGTGTAATATTTGCAAATTGAAGTGAAAAACAACGTAGGATCTAAACAATATGAGTTGGAAACTTGAAAATTTGCACAGGGGTTCCTTTAATAACGTAGGAGAGCATTAAGAAAATATTTTTGAAAATTACCCCCTAAGCGTACTTATTTTATAAATTTTCGATAAAAGTTTCGCTACATGACCAATAGGAGCAGTAAAAACTATTCTACGCGGACGAAGCGTGGACAGAAAATATTTATTTCTATAAAAAGACTTATTTTATAAAATACATTCTGTAACATGATGACGTAGGTTGATGTCTAACCTGAATGTGTCTTCAGGGAGGCTTGCGTCCGTTATAACACATCAGCATATTAATGAGGGAAGGTGAGAAATATAGTATAATTAATTGCACGTAAAAGGAACTATGATATAATCTTACAAGGTATAAACTTGAGGCCAGTTGGGGCGTAGTTGATACCCCTAGAAAAGTGCTAACCTATATTATACTAGCAACCGAACGAAAAAATCTTATAGAATTGATAGACTCATATAATACTAGCTTCTGTCCGCGACTTCGTCCGCATGGAACTCCTCCTTTTTTGCAGTCGGTTAAAAAGTAGCCTATGTCCTTTCTCAGGTTCCAGACTTTCTTTGTACCAAATTTCATTTAAATCGGCCCAGTAGTTTTAGCGTGAAAGCGTAACAGACAGACAGACAGACAGACAGAGTTACTTTCGCATTTATAATATTAGTAGGGATGTATGTAGGTATATTGCGAAACAAATTTGAATGGGTCAGCCGCTCCGTATGGGGTCTCATTTTTTCTACTTTCATCTTTGTAGGTATAAATGTCATTATAATGTACATTTTGATTCCCTTGCGAATGACGAAAATTAAGTAACATACATATCGCATCCCTAGATCTAAAGGGAGCTAACTCAAAAAAAGTAACCTTTTCGGGAGAAGCGAAATTGTTGTAAGGAATCGGATTCTTTTTGTGTGTTTAATTTTAATCTTCAGATTTTTGAGTTAGCTCCCTTTAGATCTAGGTGTGCGATATATTCTCAGTTTGTCTACGCCTGTCTAGACTTTAGACCCCTTAACAAAATCGTACCCTTAATGTGGTTTAGTATACCTAAGCAATATTAACAGTATATCCATGTGTGGTAGTAGTAATTAATAAATGATTTAATAATTGCAAACAGCTAAATCCTTTATGTTAAATTTCCTGACGTCACGATTACGTGCATTTACTATGAAAAGCTCGGTTACTAGGAAAGTTCCGGGTGGCTAATTTCTTTAAAAGCATCCGGCACTTTTTAGACGACGCGAGCGAATCACGCTTCGTAGAGTGATTTTGTATGACGTAGGCATCTACTAAGAAAGGATTTTTCAGAATTCTATCCCTTATTGAGAAAAATCAGCTAATAAAATAACATACATTTAATTCGTTTATATAGGTACATACGTGGGTGGATCAAAACGTACCCGCGTTAAGATAGAAAAAACTTTTTTTTTTAAAGATTTTTTTTTTTATTTTTTAACATAATTTCCTTCGAGGTCTTTACACATAACCCCACTTTTTTACCACTTTTTTAACCCCTCGAAAAGTATGTTTTTTCAAACCCTTTAAAATACGCTTCTGATTCGGCAACCATCTCTTCGTTTGAGCTGATTTTTTTAACCCCCGAGCCAAGTTTTCATGTTGAGGCACTAAAAGACATCGTAGGACGTCAGATCAATTAATTATGGTGGGTGAAGCAACAATTCGTAGCGAAATTCCACTAATTTGACAGCGACAAACCTGGATGAATGTGCTGGTGCGTTATCGGGGCCATACAGCATTTTTTCCTAGCAAAATGGGGCCGAGTATTCTTAAGTTTTTTATCGAATCGGTCCAATAATTCACTATAATATTGCCCTGTGATTGTTCTTTCTTTCTGTAAGATGTTAATAAGGAGTATTACCTTCGAATCCCAAAAAAATCCTGGCCATGACTTTTTCGGCAGATGGGACCGTTTTCGCCTTCTTTGGAGGAGATTCATATGGGAAAATCTATTTTTTGGACTCGCTTGGTCTCTAGCATAATAATAGACTCAGGTTTCGTTAACAGTCATAACTCGAGACAAAAACTCCATCGGGTTTCGCTTAAACAGATCCAAACATTGCTTTGACATTGACATTGAATCCGATTATTTTCATCTGTGGGTAAACGCGGCAGCCAAAGGGCGGACATCATTTTCTTGTGCAATTTATTACATAATATACTGAAAAATGTTCTGTACGACACGCCTACAATGTCAGCTAATTCGCAAACTTTAGTTCGTCGATCTGCGATAATCATGTCATGAACTTTTTTAATGACCTCTTCGGAAACCACGTCTGGCGGGCGACCTGGCCGGTCTTCATCAAAAACAGTTGTGTGCCACGTTTAAATTCATGGAACCAAAATCCGACGGTTGTCACAGAAGGCGAAAGGCCCCCATAGACAGCATCCAACTTTACTTTTATTTCATCGCATGTTTTTCCATCTAAAAATAAAAACCGAATTACGAAACGATGTTGATCTTTTTCCATGTCACCGCGAAATACAACACTCTTGTGATAAAACTGGCCACTAAATAAAAGGTAATGTATTGTTTTTAAACAAATATATATTTTTTTATTTCTAAATACCTTAAGTACACGATGATAATAACAACATAGCTCAACGACATCGTCTGTTTCCAAACGCGGGTACTTTTTGATCCACCCATGTACTTCTTTCATTCTTATGTATAATTTACGTGATTGGAACAATATAGCAACTGTACCCATCGGGTTCCTATTATCGTTTCCAATATCAAACACCTGACTGTCTTAATTATAACTTTGTTTAATTTGCTTAGTGAACTCGTGTCAAAGAGTTTTGTTCGATAACCAAGTTCTGCTACAACTTACAGATAATAATGAATTACGACAATTATTTTGAGAGAAAGGCGTGAAGAAAACAATGTATCTGTATTAATAATTTCGTTATGGAGTACTACACAACTAAACGAGTAATAACAACTAAAAATACATATTTTATTTTATGCCATAGGTAACGTAACGTAACACGAGTCTTTTCTTAACATAATAGAACTTACTTTTACAATACCTAATTAGCTTACTATTGTTCAAATTGACCCCTTATTTAATAATTTCTGATGCCTTCGCGGTTATTATACATTGGAATATAACAACTTTAAACGGATTTAACTCGCGTATTTTATTATATTAGCTGGCGTTTCAGAGCCTTTACAGATTCCATAATCGTAGCACGACTGCGGCTCAATAGTCTTATGCTAAAAGTCAGCCAATAAAATTAAATACGCGAGTTAAATGCGTTTAAAGTTGTTTCATTCCAATGTATAATAACCGCGAAGGCATCAGAAATTATTATAATAAAACTTACATACTTTTACAATACCTACCTATAATTAGCTTAGGTACTATTGTTCAAATTAACCTCTAACCTAGTTATAAATTTCTCATGTACTTAAGTGAAAAGTAATTCTTTATGAGGAATAAATGTATTTGAACCGATAAAACTAAGCTGTAATATACAATAATATACACTGTGGGAGCATGGACACGCTCTCAGTTCCCGCTGGGTTCCTTTTCAGTAAACAATGGGTTTCAACTCCAACAAACAGTGCTTTTAATGCTATTATGCACACTCGTGGATGTTTACTGTTGCGTTACTTAAGCTTAGGGCTTAAGGTTTTTTTATATAATTATACAGTATGTATAAAATATTAAGAAATGAGACTGTATGCAGAGAATGCTTGACGTTCAGCGAGGCGATGGATACTAGGGCGTCAAGTGTTCATGTTTAATTTACCAATTTGATAATTTCTGATGCCTTCGCGGTTATTATACACTAGTGGCCCCGGCAGACGTCGTCCTGCCCGTCCGATTGTTTCGTCAAAGATCTGTCAAAGTCTTCTAACTGTCACTTCTTCATAAGGCTTCATATTTTCCCCGTTTTTTACACATTTTCCACTGTTTCTTCGCTCCTATTGGTCGCAGCGTGATGTTATATAGCCTAAAGCCTTCCTCGATAAATGGTCTATCCAACAAAAAAAGAATTTGAAATTCGAACCAGTAGTTCCTGAGATTAGCGCGTTCAAACAAACAAACTCTTCAGCTTTATAATATTAGTATGGATGCAAGCAGCCCAAGATAGAGCAAAGTGGCGTGCAATTGGAGAGGCCTATGTCCAGCAGTGGACTGCGATGGGCTAATGGTGATGATAGATGTATAAAATATTAAGAAATGAGACTGTATGCAGAGAATGCTTGACGTTCAGCGAGGATACCAGGGCGTCAAGTGTTCATGTTTAATTTAGCAATGTGATAATTTCTGATGCCTTCGCGGTTATTATACATTGTAATGAAACAATTTTAACAGATTTAACTCGCGTATTTTATTTTGTTCCATAATCGTAGCGCGACTGAGCTGACAATAGTCTAACGCTGATTAGCGTTACAAGCTCTTTAGCGTTCAACTATTGTCAGCTCAGTCGTTCTACTATTATGGAAACTGTAAAGAATCTGAAATGTCAGCAAATAAAATTACGCGAGTTAAATCCGTTAATAGTTGTTTCATTACAATGTGTAATAACCGTGAAGGCATCAGAAATTATATTTACAGATTGTTAAGTATTAACTTAACACGTAGGTATTTTAAATTTGATATTTATACGTATTTTTTTTAAAAAACGGTAAGAAAAAGGTAGTAAGTACATCATAAGAACATTCCTTATCGAGATTAATTCTCCAGAAGATCACTCGACTTTTATTTAATCTTTTGGAACGGGATAAGTGGGTGAAATCACTTTTCTCGTTTTCAATTGAATATTTGAAGTCTTTGGTAGTATTTGATGCGTATCGTTATTAAATAATTCTGTGTCATCAAAGGAGTCTCTGTTTGTTATCAGATTAGAGAGTTTTAGCTAACCTATATTAAGTGTGGGCGGGACCCGAGCTATGCTTGAAAAAAAAAAAGAGGCTTCGCACGGATTGTCAGCTCAGTCGTGCTACGATTATGGAAACTGTAAAGAATTTAAAACGTCAGCAAATAAAATAAAATAAAAATACGCAAGTTAAATCCGTTAATAGTTGTTTCATTCCAATGTGTAATAACCGCGAAGGCATCAGAAATTATTAAAAAAAAAGTTTCGTCATTATTTGACAACGTCAACTGAATGGCCGGTTAAGGTATATTAAAAAAAAACGGATTCCCATTTTTTCTAAATGTAATATACCTAGCCTATGTCACTCACGAATAGTGTAGCTTCTAGTGAATCATTTAAAAAAATATATGTACCTACCTAATATATAAAAATGTATAGCCTATGTCACTCGGGCATAGTGTAGCTTTCCAACAGTGAAAGAAGTTTTCAAATCGGTCCATTTGTTTTGTAGTCTCCATCCAAACAAACTAAATAAGAATATCACTTAAACTTGTAATGGTTAATTAATGAATTAATTAATTAATTTATTAGGATTACCAACAGAGAACACAATAGGTTACTATGACATAAACAGTAGGTACATTATTCTTAAGTCTAATTGTTTCTCCAATTAAAGGTAATCACAGCATGCACACAAATATTAAAAAAAATTAGGATACAAAAATTAAAATAAGCAAAAATAAATAAAGAAAATAATCAAATTCAAAATTAACATTAAAACTGAGGATAAAACCGAAAAATTACAATTCAATTAAAATTAAAATAAGAAAACAAATTTTAAATAAGAAAATAAACAATATCATTAAACAAAATCAGTAAGTATTAAGGTTCATAAGGCACGTCAACTAACATAATCTTATTTTTAAATTTACATAGTTAGTTAATGAGGCAAATGGGGCATTTCGACGTAGCCAGTGACACATAAGGAAATAATCTAGTACGATTTTATATTAGCTCGTTACATTAACGTAAACAAAGCATAATTGATACCCGAAGCTCACTCAGCCCGGTAAACATTTGCGTAACCCAATTTCGTGCGGTTCATAAAAGTCAAGCGCGGTCTGAGGGGGGGGGGGACATGCCTCCCCCCTCGATCGCGCTTGACTCTCAATTCGTAATGATTCATTTATAACATTTAGATTCTGCCCACGACTTCGTCTGTGCACGATGAGTATTTTAATATAGCCTAAATATAATTCTGATGTATAAGCTACTAGCGGTTCGCCCCGGCTTCGCACGTATCCCTATTTTTTTCAAAATATTCTATAGCCTATGTTAGTCAGGGTGAACGTAGCTTCCCAACAGTGAAAGAATTATTAAAATCGGTCAAGTAGTTTTTGAGCTTATTCATTACAAACATACAAAAATAGGTACCTACAAATCTTTCCTTTTTATAATATTAATATAGATATTATTGTAAAGTTACTTCAAGCATGGCAGAACAACCATACATCCAGCCATACACACATCCATACATACACCCAGGCCCTACGTTTTAAAAACAGCACCTGTGTAAAATGACAAGTTTCTAACCCTTATAGTTTAATTCCTGCTATGATGCCGTTAAGTTATCTTTTCCTTTTATATAATACTAGCTGTGCCTGCGTCTTCGTCCGCGTGGAATAGTTATTCTTCATATAATAATTTTCCCCGTTTTTTACACATTTTCCACTGTTTCTTCGCTCCTGTTGGTCGCAGCGTGATGTTATATAGCCTAAAGCCTTCCTCGATAAATGGTCTATCCAACAAAAAAAGAATTTTTGAATTCGAACCAGTAGTTCCTGAGATTAGCGCGTTCAAACAAACAATCAAAGAAACAAACAAACTCTTCAGCTTTATAATATTACTTAAGTATAGATAAGATATTATATAAGTCATAATGTACTTACATAAATATTATATCACTTGAAATCCCATTACGTAGTAAATAAGTCGTTCTCTGTAATATTCTTACTTCCATATAAACACGAATTTCCATTAAGCAGGAAAGAAAATGCGTGAAAGCGGAGCCAGCGTTACAATATTACCTGCTTTTTTATACGCAGGTGTCAAAATATCATATTACGAATTACATTTTGCTCAACGATAATTATTTTGGGCCCGCTTTACAAAAACACAAATAAGATATTGGAATAAAACAATATAAAATATATAGAAACTAACCTTCGTTCAATTCATGATAGACCATTAGGTAATACATTTTTAAAAAGCCGTCTTAACACCCCGTACATTGATGCTCACACACACACCTAGCAAACTCAATAGTGTTAAAGCGGCCCCGCCGGCGGGGTCGATGACGTGTACACACAATCGGCACAAGTCGGATTTATCCGCAGAAACGTTCTGTTTTGTAGTAAAGGCCTACCAACTAACCAACTACGCTTCGGTATTTAATTCGAAAAAGAATCCGTATTGTTATTATGTGGAACAGAACTCACCGTCCTCAATACATAAATATTACCTACCATTATATAGGTACCTAAGTACTAAGGAAATCTTGAGCTACCTTTAATAATAATATACTTAATGTAAAAATAATATAAAATATTGCTTTTAGCTTCAAATCTTTTCATAGTGCATTTTAAATCCATTATGCCAGTAATCACCCTTAAAAATAAATCAATTTAAAAAATAAAAACATTTCACTTACGAAACTTAGGTAATAAGATATTTCTGCAGACGCTAAAAGAAAACGCTTTTTCAGTGCTTAATTGCGATTGTTAGTAACATCTGCGCAGGTCATAGAGTTAAAATATTATATAGAGTCGGCCTTAGCGAGCCGCGGAACGAATTCTTCTTACTCGCCACTTCGAGCAAAGCAGTGTATAGAACCCATATAAGTATTAAGCTACCCCAAGTGTTAGATTGAAGTGGCAACGTATCAATTTTATAGTAGAACTAGCTGTTCGCTCCGCCCCGGCTTCGCACGGATCATCTTTTTTTTATAGCCTATGTCACTCGGGAATAGTGTAGCTTCCCAACAGTGAAAGAATTTTTGAAATCGGTCCAGTCGTTCAGGAGCCTATTCTATCCAAACAAACGAAACTTTCCTCTTTATAATATTAGTACTTATAGACAAGTTCCCACCACATTATATTATAGTATTAAGTGACTACTTACTTATGGAAAAGTGTGGAGCCCATTATATTCATAATATTATTATGATATGTGTGGCTCTGTAAAATGATACTTATCAAATATTTAGCTTACTTTACTTTCTGGTTTGACATGTTTGGCGCTGGTCTGCTCAGAATGCTGTAGTTAACATTAGAGTGGATATGACCGTGTCTATTCATTTCTAAATCTATGACATAGGTACAGTTTCAACCCGTCGCGAAGATAAATTAAGGTGCTTTGACGTAAGAATAGAGTCGTTTGAAATGAATTTTGCACGGTCGGGTTATTTTTCTTACCGTGTGCCTAATAGGTATCTCATTAAGTTCATATTAGTTTTTCTCAAGATATCACTTTTAACATGGGAGGAAACAGCCTGAACTATAAACAAAAATATGTTAGCAATTCGGGACAACCCTGGTGATGATTTTATCAGCTTATATTTTAGTTTCAGTAGGTATCTAAATTATCTTAGTAGCTTTTGAATTGGCAACATTGCTGCATGTTCGTGATTGGTCGATAAGAGAACCGCCAAAAATTGACGATAACGAGTGACCAATAGGAGCGTTCCTTCATTATTGGCGGGTTTGAATTGTCAAAAGAAGCTAGTTAGTTTAAGATGGAATGCGATTGGGACTTTCGAGCCAAGAATTCACAATGACATTGAAACTACGATATAATTACAGTGAAACTTGTTTAAGAGGGACCTGGATAAGTGAAAAACCTCCATATCTGGAACACATGCTGAGGTCCCGGCACCTTGGCTATGAATTACCTCTGTTAGTAAGACAAAAGCAACCTCTTTATCTGGGATAAGTTATTTCTATTTTCTTGTCATAATTACCTCATAATTGAGAAGTCGCGTGTATTTATCTCTGTAACTGGGATAAAGTCAGTAGGTACACATAGGCTACCTCGGACCTCGGATGTCTCCTCTCTCTTTTACCTACTCAAACTTCTCTAAATTGGCCATTATATAACTTAGTTTTAATACGGTTTCTCTATTAATCGGGTATTTATTTAAAAAAGACCGAAACGAGGACAAAGTCTTTATTATTACGAAAAAAAACTAAAATTAACGTCAGTACCCGAATCAGTAAAATAATCTGCCTCCAACTTTTAATAATTTTGTAAACGTCAACAACGAATTATTAGTTTCAGGAAAACTGTCTTTAAACCACATTTTTGATATTTTTTATGGAAAATAGTGAATTGTTTACAAAATAAATACGTTGCTTTATTGAATACACCTCTATAACAGAGATTACCTCTTTTCTTACCTCTGTTAATGAAACCCTCTGTAAATGAGACAGGTATTTTTTGTATACCTAGATATCTGGGACACTGTGTAAGTGGAATACCTCTTTAAGTGAGACTAATTTACAGGTCCCTTGGAAGACCCAGTTAACCAGGTTTCACTGTATTATATTGAAATTGTTATCAGGTCTTTGAATTGATTGTTCAGTACTCATGAGTTTAATTTAATATTATACATAATTGAGCGAAAAGATAATTAAGATAAGTAGAGACCAGTGTCTTTACAATATATATTATTACGCTTATGCCTTAAGATGTGTGTTTTTATTTCATGCCATTATATGATCGTAGTTATATATTTTGCCTTAGTTGCTCTTTCATCCGCGTTTGGCCCAAAGAAAATGATCACGTCTAGCAGTTTTTACATAGATCCTTGTTGTTGTGAAAGGAACTCTTAGCGATAATTATCGCCATTTTTCAATGACGGCTTGTCATCGGCCATTTTAACTGACACCCTCCATTAATTGTCTGTTTTTTTGAGAATTTTACGTCGCTTTTAAGCTTATCATTTAGAATTGTTGTATAAAATTTGAGTGGATCTAAAATTAAATTTTATAAAATGGGAACAGAAAGGTTTTTCGTTTTAGGTTTGTAAATGTTTGTCTCAAAGTATACCCTCAGGGGTTGTGCCGAACGCACCTCTTTTTGGACTTATTTAATACTTTTACTTGTTTTTGTCTTTAGAAACAATTTCATTTATATTTTGTTTATTTAGGGTAACTCCAATTTTATTATTGAACTAACCATTTCCTTTCCTTATTGAAGTGAATCAATTATAACGGGTTTAACCGCATATTTTATTTTATTTGCTGACGTTTATTATGTGTTGCCATATTCGTAGCCGATTGACGATAGTGTAACACTTACTCTCTCTATTATTTAACGAAGAATATACAATCTACAAGGATAATTCCCAGGTCTATTTTAAAAAAAAGTTACTATTTCACAGTCAAATGGCAACACCACTCGTAATTGCTATAATTTAAAACAGTGTTGCCGTTATTTTAATCTGTAAAATTGCATGTTGTATCTTCACAAAAGCCATGATTAGTTTCGTATATAAATATTTAAATATTAAAACATCTCTGACCACTATACTACATATTTATGATGTTTTAGAAGACATTTCCGAGGTTGGTTGAAGTATTTTCTGACTCTCTTTGTAACTCTCTGAAGCTTAAGGTGCAAAGTGTAGAACCTAATGCATAGAATTAAATTTATCAAAGCTTCTTTTAATTTTATATAACAGGTAACACCCTTACTCAGCCTTTGTGTAGCTTAAATAGATAGTGTGCTTGGTATATATAACCTACTTCCTTCTACTGTCCACGTGGGCGCTACTTGACATAAAACAATAGGTTATTCAACGTAGGTGTTCCTTTTTTTAACCCCCGACGCAAAAACGACGGGGTGTTATAAGTTTGACGTGTCTGTCTGTCTGTCTGTCTGTCTGTCTGTCTGTCTGTCTGTCTGTCTGTCTGTCTGTGTGTGTGTGTGTGTGTGTGTCTGTCTGTGGCATCATAGCTCCCTAACGCATGAACCGATTTTGATTCTGTTTTTTTTGTTTGAAAGGTGTATATGTCGGGAGTGTTCTTAGCTATGTTTTATAAAAATCGGCTGAGTAGTTTTATAATTAGGGGGGGTTAAAGAGGGGATGTAAAAATAAATGTCTACTAATATACTCGAGTGGGGTATCCAATGAAAGAGGGTGACGAGTACATTACAAAATTGAAATCATAATGAAAATCGGTTGAGTCGTTCAAAAAATATTGGGAGTGAAAGTGGGGATGGAAAACCAAATGTCTACAAATATACCCGAGTGGGGTATCAAATGAAAGAGGATCGCGTGTACATTACAAAATTGAAATCGTAATGAAAATCGGTTAAGTAGTTCAAAAATTATGGGGAGTAATAGTGTAAATGGTAAGCCCAATGTCGTCAAATATACTCGAGTGGGGTATCAAATGTAAGAGGATTACATGTACATTACGAAATTCCGTGTTAAATGGAAATTAGTTAAAAATAATAATATGTAGTAGGTACCTACGTACCTACTTACAAAAAGTATGAAATAAAAAAATAAATTAAAAATTTAACAAACCCCCGACATAAAAACTAAAAGGCCCTCTAAAAAGTATAACAATAATAAAATCATAATATTAGTTACCTAAGTATTAATATTTCTACAAAGAAAACGTCATGTCGGGGGGGACCGTAGGTTTAGGTAGATTGTAAATATTAGGTAAGTAAGTACACCTAAATGAAAAGCGGTCCCTCCGACATGACGTTTTCTTTGTAGAAATATTAATACTTAGGTAACTAATATTATGATTTTATTATTGTTATACTTTTTAGAGGGCCTTTTAGTTTTTTTCTAGGTATAGACTTGAGTGACTGACACTTTCAGCCAACTTTAATGATCGTGTTGTATCGCTTGTTTAAACTTTCTACAGGTTCTTTTGTGAAATTTTAAACTTTAGAGTCAAAGTGATTTTTAATGTAACTGGATCTATTTAAAAACGAATAATTATTGTGGAGGTCAAGTAGTTTAAAAATATTTAATTTTTCCGGAAAGTGGTATGAATGATGATAGTAGGTAATGTTAAGTTTCATACATGTTACCAACATGTAAAAGGCATCATTTGAAGTTACTTTTGTTAATAAAAATGAGTTAATTAAAATTAAAGTATTTCTTTCTGTAATTTACAATACTTAGCTTACGTCCTTCGTGGTAATAGGTTTAGAATTTACTTGTACATACTTATTGCATATATTATTATGTATAACAATGTACTTATATGAAATCATAATATTATTGTTATGACAAGACTTTTACAAGCCCTCGTTAAAGGTTAAACTTTCCAGAAATTGATAACAAATTTAAGGGAGAAGGGACGAACAAACAAAGCAGATCATACGTGATAATATTATTATGAAAGTTTACCGATGTTATACAAAGACAAACATAAATAAGTCTTGGGACCCCAGCGGGACTTGAACCTACGACCTTTCATTTCACAGAAGAAAGCTGTATCTAGATACAGCTTTATTCAATGGGCTTGTGTACCAAATAGTTAGATAATTTTACAAAATCCGTTACTTAGAT
Source organism: Polylopha cassiicola (assembly GCA_038024825.1). Lineage (NCBI taxonomy): Eukaryota > Metazoa > Arthropoda > Insecta > Lepidoptera > Tortricidae > Polylopha > Polylopha cassiicola. Next base: position 1,328,947 of record CP149062.1, read on the forward strand.
TAGGTACCAAAACATATCGGATAAATATTTTTTCTCTTGTGAATTAAACAAAGAAAAGATTTAGAAAGTCGAATGACTAAGTAACGTCAGAAGCCGTCACTTCCGAACTTTGACGCCTTATCTATGTATTTTTTTACGAAATTGTGGAAAGTCTCTTTTGATAATGTAAACGACGGGCTTAATCTATACTAATATTATAAAGCTGAAGAGTTTGTTTGTTTGTTTGAACGCGCTAATCTCAGGAACTACTGGTTCGAATTGAAAAAAACATTTTTTGTTGGATAGACCATTTATTGAGAGAGGCCTTAGGCTAAATATAACATCACGCTGCGGCCAATAGGAGCGAAGAAACAGTGGAAAATGTGTAAAAAACGGGAAAAATAACTATTCCACGCGGACGAAGTTAGTTATTATATATTTTGGAACTTGAGAAGATTAGGTGGCACGTATTGGGGTTATGTGAAGTCCGAAGAGAGGGGGAGGACACCATATCTCTCGAATCAGGCCACCTAATGTACTTCCGAGAGGGAGACCAACAATCTCAAGGTGGCGTTGGGTTTCTGGTCAATAAGTCCCTGGCTGACAATGTTGTCGAAGTGTCCAGTGTGTCGAATAGGGTAGCGTACCTCATCATCAAGCTCACCGAGAGGTACAGCCTCAAGGTGGTGCAAGTGTACGCACCGACCTCGACACACTCGGATGATGAGGTGGAGGTTATGTTCGATGACATATCGAGGGCCCTTCACTTCACTACTAAGACCCATTACAACGTTGTCATGGGGGACTTTAACGCTAAAGTGGGAGTACAAAATTGTAACGAATCGGTAGTAGGATCCCATGGATATGGGAGCAGAAATCATAGGGGGCAAATGCTCGTCAACTTCCTGGAACGCGAGGGGCTCTTCTTGATGAATTCCTTTTTCAAGAAAAAGCCCCAAAGGAAGTGGACGTGGCAAAGACCGGGCACTGTGACAAAAAACGAGATCGACTTCATCATGACGGACAAAAAGCATATATTCAGAGACGTCTCTGTGATCAATAGGTTCAATACCGGAAGCGATCACCGACTCGTCCGAGGCTCTCTGAATATCGACTTCAGGGCTGAACGTGTTCGCTTGATGAAGGCCAGGCTCCGACCAACTTTGCTCCAAACTATGATGGGATCTGAAACGTTCCAGTCCAATCTGGAGAACCGATTCGCTGCCGTGGAAACCACAACTGACGTTGACCAGAACCTTGAAAATGTGGTTCGGATTCTCAGGGAAGAAGGTACGAGATTCTGTAAAATGCAACGTAATGGCAGGAAGTCGAAGCTTTCGGAAGAGACTTTAGGGCTAATGAAGAAACGACGTGAAAACCCACCCGTCACTTCGTCAGAGAAACGGATTCTAAACCGAGAGATTAGTAAACGCGTACGACACGATCTTCGGTCCTTCAATACTCTTTCGATCGAAAGAGCGATCGAGCAAAACCGGGGAGCAAAAGTGTTTGTACAATCTCTTGGAAGAAGCCACCTGACGAAGTTGACCACAGAAATTGGAGAAGTCGTTGCTTCGAAGCCGGCAGTCCTAACCGAAGTGGAAAACTTCTATGGCCGGTTGTACGCTTCGCATGCATCTCGACCTGATCCCGGAAATGAGGATCCTAGAGCCACTTTAACACGCCACTACAGCGAAGACCTGCCAGAAGTCAGTATTGGCGAAATCGAGATCGCTCTTAGACAGCTCAAAAACGGAAAAGCCCCTGGAGAAGATGGCGTTACAACAGAGTTATTAAAAGCAGGAGGTAAACCTATACTTAGGGAGCTCCAAAAACTCTTTAACGCCGTCTTGTTTGAAGGGAGAACTCCAGAGATGTGGAGTAGAGGTGTGGTCGTCTTGTTCTTCAAAAAGGGAGATAAAACCCTGTTGAAGAACTATCGAGCCATTTGGCTTCTAAGCCACGTCTATAAGCTGTTCTCAAGAGTAATCACGAACCGTCTTGCGCGAAGATTTGACGAATTCCAACCACCGGAGCAGGCTGGGTTTCGGAGCGGATACGGCACCATAGACCACATCCACACAGTGCGGCAGATTATACAGAAGACCGAAGAGTATAATCAGCCCCTGTGTTTAGCATTTGTGGACTATGAGAAGGCCTTTGACTCGATCGAGATCTGGTCTGTTCTGGAGTCCCTGCAACGATGCCAAGTCGATTGGCGATACATCCAAGTGATGAGATGTTTATACGAAGCCGCTACCATGTCCGTCCAAGTCCAGAATCAGCAAACAATGCCTATACCATTGCATCGCGGTGTGAGACAAGGGGACGTTATCTCCCCGAAATTGTTCACAAATGCAATGGAGGATATGTTCAAAACGCTGAACTGGCAAGGACGTGGCATCAAAGTAAATGGCGAGTACATCTCTCACTTGCGATTTGCTGATGATATCGTCATCGTGGCAGAAACGCTGCAGGACCTACAACAGATGCTGAATGATCTGGCTGACTCTTCTGTACGCATTGGCCTACGGATGAACTTGGACAAAACCAAGGTCATGTTCAATGAACATGTACTACCGGAACCAATTGCGGTACACGGCGCCGTTCTCGAAGTTGTTCAAAAATATGTCTACCTTGGACAGACATTACAGTTAGGTAGAAACAACTTCGAGGATGAGGTGGATAGAAGAATTCAGTTAGGTTGGGCAGCGTTTGGGAAGCTACGTCAAGTCTTCATATCGTCACTCCCACAGTGCCTGAAGACGAAAGTCTACAATCAGTGCGTCCTACCCGTCATGACATACGGAGCCGAAACGTGGACACTGACGGTACGGCTGGTTCACAAATTAAAAGTCGCTCAGCGGGCTATGGAAAGGGCTATGCTCGGCGTTTCTCTGCGGGATCGAATCAAAAATGAGGTGATTCGGCAGAGAACCAGAGTCATCGACATAGCCCACCGGATTAGCAAGCTAAAGTGGCAGTGGGCTGGCCATATTAGCCGAAGAACCGATAACCGTTGGAGTAAACGTGTTCTAGAGTGGAGACCGCGTCTCGGCAAGCGTAGTGTAGGACGTCCTCAGGCAAGGTGGAGTGACGATTTGCGTAGGATGGCTGGCAGGAGCTGGATGCGAGCAGCCGAAGATAGAGCAAAGTGGCGTGCAATTGGAGAGGCCTATGTCCAGCAGTGGACTGCGACGGGCTGATGATGATGATGATGATGATGATGATTAAATTCACGCCGACGTTGGAAAACTTAACAATTCTTGTATTTGTTAACATTCAAATTCTTCTAAATGCTTGAGACCCAAATACATACATACATTATTCAACAAGAGTTTTGTACTCACTAGCTAGATTATGATCTAATTATATAATTTTCTTCTTATAATAATATTATATTTGATAAATTCCTTTTTTCCGGTCGTTGTACATCAGAAAGCGTAACAATACGTGCCCATTTGCTAGTTTTCTGTTAAGGAAAATGTCACAGGAAAAGGAAAAGCGGCCATATTGTGTGAAAGTGGCTCAACGTACGATATTAGGGTTGCCCGGTTGGTGTGACGCACTGTGGGTCGAATATCTTATCTACAAAGCCTAAGCATTTTATTCTCTAACCTTTTTTTTTACTGAAATTAGTTTTCTCATTATTCGAATATAAAAATAGGTGTTTTTTAAACAAGTGCGACTACCTAGTTGTAAAATATACCTAATGTATGCGAAATTATGATTATACTAATATAATAAAGAGGAAAAGTTTGTATGTTTGTTTTAATTGAATAGGCTCCTAAACGACTGGATCGATTTAAAAATTCTTTCACTGTTGGAAAGCTACAGTGTATTCCCGTGTGACAAAGACGAAGCCGGGCGGGCCGCTAGTTGTGAAATATACCTAATGTATGCGAAATATTATAAATAATTTTAAAATATAGGTAACCCTCCTGATAGTTTATTTGTATTTATCAAGTAATTCCGAGAATTTTTTATCGCCTCGAACCAAACTTTTCAAATAAAAATTGCATCCGTTAACTAACCAATTTGTCTCTAATTGATATATTAATATTTATTATATTTCCACACTTACATATGAATGATCTACGAAGTAGTACCTACTTAATTTAATGTTTATGTATATTTTAGAATTAGGAATTGTACCTATATTAGTATGTGTGTAAGTATTCATAATTTGCTGTAGGTAGTACTTATAGGGCAAATGTTATGATAGATGTAGGTACCTACTGTAATATAAGTAAATAAATAAAAACTAACTCAACTAGTTTGCTCAACTTAATAGAAAGCAGATTCTCGATCCACAGTGCGGCATCTTCGATACACATTTGACCTGAAAAACAGCGTTCTTACATTATTCCGGCCACTGAACGTCGTTTCGACGACTAAATTGTTAGTTTGCGGGAATTGTAGGTTCAGTGAGCATAGGTTGGTGTAGGCTTTATTTCTTTTATTGCTGGTAGGTATAGGTACGTGTCGATTTTAAAAATAACTGAAGCTGAGACATGTTTGATACAAAAATAAAATATAATGTCAGATCCCTTTGCGGTCATTACACATTGTATTTTTTTTTATTTGCTGACGTGTAGTAGATTAGTACCTAAGTAGTAGACGTTAACATTAGACTATCGTCAGGTCAGTCAGCAAATAAAATAAAATACTCATGTTAAATCCGTTATAGTGTTTCACTTCAAAAATAGATTATGATAAAAAAGAATGTATTTAAATTTGACAACGTCAAGAAAAATAATGTTGGCAGGTTAGGTATAAGTAATTTATGGGAAAAGGATTCGGGGCGCCGCCATCTTGTATTGTACAAAATTATATTACCTATCAGATTTTAATCAATTATATATTTCGTATTTTTTTTATTACATAATAGAATTACTCGTAATAATATAAGAGGATTTAGTATCGTTATACTTTCTCCGTCCTTGTTAAGGTATTATTAGGTGTTCTTGTAACTTGCCATGTGATATTTGATCTTCATTATCTTTTCGAAGAATGGGACAACAATGGCGGTATTGAAAACCTCATTCAAAGTGTAGGTGTTGATAGACATTGCTAAGACATCATTGTTTTTGTCTACACTAGCTAATAAGTATTAACTCTATTTAGAAAATAAATAATAAATAGTAATTTGAATTGGCTGGAAGGTTAGAATCTGTGCCTCTGCTGTCAAATTAAAAGAAGAATCAGCGTTGACTTTAACGAAGACAATACACTCTATGGATCTGCCTGCTTGTGTTGATTCTTTTTTAATTTGACAGCAGAGGCACAGATTCTTTTTACCTTACAGCCATTTTAAATTTTGTTGGTAGATTGACTTATTCTCGATAAAATCACACATTAAGTAGACCGTATGTATTACCTAAAATACCTAGAAACTCTTTGTCAACTGGTATTTCATCAAGTAAAGTAACTATTTGACTTAAAGTGACGTAGCAACGTATTTACTGCCATTGAAATGAAGGGTCCGAAGTAAATTGAGTGAAAGGCACTAATGAGTTGGAAAGGGTTTGCTCGGTCAATTTGGTGAAGCTGGCACAAATATAGAATTTAGCGGTATACGTTTATACATATATTTATATACTCAGACCCAGCGAACTACCTACTTACCGCGTTTTTTAAACCTACTTACCGCGTTTGTTAAACCTACTTACCGCGTTTTCAAAGTTTTTTCTTGTAGTTTTTCCTTATCTTCACCTTAACCTTCACTTTTGCAAATATTTCAAAACCAAATTTAGCAAAAACTGTCCAGCCTATCCTGAGTTGTAGCGGGACTAACGAATAGGTTTTTCATTTTCTTATATATGTATAGATCACTGTTACATTAACATTACATGTTACTTATTGTAATAAATAATAACTTATATTTTATTTACTACGATGTATATTTTATTTACTCTCATTGGCTACCCTGAAAACCAGCGTCACGGCCGCCAGGTCTGACACATGCTGAGTGGTAACCATTTTGGTACCTACCTAGTGTCTTACTCCTGTCTTATTTAGTTGTTAAGTTAAATTATATGTGTCTAATTATAAGTACTTATTTGTTAATAACTTTCAGGTACCAAATAAAGTTTTTTTTCGTCAACTCAACCAGTGACGCCCACAGTGTAGTTGGAAGCACGATACCAAGTTCAAGTCCTACTACTACTACGACTAAGAAAAAGTCGGGTCTCGATTTTTTATACTCTTGTCTTGGTACAAAAGTCAACAATTTATTTGAAATTGAAAATTTATTTGTTTCACTATATTTACGTAGTATAATAGGTACAAAGTTGCTGTCGCTGTTTTTCCTTCATATGTATCCTAACTAATATTATAAATGCGAAAGTAACTCTGTCTGTCTGTCTGTTATGCTTTCACGCTAAAACTACTGGACCGATTTAAATGAAATTTGGTACATAGAAAGTCTGGATCCTGAGAAACGACATAGGCTACTTTTTAACAGACTGCAAAAAAGGAGTTCCACGCGGACGAAGTCGCGGGCAGAAACTGGTACTTAAATAATTGAAACTAAACAACGGATTTTTTTGAATAGATGCAGTGATAGTTTATAGCACCCATGTGAAGACGGGGCGGGTCGCTAGTTTTCTTAAATATAACCTTAATTTCCTCCAAATACAATTTTATTAGCATATTTAAAAGAAAGGAAGCCTTCAACTGCTAACAAAATCTTTGACAAGGAAGGAACTTTCAAATGAGATTGGAGGGAATGAAAATTCTGAAAAGGTTCCTTTAGCGATCTGACGTTAATTAAATAGGAAAAGTGATGGCCGTCTCGTTAAATTAAAGTTTTTAAGATTTTTTTATATAAGGAAATATACTTTTAAACAGCAGGTAGATATTGAGGTGAAAATAGTACATTACGCACCGAGGCCAGTAAAATAAAAAATGTCTCAGATCACATGTAATTGTCGTCCGAGGCGAAGCCGAGGTTGACAAAAATGTGAACTGAGGCTTTTTTTTTACTGGCCGAGGTCAGTATACTATTTTTCTGTTCGACGAAGCCAGAAAGCGGCAATTTCATTTAGCGCAGCGGCCACAAAGTTGGCGCTTTCTGGCCGGAGGACGGAAAAATATATTTTAATTAAAAATACGCGAGGTAAATCCGTTAATAGGTAGTTGTTTCATTTCAACTATTAAACGGATTTAACTCGCATATTTTATTTTATCTTAAGTAGTTATTGACGTTTCGGATTCTTTACATAATAGATATCTTACCTATTCATTATCCTAAAAATTGTAACCTAGGTATATAAGAAACGTGATTCGAAATTTCCTCAACATCGCCGCAAACTTGTATTTTCCCACAAAGGGAAAGTCGGTGTTTTTAAAAGGAACGTTCAGTACTTAAGTTACTTTTCTTGTTCACTGCTGAGGTATAAACGCGCAGAGAGGCTATAAAATCTGGTATATTGTGCCCTCGAGTTAATGTAACTGTCTTTTATAAGGTAGCTTCTAGATTGTGTAGGTATCAGGGGGGTTGTATAACGTAATGTGAATGTTTGAAAATCTTGAATCATCTTCACTATCTATTTATATCTATATATTATGTTAAACCGAATTACAGAAATATATTAATACTAGCTTCTGCCCGCGACTTCGTCCGCGTGGAACTCCTCCTTTTTTGCAGTCGGTTAAAAAGTAGCCTATGTCCTTACTCAGGCTCCAGACTTTCTTTGTACCAAATTTCATTTAAATCGGTCCAGTAGTTTTAACGTGAAAGCGTAACAGATAGACAGACAGACAGACAGAGTTACTTTCGCATTTATAAAATTAGTTAGGATAGTTAGGATGTAAGTACGCGCATACCTTCCGAACGACTGCACCGAATTTGATTCCTTTTTCGTTGTGTTCTTTCATGTTAAAACACTGTTTGTAGGTGCCTATATTAGCACCCGTGCAAAGCCGGGGCTGGCAGCTAGTCTTTTATAAAATCGTCATTATGTAGCCAGGTACATGTCATATTATGGAGAATGATTAAGTTTACCTTTAAATTATAAGTGACCTTACTTATTATTTTTTATGTACAAAACAATATACCTACATATCTAAATACCTAGTAATTTCTGGTATACTTGCAGTCACCAGGTTTACGACAGCATAAAACCAATATAACTGCGCGGGTTAAATCAGTTTGTTTTATAATTTTTCAATATAGTTCATTTATGAACTTACAGTTATAAATCAAGACCATATTATTGCAGAAGAACCTATGGAGACTAACTGAACTTTATTGTCATTAGGGTAAACTGTAAAGTGATCTGAGGTCACTACTGCCCATCCCTACTAATATTATAAATGCGAAAGTAACTCTGTCTGTCTGTCTGTCTGTCTGTCTGTATGTCTGTTACGCTTTCACGCTAAAACTACTGGACCGATTTAAATGAAATTTGGTATAAAGAATGTCTGGAGCCTGATAAAGGACATAGGCTACTATTTAACCGACTGAAAAAAGGAGGTGTTCCACGCGGACGAAGTCGCTGGCGGAAGCTAGTATCCTATAATAATCTTTTCTAGTCTTTACCAATTTCTTTTTCTCCACCAGCACTGTCCGGAAGCGGCGCTGGTCTCTGCGCGGGTGCTGGCTGCGGAGGGTGCTCCGGCGACGCGGTCCGCCTCGGGCGTGGAGCGCCGCCCCTCGGCGCCCCGGCCTCCGCTGAACAAGCGGGGCTCCGGCTCGTTACTGTCTACTTCACCACCGCAGCCTAGGTAAGTAGCTATGTTTGATACTTACTAAATAGTAAGTACTAAATAGTAATACTTACTATTATAGGGAAGTAGGTATAGATGCTTACCTTATGTACTATACATATTCTTACCTAATACTAAATAGAACTGTGTGTTGTGAGGTACGATAGTGAAGAATAGAGAGAGCGGATATAAAATACTCTTTAAAACGAAAGTGTTAGAATTTCTGAATTGGTTCTACAGAAGAATGGTATAATCCTAACTAGCCACCAAAAAAACTGCCCAAAACGGAAATTTCCTAGTAGGTAAGTACAGTCACCATCAGATATATCAAAGCGGGCGAGGTCCTCAAATACATCTGAACAACATTAAATTTCAATAAATTCGTTACGGCAAATAAGGCCAATAATATCTGAACGTCCAATTCGTCACAAATATAAGAGCAGCAATTTTTCAATATAATCTGGACACATAACAACGCAAAAATATCTAAACAGTACAAGTGTTCATAAATATCTGAACACTTAAGGAAAATATACCTTAAGTCACTGACATATAGTTTACATTCTATTGTACAGATGTAGTGAATATTCTGTCTCATGGTATCATTACTAGGTAAGCAAAGCAAACGTGAATTGCGACGTTGTCATACTTACTATTGTTTCCTGTTGCCAAACTTCAACTGTCACTGTTTAGTTCGTATCCTATTTAATTATTTAAGAATCTCATATATTATGGTCGTTGACAAGTCGTTGTCAACATTGGTAAGCAATTTTCGTCAACCTGATAATTGATTGCTTAGCCTCATGGTTTACACGTCGGATGCACGGTCATAGAACGCGGCTGGTTTAAGTTCGAGACCAGGAAGAATTTGTGTTTTTTTTTAATTTTATTCGTTTTGTATTTTTATTCAGATCTTATTTTGTATTGAAGACGTCGGTGAGACACTTCCAAGACTAACCTTAGTTAAATTGTGTATATTCCAGTTGTAGTTTATTTAGTCTATGTAAGCTGCGTTTTGTGTAAAGTATAAATTATTATGGTAACCAGATGATGAAATGATGAGACATGATGGAGTTTAATTAATTACATACTTTGTCGTTTAATTAGGTACGCAACAACTTCATCAATTGTAAAAGTCCGTAGGTAATAAACGAACTGCAAATACTAATACGAGTTTCGATTTTACGTATATCCGATCTCCGAATGTCCTGCCACCGTATTATAGACTATAATAAATGAAGAAATAAAAAATAAAAAATCTTAAAAATCTTGCGACAAATAAAATTTTAATATAGCAGGTAACCTAATTTATTATAGAAATTAAAAAAAAGAATAATATATGTCATATTTCCCATCCGTTAATAAAAATAAAATGCATGTGGACCAGTCGGATTCGATCCATGACGCTCGGTTTACTAAGCGATATCTTACGCATTAAGCCAAGACAGTATTATTTAGATTGTTTGAAATTTATGATAGGTACATATACGTTTGATTAGAGCCTAGTAATGATACCATGAGACAGAATATTCGCTACATCTGTACAATAGAATGTAAACTATATGTCAGTGACTTAAGGTATATTTTCCTCAAGTGTTCAGATATTTATGAACACTTGTACTGTTTAGATATTTTTGCGTTGTTATGTGTCCAGATTATATTGAAAAATTGCTGCTCTTATATTTGTGACGAATTGGACGTTCAGATATTATTGGCCTTATTTGCCGTAACGAATTTATTGAAATTTAATGTTGTTCAGATGTATTTGAGGACCTCGCCCGTTCTGATATATCTGATGGTGACTGTACATAAATTACATATTGAGTTCCTAGGGCCACTATTTATAAGAAAACAACACGATTTATTTTCAAAAACGGACCTTTTAAATTTCATATTAATATGCGTTCCATTTCAGTATCTTCAAAATGGCCGGTTGAGATTTTTTTTTTAATTAGCAAATAGAGGCACAGAATATAATCTGTCAGCCATTTGAAGGTGTTTTTTAGTAGTACCTAACCTGTTTTTATTTTCTTTAAATTTATTCAGTATTGAAGCTCGGTATTAAGTATACTTATTCCAGCTAGTGTTTTATTAAACAGCTTTTTCTTCAAGGATAGGATACACATGTTAGGTTAACCTGTCAGAACGTATCCATACTGTTGTGTAATCACTGATGACATAAAATGTCAACCTTAATTTATTACAGCACGTTGTCATAAGAGCACGCCACTCGGAAAGATTTTATAGAACCACATTATAAAACACCTAGCTGCAAACTCTTTGGTTTTTAAAAGCATTGTTTAATGGAAAGAGAAGTTTATAATTTACGGTGTCCATTTGTAATAATAAAAATTAGCGAATTATTATTAGAATTGACAATTGATTGATTTAAAATTAAAGACGATAAGGATACTTCTTTCCGTTACCAATTATCAATTTTGAAATCAAATCAAGACATATCAATATAATTATTAGGTATATTGTTATAAGAAAAACTTATGATGCAACGACTAAAATTGACTTAATTACCTAAATAACTTAAAACATCTAGACTAATATAATAAAGAATGAAGAAGCTTCAAAATGACTGGACCGATTTGAAGAATTCTTTTACTGTTGGTTTCTTGCACTATTCGTGAGTGACATAGGCTATAGAATATTTTGAAAAATGGTCCAGTGAGTTGCCAGGGCTGGCTGCCATAGTTAAAAAAAGTCGATTTATTAAAAGCTTGTAAAACTTATTTAATCTCTTAAGTTAAAAAGATTTATTCAAATGGAAGGACGATTCGAATGCCATGTATTTATTATCCAGACATTTATTGCTTTTAAATTAATGAGTGTAATATCAATTCGTTTTTCAATTGCTTCTGATTATATTCTCGTATTTCTCTGAGATTTTCTCTCTAAAAGTTATGGGCGAAATTAAATTTGCCGAGGCGAGGGGACGGCCGCGCAATTAATTTCACGTCTTGCTTGTTAGTGGCATAAGGTTGTGAGAAGCACTCATTAATCTATCTATATTTCATTATAAATATCATTATATTTAATTACAATATGTTAGGTGGGTATATTACCGGTGTCTCTCGTGAACTTTAAAGTTGTTATAAAAAATAGACTTTAACATCTTTTATGTTCTTATTGAGGAAGAATTTCTAATAGTCCTGTAACATAATGGGTATAATTTTAATTGTAAGAGCAATAAATACTAACATAATAACAATCAAATAAATAACAATAAATAATAAGGTATGTAGTGTATGCGTGTGTGCATAACTACGCGACGGGGTCAGTTGTCATTATATCATTGAACTAGCTGTACCTACGTGTTTCATTCGCTTCCAAATATATCAATAGTTATCTTAACTTTAATCATTCCACCCACATAAATATTTTCTGAAATAAATTGCTAGCCGTGTTCTTTAAATAAATATAAAGTTTAAGATAATAATAAACATAACATTACAATATCATTAGGATAACTAAAGATGTGATTTTAAACCCAAATTTATATATTCTCACAAATATTCACGTTGGCAATACGTGTAGTGTGCTGAATAGGTACATATTTTTGAATACCTACGTAATAAAGTATAAACTTTTTAAATTATTTTGTCTTTATTGGTATTTCGTTTTAGGTATATGTCAATTTCTAATAATATATTACGTACTACTCGTCTTAAATTTTTAGTAAACACAGTCTAGGTGCACGTGGGATATTTTTCATTTTAAGTATTTTCTCTACTAGGTTTATTTCAGGAGTTCCACTTCTCAGGGGAAAATGCCGTACGAAACTATATTTTATGGGTGCAAAACATCGTATATGTATATCTTAATGTACCGTACTATCGTAACTAGAAGATTTTACGAGCTTTCCCGTGCAATTCACTGTGAATGGCCATCTGGAGATTGAAAGTAGTCATTTCATGTTCATATTTCGAAATAGATAGAAATTTACCTTTTTTTCGGTAAATGACATTATTAAATAATGATAAATATTTTTGGATTATGCACACCAGTCGACCTAGTCCGAAAATAAGCGCTTTCAAGCTTAAACTACTGAACCGATTAAATGAAAATTGGTAGGTACACAGATAGTCTGAGAAAAGACATAGGCTACTTTTCATTTCGAAGAAATGGTTGTAAAAGGGGGAATGAAATGTTGTATGAAATCCCACGCGGACGTACTCGCGGGCAAAAGGTAGTTGTAATTAAATAAGTTAATGGAAATTTCTGAGATCCATATTGAAATGCAAAATCGAGTTGAAACTCCAACTCACTTAAATAATATCAATTTACAAAACTTCACCGAACTAAAATTAATCAAGAATGTAACAATGCTATTTCAATTTTCCCCCACAAATAAATGGACGGTCTTAGAAAGTTCGCAACAGAAACAAATAATCCCTACTAATATTATAAATGCGAAAGTAACTCTGTCTGTCTGTCTGTCTGTCTGTCTGTCTGTTACGGTTTCACGCTAAAACTACTGGACCGATTTAAATAAAATTTGGTAGGTACGAAGAAAGTCTGGAGCCTGAGAAAGGACATAGGCTACTTTTTAACCGACTGCAAAAAAAGGAGGAGTTCCATGCAGACGAAGTCGCGGGCAGAAGCTAGTTTCTTAATAATTTGCTTTCTCTAACTTTTCTAAGAATCAGTATTTGCCGGAGGGTTTATGTTTTTTCGTACAGTATTTTCGTGTTTATTTACGTCTTGGAGTTTTAACAGTACGCTTTTAAGCCTTCCAATTCGTAAAAATACGAAAAAGATTTTCAGATATTTGTTGTATGTATTTCTTTTTGTTGGTTTGGTTTAGACTAGTGTAGTGTAGTTTCAACGTGTCTTTTTTTCTTGATAATATATTTGAGGGAGAAAATAAATATTATAAAATTAGTTAAGTTACAACACAAATGTAAACATCAAATCTAAGATTGTTAATAAAGGCTATTATTATTATTATATTATTTCAACGTGTGTGTCGCGTAACCTTCGTTCGGGATTCATTGGCCTAGTAAGGGCCGAAAATCGAAAATGATGCATTTATGAAGTTTTTTAGGCATTTAGCCTAGATCTGAATGAATCCTAACATCCTGCAGTTAGTCGTGTTTCTATTAGAAATTCAATCACATAACCAACGCAAAGAATGTTCTCTCCCTACCTTAGGTACCTTGAAGTATTGTATTACCTATATTACCTCAATTTAATATAATCATCGTTAAAATAAATTCAATTAAAGCTTTTACGAGCACTTGTGAAAGTTAAAAGTTTAGTGAAGTGTGTACTGATTTTAATAATTTCTGATGCCTTCACGCTTATTACACATTGGAATAAAACAACTATAGATAATGAATTTAAATTTTAAATAATAAAATACGCGAATCGGAATGGAACGGAACGGATTTATCCGTTATATAAATGTTTCATGCTAATGTGTAGGTATAGATTTTAATTAATTTTGATATTTTATGGAATCTAAAAATTCAATAAATTCCTTTAGCTTAATAGCGATTCTATGAAAATAAGAAATTTTAAACTTCTCTTTAGGTTTAAAACTGTTTTCTATACCTTTACCAACATAGCGCCTTTTCACTATGGCCGCCGAGCTCTTTCCGGCCCTACCGACCAAACAACCAACTCAAATTACCCAGAACGCGCCTTAAAACTTTCCAAAAATAAATTAAAAGTATAATTACTTTTCCTTAACAACGTTTTCGCATTTGGCGGGAAAAGATAGGACATTGTAATCGAATTTTTTCCCTATCAAATTTCGAATAAAGGTGATATCAGACGGTTAATTTTTTGATTATTTTCATCTTTCACTCGAAGTGACATGTCAGAACATAGGGTAAAACAAACGTGCCGAATGAATTCACTAGTGTTGGATCGGTTCATTCGGCATTATTGTGAATGAACGAAAAATGAACGGTGTGAACACAGAGAACGTTCACTTTGTCTAATTCCAAGACACACGACTTCATTCGACGCCATATTGACAGAAAAGAGTGGTGAATGTTTATTTCTATGTCATTCCGGCTAACCCGTGTGAACATGGAATGAAAAAAAAAGAACATTTATTCGATTGAACCGTCTGATATCACCTTAAATGTATTCTCAAGTGGAATATGACGCCGGGGCTTATTCCTTATACTCATGCATAGACATTTTTTATCCCTGTATTTTATTTAACATAATACAAAGAAGCTTTTACGAAAAGGTGCGAACCGTGAATGTGGAACTAAATTGAATGGATTGGCCTCATGTTATTCGGACTAGCTATGTTATTATTATTAACTTTTACAGTTTCCATAATCGTAGCACAACTGATTTGACGATTGTCTAACGCTAAAGTCAAGTTAAATCCGTTAATAGTTTCATTTGTTTCATTCCAATGTGTAATAACCGCGAAGGCATCAAAAAATATTATATAATGTTGGCAATACATAAGCTCTGTTAAGTATGCTATGTAGGTACATATTATAATACTAAGTCTCCTATCGCATTTATGTATACTATAGGTATGTATATTCCTACTCAAACTCTTAAGCTATCAAGATTTTAAAAGGTTGTCAGTAATGCATTGAGGATGATAATGATTTATTTACAAATTTATTGATTTTTTTTATACCTACATGATACAATGACCGATAGTGAAAACTAAAGGTCAAGAATGTGACGTAACATACACTTGAATCAGCTTACTCGGCTACTATCATTACAGGGCGCGTCGACAAGGTGCCCATGTTCAACGTTAACGTTAAACGAAACGACCAAAATGTATGGGATTTGTGACGTACGTTACTATCGTTCGCGGATGTCAAATCCCATACATTTTGGTGCCATCGTTCAACGTTAACGTTGAACCTTGGGGCCTAGACAAGTTGCCAACGACTGTCACGTATGTCACTTGAAACGTTCGCGGATGTCAAATCCCATACATTTTGGTCGTTTCGTTTAACGTTGGCACCTTGTCTACGCCCCCTTGGCACCTTGTGTACGCCTCCTTATTTCAATTGTCACTATATCTATGGTTCACACTTCAATAAGTAATACCTAACAGTAGTCCTTCCATACATGACCCTCGTACAGCCTCAAGGTCGGAGAGAAATGTGAAAAGATCTTTGTAAGAGCCCCTGTACAAGGTCAAGGCGGTCCCTCGATAAATCAGAACGGGCGTACCGGGGGGGTTACTCAGCAATCGCTTATTCCAGAGAGCTAATATTAATAGTTACAATTACTTGTTGCTCACTGAAGATTTAGACTCAGCTTGCAGATTCTATGATTGTTGGATGATAGCTCCTGCCTGCGACTTCGTTTGCGCACGATAAGCACCCCCATTTTTACGTTTTTAAGAAAATTCTTTATTTTACAATGTCTAACCTAATTTCGAGTAGTGTTTAATGACACTTCATTAAACGATGTCATTAAGTATACTAGGAATACCAACCTATTCTTGAATAATCTATACTAATATTATAAAGCTAAAGAGTTTGTTTGTTTGTTTGTTTGAACGCGCTAATCTCAGGAACTACTAGTTCGAATTCAAAAATTCTTTTTTTGTTGGATATACCATTTATCGAGGAAAGCTTTAGGCTATATAACATCATGCTGCGACCAATAGGAGCGAAGAAACAGTGGAATATGTGAAAAAAACGGGGAAAATATGAAGCCTTATGAAGAATTACTATTCCACGGGGACGAAGTCGCGGGCACAGCTAGTATAATTATATAAAGAAAGGTTGTGAACATTTTAGACACCTTCAAATGGCTGGCAACTCATAACCTGTGCCTTAGTCTATGAATTTAAAAAAATCGTCTTTTGCGTAAGCCATCCTGACTTGTGCTGAAATGGAATGCCTATTTAAAATGTTGATTTATAAATTATTAAGATCTAATCAAATTTTATATTGATATCAATATTTGTTGTCTTGCTTGATATTCATAGCTTTGCTACAACAATTTTCCAATGCATGAAACATTGTTATGTACCTACCTATACAAAGCGGACAGAATCTTTTGTGCTTGGCTCGGATTTAAGATAAGATAGGAAAAGATAGAAAGGTGTTACAACTCTTTGTTGTTTTCAGCTTTACAATGCAAACCCTTAGCTTCAGGTTAAGGCCGTTCAGCTTAAGAAAGTCTATAAAATTTATTTATTTGCCTGTAGATTTGTAAAGGTTGCCTCACAATTACAATTTTGGTTTTTGTTTCTTTTTTAACAAGAAACGTCCATTGCTATAAATAGTTAATTAATTAAATATATTTATATAACTTATACTTCAATAGATCATTATTAACCTACTAAACTCTTGAAGGTAGTAGGGACTTTAATATTATTTTTATTAATAATTTCTGATGCCTTCGTTATTACACATTGGAATGAAACAACTATTAACGGATTTAACTCGCGTATTTTTATTTAATTTGATGACGTTTCGGATTCTTTACAGTTTCCATAATCGTACACGACTGAGCTGACAATAGTCTAGCGAAGAAATGTATAAATTTAGCTTTTCATTTAGTTTTTCATTCCAATTATTTTTACTTACCTATTAAATTCGTTATAAGATCGGTCAATGTGACGTCATAAGCCTACACTCCCGAACTTTTGAAAAGTTTGTCTTTATCAGTTTTTGATTGATTGAGAAATTAAGAAATACGTTGTCAATACTTTTCTACATTTAATATAGGTACTTGATGGACAAAGGTAACAATCATGTCTGGTCTATTGTTTCTGGTGACAATTATAAAAGATAGTTACACACGATAGGTAACATATTATTATTATTGTGTTCCTTCACTCTATACCTAGAACTAGAAATTAATTTGCGTCGGTCAGTTGGCAACACGTGTAGCAAACTTGCACCAACATACAGCAAACAAAACCTATTTCAAAAGGACACGTACACGAGCTTCAAAGCAAACACAATCAATACTTCAGTTCAACACAATAGGAACGATAGGTATGTAGGTATGTACACTTTTTATTAGTTACGAACATATAATAAAAAAGATATACGACTGTAAAAATTAAAATTTGCTATGGCAATTTTTTCTTAAGTTCCTAATTGTGATGGCAACATTGCGTTTCAAAAATCGAATGAGGTCTAGCCATAGATATGCACTCATTCCATTTTAAAAGAGAGACATTGTTTTTTTTATTTTTATTCTCAATATCACTGGGTCTACCTGTCATGTTCCATATAGGTATTCTAAGACAATTGAAAAAATATAAATTTGACGTGAAATTAAATTGCAACAGTCTTCATTCTTTTGTAAGAGTGTGGAAATCGTTTTTTTTATAATTTGTTTTGGCAGAAAAATACTTAATTATATCCACCTCTTCAGCGGGCTGAAGCCTAGGTTTACTATAACCGTGTACTTATAGGTAGCTACATAATATAGATAAATAAAAATGGATTTTTAATCTATAGTCAAATGTTTGTACCTAGGTACATATTATAATATGTGTTTATAGAAATAAAGCGCAATTTCCAAAAAAAATGTATATATATACAGTCATGTTCGGTTTTGAAAGAGTTGGAATACCTATCCTCTGGCATTTTCCATCCGATTACTCTACGTGTTTCGACTAAGTACATTTTGTACCGCAAATGAAGCTTGAACTGTCTATCGTAAATGTTACTGCGGAAAAACCTGCCAAAGGTTAACCACAATGAAAAGGTTGAGCTCTTCCTATATTGGTCTCGAAAAATTTATAAGGATGCATGGAATTTTTATTTGCTGGCCGATCCTTTGTGATACTGAAAAACTCAGATTATGAGTCGAAAATGTTAATAATGTCTGTACCGTTTTGCCTTGCTTATCACGTACTTACCTATATATATATATATGTATAAACTTGTATCTGTTTGAGACTTATCTGACAGAGTGTCTTATGTTACATTCTTTGTTTTATGCTTGTTAGATAAGCTTAATAAATTATAAGAATGAGGATAATAGTTAAATTTGTAAACTTGGTTTAAGTTAAGGATCTTGATTATGAAAGTTGCGGGTTCAAATCTTGCGTTAGGCATAATGTAAGCAGATTTTTAAGAGTTAAAGTCTAGATTATCACACAATAACATGTACCCAATTGATAATGTTTTGACATACCTATTATATAATTAAAATTAGATCAAATTGGATTAAATCAACAAAAAAAAATCGATAAAGAATTTTAATCAAGTTGGTAATCGTTTTTGCACCCTATACTTTAGTCTTTTGACATTATACATAGAGGAAATGACGGGATAATCAAAATTATATGTCAACAAGTTTTTTCGTAACAAATATTCAAGAAGCCTTTTACCTAGAATAAATAAAAGAAAGCATAATAAGACATAGGCTCGCGAAAAAGTTGACACAGCAAAATAAAGAAGTTGAATTGACATGTCAATAAGGTGTTCGGTGATACCGCCCTGAATCCGCAGATTGTTTTTTACTCCATTCTGCGCCGGTTCACGCGCGTGGAAATATTTACGGCTGCCAGCTTTATATGGTACTTAGGGAGTTTTACAATACTCAAGTAAGTTACAAATAACTTATAAATATATGCAATTTAAATGATACACTATAACGGCTGTATCTAACCTAAGCGTAGCGTACCTATTTTGTTTTATTTGCTGATGTTTCGAAAACTGTCGAAATTTATTTATATATGCAACTTTTTAGCAGATAGATAAGCAATAGTTTGTCCGGAAGAGAACTAACATAATATATTATCATAATACTATCTGTCACTTTTATGTAAATCTAAAACCTTAGGTATGTACTTTTATTTATAAATTAGACAGCGTTTGAACCCCACATACATTCCAAAAAGTATTTCTTTTTACGGCACCACAGCAAACGAAACACGTACAAACTCGAAGTTATATATACCTTATATAACTTATTACGGAAAATTGCAAGTGGCTTGCCACATTCATCATCAACGTTATGTGGCATTGCGTTTTCCTATTCGTAACAAAGTTTCCGAAGAACTCGATTCCCATATGGATATAAATTAGTGGTTCTTAAATTTTTTAGGTCCGTCTGTCCCTCATGATCTGACTAGCTAGGGTTACTGATTTTACCCCAACGATGAACTTAACGCAATCGGCGCTACGCTGTGCTTAGACTTGTCACTTTGAAATTTGGCGTACGAGACAACTACAGTTACCTCCGGTAAATACAAGTTTTACCCGCGCGGGCGTAATTACCCCCTTAATTAGCCTAAGAACCTAGGATATAAATGAATGAACACGGAATTTACTCCAACGCTGTGAAAAAAGCCCTTAGCGTACTTATTCCGAGGGCACTTTTGTCGCGTCGCCAGTTTATTGCCATTTTGCGACCGCTCGTAACTGTCGTATCTGAAATTCTGAACATTCTCTATGGATACAACATTAATTTGAAGGTATTGGAATTTTATTCCAGCGGCGGGCAACTTATCGCGGTATCGGAAATTCTTTCTTGAACATTCTCTTAGTACTTTGCGTATCTTAGATCGAAAAAGAATATTGCGGACGTTATAAAGAAAGTAGATATGAAATAACCTTGAAACAGTAAACATTGACTAAGTATAATTTATAAGTATTTTCTTTATCTTTTACAACTTATGTGCTAAAATAGCTTCTATAATAATATATTATTTTCGTCACACTATGAAAGGGTTTCCTTGATGAAATATCCTATGTCCTTTCTAGGGATTCACTCTCTCCTGCCTATATCTTATCGGTTTAGAGGCTTAAGCCTCAGGTAATAGACGGGTAGTAGTGTTACTCGGGATTAAACTGTCTTATAGATCTTGTTTGCTTTCTTAGTCATAAAACCTACTACCAAGTTGGTAATAGGCCTCTTGCGTATCGGGCAGATCGACTGCAGCGCCAACTGTCGGCAAGCAGCGGCAACACTTGCCCACTTGTCAAGTTCAAATGAACATATGATCCGCATAAAAGTAGCTGCAAATTTTACAAGTTTGTTTATTTTAACTCGATAAAAAATAATTAAATGGATATAATGAGCCAGACTATTATTAAATGTGCATTTCAGAATATTTATGCAGACTTTTTTCGTGGGAAATCTGTGTCAAAAGGCAAGTAAATACACAAGCCAGGAAATATATTTTTCAGATTGATTGTGTACAATTTTTACTACGTATTTATTTATTTATGATAGATTATCGCACTACTATGAACATGATGCTAAATTAATTAAAAATTATAGGAATAGGGCACAAACTATTCGAAAGCCACCATGTTCAGGAGGTTGTCGAAATTAATTATGGTGGAGAACAAATTATCCGCGGGAAAGTTCTCACACAGACAAAAGTAAATAATCCACCGTACGACGTGAGAGTTAAGGTAAGTATTTAAAATGAATTAATAGTTAAATAATATCCTAAACAAATATATTTTCAGCAAATATTAACCATACATCCAAAATAGATATGGAAAATTAAGATGTATTTCTTTATCAAAGATATATAATATATATAAAATATATCGAAGGTATAAGTATTGTTCTGAAATATTTAACCGATAATCATTTTATTCATTTAAATATTTATTATTTCTTCTTATTTTATTTATTTGACTGCTTGCCTCCAACAAAATGAGCACTGCAGATTCGAGTGTTTTTATTCGGCTGCCACGGCTTTTTATCTAATGTACTGCAACAAACAAACAGAAAATTAGAAAAAACGGAGTTTGTATGTATTTAATACATTCCTGGTATTAAAATGTTTCATTTCATCAAAACCATTTACTTAGAAACCATAATAATATAATTTATTTGAAAATTATATTGTCAATTTTAGGTTAGGTTTGTTTTATAAAAAATCTAAGAATAAAACGGTCTTTAGAGAAAATTGCTTATTATATTGAAATGAATGTACGATGAAATGGAACATTTAATGAAACGTATTTCTATTAAATGATAGACACTAATTAAAATATCATAATAATTACTTACACTCTTCTAACAGCTTTTATCCAGTCATTTCTTTTTTTAATTTCCCAGTTCTGCCTCGGAAACGAGTAAAAAGTTAATTCTCGATTTCGAGATTGGTAATTAGTACATCCCACAACACAACAGTACCTCTTATTACCCATTTTTTAATTATTTACGGGCACTTTTTAATATTTTTACGTGCACTTTTCAACGTTGTTAAGCGAACAGCTGACCGCACTCACCACCCAAGTGTTGTCTGAATTTGCCGCAACGCGGCGCCACAAGCGATACGCAAGAGGCGTATATGACTTTTAAGAAGCAAACTGTCATTCAAGATGTGACTGGTTTGCTTTTAAACAGGGGCCGATTTGCAGTCCTAGCCGCTCTAGGCCCCAGGCCATTTGCCGCCTCTTTCTTAGCACCCATCACATAAATTAAGATACTTTACAACATTTTTTTTTGGCACGATCTGGCCGCCCTAGGCCCGGGCCTACTGGGCCTGAGGGCAAACCGCCACTGCTTCCAAACATAACATTTCTTTTGCAATTAGTACCTACATATAATCCTTTTTATGTGCAATTCTATGTAATCCGTCAGTTAGATCATCAAAAAATATTGGACACGTATATTTTCTTTTCGCAAACAAACAAAAACTGACACAGATAAGTGCTTTTAAAGCTCGGGAGTGGGGGCTTGTGACGTCACAGACAAAAAAAATCGTTGTGCCTATTAAGTCTATAGAATTATAGAAGCATAGTAGTTAAGTAGGTTGTATATTTCAGCCGTAGTTCTAAAATATCCAGTTGCGTCGGATTCGTTTTACTAAATCGACACAATTTGCGAGTTAACGATTCAATTATATAAAAGACGGTAAACTAATTTCTAACAAGAATAGGCACTTAGTAATTTCACCAATTAATATCAATGTTAAATAAAGTTGAGCAATTGTATTACTTGTTGTTTGAAATATGAATAATATGTAATGTTAAATCCCGTAGCTATACTTTGATGAGAAACAGGTATAATAATATTATAAGTGATTTATCTCGCGTATTTTATTTTATTTGCTGACATTACGTTATACAGTTTCTATATTCGTAGCTGACTGAGCTGACGATAGTTTAACACTAAAGTGATTTATATAAAATGATTTAGCTCAGTCAGCAAATAAAATAAAATACGTGAGTAAAATCCGTTCTAATTATAAATTTCTGATGCCTTTACAGTTATTATACATTGGAATGAAACAACTATAGACGGATTTAACTCGCGTATTTTATTTTATTGGCTGACGTTTCGGAACATTACAGATTCCATTATCGTAGCACAATTTAGCTGATAAAATTGATCTTATGCAAAATTGATTAATATAGTTATGCAAAATATCTTATTTACTAAATTACAAAATTTTTGGAACGCCAGCCAATTAAATAAAAGACGCGAGTTAAATGAGTCTATGGTTGTTTCATTCCAATCCGTTTTAATTGTTTCATTCCAAATCCTTAAACGTTAAAAAGCCTGTTTCATCCTTCACGATTTCATTGTTCCTTTACTAGGTCAGGGTCAAGGCTTTCAAGGGCCGTCAAAGGACCTTCAGACGAGTTTCCTTGGTGATTAATAACATTGTAACAATATGACGAGTACCAAATATGGAGCTTGTCACGTAGATTGTTTTGTATTGTTGGGTAATAGCCCGATTTCGAAATTGGAGGAAGTGGTTTTGAATTCTCTTAAGGTGTAAATATATCTACCTACTTAAATAATTCGAATGTTGAGAACAAAAGTGACCTTATAATTTCTGATGCATTCGCGGTTATTATATCATTGGAATGAAAAAGCTTGAAATGGATTTAACTCGCGTTTTTTATTTCATTGGTTGACGTTTCAGAGCTTTTACAGATTCCATAATCGTAGCGCGACTGAGCTGATAATAGTCTTATGCTAAAAAGACCTAACTCGAAATTTACGCGAATTCAAATTGAATTATTAGACTTGGAATCCTTTATAGTGTAACGATATATTTTAATTGAGTCACTTTCGTTATCTACATGCGATATATTATACTTCTGCATCGAA
This sequence comes from Polylopha cassiicola, assembly GCA_038024825.1. NCBI lineage: Eukaryota > Metazoa > Arthropoda > Insecta > Lepidoptera > Tortricidae > Polylopha > Polylopha cassiicola. The sequence continues at coordinate 1,352,647 of CP149062.1, forward strand.
AGGTACTTTTTAACCCCGTTTGGAGGTAAATTTAAATAAAAAAAGGAAATACTTTTTCCGTTATTTTTCTGTTAAAGAATGTTTATAATATAATATGCGAAATTTTAAATAGAAAATCACGTTGTCCTATGCTAATGCTGCCTCCGTTTTTCGCCCCCTAGGGGTAGGAAAATAGATAGGTAGATAAAAAGTTCATTTTATAACAACACAAAACAATTAATGTAGGTACAGCTTTCCAGACAAAAATAAACAAATTGTAACTAATTAAATGGAACTTTTAGAGAAAAATAGAAAAATTAAGTTGAAATACTTTCTTATCGGATGCCTGCGAAAAATACACCTTTAGTTTAGGTTTCTACAATCAGTGGTTTTGGCTGTGCGCGTATCCATCAATCAAATAATAATTGATATAAAAATCCGTCGTGTTTATATTTATAAACGAACAACACATTTAACATTAAAATTTATCGATCAATAAACACTACTCGTATTCCATCATATTCCTAACCTAGCCAACTTACACCACCTAACCTTGTCCACAGATACCTGTGGATTCGAATAGCACTGTTCGAGCGCCAGCTGGCGAAGATAATTGAACACCTCGTGAACAACGCCAACCGTTACTACGAGAGGGACGCGCTGGTAGCTGACCCTGACTACGGCAGTATTCTCAGCTCGCTGCTCGTAGGGCCTTGCGCTCTGGAGTACTCTAAAGCTAAGGCCCCCGCGTGCTTCTGGACTGACCCACCGGCTGATGAACTGGTGAGTTCGATTGGACTGAGACACTTTTGCATACCGACCTAAAAATCGAACCACTCTGTAAAAAGTTATGTGTGATCATACATAAAAAATATATATATATAATATACGCGTCGACTTGAGAACCTCCTCCGTTTTGAACCGATGCCGCATCTGACGGTGCGGCCCCGCCAGGTCGCGGAGGATAGGGAAAGCGGTGCACCTCAATACCGACAGTCCTCTCCCTCCGCGATCCGCCTCGGCTGCCTGAGGACGTCAGACGTCCTCCCACAGTCCGTCCGGCCAGTTGTTCATACAGGCCAGACTTGGTCGCTTACGAACTAGGGCTGTCTCAAAGCCCAGTCGGAGCGACCCCCTCCTCGGATCCCTCTTCGCATCACCGTGGGTGGTCGCAGTTTTAACCTAACCTAACTTACTGTTCTAGTACGAGTAGCAATTTTAATTTCACGAGGGGCGCAGTCTTAACTTAACCTAACCTTTGAATGAAACAATTATAACCGGATTTAACTACAGTATTTTATTTTATTGGCTCTTACAGTTCCTATACTCGCTTTTAAAGTTCCTATATTTGTATCACAACTGAGCTGATGACATTCTAACGCTAAAGCTTCTTTTTTTGTTTTTTCTCATTAATTATTAAAAGATCTTTAGACATGACAATCCGGCTAATAATTACCGAATCGAACTGCTGTGTTACAAAAAACGGCTAGCTTTAATATAAGCTATAGAGACATGGTATGGCCTTCTTTTTACATTTCTGGGTTAGTTTACCAATTTAAAAGGTATTGTAGGCGTTAGACTTTGTTTAGTTCTAGATTGACCTATGTAGGAGCAAAAGTTCATATTTAACTTTTAAGCAAACAATCTACCCCTTTCGCCCACGAGTTTAAATAAATTGAAGTAAGGGCCTACTAATTATAGAACAAGTGAACGTGTTGCTAGGGTACAAATGGGTGATTTGACGGCAGTCCTGCATAGTTCAATACTTGACAGAATAAATAAATAAATAATAAATATCTTTGGACAATTCACACCAATTATCTAGTCCCATTTTAAGCAAAGCTTGTGTTATGGGTACTAGACAACGGATAAATATACATAAATACATATAAGACATCCAAGACTCAGGTACAGATGCCAGTGCTCATCACATTGACATCTGCCCCTAGCGGGATTCGAACTCGCAACCTCCGGTTTCGTAGTCAGGGCCTCTGACCACTAGACCAACAGGCCGTCACAGATAACATCGCACACCTAAATCTGAAGGGAGCTAACTCAAAAACCTGAAGGTGTGAGTTATGCACACCAACGAACTCCTTACAGCAAAACCTACCATCCAATAAAATAGATTTAAGCTAACTCTAGCTTTATTATAAAAAGCACAAACTCCTGCATATGTATGAACATATTAATCAGTTTTTTGCCTCTCCTAAAATATTATTTTTTTTGAGTTACTCCCCTTACATTTATTTGTGCCACATTCAAAGGAAAGCCGTGTATTCACAGTAATAGGTAATAGGTATAATCTTTTAAAAGGACCTAATACCTACTTGGAACTATTTGAATCTTAGATACCTAATAATTAGGTATCTATACTATCTATACTAATATTATAAAGCTGAAGAGTTTGTTTGTTTGTTTGTTTGAACGCGCTAATCTCAGGAACTACTAGTTCGAATTCAAAAATTCTTTTTTTTGTTGGATAGACCATTTATCGAGGAAGGCATTAGGCTATATAACATCACGCTGTGACCAATAGGGGCGAAGAAACAGTGAATAATGTGTAAAAAACGGGGAAAATATGAAGCCTTATGAAGAATTTAATAGTAAAATAAAGCTAACAACATAATTTCGGATCTGTATCAGAAATTTTTCCTACTTTAAATACCTATCAGTAAATTACTGACTAATTCTTTACGAAATATTTTGCAATCGGCACGTTTGGAATTTAATTAAATATTACATTCTTAATTCGAACTTTTAGTCAGGCAACAAAGAAAATATTTTACGGGAAGTGGTTTTAAAGTTATGACGTAACATAATATATACCTACGTAATCGTAAGGGCCAAAATAGCACTTAGCACGCTATTCTCTTGTCGGTCCCCTGTATTAGCTTGTTGAAAAGAATCAAGTTTATCGCTAAACTATATCTACCTAATAATTTCTGATGCCTTCGCGGTTATTACACATTGGAATGAAACAACTATTAACGGATTTAACTCGCGTATTCTTATTTTATTTTATTTGCTGACGTTTCGGATTCTTTACAGTTTCCATAATCGTAGCACGACTGAGCTGACAATAGTCTAACGCTAAAGCTATATCTTCCTACTTATCAAATTAATATATTTGAACGGCTGAACTAATTTGGCTGGTTTCTGCTGAGCTTAGAACCAGGAGACGGATATATCATACTTTTTATCTTGTTGCTGAGGAAAAAATAGCAAGTTTTTTTACTTTTTCGCAACCTTTGATACCTGCTACCTGTAAAACGGCCCCGCTTGCAGCGAAGTGAGTACCCATTCCTTTCTAAGTTTATTTTATACTACCTACCGATCCTTAAAAAATATCTTACTCTATCGTTCTATACTCGTATCGAATTAAACATGGAAGGTTTTATCGGAAAATCATTAAGACACTTACTAGCTCTCCCGACGGCGGCGCATAATGAAATAAAGCAATTGAATTATTTATAGGAAATCCAATTTTAAATCTTCCCGTTGATTACGAAGCTTAGGACGTCTTTACTAATATTATATATGCGAAAGTTTGTAAAAATGAATGTCTGGATGTATGTATGGATATATTATGTTTGTTACTCTTTCACGCAATAACACAATATATATAAACTTTACAATAATATAACTTACAAATCAGAATAACATATATGCTATATTCTATTACGACTTTTGACGGCCTGTTGGTCTAGTGGTCAGAGGCCCTGACTGCGAAACCGGAGGTTGCGGGTTCGAATCCCGTTAGGGGCAGATGTCAATGTGACGAGCACTGGCATCTGTACCTGAGTCTTGGATGTCTTATATGTATTTATGTGTATTTATCCGTTGTCTAGTACCCATAACACAAGCTTTGCTTAAAATGGGACTAGATAATTGGTGTGAATTGTCCAAAGATATTTATTTATTTATTTATATTTATAACGATATTGTTATATATTATTATGTTGGATTAGGCAATGGTGTTTAACAAAGGCTGAATTTCTTTTATTCTCGCTGGTAAAATTTATTTACATAAGGGTTTACATCATGTTTGAATACGCTTTGTTCTGTTTTTTACGGTTGCCTACTTTTGATGGAAATATGAAACCCTTATAGGATCACTCACGCTTGTCCATCAGTCCCTTTTTCTGAAATTACTGGATCGTAACAATGAAGTTTGGTTGGGAGTTTAGCGACCCAAACATGGGTGGAGTTTTTGCGACGGTAGTTAATAGGTCAAGATTTTTTTTGTATGAAACTTTTCCTGCTTCTACGTTTATAATAATGTAATTGAGATAGTCATGGACTAACCTTTATTAACTATAATATACAATATCTACAACATAGCTAAGAACACTCCTTATTTACCTACTCGCCTTTTAAATTAAATAAAATAGGTACTTAGCTTATTTGGTCATCATATTTTCTAGAAATAAAATCTTAATTTATAATCTATGGGCGAAACCTTAACTAGAGGTTCCAACTGTGATTCTTACATGACTGTTTTACTAACGATAACATGAGGGATAAAATAACAGAATTTAGCCTTTGTAAATCACCCCAATTCATTACCATTTTAGCGGTTTAAAAAGCACTTATTCACGAGAGGCGGTGCCTACTTCCTCGTAACAACGTATTTATTTAATGTATTCCATTTAACATGTAGGTACCTACTTACGTAACTTGGTGTAAGTAGATAATTTATAATTAGGAAAATTGTTCCTTATTTTTCTTTCTTTGGTCAGACATCATATTATTTAACACGACAGAGCTGACGATTGCTGCTAAACATTATGCAAACTATACCTACTTACTTTATTTTATAAATTTACAAAATTTTACTACTACTATGTTTTAAAAAATGTTTATGTTTCATTATATGCAAAAATTAGGTAACTATTTTACAATACAAATAAAAAATACGGGCCGTTACTAGCGCTTCAGAGAGATCATCATTACTGAAAAGAAACGCCGCAAGAAACTCAGTAGAAAGGCATTTTATGGGAAATTTATGTACCTACCTACGAGTACAGTACCTACAAGAAATATTTTCTTTTAAAATACCTAATTTAATTCCAATGTGTAGGTAATAACCGCGAATGCATCTGATATTGTTTCATTCGGTGCCAAAAAGTGATTTGACTATACTATACTTAGGTACCTACTACAGCGCTGATTTTCAGTTACACCTTATTTTATATACCTATAGGTAATTTTCTAATAACTGCGAAAGCATCAGAATTTATAAATGGTATCTGTTCACCAGGTGCAACGTCACAGGATGTCTGCCGGCACCACCACGCCGCCGTCAGTGCGGAGACCTATCCTCAACTTCAGGAGAAGCCTCAACACCTCTTCAGACGACAGCGGGGCTTCCAACACGGGTATGTATTAAGCGCTTTGCATTAGAATGTTTGTTTGTCTATATATTATCGTACATCTAGATCTAAACAGGATTAACTCGAAAAAGTGCTTCTATTAGAAAAGGCGAAAAACTGATTAAGTATGTCCATGTGTAGGGGTTTCTGTAAGTATGGATTTGTGTTTTTTATTAGAAGCTAGATGAGTTTAATTTGTTTTATTGGTAGCTAGGTTCTGTCGTAAAGAATTGTAAGCATAACCAAACTTTCCGGTTTTCCAATGAGCTCTTCTTAGATCTAGATGTGCAGTATATAAAAATGAATCACCGAAATCTATGTAGGTATGCTTATTATTTCTGAACTATTGCACCAAATTGGATGATTCTTGAAATTGACGATGCTGCCTTATCAGTCCGAATAAGGCTTCCAATATTAAATATACAACGCCATATGATATTCCAGAATACGGCAAACGCCTTGCCTATTTGAATACCTACAGATAACACTATAATATAACTAGCACCATATAGACGTCGGAAATTAATATAAATTTTTCAACAATCAAGTTTTATCAAAATCGTTGCTACTTTAATGATTTTTCTACAAAGTTGCAATGCCTATTTCATTGTTTTTTTTAATCCCTTTTTGTTATCAGGAGCTGGTAATGCAGTGGGTTCCAGCGCCAAGGACTACGTGGAGAGTCTTCATCAGAACTCGCGAGCTACACTACTATATGGGAAAAACAACGTCAGAGTGCAACCGGTAAGTTAAATAATTAACGCAATTGTAATAAAAAGACATTAGACAATTCACACCAATTGATCTAATTAGAAACTAAGCAAAGCTTGTGTTTTTACTAACATTTCTTATGCGCAAAATTACTTGAAAGGTTGTTACAGAAAATTTTGTATGTTCACAAATACATTTGTTTTATTTCATTGAAAAATACCAAGTACCTAACCTATGTTGGACACGGACCAGTCATGGACTTTTTTTTAATTCACCTCCAAAATTAAGCAAACGCCAAGTTTTTTTTTTTAGATATTTTAATACAATGAGTATTAAACTAAAATTAAACTATAAAAACTGATAAACGCAAGGACTTATTATTTACATCTAAAACCCTAAGAACTTGAATTAAAAAAAGCAAATCAAAAACAAAAAAATATCTCTCATGATTGGTGACTTTACCTTAAATAGTTTGACAAAACTGTTTTAGTAAAACGGCTAACCGTAATTTAATACGGCTGATTATACGTTCCGGGTGCCACATATACATAGCTATATAATATATATGCACATATCGCACACCTAGATCTAAAGGGAGCTAACTCAAAAATCTGAAGATTTTAATTAAACACACGCTAAAAAAAGGATCCGATTCCTTACAACAATTTCGCCTCTCCCGAAAAAGTTAGGTACTTTTTTTGAGTTAGCTCCGTTTAGATCTAGGGGTGCGATATATATACTAACATTGTATTTCCCGTATTCCTAATACCACAGAAGGATGTAAAAGAGGCGATGCCAGGTTATTTAAGCCTGCACCAGACGGCGGCCGGGCTCGTCATCAAGTGGACTCCTAATCAACTCATGAACGGATACGCTGAGGCCGAGGGCGTCGATAAAAGGTAAACTCTATTGTAGTCGACAGAGAGCACATTTTTGAATATTTTGATCTAGATCTAATCACTCTGAAATTATAAAGACTTTAGAGTTTAGTTTTACACATTAATTGAGACGTTTTTTTTTGAGATCAATTAAACTTTTTTTTAAATTGTTGCGGATCTAAGTGTGTGACTGTGTTTTAATGTTGTCTCTGTGGCATCGTAAAGATATTTTGTCTGTGATTATAAAAAATGGCTAAAGTCAATAAAAATTCTTCTGTAATAAAAAAAAAATATGTACCTACCTACCTAAGCATCATATAGGTAGGTACATATTATTTTATTTATTTTAGCCTAACCATAAATGGACGCTGCTATGCTACAATTACTTACAACCAATGTCTTGAAATCCTTATTTTTTCGGGAAATAAACTATATTAAAGTATTTTATAATAATTAAAAAAAATACCATATATTTCAAAATTTTTTAATTTAACCATATATTTCAAACACGTTCAGAAAGTATTGCATGACAACGTCCACTTATGAAACATCCCTACTAATATTATAAATGCGAAAGTCACTCTGTCTGTCTGTCTGTCTGTCTGTTACGCTTTCACGTTAAAAGTACTGGACCGATTTAAATGAAATTTGGTACAAAGAAAGTCTGGAGCCTGAGAAAAGACATAGGCTACTTTTCAACCGACTGCAAAAAAGGAGCAGTTCCACGCGGACGGAGTCGCGGGCAGAAGCTAGTTGTTTATAAAATACTTGTTGATTGGAATAAAACAAATGCATTAAATATATATATTTGGACAATTTACAATGGATTAACCTGCTTACGAATTGATTTTATATTGACGTTTCTGTAGTTAATATAGCGTGTTAAATCCATTACAGGTGCTTTATTCCCATTTGTACTCCGAAAACTTGACACATTCCTTTTTTTAATTTAAAAAGTCATTCATTCATTTGTTTCTTAATTCTTTTCACACCATCAACACGTTTATTAAGGAAATAATTATAACAAAAGCGCTAATAAGTGGCTTTTCAGAACAATGTAGTTTTAATTACCGCGAAGCTATTCAACTTTTGCTTTAAAAAGCTCTCACCGAGTGCACTTCGTGTTTACTTATCCGTTCTCCTGTTTTTATTTTCTCTCATTTTCTTAAACACTTTGCTCTTTGTTACAAAATACTTTTATAACACTCGCAACTCGGGTTTGCAAAGTTTTAATCTTTTGTAGGTACTCTAGTTCTTCTGTTATTATTTCGTTTATCGGAGTTCTCCAAACTGTTTGGATTGCATAATTTTTTAAACTTTTAAATTTGTTCGGGTATTTTAAATTGTTTATAAAGTTTTTGAGCTCAGTGCTTTGTTTCTTTTTTTTTTTATAAGATTTACAGTTTTAACTGTTGTTAGCATGAAATCATTTCTTTTACATTATATTTAGAGTTAGGTACTTATACAATTTTTTTTGTATAGTCAGCTCTAGAGTTACTATTATTTTTTTACATAATTAAGCACTATATATATATGAAGCTGAAAGACCGAAGTATTCGGAGAAAATTCTGGAGCTGACTGTAGAGTTGATGATCTTCATTTCGGAATGCTTTTTATTAATATTAGTTTTTTCACAGCACAAAACCCCTTTTCTTATTACAATATCCTCACCTACACATCAGATCCAAAGAGAGCAAACCTCTCACCACCGAATCATTTCAAACCCTAACTACCTCCACGTAGAGTTGACATTCGCTTGACGTTGTACATGTGTAGTTTGCTCCGCTGTCACCTAGTGCATGCGACCGCGTGTCAAAACACGTGTGTTCTGTTCAGTATGGCGCCGGCCTGCACCGTGTTCAGACGACAGTGCAGCGGCCCTCTCTGTATAGACTGGTATGTTGCTTTATGTGTATTTTATTATTATTTTTGTTTGACGTTTATCGGCCGCCATCTTGTCACCTGAGTTAAGTTAACAAGATGGCGGCTTGATATATTATGACTTTAAAGCTTATCCAAGCTCAGCTCCGTTGTGACTTGACGTGAGCTTACTAAGAGTGATATTGCAGCAAAGTATACTTCGATACTATCTATACTAATATTATAAAGAGGAAAGATTTGTTTGTTTGGATTGAATAGGCTCCAGATCGGCTGGATTCCCGAGTAACATAGGCTATAAAAAAAGATGATCCGTGCGAAGCCGGGGCGGACAGCTTGTCTTAATATAAAGATGTACAATTTTATAAAAAAAAAATACTTTGTTTTATTATCTAGAAGGAAATTAAAAGTTTTTTCAATTGACATGTTAGGTTTAATATGGAGGACTAGAACTTTACTTACAATTTTACTAAAGTAAATAATGAATTGAGCAACTAAAAAAAAACGAATTAGCTATATAATGCATTTTAAATTACGTACAGCGTCTACTGGGCTATGTCTCTGCAAGTGTGCGTGTGGGAGGTTGTGTACGTACACGTGCACCGGTCGCAGGCCAGCGACGCACTCATACTCGTCGGCCAGGATGGCGTGCAGCGACCGCCGATACACTTCCCGAAAGGTGAGAACTTTATTAGGACTGTGTCGTGTATTCTGGCCAACAGGTTGCCTAAAAAGTATACATTGCAACTAATGGTTGTACATTCTCGCGACAGTGCTTGCCGAGTGTCCTTATACGAGAGTGTACAATTCTTCTTAACATTATAGCTGTCATAATAATTTCTGATGCCTTCGCGGTTATTACACATTGGAATGAAACAACTATTAATGGATTTAACTCGCGTATTTTTATTTTATTTGCTGACGTTTCGGATTCTTTACAGTTTCCATAATCGTAGCACGACTGAGCTGACAATAGTCGACTGAGTTGACTTTAGCGTTAGACTATTGTCAGCTCAGTCGTGCTACGATTATGGAAACTGTAAAGAATCCGAAACGTCAGCAAGTAAAATAAAATAAAAATACGCGAGTTAAATCCGTTAATAGTTGTTTCATTCAAATTATAGCTGTCAGCTGAGGCAAGTACTTTCGCGATAGTGAACAGCCACCATGTCTGTGTATGTGTAAATGTGTGTGATCGTGTAAACCAACTAATGAAGGTTGATATCGAATGTGTTTCAGGTGGCCATCTGCTTTCTTTCTTGAGTAACCTGGAGACTGGTCTGCTGCCGCATGGTCAATTGGATCCTCCGCTGTGGTCTCAAAGAGGAGCTGGAAAAGTAAGATACATCTTCTATCTATAAACGCGCATAACTTCCGAACAACAGTACTAAATTGAAAAATCTTGTTTTGTTGTGTTCGTTTATCGGGACAATACACACGTACCTACCTATAATGAGAAGAGAAGAAAAAAAGGCGGGACGGGCAGCTATGTTAAATAATTTTATGTTTATTTATAAGGGTTATGGGAGCAAATTTGGTTATTTGTTTGTTACCCCAGAAATTTCGACTGGTGAACCAATTGTGATGGTTATTCTTTTATTTGAGAACTTCTGCTTCCCGTGTAGTCCCATGTTATTTTGATGATTAATTCTTTATTTGAAAGCTAGTGCTTTTGGTGTGGTCCCATGAAGTTGGTTTATTCTTTTTTTTTTTAATCAGGTGTTTGGTCGAGGCAAGGGTCGTCGGCGGCCGATGCCGAGCCTGTGCGAGAGCGGCGAGGCCGAGGAAGCGGAGTGGGAGGAGGCTGCTGGGGACTACGTTTTCAGGATCGTCAATAACGCAATTGCTGATAGGGAAGGTAACTATAACAATTACTAACAATTTACCTACCTATATTTATGTATTCCAGGTATATACATACCAAGGGTAAATTTAGTTCTTTCTGTAGCATTTGCAATCGATCACCTCTTTCAAATTGCTTGATTCTTGATCATAAATGCTATGAATTATTTGATTTACATAGGTACTATGTATATTATTATATTGTATGCATATACCGGGTGTTTTCAAATTATCCAATTATCAAATACCTATACACATAAAATGTCATTCAAATCGATCTCAGCGTTTAGAAGGACTTAAGTGACAAACACACAAACATATAAATTAAGATTAAGATCTTATTGTAACTGTGTATTTATATACCTACGTTTTTTCTACACTAGCGCTCTAATTATATTCTTCCAAGCGCCCAAAGTTTAACTGCAACAGATCCTTTTAGGGGATAAGTACTTTTGAACATTAGTGCAACAAAGAGTTATAACACCTAAGTAATCAAATTTTATCAAAATATTGGAATGAAACAACTATTAACGGATTTAACTCGCGTGATGTGATTTAAATCACTTTAGCGTTAGACTATTGTCAGCTCAGTCGTGCTACGATTATGGAAACTGTAAAGAATCCGAAACGTCAGCTAATAAAATAAAATAAAAATACGCGAGTTAAATCCGTTAATAGTTGTTTAATTCCAATGTGTAATAACCGCGAAGGCATCAGAAATTATTTTATCAAAATAATTTTGTTCCAGCCATGCGTCACTCTCTCCTGGAGCGAGCGGTGTCCTCCCCCCCTCGCACCCCGCGGCACCCCCTCGCCTCCACCTCCACAACCTCTTCCGACTCCTCCACCATGTCCGTGGACTGCCCGCCTTCCGCCGGGCTCAATGGCGTGCCCTCAATGACTCCAGCACACCATCATCCAGTGGAACAGGTACTTCTATTACCTCTTGGAACTCTTTGAACCCCTGGTCTCGGCCGGTGTCAATAGTGTTCTCTATTTTATTGGATGACGTTTCAAAAACTTTACAGTGCCCATATTCGTAGCACGACTGAGCTGACGATAATGTAAAGTTAACTTTTTTTTTACCACAGTAATACATAACTTTGTATATGACTGACTAACCTTAAAAATATATTTAGGTATGTAGTAAAAGGTTTTCCAGCTCAGATTTAATGCGTACACGCCAGTCGAACTAACTATCATTACAGTGTGCTCCAGCTAGTATTTTTTGGATTATATAGCAATTAAGTATAGGCAACATCGAAAGCCCTTACATATTTATATTGAACCACGCTCAAAAATCTTCTTTGACGTTGGAGTCATGTATATCTCATGCAACAAAGTGTTCCCATGATCTGATTCCTGTCGAAAGTGTTGTGTTCTCTATATAAGCTATTATCACAAATGCAGTGTGCATCGATCGAGCTGGTCTGCAGCACTATGAGACGTCAGATCATATCGCGTGCGTTCTACGGCTGGCTTGCATACTGCCGCCATCTGTCTACTGTGAGGACGCATCTCAGCGGGCTGGTGCACCCCAATATTGTGCCAAGAGGTGAGTGAGAAACGAGATGGGGCCGATCGATTGGTGATTAAATAACTTAAGGAGGGTGTACAAGCACTGGGACGGGACGTACACTGAGCGATTTTGTCCATCAGCACTTTTGTAAGTTCGCGATCGCTTCACTGGAAGTCTGTACATGTATGTACAGGCTTGCGGATGACACATGCCGTGTCGTGGGAAGCACGGGATGTAACAAGTGTATACCTAAATATAAATTATTTATTAGTAAATAGACCTTTAAAAGGAACCTTTGCACGTCAGAAGAATTTTACTAGCGTTTCGGAACACCATAATTGCTAAGAAGATACGCTGCAAGAAGACGAAGAGTCTTTTTTCAAAGTCAATTAAATTAAATTAAACCTACGTGCATAAAAAATCGTATATGATACACACAGTATATATTACGTAATAATAGATAAAAAATTGAAAAACATACAACAAATAAATTAAATAAGGCACTATGAATAGAATAGAATAAGCTTTATTGTAAAATATGTATGTATGTATGATGTCTTTTTTAGAGTGGCGAAATCGGCTATCAGCTGGTATTTGATTAGCACTGTTTGCCTAGAAATATCGCCTTTACTACCAGTTCTTAAATAGAGACAAGAGAAAAAGATCTTTTGCTGTCCCATTAGGTACTTAAGCTTTATTACTTTATAATTATGGTTCAATTTATTCCAAAGTCCTCCTCCTTCATACATAACTTCATGTAGAAAATATCAAACTATTACGTTACAGAAGAAACAGAGGGTGGTCTCACGGAAGAAAGATGGCGGTCTATGACAGATGAGAATGGCGCTGTGTGCGACAAGGATGAAGTATACCGGCTCGTGTACTACGGAGGAGTGCAGCATGATATCCGCCGCGAAGTGTGGCCGTATCTGCTGGAATATTACAAGTGAGTGTGTTTTTGTATATTGAGAAAATTGATATTAAATCTTATTTTTATGTTTTATGAAAACGGTAATGAAAGTAAGAGTATCATTGACCTTATAAGAACTACGGTCATAGCTACGCGAAATTTAATGGGTTACTCTACTCTAGAATATATACCACCACTTTGGAGATAATTTGTAATTTAACGCATTATAAACAACTTAACCAGTTTTTGTTTTTACTAGCACTACCCCCCCTAGCACCCCCTTTTTACCCCTTAGGGGATGAATTTTCAAAAATATTTCTTAGTGCTCTCCTATGCTATAATTGGAACCTTTGTGCAAAATTGATACGTCAGTCATCATGTCAGTTCCTTTTATATTATAAATATAGATCACTGATATTTTTTTTATACTAACTGTAGCTTTATAATAATTTCTCATGCCTTCGTGGTTATTACACATTAAAATCAAACTATAACCGAACTCGCGTCCAAAAATTTACACTTATACACACGCTTTGTTAAAACTTCAGTTCCAATATACGAAGTCATCAACTCGTACAAATATTTGTTTTATTTCATTTTCTTTTTTTAACCCCCGACGCAAAAACGACGGGGTGTTATAAGCTTGACGTGTCTGTCTGTCTGTCTGTGTGTGTGTGTGTGTGTGTGTGTGTGTGTGTGTGTGTGTCTGTGGCATCATAGCTCCATAACGCATGAACCGATTTTAATTATGTTTTTTTGTTTGAAAGGTGACAATGTCAGGAGTGTTCTTAGCTATGTTTAATGAAAATCGGTTCAGAATTTTAATAATTAAGGGGGTTGAAAGAGGGGATGGAAAAATAAATGTCTACAAATATACCCGAGTGGGGTATCAAATGAAAGAGGATCACGTGTACATTACAAAATTGAAATCATAATGAAAATCGGTTAAGTAGTTCAAATATTACGGGGAATAAAAGTGAACCGTAGGTTTAGGTAGATTGTAGGTACTAAGTAAGTACACCTACTTAAATGAAAAGGGTCCCCCCGACATGACGTTTTGTTTGTAGAAATATTAATACTTAAGCGACTAATATTAAGATTTTATTATTGTTATACTTTTTAAAGGGCCTTTTAGTTTTTATGTCGGGGGTTTGTTAAATTTTTATTTTTTTTTTTTTTATTTTGCCATTAGATTCGGCTCGACGGCCGAGGAGCGTGCGGAGCAAGACACGGCGTGCCGCCGCCAGTACGAGACCACCATGTCGGAGTGGCTCTGCGTAGAGGCCATCGTGAGGCAGCGCGACCGAGAGGCCACCGCCGCCTCCATCGCGCGCCTCAGCGAGGCCTCAGGACGCCTCAAGCCCGTTGAGAACGTGGAAGCCGCGGAGAGTGAGGTATTATGATTTTATGTAAAATGTCTGATGCTTTCGTGGTTATTATACATTGAAATAAAACAGCGTACTTACCCTTCAATCATTCAGGACAAAGGATTTTATATTAGCTTTTGCCCGCGACTTCGTCCGCGTACTTTTTAACCCCGTGAAAAGGTGAATTTCAATAAAGTACGATTCCATCTTCCATCAATTCTGTTACATCTTTAACAGAATTTGATAGAAGATCTTTATGCAAAATATGAAATAATATATTGTACCAAGAACTCCCGTTGTCCCATATATACTTTGCAACACTTTTTCACCCCGTTAGTGGTAGAATTACGAAAGATTTCCTTCTTATCGAACGCCTACGTAATACAAAGAACACACACCAAGATTCAGACCTCTGTGATCAGCGGTTTAGGCTATGTACGTATCCGTCAGTCATTCAAAACAAAGTAAGATAAGATAAGATATTGTTATATTCATACTAGCGGACCCGGCAGATGTCATCCTGCCCGTTCGAAATTCAAATTAGGTAACTTTAGTTGGACAACGTTTGTTTGGGAAAAGAAAAGGGCTGTTTTAAGGGTTTTTTCCGGCAATTATTCGATTTTTTCTCGCCGTAAGAACCATCCTTGGACTTCAACGAACATTTAAAAAAAAAATGGCCAAATTGGTCCAGGCGTTGTCGAGTTATGCGCTTACCAACACATTTTGCGATTCATTTTTATATATAAAGATATCAACCTATAGGTGTTTGAAGACGACTGCAGCGTGATATCCGACAACCCGCCGGTGGTGTCGCCGACGCCGAGCGAGCGCGAGCGCCGCCCCGAGCGCGCCGAGCGCGCCGAGCGTACCGAGCGACCCACGCTCTCCCGCGCGCCCAGCCTCGACGAGGTCGACAACCTCGAGATGGACGCGGATGATAAAGATAATGTATGTACATACATAGGATATAGGTATATTAGTATATAGGTAGATATAGTACTCACAGTACCTACCTCCTTGTTAGTTATGATCAGGATCATGTAGCCACCAGATAAAAGCAGAGAGATAGAGAGAAAACTAGTTTGTAGGTATGTTGTTTGAAATACTAAAAATGCTAGTTAACAGTAAGTACCTATTTAAAGTAAATTTTCTAGATTCCACTGAAATATATAAGTACCTACCTATGTATAGTCTATGACCCCCTCGGGGTCCTGGGACAGCAGTAGATATTTTTCTAAACTTATTCCTTTTGTTCAAATGACTATCTTTTGAATAGAATTTGACTGTATGACACCCCCTCCCCATAATATTTTTTTTTAAAACATCTCAATTAAATTTAAGTGTTTCCAGAAGTAAAAAAAAACCAAGGCAGACAATTAGTAGTTATCACTTTCTTCATTGCCACTTACATAACACACCTACATTTTCAGAAAGCGCAAGTGAACGGAGAGACTGAGACGGGTGATAGAGTAGACGTAGATAGTCTTAAAGACGAGGAAGAAATACACATAAGAAGCACAGTCGACAACCCCGACATGAGGAGAGAGAGCATCGCCGAAATAAAGAGGCTAGCTGAGGGCATAGTACAGAAAGGCAACGGGAGAGGACCCTTGTGCAGCGTCGACAGTGCGAATGTGAACCTTAACGGCAACGACTTAAGGTCGTCTACAGAGGAGGCTCCTGTTCAACAGCATACCAGCGTGATTATAACGAACCCATCCGTTGATCTGGCGCCTTCTGGGTCACCTGCGTCTGGAGGGAATACTGGTAAGAAATATATTAATATGATAAACTAATTATCTTCCCCGGCTTCTCACGGACTTCCCTTTTTTTAATAGCCTATGTCACTCGGGAATAGTGTAGCTTTCCAACAGTGAAAGATTTTTTCCAATCGGCCCGGTCGTTTAGGAGCCTATTCAATCCAAACAAACCTCTCCTCTTTATTACCTATATTGGTATAGATAAGAAGATATATGGATTGTTTCTACAATAATGTTTTTTCTATGTAGCTACCGACTTTGAAATGAAACAATTATAAACTGATTTAACTCGCTTAATTTATTTTGGCTATTGGCTATATGCTGACGTTTCGAAAACTTTACAGATCACGCGGACGCAGTCTAACGCGTTAGACCGGTTAGACTATCGCTACATTATGGCATTTCTGACCCGTTTTTATCACAGTCCCAATTTTATAAATAAAGTAGCGTCCCGCGCCGACTTCACACGGATGTCCTCTTGAGTTACTCTATCTATTAAAAAAACCGCATCAAAATCCGTTGCGTAGTTCTAAAGATTTAAGCGTACATAGGGATATAGGGACAGAAAAAGCGTCTTTGTTTTGTACTATGTACTGAAGCGTGTTAAGTTATAAGCAAGAGGAAAAAGATGGTGCTAAATGTTCTTAATGATGGCCACCGCGTGTCAGAAATCCGCTAGATGCGCTAGTGTAGAATGAGGTCTAGCTGTCATGTACCACCAATCACAGGCCAGTAGCTTGCCTCTCATTGGTGGAACATTTATTTATTTATTTATTTATTTATTTATTTATTTATTAGGTCGGCCAACAGTTACATCAATAAATATATTATATATTATATTATATTATATTCAGTTACATCAATAAATATATTATTTAAATAGGAAAGAAAACTTAGGTCTAGATGCATAACTAATAATAGGCAAACACAACATGCTTATTTTGTAAGACTAATGTACATAACTAAAATACAGTTGAAAATGAGAAAAAAAAATACACCATAACCAATTTTATAAATTATAAACACAGAGCGTTTTCAATATTTTTCCGGAACTTGGATAATGAATCAAAATGCACATCACAATAGGCGCTGTATTTATTCAGCAATCTACACATGCGAGGAACCTGCGAGTTTGCGCCTAGATGGAACATGACAGCTAGACCTCATTCTACACTACATCTAGCGGCTTCCTCATTATATCATGTTGTTTGTGTTGTAGCGAACGTGAGTCCGGCGCGAAGTCCACTGGGCGTGGTGCTGGAGGAGTCCCACTCGGGGGGTGCTTCGTTCGACACCCTGGAGCCGGCAGCCGGCGCCGAGCCGCGCGTGGAGGCGCGCTCTAACTGCGCCTCGCCTGCTAGCTCCAACGGCGGCGTCTACTCGGTAAATACAGAATCAGAATCAGTCATTTTGCTCAAACATGGTACATACAGATGGTCTTAAATCTATTTACAGAGCTACATGTTTCGTCTTAGAGACATGCAAATATATTGGATAGGTATGTGTTACGTGAATTGAAAAGTTACATACTCAAAAAATCTACGTCATTTAAATATTCTTGAACAGAGTAATAGGCCTTAGATGCTAAAAACTTAAATAAAACATTTTTAAGTTGTAAAATAGAGGTCGGCAATTTATTAAATATTTTAGGCGCCATTCCAATAACACTTTTCGATAAAAAAGCAGTTTCTGATGGTCTATAGTTAATTTTTGATCGTTGTCGCAAACTATTAAATGATGCAAATTGGTTCGTATTACATTTGACATAGATTGATATTTCGAATATATAGAGGCATGGGAATGTCAATATTTTCAAGTCAAGGAAAAAAGGTTTGCACGAATCAGTAGACTGTGACACGGGCGTGCATTCCATATAGGCACAATGTCACTAATGTATGAAGTGCCTACCCTGGCCTGACTTACGACCCCTTTACTGCACGCGCCTGTGAATACATCAGTAAAGAAAATGTAAATACTTATATACATATATTTTTTTTTTTATAAAAAATACTTAGTTATATTCATTCAGTTTAGGCTTTTACAAGCTCTTATGAAGGTTAGAATATACCACCGTTTACAAAAAACGTCACTTAAGAAAAATTCAATGAGGTATAATTTTTTCGGTACATACCTTATACTTACTTCGGTCCAAAAATCTTAATCAAAAATATATTTATTCAGTTTAGGCTTTTACTAGCTCTAAAAACATCACTTAAGAAGATACTCGATGATCAATGAGATATAAATTTTTCAAAATACACAATTACTATTTATCCATACAAACTAAACAAAAAAAATATATTAATAACTATATAAATTTCAGACCGAGCTGGTGGAGAGTTTTGCCCTGAACTTGCATCGCATAGAGAAAGATGTTCAGAGATGCGATCGCAACTACCCGTTCTTCACAGACGAGAACCTCGACAAGCTGAGGAATATAATGTGCACGTAAGTAGTTATAACCATGAATATAGCTGCACTTTGGTAGCATCGTAGGCACGGGCGTGCATTCCATACAGGCAATAATAATATGATGTACCTATGGAGTGCCTACCCTGGCGCTATACCTACGCTCCCCACACTGCACGCGCCTGATCGTAGGTATGTTAGTGGATAAGCGGATCTTTGCCTACTGAAACACAAAAAGCCATCAGTTAGATTAAAAGAAATAAAGAACCCTTTTATTACTAAAATCTGATCCGTTTCTTTTAAGATGCGCGTGACGTCACACTTTTCATCAGGTAATTAATTTTTCGCCTCTTCTGAAAAACAACTTATTTGAGTGAACTCCCTTTAGGTCTTGGTATGCGCAAGGGCGTGCATTCCATACAGGCACAATGTCACTAATGTATGGAGTGCCTACCCCGGGCGTCATACTTACGCTCCACACTGCACGCGCCTGCGTGTGCGATATATCTAGGGCACAACTCTATCATAGTCAATTAGAGAACATAATTTAACCGTCCCAAGGTACGTGTGGGAGCACCTGGAGATGGGGTACATGCAGGGGATGTGCGACCTGGCGGCGCCGCTGCTGGTGATGATGCGCGAGGAGGCGCCGGCGCACGCGCTCTTCGCCCGGCTCATGAGCCGCGCCCGGGACAACTTCCCCTCCGGGCAGGCCATGGACGCGCACTTCGCTGACATGAGGTCAGTATTATGCTACAATCACGTACGCTTCTCTGATTTGAAGTCAGTATTCGATCCAATTAGGCACATTTCTCTGATATGAGGTCAGTATTACGGTCCAATCACGTACGCTTCTCTGACATGAGATCAGTATTATGATACGATCACGCACGCTTCTCTGACATGAGATCAGTATTATGATACGATCACGCACACTTCTCTGGCATGAGATCAGTATTATGATACGATCACGCACGCTTCTCTGACATGAGATCAGTATTATGATACGATCACGCACACTTCTCTGACATGAGATCAGTACGTGATTTAATCACGCGCACTTCTATGACATAAGGTCAGTATACCATCCAGTAAAGCAGTCATTCAGGTCAGTATAAATATGATCTAATCACGCACACTTCTCTAACATGATGTATGAACGTGTGTTGATGTCAGTCAATCCGTGAGTTTAATGATCAATAATTTAAAAATTGTAAAGATGATAACGGTTCGGAAATATCTACCAAGGGCGTGCATTGCATATAGGCACAATGTCATATGAATAAAGTGCCTACCCTGATGTAATACATACGCAACTGCTGACGTCTGATATCCTCTCTACTGATGTGTTCTTTGCAGGTCTTTGATCCAGATCCTGGACTGCGAGCTGTACGAGCTGATGCACGCCCACGGCGACTACACCCACTTCTACTTCTGCTACCGCTGGTTCCTGCTTGACTTCAAACGGGAACTGCTCTACCAAGACGTGAGTCCCTTACTCTATCATCTTCACTTAATATAAGATGGCGTCGAGTCGAAACTTTTTTCCATAAATTGTATTTAAGTAGGTATGTAAACTTTTTATTGCACAACAAAATAAATACAGGAGTTGAAGTGATAACCTCAGAAATGTACAAAGGCGAACGTATCCTTTTAAGTGATCTCTTCCAGTTAACCTTTGGGAGATTGAGATGTATATTGATTTAATTAGGTATTCTAAAAAATATTTGTTTGTAGGTGTTTTCCGCGTGGGAGTTGATTTGGGCGGCTCGTATGGTGGCCTCGGAGCACATGGTGCTGTTCCTAGCGCTGGCACTCCTGGAGACATACCGTGACGTCATACTCGCCAATACCATGGACTTCACTGACATCATCAAATTCTTTAACGGTATGTATCAGGCGCGTGCATTGCCGGTATTCGACTTAGGTAGGCACTGCATACACTTGAGACGTTGAAATTTCAGCAAGGTCCCAAGACAGAGACAATGTTACAAGACTTTTTCTATACTATTTATGGATTAAATCAATTGAAAACGTTAAAATCTAATATGACGTCAGTATAATAATGAATGTAATTTGCAACATGTAAAAAGGATGAAAAGTGAATACCTGTTTTTTAAAGGAACCCATTACTGAGACTCCGCTGTCTGTCCATCCGTCCGTCCAAGTAGTATCTCATGAACTGTAATAGTTAGTCAGTTGTATTTTTCACAGATGATAGGTAGGTAGTAATTTATGTTGCCGCTATTACAACAAATAAAAAAAAACACAGAATAAATAACGTGATTTTTTTGCTTATTTTGTAGATAATGGTACGGAACCCTTGTCAGACATGCACCTAGGTTTTTTAATTCAAATGCCGTTAAAGTTTTTATACAGCAGTTTATTAAGAAACAATGTTCAAAAATTCTATTCATTCATTGGAATGAAACAACTATTAACGGATTTAACTCGCGTATTTTTATTTTATTTTATTTGCTGACGTTTCGGATTCTTTACAGTTTCCATAATTGTAGCACGACTGAGCTGACAATAGTCTAACGCTAAAAATACGCGAGTTAAATCCGTTAATAGTTGTTTCATTCCAATGTGTAATAACCGCGAAGGCATCAGAAATTATTCTATTCATTCAGTTAAGTACAAGTCCATTTTGCTTTTAAATACGAAATATATAACTAATGAGTATTTGATTGGTCATGTTTATATGACGTTTTGATTGTTATCGTTATATTCAAATGACGGTAGGTATTTTTTATTCGTATTTGTTTTTTCCTCTTTGTTTTGTGTAAGTATGTACATATATTACAATATGTATTAAATAAAGCTGGGTTAGTTTTTAACGTTCCTACGTCTTTTCCCAGAAATAACAAAATAATTAGGTAGGTATTAAAAAAAATAGGAAAAAAAGTTCTCTTAAACATTCTATAATATGGTACAGTTTTTATTTTACGATATCTCAATAGTGGTACGCAGTTCACTCCAATCAATAGTAGTACTTTATTGTAAACAATTAGGTATAATAATATTATTTTTAGAAGATTAAGATTACGACCAATTTTGTTGATATTGGAAAACGTGTCAATGGACAGTGATAAGAGGGGAATTACTGAATCTCGCTTTTAAATCAATAATGACTGTAATATTACGTGTTATATTGACTAATCAATCATACAGCATACAGGATGCATTGTATCATCAATCATAGATCTCATAGTAGGTATATATATTTCTTTGAGTAATAAATATATAATGAAATGGAATATTATCCATACATACATACGTTACAAGAAATTCTTGTATTTATATACTCGTATATGTAGGTATGTATGAAAAAATACTAGCTAACGAGCTGCTCATTTTATGCTTACTTTATTGAATCAAGTTATATTCACTGGAGGTGTATGCCTAACATCGATGCGACGCCACTTCGATCTATTTCATTAGCTCATTAGTTTGATGTCGATTTTGTGTTTTATTTTGAACTTTAAGTCTAATAATATCTTTTTAATGTATAACAAATAATTTTAATTTACAGAAATGGCGGAGCGACATGACGCATCGGCAGTGTTGTCCCTCGCGAGAGACCTAGTCCTGCAAGTGCAGACCTTAATAGAGAACAAATAAGGTACAATATTCAATCACACGCATTGAACATCGAATTGGTGACAACAAAAAAACCTACATATGATAATGTTAATCTTATTATGAGATTACAGGCAATAAATGGGAGACTTTTGACCAGGGGCGTGCATGTGCACTGCGCCAGGGTAGGCACCCCGTACATTTGTGGCCTATATGCAATGCACGCTCTTGCTTTTGACAATGTAAAAGTGACTAAACAAATATTTGGCTGTCAAATTAAAATATTATTTTGGATTGTGTCGTTGTTGCATTCCGCAGACTCTAACGTCGTTTAGTTTTAACAATTCGTGTCGCTATTTAGCAACACTTGTGTGTAGTAATATTTTATATATGTAGATCGTTTGGGCAGATTACGCCTAATTGATTATAAGAATGCAATGGTGACGTACCTCAAAATAGTCCCTGAAATGATTAACTTTAAATAATTAGGAGTTGGGCACGAAATACTGTAATAATTAAATACTGATATTTGACATGACGAAAGAATTTATTTAGAAAAAAAATCGCATATATTATGAGTACCTATACTACATTGTGAAAGTTTATCACATATAAAAATTATAAAAAATTAAACCTTCCTCCCTAGACAAGTGACATTCGGTAATACGAACGCGAATATCGAAATGTCTATTGTCTATTAAATCCAATTATTTTGTAATAGTTAAACAGGTAAAAAAAATCTATTATATATTTAAGTACTAAAATAAATTCAAAGCATGTGAAATTAACTTCCAAGACTTTATAGAGTACATGTCTATTTAGAAATATAAATTACAGTAAATCCAGGAAATAATTAAGCGAATACAAAAAAGTGTTTTTAAAATGTAACGCACAATTAAAAAAAAGAGTTTTGCGTTCTAATACGTGTAAAGTAGAAA
The DNA here is from genome assembly GCA_038024825.1 of Polylopha cassiicola. Classification (NCBI taxonomy): domain Eukaryota; kingdom Metazoa; phylum Arthropoda; class Insecta; order Lepidoptera; family Tortricidae; genus Polylopha; species Polylopha cassiicola. The sequence goes on from CP149062.1 coordinate 1,375,795, forward strand.
AGATAATGAAATTACTCCATTCTAATGATCAAAAAATATTTAGTAGGTACATGATTTAATTACTAAATATTCTATAAATAGTGAAATTTACTTTCAGAATGTAAAAAACATAGGGTGTCTAAATGAAAGTTATTTTGGTACGAATATTAATTAATTTGAAATGTATATTTCAACATAATAGTCAACTTACGTTGCATTTTCATATTTTAAGTTGATTTTTACTAAATCTGTGAGAAGTACACAATGTATACCGCGCCAAGGCAGGCACTTCATATATTTAGCACATCATGCCTGCATGGAATGCACGCCCTTGCAGTAGTAATAGCGGAAAATATTGCTAAAAGCTAAAAAAAGTGTTATTGTGGAAATCGTATGAATAGGTATCAATTATTATACCTCAAACAAATATTATACCTGATGTTAAACTTTTTTTATCCAAAATAAAGCCATTTGGTACCTAAGTAATATGAATTATAAAAATACTATATATAATAAATATTAATGATTGAAATACAACGCACATAATATTCACAGGTGGAAAGTGCTTTAAGGCATTAAGTCTGCCACATACAATATCATAATTGTGCAAAATACATATTAATAAAAAAAATATTTAACTCTAGTATCACTAAATGTATAACATAGTGATATAATGTAGCAGTAATATTTATTAATGATTATTATACTTACCATAAAAAAATGTGATGTTTTCTCGGTTATTACACTTTGTAATAAAACAACTTCAACGGATTTAACTGGTATTTAAAATTTTTATGCTAACGTTTCAAAATCTTTACAGCTCCAATTTTCGTAGCCGACTGAACTGAGGATAGAGATTGGAATGAAACAACTATTAACGGATTTAACTCGCGTATTTTTATTTACAGTTTCCATAATCGTAGCACGACTGAGCTGACAATAGTCTAACGCTAAAGTCACTATTGTCAGCTCTGTCGTGCTACGATTATGGAAACTGTAAAGAATCCGAAACGTCAGCTAATAAAATAAAATAAAAATACGCGAGTTAAATCCGTTAATAGTTGTTTCATTCCAATGTGTTATAACCTCGAAGGCATCAGAAATTATGAGGATAGAGACATTAAATACAGAAAATAATTTTCGTAACGTCAGCATATAAATTAATATACTTACGTAAAATTAATTCGTCACCTATTGTTGTTTTTATTTTCCAAAAGGTATGTCACAAATTAGATATTGGATGAAATCATAGTATTTCTCATCGTTTTGTTTATAACTGAGGGAATTTCCCTTTTATAATACCAACTGATAAAAATATACTAAATTCGATATAATATCATACCATACCATATCATACTATCATTCTTGATATCGATATTATTTGACAAATTGTAAGTACCTGCCCAATTTTTACACTTATCATGTAAAAAACCATTTGATAAAAAAAATATCGACTAAACATTAACCTTAGAAAGATTTATAAAAGAGTTAATTGTAACTATCAAAAAAGTATATTAAAAAAATATATGCGGCGCAAATAACTATACCTAATTGATTTTAAAAAACTGGTTTGTCTTAAAAAGAGAATGGAGTCTACAAAATAACTACAATTTATTATTAACTATATAAAATATTAATTTACCGCATATTACACATTGGAATGAAACAACTAATTTGACAATAAATTGACCAAACAAAAATTCTAAATATTTATTTGGTCAATTTTAAGTACGTAATAATTAATTTTAAAATCCTGTGACGTATGCATTTTCACAATTGTGCAGTAATCTCCGAAGTTGGGACTTAGCCAAGTTTATTTTGAGTTACGATTAGTCATTCTATTTTACACAGCTTTATTATTATTTTCAAACAAACTTACAAATATTGAAATTGCATAATTGTTACCGTACATATTTCTCGAAATTAATTAACACAATATGGGTGACGACTCGTTAAAGAAAACAAAATTCGAATTATTTCGATAGTTTGATAACCATAATTTATTGGATACTTATTTTTTCTTTTCTCAAATAGTCAAAAAATGACAAAGGTAAGTGGTTCTAAAATTCGTAAAACATGTGACGTCACATTATGGTACAACTTATACCACAATGTGACGTCACGAGCCCCGACTCCCGAAATTTTAATGCGCTAACCTTCGAATTTATCTAATTCCTCAAATAGGGACCGTTCAAGTGTTGCGTAAGCACTGTAGGGAGGGGAAAGGGTCTTTATTTTGATGACAAGGAGGAAGGAAGGGTAAATAATTGTGATAAATCTGCATACGTAATACTTAAACGGCCCCATATACAATAAGTATATTAAAATAACAAACGCTCTCTGCATATCCCCACATACATACCTACTTCCTACTTCCTACTGTGCCTTTTTCAATTTTAATGTTATCCTCAATCCCTGAGAAGGCATTATTAGAAAAATCCTATAATTAAAAATATAATGCGAAGTAAATCTTCTGCTCCTAATAACTTGTTAAAAGTATCTGCATTAGCTAGAGATGTGAAATTATAAAGTTTATGAAACCGTCTTTTAGACACGAATATAATGATGATGATGACTGGACAAAGAAAATGACTATTTAGTCCGTCAGTCAGATTGTTAAAAAATATTGGATATATTTTTTCTTTCGTCAATCAAACAAAAAATTATTAATTGGAATGAAACAACTATTAACGGATTTAACTCGCGTATTTTTATTTTATTTTATTAGCTGACGTTTCGGATTCTTTACAGTTTCCATAATCGTAGCACGACTGAGCTGACAATAGTCTAACGCTAAAGTGATTTATACAGTTATGCAAACTACCTTATATTTAAATTACAAATTTTGAAAAACTACCCTTTTCTAAATTAAGAAATATTAATGTTACATTTTACGCAAAATATTTTACTATTATACATTACAATTAAAACCTAATAGGGGGCGTTACTAGCGCTTCGGAAAGACCATCATTACTGAGACGCGAGTTAAATCCGTTAATAGTTGTTTCATTCCAATGTGTAATAAGTTAACCGCGAAGGCATCAGAAATTACTAAAAAATAATTAAGATAAGCGCTTCAAAAGTTCGTTAGTTGGTCTGGTGACATTACGTCACTAAATTGTAACAAGACGTGACGTCACGAGCCCCCACTCCCGAAATTTAAAGCGCTTATCTTTGTCATGTTTTGTTTGAATGAGAAAAGAAAAAAATACATGTATGACATTTTTTGTTATTCTACTTGATGGACAAAAAAAAGTCATTGTTTATATCACTTTAGTAGTGACCTAACTCGAAATGTGTCATTACCGGAATCTTCAACGGAACAAGGACATGTTTTGTATTCGGTCACTATAATTACAAAGGGACGATATTATGTATTTAGTATTAATTGATGTAGGTACAATTTGATTCTATAAACTTATTTATGCGCTTTTTATCGTCGAAACAAAACGAATGTGTAACATTACAATTAAGTAAAATTAGGTAAGTTACACTTATTATTATATTTTTTAAGATTTTTTTTTTTTATTGTAAAAGCTCATTCAAGAGCGTGACATGATAAGGGCAGCTGTCCCTCCCCACCCTTCCTAGAAGTACCCTGTGGGTTTTGATTCCCTTGCGAGTGTCGAAAATTACCATAGATATATGTATTCTTAATTTGTTTACGCCTCACAGACGTAGATTTGGCCGATCTAGGCGGCCAATATTATTTTTGCATCTTATCATCCCTAAAATGGGGTAAATCGGAAAAAATATTCATTTTCACTAAAATTAATTTAATTCGGAATAAAAATAAATCGGAATTTCGATAAAATCGAATTTATTACAAAAAAAAAAACTCTGAAATAAAAGAAAAAAAATCTCTAAAAAACTAAAATTTAATTAATACATATTCTATCAATGATATAACATAAAACAATAATAATAAAGTGTAAAAATATGTACTAAATAAATAAAAACCAAAAATAAATTATGAAAGTCCACTGTCTTTTTTAAGCAAATCCTGGCAGTAATAATTCGATTGCTTGACGAGATTTTTTTTAAGTATTTGAGAATTTTTGGAAGTCCTCATACTTCAAATATACTGATGTGCGCAACAGTCTTAGTAACAAATGACTAGGTTGCACTCTTATCACGAAAACTTTCTTGCAAAATTTTGACGGTATGAGAAATTTCGGGCTTCTGCAGTGTCTTTTGACAGTTGGGTAATTATGCCTAAAGGCTTTCTTTATAGTTTTAGCACCATAGATCATAATTTTGAGCCATGCTGGAGTCATGGGGTGCTCCCATACCTTCAACATGCTGTGTTTCCGTACTCTAGGCATATTCGTCATATTTCTCTACATACATTTTATGTCCACTTGAAATTGCTTACAAAACCACTTTTAATAAGTAAATTAGTTCATTTCAGATGCAAATTAAGTGTTTTGGATAATCGGAGACGCCTACTACCATCGCGTTATTGGTGTTACCAAAGTGGGATTTAGGCACATATATCAATAGGCCAGTTTCTGCCCGAAATTATTCATAGATTTCCATTTTTTTTAGTTTTTCTAACTCTTTCTACTTTTGGTTTATAGGCTAGATATATATATGCTTTGAAAAAGCCGTATTCTTGCATGTATCACTGTAATCCCAAACTCTAGGGCATCAGAACCTATAGCATTGCAATTTTTCCTATTTTTCACGTAAACATGGGAAATTTTGATCTTGCATATTTTTAAACCAATATTTATGAGTTACCACTTTAAATGCAGACGTTCTGGATGATTCTGTAGAAAAAAAACGACTTATTACCCACGTAGAAAAAAAATCACATTTTTAGTAGATAATTCAGTGTAGACTTCAAAGTACTTTTTTTTTGCACTGGGCAGGTCTCGGCAGAAACTATTCTATAATAAATAATGCTGAATATATACTTACACAAATAAAATCAAAATGAAAGCAGAGAAATACTGAGAAACATTTCAAATTAGCTTTTCAATTCCAAAATCACCAATAATTTTCTTAAAAAATACTTGTTACGTTTGAGCCCTATTTTAGGACAATAAACCAAAAAAAAATACATTAAATTTATATTAGTTTGAAAGATGCTTTCCTGTATAATAAGAATCCATAATTTTTTCTTATATTAAAGACGTTAAAATATATTTTTTTAACCTTTTTAACACAAGTAAATTTAAAGCACCGAGAACTGATACGTAAACTTTGAGTGATGACCTAATTTCGATTATCTGTATCTCAGCACTAACATTATCAAACAGGGTAAAAAGGCTGGGGGTAGGTGCCCAGGAATGTCTATTAGATAATGTAATATATAGCTTATTAGTATGTTGATTTTTAAGATTTAGACTTATGGCCGCCTAGAATGGCAATATCTACGTCTGTGCGCCTGCTCTCCCCTTATCAAAATCCTACTACCTTAAGCTCATTGATTTAAATCAAATTTAGGTATATTTACTAAATTAGCGCTTCCATACTTGTCGTTCTTTTATCGTTAAAATAATATGCAGATGGAGAAATCAAATGTGTTATTTAATTGTTACGAATGCAAAAGTCTATAGTAGATTTATCCAAATATTTGGATGGATATCGTTCTGATATAAAAAAATCTTATGTAATATCGCTGTTATTACACACTGGAATGAAATAGCTATAACGAATCTTACTCACGTATTTTAATTGCTGACATTTAGAAAACTTTACAGCTCCCATATTCATAGCACGATTGAGCTGACAATAGTCTAATGCTAAATTGTTTTTTTGATTTAAGAAATAAGGTAGTATGCATAATGTACACTTTATCGCTAACTCAGTTGTGTTAAGAGTAAGGGAACTATAAAGTTTTCCAAACCATGAGTTAAATTATAGTTGTTTCATTCTAAATTCTTATCTGTATTTATTCATCATCATTAGAAAAAGTGATTAGGTACGTATTATTGCGCTAAAGTAGAATTTATGTTATAAATTTATAAGTCTAGCTTAAATCATTAATTAAGTAAAAAATAAAAAATACCTATTTATTTACAGTTTTATTAAGTGTAGCATATATTCTGATATTGTCTTTATAAATAAATCTCTATGTATACTCTATGATAAATGTACTTAATGATTTTATAAGCACTACTGCTTCCTATGTGTTTACTAAAACAATCGGTGTCCGTCAAACTGGTGTTTGTGATTATTCTGATACGCTTAAAAATAATTATAATTAATACACATTGATTAATTTCTATTAAAAACAGGCCTAAGTCCGAAAAATGTTTAGCCAAGCTATGGTGTTATGAACACGGCAACTGGTGTCAAATTTAGTAAAATATAAAAAGAAATATATAAATTAGATTAATATTCAAAGTGTTTTATAATTATAATATAGATAAATGTTTGTACGAATCATTTTAACGACCATATTATTCGCACTTGTTACGTTTAGGTTATCGAAAATAAGTACAATACGATTATATGTGTTTAGTGTACATTTGTAAAGATGTATTTTTAGATGTTACTAAGATAAAGAACTTTGTCATCTTTTGTACACTTGTCTACTTTCAATACCTACGATTACATAAAAACATCAATATTAGTTTTAATATCTAATCACTGTTTAATATACATAGACATATATATATATCAAATGAGGTAACTGTCATTTTATGACAAATATATTATGTTATCATATAAGGCCTGCCCACAAACAGTCTCTTTAATTTCTTATGCCTTCGCGGTAATTACACGTTGATTCAAACTGATTTAACTCGCGTATTTCATTTAATTTACTGACGTTCCGAAGACTTTACAGTTCCCACTCTTATCACGACTGTGCTGACGACAGCCTAATGCTAGAGTTTTTTAATCATAAAATTCTGTAATGTCAGCAAAGTAAAATAAAATACGCGAGTTAAATCCGTAATATTATTTCAATCCAGTGTTATTTTGTTATATGTATATCAGTGGTTTCTAACCTTTTAAATATTGTTACCCGTTTGACTTGGTAGGAAATATTTTACCTTGAACTTAAAATACAAGTAGGTACCTATTCTTATTTTAGGTTTACTTTTCCCACTTAGGTTCTTTGTTATATTGTTGCCTTATAGATAGTTGATTTACCCCTGAAGGGATAATTAGGTTTTGAACCACTGATGTAGTTTTCTTAGATATATAAATTGTTGGCTATATCTTGGGTGGGTCAAAGTATTTTGGTTTTAATGTACTTATCTAAATAAACGTAATAGAGTAGCGACACAAAGCGAAATTGTTATTCCATTTAAGATTCTAAGCCATCACATCAATTTCAATTAACGTTGCGTCACATTGCGCGTTGTGTCACTACGCTATAACAGCGATGTATTTAGGTTCTAAATTTGTGAAAAAATGTGTACAAAAACAAACAAGAATCGGCGTTAGATATTCCTTTATTGGTGTCGTGAATGATTACAACTCAATCGATGTTTTCGCTTGATGTCCTTTTCCATAGATACTTGATAACCTCTAACATAATAATTGTATCCCTTATTTGAAACATAAACTATTGCAAATTATATGTAGTAATTAAATGACTCATGTAGTAAGTTGCTAATTGCAACACTTATTGCGCACCTTGACAACTAAACTGTCACAAAACGAAATGTGTCATTGATAAATTTATTTTATAGTTTAGTTTTTGTTTAGTGACACTTTTGTTGTCGAGGGCGGTATAGATAGATGGTAATGAAACTATTTTTGTGAAATCATCTTGTCATTAAAGTATGTTTACATTTTTATGTTTTTTTTATTATAAAAAAATACACGTGTCTTCCCTTTATCATGCCGCATGTAGTGATATAAAACAAAGTCGCTGTCGCTGTCTGTCCGTCCCTATGTATGCTTAAATCTTAAAAACTAAGAAATTTGGAACTTTTTTTAATAGATAGAGTGATTCAAGACGAAAGGTTTCAAGCACCCGTGTGAAGTCGGGGCTGGTCGCTAGTTTAAATTATAAAATTACACATCGGATGAAATTTGGGAGCCTATTTGAAAATCATTTATTTAAGATTTTCAGAGAGGCGTCATAGTCAGTGATAATACGGTAAGGTAGCAGGTTCAAATCCCAATGACGATGAAAATTTATTGTGTAGGTAGATTTTCTAATCTGTGATTATTTCTAATTAATAAAGAAGTGCTATGCCCAGCAGTGGGACGATGGTCAGTTTATTTTTATCTATACTAATATTATAAAGAGGAAAACTTTGTTTAGTTGTAATGAATACGCTCAAAAACGAATGGACCGTTTTTAAAAACTCTTTCACCATTCGAAAGCTACATTATCCACGAGTATCATAGACTAAATTTTATTTTGGAAAAAATAGGGATCCGTGCGAAGCCGGGGCGGTCCGCTAGTACTTTATAATTGATGGTACTGTACTTTATAATTAATGGTTGTGCGCAAATCGTGAAAGTCATTGTCAATTTACATTTTAATGATGTTTACTGCATCGACTAGTTCTACGGTGAAGCCCCGGCCTCACGGCCCTTTGGCGACTAAGGAATGCGAGTCGAATATATACGTAAGAGGTTCCGTATATATTTACTTTTCTAATACATGAACCACCTATACCTATAGGTTTTCGGATTATTTATTCTTATTTTGCTTTTTGGTAACTGGTTGGATCTACGTTTTTTTCCGGCTTAAATCTAGTTTTTAACCGAAAGTAGCGAATGACGAAACTGAATGAACAATTGTTTGAAACCTGTGGTAGTACCTAGCTAACGATAAGTCACGTGGTCAAAGTTTTCGGTCGCTTATGTCAATTCCATACAATTTTTCATTCATTTAATTTTTTTTCTATTAGGTACTTATCAACAGATATTAAGATTTGTCACCATGACATTATATACTTTTTTTTAATCAAAACAATATTCAAAGTTACCTGACTTTGAATATTGTTTTTTTCCCCGAAAATTACGTCATTGACGTTTACGTTAAGTGTCGTAAATATTTGGCAAATTATAATGAATTGACAAAATCCACAACCGGTCAACGATTGAGGAAATTGCTACTATAATAATATCAAGTTTTAGTTTGTTCAAAAAATTAGAATCTATATGTTAGCTTGTTTTGTTTTTGCAAACACGCGGTGCTATTGTTGCTTGTTTTTTGTTAAATACATTTCGATTAGTTACGTTTATCTTTAACGCAAAACAAATGTCGTCTTATATAGGTACTTAGTCCCTTGGAATCCGGTTAAGTTCTAAGTGACTCTGTAGATATACACTAACACACACTAACTTGAGTCTTGTTAAATACTAGGTAGGTAATCATTATAAACAGAATCCTATATTTGTTAGTCTTTTTTAAATGACATAAAAAATACTTAATTTATCGTAATTTTATTATTATTTATACTGTATTTTATTTGTTTAAATCCCTTAAAAACTTAAATAATAAAATTCGCCATTAAGACAAACAACCAATTCAAGAAAATAAAAAACAAACTTAAATAATCAAATAATTTATTCATAAATAAACTTTCTTACAATATACTTAAAGCTTAGTACTTAAACCTAATTTAAATAAAGATCATTTTTGAGTCCAAAGAGCCTATTTTACAATGGCCAAATAAAAGTACAAATAGATACCTACCTACTTAATTAATTATCAAACAAGTAGGTAACATAAATTCTATTTGCCGATTGTGAAAAACTAACTGCGATGCTATGTACACAGGCGTGCATTCCATACACAATGCCAAAAATGTGTGCCTACTGTGATGCCTATATGCGCATCCCTCATTGCACGCACCTGATGCTATAGTTGATCATTGTAAAACTAGACCCAACTTAACCTCTTACGTAGTAGTCATAACTTGTTTGTAATAGTCTTGTTATTATTCTGTAATTCTGGCACATTAATGAGATCGTCGGCGGAAGCAGGGAACGCAGTGTAATGATTCCACTTCTTAATTTCCTCATAGAATGACTGTCCGGGGCACTCTGTCGCCCTCACTTGTCTGTGTCCCACTAACTTATAATCTGGCTTTATGTAGCCTAGTTCGACTCCAGCTGATATTAAAGCTTGTACTATTTTCAGCTGGTTGGCTGGTGGTACGCTAGCTGGAAACAAAAGAGATAATTAGAATTTTTGTATGAATAAATGTGACAAGAACTGAAATATTTTGTATGTAAAACTGTTCGAATCGTGTTTTCTTACCTAACTGTGTTTATTAAATAATTACATGAGATACATGTCATATTTGTACGGGTGCTGTATGTGGAGTCTAGGCTGTTTAGGTCTTAGAGATAACCGCATGGTTTTTTGCCTTTTTACGAAATCTGACTGAGACTCCTAGTGCCTTATGTTGCATTCTTTTTGATTTTGCAGTAAAGGCCCATTAGCTGGCCAACTGCGCTTCAATATTCAGTTAAAAAAAAAAATAGTGTAAAAGACTACAGGTAGGTATAGGTACTTACTAGTCCAATCGCCTATAACACAGATGCCTATGCTGACTGTATTGAAATGCAGCGCGTGCGCACCGAGCCGACTCCACCCGCGCCCCTCGTACGCCACGCCGTCGCCGCCCACAGCAAAACTACACAGATAAACGACATAATTTACTATAAAAAGTTTTTTTTAGAAGTTGGAATTTAAGAAATCACACCTCATAACATTTGTCTATAGAATACATTCTTGTAAGAACTAAAACCTGTTATTTACTTCTGTTTTGTAGGTATATAAATTATCTTTCTGCTTATTTTAGAATTATTTTTCATTTGATTTGTCCGATCACTAAGTATATTAACACATACTTACTCTAAAAACATAGACGCGCGATTGCATTTATTACACAAATTCCAAAGTTAGATTACGTTTACTGTATCGTCAGCTCAATCGGCTACGATTATGAGAACTGCAAAGTTTCCGCTATATATGCAGTTGTTTTATTCCATTATCAAAAGTTAGTAAGTTTACGAAAATCCAATGGTTAAAAGTTCAACAGACCTCACCCACTAAGGTGATTTAATGAAAAAGAATTCCAAATAATAGGTACCTACAGGAGTTATGACAATAGGTACCTACTTGACGATAGTTCTACGGAAATTACCATGGCAACAGTAACCAAGACAACAGAAATATTCTTACTTGTATCCAATATCCCACCACTTGTGTCCATCCATATGGAAGTCCTGCATAGACCTCATAGCCTTCCCACATTCCTCGGCACTGTAACAAGCTGGAGGTGTGTAAGAGTGGTGGATGACCACGTATGGAACCGGGGTGGTGAGTGGCTGGATGTCAATGGGTGTCCTGGCATGCCATTCTGAGCGAGTGGCGAAAGGAAAGTCGTATGATATCACCTCGTTCTCACTTGAATCGGTGTCTCTGTTTTCTGAAACAAAAAATCAGTTACCTACGGAAAATTGTCTTGTGGCAGTACCGGAGTACTTAGTAAATATAGAGTCCACCGGCGAAGATTGTTGTCGAGTTTGTAAAGTGAAAACATCATAATTATAAGCCTTATTTATATATTTAAAACGGAGAGTGATCTTGGATATTTATGTGTAGGTATATGTTTTTTTATCTGTTATCTATTAATTATAGTAGAATCTTATCTTAGTTTCGCACTAGATCAATTGGTGTGTATTTTTTCATCATCTTCATCATTATTTTCTTCTTCTATGTCATCCTAAATCATCATCGTACCTACCAGCGACCATCACTAAGTCATCTGACCACGTGGTAGGGCCATGCACCGTGGCGTGATTGTTCAAAGACACTAGTATTACGGATGCAAAATGTCAAGTACTACACTTACGGAAATAGGAAGGATGAAGACAAGATATGACGTAGAGATAACAGTAAGTGTCGCTTCGAGTGAGGAAAAATCACAATCGTCAATGCCAAAATGATCATGGAAATGTAAACATCGCTAAGTGTGGATAGATTAAGTACCTAGTCTTAATAACACATTGGAATGAAACAACTATGAACGGATTTAATTTTAGCGTAAAACGCGTTAGACTATTGTCAACTCAGTGGTGCTGCGATTATGGAAATTGTATAGAATCCGAAACGTCCGTAAATAAAATATAATATAATAAGTACTTACACGAGTATCATATTTTATTTTATTTCATGGTTCATTACATTATACATTTCCGTTCATAGTTGTTTTATTCCGTAGGTACTGGAATAAAACAACTAGTCTTATTTTTATTGACTATTTCGATTACCTATTATAAATTAGGCCTTATTTTGTATTCAATTTTTTATTTTAATTAAGAACGTAACACAATAATTTCTGCTTTCGCGGTTATTACACATTGGAATGAAACAATTGTTAACTGTATAAGTAAATCACTTTAGCGTTAGACTATTGTCAGCTCAGTCGTGCTAAGATTATGATAACTGTAAAGAATCCGAAACGTCAGCAAATAAAAATACGCGAGTTAAATCCGAAAAGTAACACAATTTTGTTGAAATTTTAAATGGTATAAAAAATGGGTTTTATTTACCCAAGACATTTAACAATGCAAGTCACTTGTGATCTGTAATAACTTCTGAATTATTGCACCAAAATGAATAATTCCTTTTATATTTTACTAGCTTCTGCCCGCGACTTTGTTTGCGTGGAACTCCTCCTTTTTGCAGTCGGTTAAAAAGTCGCCTATGTTCTTTCTCAGGGTCTAGACTTTCTTAGTACCAAATGTCATTGAAATCGGTCCAGTAGTTTTAGCGTGAAAGCGTAACAGACAAACAGACAGAGTTACTTTCGCATTTATAATATTAGTAGGGATTAGGTACGTTAATTTAATTCTTGACGAAATTTGTATAATGGCACCAGTGCAAAGTCGGGTAAGTAGGTACCTGTAGTTTTACATAAAATATACATCTGATTTTTGTACACAATAAATGAATAACTAGGAGGATACTAAGTATACATTTTGATTCTGGTTCGAGAAATCTCGAATAAAAACCCTATTTGGTTATGAATAAATAAAATGTTTTTGATACTCACTTGCAACCATGATCGGAACAGCCACAACCAAGCTGAGCAAACAAAAACACACCACTATGCTCACTAACTTTAGTTTCATGCTAGATTTTTTCACCACTTTCACTGGGTATGCTTCCTCTAAGTCAGAATCTTTCACGTCTTCTCTCATATCTGAAATAAGTTAGGTACATTTTATATTGGAAAAAAACAATTATAAGGGATATTGGAATGAAACAACTATAAACGGATTTAATTCGCGTATTTTTATTTCATTTTATTTGCCGACGTTTCGGATTCTTTACAGTTTCCATAATCGTAGCACGACTGAGCTGACAATAGTCTAACGCGTCTGACAATAGTTGTTTCATTCCAATGTGTAATAACCGCGAAGGTATCAGAAATTATTAATTATAAGGGATTAAATCACTTCATTGATATCGAGAATTTTCCAGATTATTCTAACATGTACCTAACCGCGAAAGCATCACAAATTATTGTTTTATTTAAAGAACACCTACTAGTTGGAATGATAACATGTTACTACAGTTTTTTTTCTGCAGTGAAATAATTTATCAACAGATAAATGTTATCTGTATTGTTTTCATAAATAATCGATTGAGTTATCTCGATTGTCTTGGGAAAGTAATGACGTTTCAGCTACGTGTTATTTTATTATATACCTAATGTATTTTATAATTAGGTACCTACAAAAAATGACATTAGAAAAATTATCCTTCACATGATGATACTTTCCGAAAAATTACAAAATATAATCAGAATTCTAAGATTCTATTGCAAAAGTATCGTACCTAATGGTCCTGATAAAAAAGGGTACAAGTATAATAATATTTAAACAATTCTAAATAACATGTGTTGTTTACCCAAACAAAAACAAAACACGATTAAAAAAAACAAATACTTTAAATATTATACGTACGTCGTGGAGCTCCGCACACGCGAAGTATCAAAAAATGTTAAAGAATGTGCGCCTGGGCACTGAAGCAAGAGCGGTCTATAGAAGCGACGAATAAAACTCGCTTTATATGGGTACATGTAGGTTCTTTAGCAACCGAGGTGATTCCCCAGCCCGGTCAACGATCAATCATTTTATAAAAACCTTTTTTGTAGGTAATATTTTGGTAAGAAACTTTACGGCGCTTCGGTGTTCAGTATTGGTAGATCTGTGATCGATTGATTTTTGATTTAGTTTAATCAATAAACAATATGTTAAAAACTGACTGATCTTTTAGAACCGCCATTTTTTACATATTTGGTAAATCTGTGATTGATTGATTTTTGATTTAGAAGTTTAATCAATAAATTACCTATATTATTATGATAATTGGTGCTGATTGATCTATTAGAACCGCCATTTTTTATATACGTATGTATTATCTTGGCTAAATATTGGACTAATGTCTGGTCTGGAAGACATATTTATTGTATTACTAGCTTCTGCCCGCGACTTCGTCTGCGTGGAACTCCTCCTTTTTTGCAGTCGGTTAAAAAGTAGCCTATGTCCTTTCTCAGGCTCCAGACTTTCTTTGTACCAAAATTAATTTAATCGTCCAGTAGTTTTAGGGTGAAAGCGTAACTGACAGACAGACAGGAGTTACTTTCGCATTTATAATATTAGTAAGGATTACTTATGTTTATCCGTCGTCTAGTAACCATAAAATATTGGACACGTAATCATTTTTTCTTTTCTCAATCGAACAATAAATGCCAAAGATAAGCACTTCCAAAGGTCGGGAGTGGGGCTTGTGACGTCACGGCGTGATATAAATTGTACCATATCGTGATGTCACAAGCCCCCACTCCCGAACTTTAGAAGCCTCGACGGCCTGTTGGTCTAGTGGTCAGAGCCCCTGACTACGAAACCGGAGGTTGCGGGTTCGAATCCTGCTAGGGGCAGATGTCAGTGTGATGAACACTGGCATCTGTACCTGAGTCTTGGATGTCTTATATGTATTTATGTATGTTTATCCGTTGTCTAGTACCCATAGTACAAGCTATGCTTAGTTTGGGGCTAGATCAATTGGTGTGAATTGTCCAAAGATACCTATTATTATTATTATTATTATCTTTGGCATCGTTATTTGTTTGAGAAAAGAAAAAATACGTGTCGAATAATTTTTAATAATCTAACTCACTTTTTTTCTTTACCCTGTCGTCATCTCTATTATTATATTATCTAGGTATCTCTTAAATGTTTCAATTTCCTTGAAGACTAAAGAGAACAATTATAATAATGACATTTGTAAAATAGTTTTAATTTTATTTGTTATGTGTTTGTTTATTTTATATTGTAAAATTTTGACAATCTCTCTATGAGTGCATATAATATGACATAATGTGTAATTATAATGTATGTAATAATGAGAAATAAATAAATCTAATCTAATCTAATTATCATAATGACGTTTGTAAAATTCGAAAATAGTTTTAATTTTATTTGCTCTATGTTGTTTTTCTAATAATATACAATTTTAACGATCTCACTATGAGTGCATATTATTATAATGTAACTTAAATATGTAATTATAATGTAGGTATGTAATAATGAGAAATAAATAAATCTATCAATCTTTTATAGGTTTACATACCTATATAACAAAATGTAAAATACATTATAATTTTTCATACACGTTTAGTATTACAATAGTGCACAATAGCAAATAATAATGATGTATAATGATAGACGAATACAATATTTCCAAGTAAATATGCGCTAACATGACATTGATTACTTAATCTTTGACATGTGACTCCAACTTTTCCTACGAGGGGGTTTTTTGACAGCTACTCCTTTATATAACACTCAGGACCTTATGTAACGTAAAGGATATTATTGATTAATCGTAGAGATTCTGCTATGGCTGTTATTATGTTATAATTTCTGATGCCTGCGCGGTTATTTTACATTGGAATGAAACAACTTTAAACGGATTTAACTCGCGTATTTTATTTTATTGGCTGACGTTTCAGAGCCTTCACAGATTCCATAATCGTATGTAAGTATCGTAGTAATTTAACTTTAGCATAAGACTATTCTCAGCTCAGTCGTGCTACGATTATTTAGCGTTCGAAGTTGTTTTATTCAAATGTTATTATGTTGTAAACAGTTCTAGGTAAACAAGTAGTGTTTGTACTAATTAGGTAGTAACATTTATAATTATACGTCATATTTACTACGATATTTTAATTATATCGATCGAAATTCGATTGATATTTTTGGTTCAGATTCATTACCTAGTTTTTAATTATAATGATATTTATATAGGTACTAGCTTCTGCCCGCGACTTCGTCTGCGTGGAACTCCTCCTTTTTTGCAGTCGGTTAAAAAGTAGCCTATG
The DNA here is from genome assembly GCA_038024825.1 of Polylopha cassiicola. NCBI lineage: Eukaryota > Metazoa > Arthropoda > Insecta > Lepidoptera > Tortricidae > Polylopha > Polylopha cassiicola. The sequence goes on from CP149062.1 coordinate 1,392,102, forward strand.
TTCTTTCTCAGGTCCAGACTTTCTTTGTAATTGTACCAAATTTCATTTCAATCGGTCCAGTAGTTTTAGCGTGAAAGCGTAACAGACAGACAGACAGACAGACTTACTTTCGCATTTATAATATTAGTAGGGAAGTAGGGATTGTACCAAGACAAGAGTAGAAAAATCGACAAAGTAAATTTTACTTACCTGAAACTGAAAACGTCGTATTTGGACTATGAAGATATAAAATTAAATGATTATTATTTATGTAATGTATTTACTTCCATTCACTCAGCTCTGAGTATACTTAATGAGTTACAATGCACTTAATAACACGGTACAAACACGTGTAATTTTGTACAATCGAAACAAAAAAAAATACGGAAAAAAATATAATATATTATTCTAGACGAATTCTAGAATCTCTATGAAGTTAACTAAGTACTTAGTGCAGTTAGGTCAGGTTGTTAATTAATTGAAATTTGAAAAAGAAAGCTTATTTTTTTACATTGACAACTTTGAATACCTATCTTTAAAATCCTCCGTTTTCCATGATATGTAGTCATAGAAAACAGAGGCTGTTTGTCGATTACCTACCCGTGCCACCATAGCTAGCGCGGCGCGTGAAAAAAATATTCATGACATTAAACATTTTTTTTAAACTTAGTTTAGTAGGAGTTTGTTTTAAATGTCTTTTTTCTTTGTAAATTAGGTGATGAACCTGTGGATTGATAATTACATACTCTGCTATCTTGCCTCATAGGCAATTATTAACTTAAAGTACCACATTTGTCATTACGATTAACTTCGCTCCGTAGGTTTGCTGAAGATATATTATCTTAAATTAAGTACCTGAATTATTATTATTATTAAACTAAAATTGAATAAAATTGCCTACATGAGAGTGCAAAAATCATTATATTGCACAAAATGATGTTGATTGTATTGATAATGATCCATATCATTACATTTATGTCATACATATATGTAATGATATGTGGCGTGCTCGTAGCTTGTATCAGACAGTACGTTTAGCTACGCGCTAAAGTTTTACAAACAAATTTGATCGAAATGAAACAATTATTAACGGATTTAACTCGCGTATTTTTATAAAGTCTTTAGCGTTACGCGACTGAGCTGACAATAGTTTAGCGCTTTAGCGTTAGACTATTGTCAGCTCAGTCGTGCTACGATTATGGAAACTGTAAAGAATCCGAAACGTCAGCTAATAAAATAAAATAAAAATACTCGAGTTAAATCCGTTAATAGTTGTTTCATTCCAATGTGTAATAACCGCGAAGGCATCAGAAATTATTGAATTTGATCGACTTTTGGCCCCAGAAGTATGGAATAAACATAATAATTTCTGATTCTTTCTGGTTAGTACACATTGGGATGAAACAATTAATTTAGATTTTATTTGCGTATTTCATTTATTTTGACGTTAAGTAACTTCAGTGTTAAACTCTCGCGGTCGTCAGCGCAGTCGGCTACGAACAAGGAATCTGTAAAGTTTTCGAGACGTCATAAAATAAAATTAAATACGCGAGTTAAATCCGATATAAGTAATTGATTAAATTCAATAGAAACGATAAGTGGTCTCTTAATAAAATGTTACCTCTATCACTTCTTAAAAAAATCTTATAGGAATAAATGATCGCATTTTCCGCTAAATTTGAGTCCAGGAAAGTCCCTTAACTATTGATTAGTAATTGACACAAAGGAAGTTCCACTAAAATAAACATTTTCCCGGAATCGAGTGTGAGTAGTTTCAAATTATCTAAACAGGAAATTTGTAAAACAATCCTCCTAATGAGTTGGTTGTTTGGTCAACCCCCTATTTTTAAATACGTATTTTTGATTTAAATACTAACTAACTATGTTCCGCGGTTTCTCACACTTACTATGAGGTATTTTATTTTTCAAAGTCACAGAATCTGTCTGTCTGCAATTTTGTCGTGAAAGCATAACAAACAAATAGCTATCTAATAACCTAGGTACCTAATTATTTTATAATAATAATATTTAAGTAGGTACCTATATTAATAAGGATGAATGAAGTAGGTAAGTAAGTACTTTTACCTTGAGTGCAAATTAATAATCACGTGAATTTATAAATGGGTCTGTATCTACTTAATGTTAAATAAGTATTTTAATTGCTTAGTAAATATTTTATAGCCTTTTGTATTTTCTGACTATATAGTGTCGGTACCTACTCATAAAAAAGTGCTACTTTCTTCCTGTGTCGTTTCATGAGATTGATGATTTGATGAACTTTGCAACATTAGGTTATTACTACTTGCACCAAGGAAAGTGTTCGTGCAATGAATCTATGCTGTGAGGGTGCAGTAGATGCAGCGGTCCAGCTGAAGGGCCGAGATTGTGCCACCAAGCTGCAGTTGTCGATCTGGATGTGGTGTCTATTGGAGTGTGCTAACAGTAGGTACCTATATAATGTATAATAGGTACCTATATCATAATTAGGTTGGTACTTGCAATATACATAATTATTAAGTCTGTAGGCATAGGTATAGTAGTCGACGAAACAAAACGTTTATTTGTTTTCAATAATATAAAAAATATAAAATTTTACCTTCCAATAAAATTGTTATTATGTTTCCAATATGTCCGAAGTCTTATAGGAGTCACGTCACCTCGTTCGGCCACAAGGCCCTAGATGTCGCTAGTTCCGTGTCGTTTCCCGCGCATATTTCCCTCCTATTTCACAAACCTGCTTCCGTTAGGAGCTGTCGTCGAACAAGCCGCCATATTATTAAGCCATTATTGCAAGCAAGGTGAGAATTGTATCACCAGGAAGGCATTGCCGAGACTTCGGACATATTGGAAACATAATAACAATTTTATTGGAAGGTAAAATTTTATATTATGTGTTCCGTTATATGTCCGAAGTCTTATAGGAGACTTGTTTATTATCTCCTGGTGGCTTGATCGATGTAAGGACGCAATAATGTTGTTATTTAAGGAAAGAAAAACGGTAAAATAATGAAAACATGAGATTTTTCATAAATTGGACAGCAGAGCAAGTATGTTACCTACTTGTAAAAAGTACATAAGATGAACTGAGGGCAGTGCTCAGTTCTCAGAGATGTGTATTTATTAGATAACCAGCTTTGAATCGGCATACTATAGGTCTATCAACATAAACTTTAATACGTGAGAGAGAAAAAAAACATATTCTAAACATAATATATAGCTGCATTAATTTCTTAATTACATATTGTATTTAGTAACAATATGAGCCGCTTTACAATAAAGGTAAAATGCGGTACCAAAAAGCTAACTAGCGTTAACGGATTACATGACGTATTATGTTGAATCGTTAGTATTATCAGCATGAGCAGAATTAGAGGATATGATATACCGCAATAAAATCATAAACAATATAGACAGACCCCAGAGCGGTGGGAGTAATATAAATTACAGACTCTGTAGAAAACGGTTACGAGTAAACAGTACCTACCATTGGCTCTGAAATATAAGCGCAATAAGGATTTGATCTTACCGGTACTTGCGATAGGTAGACTCGTAATGCCAATCGGAGTTCTCAAAATATGATTAATAAATATCTTCCATACCAGTTTAAAAACTTAACGGCCAACCGAAAGCTACCTGAGACAGCACGAACACCAGCCTCGGCGAGAAGCCGTTTCATCCAGCCTCCGATCATGGTCGAATTGGCAGACTGTGAAGGCATTCTAGGACATAAAAATAGATTAGTAGAGCCCTTAATTTCTTTAGGAATGTGGGCTAATCTCCGAAGTCAATAAACTAGAGCTGCGATCTAGAGCTACTAACTCGATTAACGGCAGGTACGTACCAGAGTCAGTTATAGAGCCGTATTCCGGATACAAGGTTACCTATAGAATGATCGTTGTCAAAGAACCAATCGAGATAGAGTTTAACAGAGCTGTGGACTCACGTTTCGATGACAGCAAAAGAAGATCCGCTGTCCTTCTGGAAATATCGTACAAGGTACTGCCATCAAAGGTTTCTTTTCAGAATTTAATCAGCATTCTCGCATATAAAACTTGCTGTTTTGGAGGTAAAGGTATCGCTACCGTTGTAACATAACATGTCTGGCTGTACTGTTAGATGAACTTTTTACATTTGAGAAGAGCTCACAAATTGAAGCGATAATCGTTTTGTGAACAAGAGCTATTCTAAAAGCTAACTTATTACCGCACCTGCAAATTGCGTAGGTATCATCGTGGCCTGTTCAGGGTTAGGTATTTGCTAAGAAATATCGTTCTGAGAGCACTAACCTGATCAAATGGGTAGACAATTATTGTAGAAGGTCGCCACCAGAGCTCTAGGAGGGCCTTCTTATTTGGAGAGCAATCGCTCGTCAGAGTCTCTCCCGACATGAGATAAGCCCTTACCTTCAGGTCCTGAACTCGTTGCAGCGGGAGTAGCCCGTTGTTTACCATCAAGAAATGCGGGCCGTCGCGGCGCCGCCAGCGAGGTCCACAGGACCGTCGCGGCGACTCCGTCAGGGAGGTCCGCAGGACCGTCGCGGAGACTCCGTCAGCGAGGTCCGCAGGACCGTCGCGGTGACTCCGCCAGCGAGGTCCGCAGGACCGTAGCGTCGACTCCGCCAGCGAGGTCCGTAGGACCGTCGCGGCGACCATGCCAGCGAGGTCCGCAGGACCGTCGCGGCAACTCCGTCAGCGAGGTCCGTAGGACCGTCGCGGCAACTCCGTCAGCGAGGTCCGTAGGACCGTCGCGGCAACTCCGTCAGCGAGGTCCGTAGGACCGTCGCGGCAACTCCGTCAGCGAGGTCCGTAGGACCGTCGCGGCAACTCCGTCAGCGAGGTCCGTAGGACCGTCGCGGCGACCATGTCAGCGAGGTCCGCAGGACCGTCGCGGCGACCATGTCAGCGAGGTCCGCAAAAATGTCGCGGGCACTCCGCCAGCGAGGTCCGCAGGCCTATTCCGGTGTCCACCAGCTTAGTCTGCGGGCCCGTCGCGATGTCCACCTATAGATACAGACCGAAGGTTCCGAGGGGGCGCGTCACTGCTCGGGCTCTCAGGTCCGGCTACCAGCGGGGTCGCTCCCACTCCGGCACAACGATGATGAACAGGCCGGAGGCAGTGTTCAGGTGCCGAAGGAGACACGGTATGAGACCCGGGGGTGAAAACGCCGGAACTAGGCCCTGCAGTCAGCGATTGCCGAACGCATCTTGAGATGGCGTTCGGGACTAGCGAATCTCGGGTGAGTGTAAAAAGTGAGGCGTTATGTCATTCAAAATCAAAAATATATTTATTCGACTTAGGCTTTTACAAGCTCTTACGAAGGTCATACGATATCATCGTTTCCGAAAAAAAAAAAAAAAAAACTTCACTTGAAAAGAAACGGCAAGAAACTCAATGATGAGACATACTCCGGCACAACGTAAGCGGTCTGCTAGACGTACAGGTCAATCGCAGAAGAGCCCCAGTGCCGAAACAGGTAGCTGCAATCGGCAGGCGGCATGCGGCAGGTGGCAGACAGCAGACGACAAGCGACAGGCAGCAAGAAGCAGGAGGCAAGCGGGTGTAGCAAAGGGGATGCAGACACTTAGAAAAATTCGAGGTCAATCTTTTATGGAGCTAATGACGCACAGTTCAAACCTGAAATAAAGCTTAAAACTAGAGTTAATACTTAAAACTAAATATACTATGTGCCTTTCGGTCCAGTCTCACGCAAACAAAGATGACCTGGGAGAATTTCGAAGCAACAATCGAATCGGCTTACGTTTCAAATAAACTTGGTTTTGCACCGTATGTCCCCTGTGATCCCCAAGGTAGAAGTTTATGTTCCACTCGAGATCGATTAAGAGCTTCGATGCAAACTACCTACGTGCTAAGCCAACATTAATTTAGACTGATGTATCAACAAAAAAGAATAAGGTTGTTTTGATTTGTTGGGCGTCAAAAATCGACCACGACATCCTTTCGTGGTCGATTTTCGACCGGTGTAAAAAAGACTTTTTGTAAAGAAACGGACAAACCCGACGGCTTGAATAAATATTCTGCAGACTATAGAACTTCTATATCTTCCGAATACTTTATCATTAATTGGTTACACAAAGAAGACGCGAAAGATCAACATCAGTTTTACCGATCCAATTTTAATGCCTATATAAGATAATAAGATTATAAGATAGCTTATAGATAGATAATAAGATAGCTTTAGGGCAAGAAGGCAATACACAAAGAAACAATACGTTCAATGCGATAATAGGCCGGAAACGCATTCTTTTCAGAAACCAACCCGGACGGTTCCATTTATTTATCATTTCATTTAAGGGGTTGATAGATACTAATTTTAGTAACGCATTAGGTTACGAAACTGAAATATGGCAGTAACCTTCAAAGAAACTATTTCGTCGATAACATGTTATATAGAATGCAATAAATGAATAGAATTGGACTGAGACTACAGAGGCAGCGATATCGTCCCGCTCACATATCATTAACGGGGACACGTGGTCCGAAATCGGGCAAACAACTTGAAGAACGCGTGGCGATGACGTCGACACGCGACAGCCCTCGGGCACATAGCCGCGACCAACGTGGATCGACGTCGACACGCGACACGGACAGGCTAACCGCAAGCGTTCACATAGTGGGGACGACACGTGGTGCGGACACGAACGCGGCCTGAAGGGCACATAATATACGCGACCAGACGTGGTTCGACCGACACGACGCACGGACAAGAGAACGCGGGCACAAAGCCACAACGGCAAGCGGGCACATAGCCTCGACGACACGCGGGCACATAACCACTACAACACGCGGGCGCATAGCCACGACGACACGCGGACACAGCCATAACGACACGCGGGTCGGACGGCGCACGCGGTCCAGACACGGACACATAACCGCGTCGACACGTGGCTCTCGCCTCGCCGGCTTTGCGGTGGTGCGCGCGGCGGACGCGGCGGTGCCGCGCGAAACCCGCCCGGTATGCCGTCACTCAAAATATTGTATAGCCGACTTACCAGCTGCCGTTGCTGAAACTCAAACCTCTGCTCGATGTTGCTCGTGGACCCGAAGCGGTGCGAGGCGGTGCGACCGGTGCAGTTGACGCCACGGCAGCCACGTGGCTCGTGGCGCAATCTACGCAGCCACCACGCCGCTCGTGGCGCAATCCGCGCAGCCCACGCCGCATCTGCCACGTGGTTTGTGGAGCAATTTACGCGGCCGCCACGTGGCTCGTGGCGCATTCCACACGGCCGCCACGCGGCGGCGGCGCCGAAGACGCGGTGCGCCTGACGCCGCCCGCCGCGGCTCCGGCTGCGAGAGCGGGAGCGGCGGCGGCGGCGGCGGCGGCGGCGCCAACACCGGCTGCGAGAGCGTTCCTCGTCAGAGAAACTGAAGGAGAGACTGCGCGCTCTGCGCAAGTCCCCCGTAGTCGCACTACCTCCGCCGGCGCGGGAAAACACGTGTTATTCATGAAAAAACAAATAACCACACGGAACACTTTAAACAAAAAACCAACTTTCTACTTACCATCTCGAAAGATCGGAAAAAAAAATACAATATTTTTTATTAAACTATTGAAGGTACTTAAAGAGAAATCTTTTCAGAAAAGATTCTAAGTACGGTGCTTCAAAACGTTATTAAAGTTAAGAACACAACGTTCAGCGATAAATTCTACTTACCAGAATTTAAATAATTTAAATTTAAATTACTTATAAAAATTTCATGTTGAAATTTTTAGCGACTTACGAACCTTGCGCACAGCTCAGAGAGCGACGCAATAATGGCTTAATAATATGGCGGCTTGTTCGACGACAGCTCCTAACGGAAGCAGGTTTGTGAAATAGGAGGGAAATATGCGCGGGAAACGACACGGAACTAGCGACATCTAGGGCCTTGTGGCCGAACGAGGTGACGTGACTCCTATAAGACTTCGGACATATAACGGAACACATAATAATAATAATAGGGCATAGATATAATTGACGAAATCACACATTGGAATGAAACAATTAGGTACCTCGGTTAACTCGCTTATTTTATTTGCTGTCATTTCAAAAACTTTACAGTTCCCATATTTATATTCATAGCCAAATAAGTTTCATTCTTATATTCAATATTATAATTATCAACCTATACATAGTACGATAAAAACAAACTTTTTTCAGTCAACATGAACATCTTTATTGGTTTTTGGCTTGACGTGTTCTTGTGGCCAGTAGTGGTCCCAAGTGGCTATATGATCCATTAATGCCTTGCCAGGGCACTCTGTGGCCATGGCTTGACTGTGCCCAATAAGCCTGTACTCCTGGCTGATGAAGCCTCGCTGCAGTCCTGCGGCGATCAGTGCTTTGGTAGCTTCCAACTGCTGAGCTGGAGGGAGGTTCACTGTGGGTGAAAGAAAGAAACGTTAAACAGTTGACAAACAATGGTGGACTAGCATAGAGAGGCGTGATTTGATTTTGCCATTCCTTCACGGTCTCGCACTATTTTAAACCTGGCAGTACTGCATTTAACTAGTAGTTCGCCCCGAATGGTAACATCTCCTGATAGGTAGATATTTCTGAACTCGCAAGTTTCACCTCTCTCATTCGACATCTGAATCTCCTTTCAGCATGTATTTTCGTAACTCCTTAATCCGCTTATTTTCATGTTTGAACTTTCTAACTTTAATCAAGATAGGATCGACGATGCTCAAGTTACAGGACATAATGCTCAGCTGTCCTTCTAAGTCAAATCAAGAACCTCTTATTCACGCTCAATCGACAAAATGAAATGAGCCTAGCAATATCTAGGTAAGTTCTAGGTCATCAAGTTACAGACCTAGCAACATCTAAGTCACCAAGTTACAGATTTCAGAGAATGGTTCATTACAGTACCTAAGTATAATATTTGTAAGTACCTCTCCAGTCTCCGATGAGTACGATGCCAATGCTATATCTGTTGACCCAGCCGGCGTGGATCCCAACTACCTCCCAGCCTCGGCCCTCGTACACACCAGCCTCACCGCCGACCGCAAAACTAAGGCACAAAAAAAAACAGGTATTACTACAATGTTTTAATTGAAATTCGATCGATATTTATCTTTATCTTCAATACAAATTTAAGATCCCTTATAATCGTTAGTTTTGTTGTAAGTACCTTTAATTATAATGATATTTTATCTAAGCCTTTACGCACGACTACCACTAATTCTTATTGGAATGAAATAACTATAAACGGTATTAACTATATACTGTAGTCTAACGCTAAAGTATCGTCAGTTCAATCGTGCTCAGAATATGGACACTGAAATGTTTTCGAAAAGTCAGCTAGTTAAATCTGTTTATGTTGTTCCATTCAATTCCAATTTATTAAGATAGCTCTAAATGTTTTGTTATTAATTAATAACTTTCTGAAATAAAATAATTTATTTTCTCAGTGTTTACTTTTCACATGTTTGTCTGATTGAAAAGTCGAAAAAAACTTGAACCAAATTTGTCTACAATAGGGACTAGGTAAGTAGTAGGTATTTTAAACGATTTTGCACGCCATGTTTCAATTTTCCAGTGCTACGAGCATGACAATACCGTCGACCTGCGTTTGTGTTTATTATGCACTTAAAATGAATTTAACTTATACACATTTTACTGTCACAAGTATTTTTTGTTGATTAATTTCGGCTTTGATAAATTGAACTGATTATAAAAAGTTGATAATAAAAACTTCACAAATGTTTTTTTCTGTCCTCCGGCCGGAAAGCGCCAACTTTCTGGCCGCTGCGCTAAATGAAATTGCCGCTTTCTGGCTTCGTCGAACAGAAAAATAGTATACTGACCTCGGTCAGTAAAATAAAAAAGCCTCAGATCACATTTTTGTCAGCCTCGGCTTCGCCTCGGACAACAATTACGTGTGATCTGAGACATTTTTTATTTTACTGGCCTCGGTGCGTAATGTACTATTTTCTTATATTCCTCAGTACCTATGTAATATTATGCCTAGGTATATAAAAAAAATTATTCGTGATTTTGTAGAGCATGTAATTTATCATCATGTTAGATAAACTTCTGAACTCTATAGTGACAAATTGATAAATTATTTACTTACTAGTTTTATTATCTTATTTACTACTGGTACCTACTTATGTGTCTTATAATAAACTAGCGGTCAATATTAGCGACCCGCCTACTTCACACGGGTGCTATAAACCTTAAAAATCCGTGGTCTAGTTTTAAAGATTTAAAAAAACATACATGGGGACGGACGGACAGCGACAGAAACTTAGTTTTAGACTATATAGTTAGTGATAGTGATACTTACTTGTAGCCTATATCTCCCCAGTCTAGGCTCTGATGGTATCTCTGCATAGATCTCATTTTGGCACTGCAATCGTCAGTGGTGTTACAAGCGCCTGGTATGTAAGTGTGGTGTATTACCACATACTGAACGGGTGTCGCCAGTGGCTGTATTTTTCCCGTTGCCGGGTTTGCACCCCAGTCTTTTCTAGTGTAGTAAGTGTAGGTTAAATTGGATTCTGTAAAATTAAAATGTTCTTTTCAGTTTTGTAATTGTTTTAATAGATAGGTAATGGATAAGTGGAAATTCATTTTCTTCTAGATGGTAGGTACCTATACGTAAGTATTATTACATTAGTTGGGTAGGTACTACTTAGGTACATACTTATTATAAACTCATAATTCGAAACATATAGTTCACAGTAATTGTAAAATAGCGATGAACTGTAAATATTATGTGTTATTACCTACTTATTATTTATTTTAAGTTTTCACGTGAAATGTAACAAATAATAAAACCTACCTACCAATAAAACAGACTTAATTGAACTCTTCTAACCTCATATAAAAAACAAAAATCTAAACAGAAAACATCTCTCCTGAAAAATAACTTGTTTGAATTAACTCCCTTTAGATCTAAGTGTGCGAAATTACGAATAGTGTATTATAATCCAACTCTAATATACATAGGTACTTCCATTTAAACATATATAAATTTTCATTGGAATGAAACAACTATTAACGGATTTAACTCGCGTATTTTTATTTTATATTATTTGCTGACGTTTCGGATTCTTTACAGTTTCCATAATCGTAGCACGACTGAGCTGACAATAGTCTAACGCTAAAGTGATTTATACAGTTATGTAAACTACCTTATATTTAAATTACAAATTTTGAAAAACTACCCTATTCTGAATTATGAAATACTAAAGTTACATTTCACACAAAAAAAAAAAATTACATACAGTACAATTAAAACCTAATAGGCGGCGTTACTAGCTAAAATAAAATAAAAATACGCAAGTTAAATCCGTTAATAGTTGTTTCATTCCAATGTTAATAACCGCGAAGGCATCAGAAATTATTATATATAAATATTGTTAATTTTATGCAATAAAGTATAAATAAATAAAACTCACCATCATTTACAGTGGGATACGCTGCCACTGCACACATAAAAACTATTAGAGCGAAACACAGATAACTACAGTTAATCATTTTATTATGTAAGTTTTTAATAACAACAACGTTAAACGATCTGACATCGACTGAAGAGATTATTATACAACCACTTATTTTATACTTACACAAGTAAAATGATCGGTGATTTCCCTGGCTGGGTACTTTTTGGAGCTTTCTTACGTGTTTGTCATTTTAGTGAAGAGGTTATAATGATAACCTTATAAGTGTGGAATGCTTTAAGGATATCGTACTTAAAGTGACACAGATTCTTAACTGTTTCCTTTCTCTATGTTATGTATTGGTGGTACTTTTTCAGTTTATTGATTACAGATATAACGCACACACACAAAAATACAAATATTTCCTCTTTTTAATTGTCAGCGAACCTTTTTATTTGATTATATTTTTTTAGTTGTTTATGGTTTTTATGATATTGTTTTGTTTTTAAAAGTTACAAATAAAACTTCAAGTTTTAAAGACCGTTTTATTATTACTTTGCATATTATAATAGTTAAAAATAATAAGTGTAGACAACTAAATATAAGAACTAAAAATGTATTGTAACTGTTATTTTCCTATTCGTTCAGGAAGTGTATTTTAAACCAGGTACTATCTATGTTATTCGTCATCATCGACATATCCTATGGACGTCCACTACTGGACAGCGGTGTCCTCCGAACACCTCCATATCTCCACCAAATACCTCCACAGTGACCAGTCCCACGTTCCCGTACCCAGCGGTGACCATCGCGATTTGCTTAATCCCTACTACTATTATAAATGCGAAAGTAACTCTGTCTGTCTGTCTGTTACGCTTTCACGCTAAAACTACTGGACCGATTTGAATGAAATTTGGTACAAAGAAAGTCTGGAGCCTGAAAAAGAGCATAGGCTACTTTTTAACCGACTGCCAAAAAAGGAGGAGTTCCACGCGGACGAAGTCGCGGGCAGAAGCTAGTTACTCCTATAAAAAGGCAACGAGCAATTTTTCCAATACACTTTGATCGGTAAACCGATTAGATTATGGTTTTTCAAGTATAACAGACGTCTTTTGTATGAAACAACTATAACATATTTAACTCACTTATTTTATTTTACTTGCGGTCGTTTCGAAAACTTTACATTTCCCATATTCATAGCACGACTAAGACGATAGTCTTATGCTAAGGAGGCGAGCTTTAGTGTTAGTTGTTTCATTTCAGGTGTAATAACCACGAAGACATCTAAATTATTATATTCCAGACGTCACTTGGTTTGCTTAGCTTGCATTTTCGTTAACACATGGATTATTATATTAATATATTAAGTAGGTAAGTACTTAGGGACCTAATAATTTCTGAAGCCTTCGCGGTTATTATACATGGGAATGAAACAACTTCACGCGGATTTAACTCGCGCATTTTATTTTATTGGCTGTCGTTTCAGAGTCTTTACAGATTCCATAATCGTAGCCAAGGGCGGTCATTCCATATAGGCATTATAGTATAAATGTATGGAGTGCCTACTCTGAAGCAGTACATAGTTACGCGACTCTCACTGCATGCCCTCGATCGTAGCACGACTGAGCTGACTATTAGTCTTATGCTAAATTCATATCATACGTCAGTTAATAAAATATAATATGCGAGTTAAATCCGTTTAAAGTTGTTTCATTCCAAGGTTATACCTATTAATGATACAACTAAAAAAAACCGTATTGTCGAACTGTAATACGATATAATTTCGATACGTCGCCTTAAAATCGCATCGGTGGTTTTATAATAGGAAATAGTGAAACAATCAAACAATTGTGCTAAGTATTTATTGACCTATGTACTTTTGTCAGGATGTGGCTGAAATCTATCCCAACTAGATATTTCTTTGTACAACGTCTCTCCCGGACACTCTGTGGTGGCCACTTGCCGATGTCCTATTAAATCGTAGTCACACGCTATATGTCCTAGTTTAATTCCAACTTTTATCAGGTCTTTTGCTGTCTGGAGCTGGTTGGGTGGAGGTAGACTAGCTGAAAGAAATTAATAAAATCGTTAATGTCACCTACATGTCTTTAAAATGTACAATAAGTAGATGTAAAATGTACAATACTATTTTTTGTAATAACTAGCGGCCAGCCCCGGCTTCCCACGGATCCTTAATTTATTCTATAGCCTATGTTTATTTGGCATTATGTAGTATACAAATGGTTAAATAATTTAATGATTTAATTAAATGGTGAAATCGGTGTTTGAAACCAATTGTTTTGAGTTTATTCGTTACATACGTTCATACAAAACTTTGCTCTTTATAATATTAGTAGGTACATATAAATTACATGTTAAATATTATTTATAATGTGATTTAATTTATAAAATGATCAAAACTGTAATGCGTGTGCAATAATGCGTACTTACCTACTTTAATACATTTTAACGGTAGGTAGGTATATAGTTAGCCATTTATCCAGAGTTAGTGTAAGCGTCATCTCATTTAACAATTTCTATTCACAAGGTCTACTCTTATAATAGGTAGGTACTTATTCATTGTTATTTTTGTTTTTTCAAAGCCTATCTACATTGTCTCAAGGTAAAAATAACAATATTTAAAAGAAAATAATCTTATAATACATGTGAAAACATCGTAAAAGTACTTACAAACCCAATCGCCGATGAACACGATCCCTATACTCTTCGAGTTGTAGGCGACTGCGTGCGCGCCGACTGCAGCCCAGCCTCTACCCTCGTATACAGCACCGTCACTACCTACTGCGAAACTGAAAATATAGACAAACCTTATTATTTATAATCGATACTTAGTGTTCCGATCGAACCTGAATAAAACAATGCTTTGTCCGAAACTGTATAATAGTTCACAAATCCAAAATATACGAAAGTATAACAGTTCAAGGTTAAATATTAATACTAAGCAGCCGTAGGTACATCGCCATCTATGTATATTTTCGTAAACAAACAAAAACCCATATAAACTTAATTCACCTCGCAACCGTGTCTTTCAAATATAATATATATAAATAACAACCTTTACAAAGTGATACAGAACCTATTCATAAATATTTCAAAAGATTTCGTATCTGTAAACGGTCTTCGTTACTTGGCTCATTAGTACTTGCCGTTATATTTTATAGTGGCAACAGAAATACCTAAATCATCTGAAAAATTTAAACTGGCTATCACGGTTTATAAGATACCTACCTACAGCCAGGTGACAGACAGACGCACGGACCGACAGTGGAGTAGTAGTAATAGGTATGGAATCCTAAAATAAAAACATAAAGTGCGAGGCCGAAAACGAAATAACAAAAGCAACAGAATAAAATGTCATAGAACCTAACTAAGTCTAGATACCTATTGCTAAACACTTAGGTACAGGCATTTCTTTATTATCTATATAGTAGATCATTATCTATGACGTTCTATCTTGACCGCATGTACATGATAACGTATGACGCTAATAGTTTTGCATATATTGTATTTATAACAAAATTATTAATGAGACAATCGCTAATCAATAAATTGGTTCTTATCTGATTATTGATTAGCCAAGAGTTTCGCATTTATACCTACTCATATCTTATTGTAGGACTTAAATTGTACCTACCTACCTTGTATGTACCTTTTGTGGGTATAGGTACCCACTTACTTTAAAATGAATGACTGAAATGATGAAAAAATTTTAGGCTATGAAAGTTTAACTACATTTAAGAAGCGTAAATCTCGTCGTCAATGAAATAAAATTATAACTTCTTTTGTTTTTTGTCGTGTATCAAATATCTAATAAAAAAAACTTGTTTCCTTGTAATTGCAACTTCATCGTGATCGCAACGAAATTGGTTCCTGATCACCGATTAAACATGCACTAGGTATACTCACTTGTAACCTATATCATTCCATCCGTTCGTGATCTGGTGGAGATCCTGTATGTATCGCATGGCTTCTTTGCAGGCTGTGGCATTGTAGCAGGCTGGAGGCTCGTAGCTATGATGGATCACTACGTAAGGAACTGGTCGGTGCAGCTCCGTGGTTCCCGTGCTTGGTCTACCACCCCAGTCCTCCTTGGAGTAGTAATCGAAGGGGAGTGCTGTTGAAGAGTTATTCACACTTACAGAATAAATCTGACAGTTGTTGTACTGATGACTATCAGATTTATTCGGTTAACCCCGTGTTAGTGGCTAACCCGAGAACGTGCAATTGGGCCTAAGAGATAGTGTTGTATAAGCTGCACAAAGGCTGTATAGTTTATGTTATTAAGGAACAAAACTGCTACGCTTTCGAATGAAACAACTATAAACGGATTTAACTCGCGTTTTTAATTTTATTTGGTGCTAAGTACACTTCTGTAAAAAACGAAATGACAAAATAGGAAAGGCAACTTAGTTCGGGAGTAGGCTCGTGACGTCACTACGCGGTGAAGTTTGGCAAGGTATGACGTCATCCGATTTTTTTTTCAGCGCACTCTAGTCTAATACGAAAATAGAATAAAGAACAATACTTACGTATATCATCTCTCATTGGTACACTCGTAACGTAGGCGGCCATTAAAATAACTAGTAAATTGTAAGTGGCCATCTTTTCTGAAATTGAAATGTTAATATATATATCTAAATAACGATTGACCTGTAATGATATTTGTACCAAGACAAGAGTAGAAAAAAACGAGGCTCCCAGTTGGAGAAACTAATGGTATTGAACCAAAATTATTTGCTGACGTTTCGGATTCTGTACAGTTTCCATAATCGTAGCACGACTTAGCTGACAATAGTCTAACGCTAAAGCTTTAACGTTTTTACGAGTTAATTAAAAAAATCTTTCTTTCTTATTGGTATTGTGATATCTTTCATTATTTCAGAAGCTCGTCAATCTAATCCCGAAAACTAGTTACGTATATTGGTACCAACATTATTTTATTTTACTTGCATGATTTCAAATTAAAAATCCGATCTAACCACGTAAGTCTGGGGTAACTGGGATCTCACTCTATAATACCTACGAGATTAGTCACGGTAACACTGAACCTATGTTTTTCAAAAACACTTCGACGTTGCACATTTCAAAACACTCCCAAATATATCCACAAAAAATCACATTAAGTTATTTATTTACATACGTATACAACTAAAAAGATCTCACCTAACATTATTTACACTTTCCTTCCGCGACGCTCTTTGCCTTATTGATGTACAACTCGTCAAACAACTTTATATATGTATTGTAAAAACGATACGGAACTTGTTGATAATTTGGCTGAGATATATTATAGTGACGTCGCGAGGAGTGACGGGTAATAATAAGTCCCTGGCTAATTAAAAACTGACGCAATTAAGAATATTATAGATTGAAAAAATCCCTTTACATGTTATGTCAAGTCGATATGTTTTTTTAGACAAGTCATATTATGTTATCTAAATTCGTATTTATATAGTACCTGATAGGAAAATTATTCAATAAAGAGAACAAAATTCCATTTAGTCAGTCGGATATTGATTTATTTTTTAATTTCTATATCAAATAAAAAAAATAAGTGCGTCAAAAGATCGGTAGAGGCTCGTGACGTCACGCCTCCATTTTTTTATATTTTCAATATTTTTTTTTAATAATTCCTGAAGCTTTCGCATTTATTATACATTGAAATGAAATAACTTACGAATTTAATTAGCGTCTTTTATTTTATTTGTTGACGTTTGAATAACTTTACAGTTCCCATATTGTCACTAGGTACATAGTATAAAACAAAGTCGCAGTCGTTATCTGTCCGTCCCTGTATACGAGTATATATTATGCTTAAGTCTTTAAAACAACGGAATGGATTTTTAATTAAAAAAAAACATTTTTTTAGTAGATATAGATAATTCAAAAGAAGGTTTCTAGCACCCGTGTGAAGCCAGGGCGGGTCGCTAGTTTATATTATTAGAAGGTTTAGAAGAATAAAGTACTATTTAAATAGACTTAGGATTTCAACTGTCAAAAGGAGGAAAAAAACAATTCTAGGGGAGTTACTTGCAGAATTTGTTTTCAGTACAAGGGGATTTTCATGAGTTGTATTTGTTTAACAGTTAGTAGGTACTTGACTTTAAAATATCTGTTTCAGAGAAATGTGACATATATAATAATTTCTGATGCCTTCGCGGTTATTACACATTGGAATGAAACAACTATTAACGGATTTAACTCGCGTATTTTTATTTTATTTTATTTGCTGACGTTTCGGATTCTTTACAGTTTCCATAATCGTAGCATGACTGAGCTGACAAAAGTCTAACGCTAAAGTGATTTATACAGTTATGCAAACTACCTTATATTTAAATTACAAATTTTGAAAAACTACCCTATTCTGAATTATGAAATACTATTGTTACATTTTACGCAAAAAATTTTTTAAAAAAATAAAAAAAAATGTAACAATAGTATTTCATAATTCAGAATAGGGTAGTTTTTCAAAATTTGTAATTTAAATATAAGGTAGTTTGCATAACTGTATAAATCACTTTAGCGTTAGACTTTTGTCAGCTCAGTCATGCTACGATTATGGAAACTGTAAAGAATCCGAAACGTCAGCAAATAAAATAAAATAAAAATACGCGAGTTAAATCCGTTAATAGTTGTTTCATTCCAAAATGTGACATATATATATACCTACTTACCTAACGTAATTATTAGGCACTGAGTCACACTTATACCTAAAAGTAATTGCCACCGAACTCACTGTGATTTATAAATAAAAATAGGACCATAATACATGTATTAGGTACCTACATAATAATTACTTTATATAGACAAACACAAATAATATTTAACACCATTGCTACCTATTTATCATATTTTATATTGGTTCAAAGTATTCATTAATAACTATTAAACTAATAATTTCTGATGCCTTCGCGGCTATTACACATTGGAATGATACAACTATTAACGGATTTAACTCGCGTATTTTTATTTTATTTTATTAGCTGACGTTTCATAGTTCAGAATAGGGTAGTTTTTTCAAAATTTGTAATTTAAATATAAGGTAGTTTGCATAACTGTATAAATCACTTTAGCGTTAGACTATTATCAGCTCAATCGTGTTATGGAACTGTAAAGAATCCGAAACGTCAGCTAATAAAATAAAATAAAAATACGCGAGTTAAATCCGTTAATAGTTGTTTCATTCCAACTATTAAATTATTTAATTTGCGCTTACTATGTGATCATACTAAAACTAATATGTAGATATTAGTAAATAGGTAAACTAAGTACATAGAGCGAGATTTTCTGTTTGCTGCCAACCCAAGTCAAAAAATGTACCTAGGGTTGATGTACGTATATATTTACCAACTAGGTACCTTTATAAATCTGATAAAGGAAAAAAAACTACGAAAACCTTTTTATGATAAGTAATATGAATATTCAACTCAGTTTGATTTTATCTGCAGTCATTTATTTGTGCATGTCATTGATTACAAAACACAATGACGTCATTTTACAAAACTGTAGCTATCTTCATACCTAGCTTACTAGGTAGGTACCTATAAGTAGGTACAATAGGAAAATAATTATCAGACATGATTGCATACCTACGTTGTATATTTATTATTCCGTCTCACGGCTTCACCTGCATATAAAATAAAACTCCTACAGGTAATAACCGTCAAATAAAACAAAAATATAGTCCCCTATAGTACCTAGTTATTTATTAATTTGTTATGAAGAATAGGGGCCTTACAAATAAATAAGCAAGGTTTCTCTAATAATTTCTGATGTCTTCACGGTTATTATACTTTACGATTGAGCTGACAATAGCACGACTGAGCTGACTTTAGCATAGACTATTGTCAGCTCAGTCGTGCTACGATTATAGAATTGTAAAGGCTCCGAAACGTCAGTCAATAAAATAAAATACACGAGTTAAATCCGTTTAAAGTTGTTTCATTCATATATTAGGTATATACTTTGATAATAGAGTGAGTGTACAAAAGATCCCAAAAATGAAACGATGTATATTCTTAACACAACACACTATAATTAACAGAATAATACTTTGCTCAACAAAACCAAAATCAAGCCGAAGCCTCAATAAACTGAGAGAACATATCGTTAGCGCGTTCTACAGACAGAACAGCGACATCTATCCATCAACATCTAAATTAAAGTAACTTAACACTAGTTCAAATGGTTGACGGTTCAACAGTGAGATAGGTACTAGTCACTTCAGACTTGCATGATTTTAGGAAAGATGGATTTTTTAGAATTGGTACGAAAGAAGGAAATAGAAAGAAATGGATACTCGCTAAGCTGAAAGCGGGCCCGTTTTACAGATAGCAGGTATCGTAACGGTGGAATAAAACGTCGAAGAAAAGGCATTATCGACATGACAAAATGTCATCTCAAGTATTTATCATAGGGTCGCAGGATAGTTGAAATTCCAAGCGGGTGCGCTCGGTACGCTCTATTTATCTATACTTAAGTAAATAGATAAGTCAGTAAACGGTGCTTATCAACACATTATAATTTTAATTGTAGATTTGTGTTCAACGTTAAGTAGATAGGTATCTATTAACAGTTTTTAAGTAGATACCTACGTAGGTACATAAGTGCCTTATTGTAGAAAACAAGTGAGTTCACACGTGTGATATAGCTACAAGGCAATGAACACGTCTCGTATATTATAATTTTAGCGTGAAAGAGTAACAAACATAAGTAGGTACATCCCATTCTTACATCCATACATTTTTACAAACTTTCGCGTTTATAGTATTAACTAATATGTACTACTATAAACGCAAAAGTTTGTAAAAGTTGGATCTCCTGCCAATCCTTACCTACTAGTAGGTAAGGATTGGAAAGCAGAGGTTTATAGATATTAGGTTAGGTATACGAAGTAAAGACTACCTAATAGGTAGTCTAGTACCTATGAATTATATATATATATGTCGCAGTGAGATGATAAAAACAGGGATTGTAGCGGGCTAACCTCGAGAGCCCAACTGCATTTCCATACGTCCACATCACCGTCGATCACATGCATTTCATTATCACTTCAGGAGCATCTCATCCTGCACCTCTCCTGAAAATCACGAGACCTTTAACATTCCATAACCCATCGAAACATGATCATCAATCTTTAAACGCCTGCACTCACTTCATTTGCACTGAAAATAACTTGACACCTTCACTGCACGCTCTCATATCATTTTTCCAATGCACTGCTGCACTTTTCTCGTTAAATTAATTCATTTTTCACGCATTTTAGCACATTTGGCCATATTTTGACATCATTTTCTTGTTTGTTTACACCCGTTCCCATGACAAAATTCACATGCCAAATTCAAAAGTAATAACCCGTCTCACTCTACACCCTATATAAGCCCATACAAATCGTTCACCTGATTCATTTCGACGGCAGCTGAGCCTAGTTCAGCACCCGAAATTAAAGGCCTTGTCCGGGGCCAGCTCGCCCCGGACTCTACAGGTCCAAAGTCAAAGTTGACAACGTTTAGACCTCGCGTGTGGCCTATCTCTGAAGACCTACAAGAAGAAACTAAATCTAAAACCTTAATCTAAAAAACTAAAGTCTTCAAAGTCACCGCGCACATATTCATCTTCACTATCGTCAACCTTCAACCGTCACTACCTGAGGGGCTGCACCTACCTGCTGCACCTACCTGCTGCACAGCGCTTCATCTACCTGCGGCTGCAGCGGAGCTCGACCCGGGCCCTTCCAGTCCGCCCGGCTACCCTAATTGCCGAGGCGGCGGGCCTGGAACGCCGACGACCCGAACCCTGCCTGCTGCTGTGTCTACGCCGAGCCACCTCTTCAATACATAACCTCGCCCATCCCTCTCATTCATTCATACATTCATCAACTTACTTCACACGTATACACCTACGTAAATTATTGTAAATATTCTTATAATTTAATTGTAAATACTTTTATTAACCTTGTATATTTTTCTATTTCTATTGTAATAAATCCCTTTTGGCTGTATTTTGGTTTCCTCATTTCTTTTCAACTGCCGCTTCCCGACAGTTTGGCGCCCAACTTCTCTCTCTTTCTAAACCTTCACTGAAATAGTCTTGTCCTTTTCACCTCACCTTCTCTAAATTCTAAAACAACACTTCATCTAGTGTTACACCGTTTTGGCTAAACCTCTAGGCACTTCACCTTCTTTCAATCATATTTTAAAAACATTACTGACATTGTCACGTCACTTTCATTAGGTCACTACTACATTCACATATCATTATTTTTTTAATAATCTGTAAAAAGTTTTAATTACTACACTTAATTATTCTAACTAAATATTTAAATAAATACTTATTTCAACTTATTTATTTTCTTTATTAAAAAGGTAGTTTGTTCTTAATTTAATATGGAGAGGCCAATTAGATACGGAATCTTAAACAAACCAGAACTTGAATACGAAGTTAAGATTCGATCAGAGGAACCCGCTGAAACCTTGGCACTTTTAAGGAAACAGATACATAGACTGTCTTCTATACGCGCAGCACATGAGATTCCATATTCTCCAATTCTTGCCGAAGAAGAACTTCCTCAAATCGACTTCACACTTAACTACCTAGAAGAAAAAATAAACACATTACTACATGGTGATTTTAAATATGCTGGACTTATCGATACGTACCTCAATCACTTACACTACAGAATTGCACGTATTGATATTAACGACAACCTCGAACTGGATAACGAATTTAACGTACTTAAGACTAAATACAATAACTTAAAAGAGAATTTCGAAAGCTGCACTTCAAGAAATACTGCAAATGTGACTTCGAAATCTGATCCACCTGCCTTTCAAGACTTTAGTTGCACTCCTGCACCATGCACTTCTGCTCCATGCACTCCTGCACCAAGCACTTCTGCTCCATGCACTTCTGCACAATGCACTTCTGCACCATGCACTTCTGCACCATGCGCTCGTACACCTTGTACTGCACTTGAAGCTGCACCTCAGACCGCTTACTCTGAAAACTACAATCATCATATAACTAGAGACTTAAAGAAACATACTTACAATGGCAAGACATGTCCAAGATCTTTTCTACAGAAAATGGACGAATTCTGCATTGCACGCAACTTAAATAAAAATCAACTCGTCGGCCAAGCGTTTGAAATCTTCACAGAGAATGCACTTCACTGGTTTAGATTCCAATCATACCGGAACCCGAACTTGACCTGGAAGGAAATAACCACTCTACTTATCAAAGATTTCGGAACCTATGACTACGATTATAAACTATTAGAAATCATACGCCATAGAACTCAAGGCCGTGACGAACCGATAATAATATATATTTCTATTATGGCTGGAATGTTCGCACGTCTCTCGAAAAAGCTTACCGAGTCGGAACAACTGGAAATTATACTAAGAAACATAAGACCCTGTTATTCTGTTTTTGTAGCACAATCAAACTGCAATACGATTGACGCATTATTAGACACCTGTCAAAATTACGAAAAATATTTGGACAAAGACAAGAATTTTAAAGAACCAACCTTTCAAAATAGTTTGACTTCAGAATTTAATTATAAACCTCGATTCCCTCTAACGGATCCTCAGCCCTCAACCTCTACTAAACCAAACTTTTATAAAACCCAATCTTATACTAAACCTCAACATTATCAACCGACTAAACAAGTACATACTATAACTGAACAAAACATTTATTGTGTACGTTGTCGAGCGCATGGACATAATCTAAACAATTGTACTCAACCAAGATACTTAATTTGTTTTAAATGTGGACATAAGGGTACTAAAACTCCAGACTGCCCTAACTGCAACGCTACAACTCAAAAAAACTAGACACGGACTTGAGAAGCTCTCACTTTGACGCTAACGATTGGAACAACTGGATCTCAACTCTCAAAAACTTTTTCTCTAGTTATAAAATTTCATCAACATACTATTCGGAAGAAAACGATTTTAAGCGACCTTTTGTTAACGTTCAAGTGGCAAACTTAATTATTTCTGGCCTCCTAGACTCAGGAAGTTCTGTTACCATACTGGGAAACAACTCACATCTAGAAATTCTGAAGCTAGGCTATAAACTTCTCAAGTCGGATCCTATCACTATTGCAACGGCCAGTAACCAAAAAATTAAATCTTTAGGATACTTTGATCTTCCTATAACCTTCAACTGTCAAACTCATATACTCAAGGCGTATGCCCTCCCTAATCTTTATCCCTCCCTTATCCTTGGCATAGACTTCTGGAAGAAATTTAACCTTCTTCCCTCAATGTTATCAACTGCTACTCTCTCTAACTCTAAATGTGCAGCAATCCAAACTGAAGAAAGAAAAGTATTACCCTATGAAAATCTTACTTCAAATCAAAAGGAAATAGCAGATAATATAATTCAACGTTTCAAAACTATATCATTCGAAGACAAAGGTGTACTTGGAAGCACTCATCTAATCATGCACAAGATCGACACTGGAGATACTTTACCTATCAAACAAAGATGCTACCGCCTGTCTCCTGAAAAACAAAAGGCTCTAAGCAATGAAGTAGACAAGATGCTAAACTGGAATGTCATTGAACAGTGCGAAAGCCCTTGGCTCTCACCAGTTCTTATAACCCCTAAGAAGAACGGAGAATGGCGCTTCTGTGTTGACAGTCGGAAGCTTAACGCAGTCACACGTCGCGACGCCTATAGTCTACCCCTTATAAGCGAAATACTAGACAATCTGAAAAACGCTAAATACCTCTCAAGCATAGACATCGCTAAAGCATTCTGGGAGATACCTTTGAACCCTGCGGATCGAGATAAGACTGCTTTTTACGTACCTGGAAGAGGAATGTATAGATTTAAAGTAATGCCGTTTGGTCTAACAAACGCACCTGCTACACAACAAAGACTAATGGATATGTTGTTTACTCCAGAATTTGATAATAAAGTGTTCTGTTACCTTGATGACATAGTGATCATTAGCCAAACCTTCGAAGAGCATATCTCGCTACTACTTAAAGTACATGAAAAACTAGCTTTCGCCAACTTAACTATTAACTTTGAAAAATCTCAATTCTTCAAAAAGGAACTGAAATACCTTGGCTTTCTCGTAGACGAACATGGCTTGCGTGCTGACCCTGACAAGATAAAATCTGTACTAGAATACCCTATACCTACCTGCAGAAAAGAAGTACGACGATTTATCGGAACGTGCAGCTGGTTCCGAAGATTCATTCCAAACTTTAGTTCAATTGCCTCTCCACTTAATAAACTTACCTGTTCCGGCAAAAACGCTCCTAAATTTATATGGAACCCTGAAGCTGAAACAGCCTTCCAAAAACTAAAAGAAGCTCTCGTAACTACTCCAGTATTAGCTTGTCCTGACTTTAACCTTCCATTCGCAGTACATTGTGATGCATCTAATTTCGGTATCGGAGCAATGCTTACACAAAATCAAAATGACAAAGAAGTTGTTATCGCTTATATGAGCAAATCTTTAAACAAAAACCAACAGAATTACTCAACCACAGAAAGAGAAACTCTAGCTGTTATAACTGCTCTTGAACATTGGCGCTGCTACCTGGAAAATGGCAAAGAATTCACTATTTATACTGATCACGCCGCTCTTAAATGGTTCCAAAACTTAACGAATCCATCAGGAAGACTTGCTCGCTGGGCACTTCGCTTATCATGCTTCAACTTCACTCTTAAACATAAAAAAGGAAAAGACAATCTTGTGCCAGATCTATTATCTAGAACGAAGACATTTGAAAGAAATTCTTCACCTCAAGGCGTAAACCCCATTACTACGGAAGAACCTTCATCTAACCGAGAAATGGAACACTATAACAAAATCTTACTTGGATGTCAAAACAACCCAGATTCATATCCTAACTATACCATTAAAGATAGCAAACTCTATCGTTGCATTCACTCTCCAAACAGCTTGAACGATGACTTCATCTGGAAAGAAGTTCCACTGCCACAAGAAAGACAATCCATTATACAACAGAACCACGGATCTCCTCAAGAACCTCATCTAGGAATCTTCAAAACCTTCAAAAAGATAACACTACGGTACTATTGGCCTGGTATATTTAAAGATATCGCTAATGTTATATCAAACTGTGAAACCTGCCTCTCATATAAACATCCTAATCATTCTCCTTATGGCCCTATGGGAAAACCTAAAATTTGCTCAAGACCTTTTCAATCAATATCACTGGACCTTATGGGACCACTACCAATGACCAGAAAACGCAACCAATATATCTTAGTCATTAACTGCAGCTTTACTAAATACACCCTAATCTTTCCCCTAAAACGCGCTACTGCGTCTGACATAATCTCTATTTTGGAAAACTCTGTCTTCTTGGTACATGGCGTTCCACAATCCATCATTATGGACAATGGTCCACAATTTCAATCTCGACTCTTCAATTCCTTCTTAAAAAAATATAAAGTTCCTTTTACATCTTACTCGCCCTTCTACTGTCCTCAAGTAAACCCCACAGAAAGATACAACAGAACAATCGGTACTGCTCTGGCTTCCTTGGTTGGCGAAGACCATAGAACTTGGGATCTACACCTACCGAAAATCCAATACGCCATGAATAATTGCGTCAACGCTGTGACGGGATTTACACCATCATTCTTAGTATTTGGACGTGAAACTATCCCTTGCGGTTCAATATACACGCCTACTCTAAATCTGGATGAAACTATCTTCTTACCTCGAAATATCTACGCTGAAAACATTGGCCTCCTCTCTTCAATCTTTGACAAAGTTCAAACTACCTTATACATTGCACATGCTAAAAATAGTGCGCGTTATGACTTACGTCGTTCATTTAAAGAATTTAATGTCGGTGACATGGTTTGGCGTAAGAACTATGTTCAAAGCAACGCTGGATCTTACTTCAGTGCTAAACTAGCACCTAAATTTATAAAATGCAAAGTCACTAAAAAACTTTCACCGTTAGTGTACATACTCGAGGACACTAACGGAACTAAAGGAAAATGGCATGTCAAAGACATTAAATTTTAACTTTTTCATCCATACTTCATGTCTGCTTAACATTATCACTTCATTCATTAATTCATTATCATTCACATAAATCATTTATTCTTTTTATTTATGTATACAAACCAAGCTTTTAAGCTTTAACCTTTTTGGAATCCTTTTCTAATTCTTCTATTTCTAAAATGCTTACCAGTGACGAACTCGTCCTGGTTATCCTTTACTGAAGCCCTAAAGCTTGTTACTAAACCTGAGACTATCTTTAAGTCTTATTCTTAAACTTCGTGCTATAAGGTAACTACTTGCTACCTCTTCGAGCGGCTGACTACTCGCTAAATAAGCCTTAGGTCACAAACTAATTCCATACATGGAGCGGCTGACAACTCCTTAAATAAGCCCTAATCGTCACATGGAACACCCTTTTGGAGTGAAAGTCATTGAATGTGAACTTCACCCCTACCAGTATGACAGGAATAGGATACGAGAAGAAGAATGCAAGGACATGTCTGTGGATGGATATATTTGTAAAGTAGTGTTCCCTAAACTTCTTTAGACCAGCAAGTTCAAAATTTTCTCTGAGTCAAAAATTTTCTGGGGTTGTGGGGGAAATGTAGCGGGCTAACCTCGAGAGCCCAACTGCATTTCCATACGTCCACATCACCGTCGATCACATGCATTTCATTATCACTTCAGGAGCATCTCATCCTGCACCTCTCCTGAAAATCACGAGACCTTTAACATTCCATAACCCATCGAAACATGATCATCAATCTTTAAACGCCTGCACTCACTTCATTTGCACTGAAAATAACTTGACACCTTCACTGCACGCTCTCATATCATTTTTCCAATGCACTGCTGCACTTTTCTCGTTAAATTAATTCATTTTTCACGCATTTTAGCACATTTGGCCATATTTTGACATCATTTTCTTGTTTGTTTACACCCGTTCCCATGACAAAATTCACATGCCAAATTCAAAAGTATAACCCGTCTCACTCTACACCCTATATAAGCCCATACAAATCGTTCACCTGATTCATTTCGACGGCAGCTGAGCCTAGTTCAGCACCCGAAATTAAAGGCCTTGTCCGGGGCCAGCTCGCCCCGGACTCTACAGGTCCAAAGTCAAAGTTGACAACGTTTAGACCTCGCGTGTGACCTATCTCTGAAGACCTACAAGAAGAAACTAAATCTAAAACCTTAATCTAAAAACTAAAGTCTTCAAAGTCACCGCGCACATATTCATCTTCACTATCGTCAACCTTCAACCGTCACTACCTGAGGGGCTGCACCTACCTGCTGCACCTACCTGCTGCACAGCGCTTCATCTACCTGCGGCTGCAGCGGAGCTCGACCCGGGCCCTTCCAGTCCGCCCGGCTACCCTAATTGCCGAGGCGGCGGGCCTGGAACGCCGACGACCCGAACCCTGCCTGCTGCTGTGTCTACGCCGAGCCACCTCTTCAATACATAACCTCGCCCATCCCTCTCATTCATTCATACATTCATCAACTTACTTCACACGTATACACCTACGTAAATTATTGTAAATATTCTTATAATTTAATTGTAAATACTTTTATTAACCTTGTATATTTTTCTATTTCTATTGTAATAAATCCCTTTTGGCTGTATTTTGGTTTCCTCATTTCTTTTCAACTGCCGCTTCCCGACAGGATTTGATCAAGTCCCTCAGTGATATGATCAACTCCCGGCTGATGATAAAAATACCACGCGTTGTGTCATTTCCCTAGCGAAATTTAGTGATTTGATCAAGTCTCCAAATCATTTTAGGGAAATGAAAGAATCATAAAAATGGCTGCTAGATTTCTTCATTTCACTTAGTTATTTGATCAAATGCCTGAGCTGTTTTAGGGACATGATAAAACGAGTAATTAAGTCAACTCGGTTTTAACATTTTACCAAACACGTCTAGTGATTTGATGAACTCCCTAAACAGTTTTAGGGAAATGAAAGAATCACAGCAATAACTGGTGGAATTCTTCATTACCATTTCATCAAATCTCTTAGCTGATTTAGGGAAATGATAAAACTAGTCTTAGAAACAAGATAGATACCCTTTAGGAAATAACTATTATTTGCCATAATTACGAAAAAAGCAAATCCAGACTGTTTCTTTGTGCACAGTGGGTATAATGTAGGGGACATCGTAATTAATGGCAACTGAAGGTCTCCTTTAGGTACGACGACGAGCGAAGCGAGGAGGAGTGTTAGGTAGAACTGTGACCTTGCAGCGCGCTAGCCGAGCAAGCGAAGCGAGCGTGCAGCGGCAGCGGCCGGCGAAGCGTCAGAACCGATACTTTTGATAATACAACGCGTTATATTTTCGCATGTGCCGGGATTTTATCATCTCTCCGAGGGATTTGGATTGGGATTCCTGTTTTTATCATTTTTCTAAAAATATTTAGGGAGTTTATCAAATCACTAGACGTGTTTGGTAAAATGTTAAAACCGAGTTGACTTAATTACTCGTTTTATCATGTCCCTAAAACAGCCCAGGCATTTGATCAAATAACTAAGTGAAATGAAGAAATCTAGCAGCCATTTCTATGATTCTTTCATTCCCCTAAAATGACTTGGAGACTAGATCAAATCACTGAATTTCGCTAGGGAAATGACACAACGCGTGGTATTTTTATCATCTACCGGTAGTTGATCATATCACTGAGGGATTTGATCAAATCCCTGTTTTCATCATATCACTGCGACATATATATATATATGGGTTCTAAAGATACCTCATTTTTTAATGATTTTACATTATCTTACGACGTTACGGTAGGTTGAAAGTAGATAAGGGACTTCCCTATTCATTTTGGTGTTAGTGAAAAAAGTATACCGACGACTTCTGATGACACTGCGATAAGAACTAATCAGCAACATTAAATTACAAAATACTCTGATATAAGTATATCTATTGTAAATAGAGATAATAATGTAAACAACTACTTCGTAGGTAGGTAGGTACTTACCTAATTTATATACTTACTCATCGAGTGACGCTGATTATTTATATTAAAATAACAAGCTGAATCAAGTAAAACACAAACTGTCATCTAGACTAAGATAGGTACCTATTTTTTTAATTTAAATAAAAACATGTAAGTACCTACTTACCTACTTAAATATAATTTGTTCTTAGTAAGTACAATAGGTATTAAACGTAAATTAAAGTTGTGGAGAACATATTATTATATCAATTTGACAACGGATATGTACATTACGCATTGCCTAAGCTCGAAGCATAATTAGGTATGTAGGTACCTGCTTAAGTAGGTAGGTGTATGAAATCCACAACAAATTGAGTCGAGGCATTGGCAATGACATACCTATGAATAATCAAGTTAAAATGTGTACGATAAGCTTAAAACTCCCAAAAAGGTGTTCACACTTCGGAGATCATGAAAGGAGTGGTGTCAACTGAACCGCGTCGAAGACGTCTGCGCAGGAGTGGCTAGACACAGGAAATTAGACGCCATCTTTTATAGCTAGACAGGAAATAGAAGCTATTACTGCAAGTACCTATAAAGATTCACCGAGATTGGGACTGTAATGAATCAAGTCCAATACGTACCTGGTCTACCTATCGGTAAAGAAGATCCCATAACAGATCAAAATCAAAGATTAAGTAGTATTGTACTGAAAACTTGTTATCATAAATCTATAAAATGACTATTTTAATCATGTTAATGATTGTAAATATATTATACGAGCGGATGATGTAAAGAGAGATAATAAGACAGGAACTGAGTCTGCGTCGCGTGTAAACGGCGCGGGCACAGCGCGGGAAAGCATCAAAAATAGATCACTAGTTTCATTATCCGAATCATGTATTTCTGAATTATTTTCACTATTATG
The DNA here is from genome assembly GCA_038024825.1 of Polylopha cassiicola. Lineage (NCBI taxonomy): Eukaryota > Metazoa > Arthropoda > Insecta > Lepidoptera > Tortricidae > Polylopha > Polylopha cassiicola. The sequence goes on from CP149062.1 coordinate 1,422,378, forward strand.
GAAAACGTATAGATATGCTAAAATGCTATATCATTTCTCGACAAATGAAATGCAAATCATTTGTATAATCATGGTCTTTTGTGAACTTCATTTATGATTCCAAACCGAAAACAAAAATCGATAATACTCTTAAGATAACTTTTACCGCTAATAAACATATTATCTTTAACATCACAACGTTAGTATGTGTTATATCCCTAAAATTTTCATGGTTCAAGATGTCTTGACGCGCCTATTTATAAGTTCCAGAGAATTGTTCACTCATGAAATTCCGTGGCTAGTCGCGAGCGCGCGCTCAAAGCAGCGTCTTCGGTCACAGGGACTCGCGGGATATCAAAGTCTTCCGGATTCTTTAAAATATGACCAGTTGATTCCAGTGCTGTGTTGTGTGCATTTTAAGTGCGTAATATTCTACACAGAAACATTACACTGACACGCCACGCTTAAATATGTAAGAGTTAGTTGGTTGAAATTGCTTCGTGTTTCCTTTTCAGTGAATCTTGTTTCTTTTGCGCAAAATAAAGAGAAAAATTATTAAGTTCTTCAACTTTCCGATTAGCTGCACGTTGACATTGACATAGATCAGTATTTTTTCCAATAGTACCCAGATAAAATAGAATAAAAAAGGAAATTTAAATGAATATAATAAATACCTACCTACTATCCCACATATATTGATAAATGGGATTATAATATTCTATTATTTACGCGTATCCCTTTACGTTTTATTAGATATTTACCTAATGCTCATAATTATAATTATAAATCATATTATATATCATACTATAATTTGTAGGTATCTAAATAAAGATTTAAATAGCGGTGTCTATAACAAATATATATAATACTATATACTACATAGTTATGCTTACCTAAGTATAACAATAATATAACTACCTAATTAACACTCTCATTTCAAATATACTTAGGCTTTTTTTGCTTAAAATCATATTAAATTTCTATTTCTTTAGACCTAATTCGAAATATACCTTCCTACCAAATGTCGATAAAAAAATATTTTAAAATACCTAGCTAAATACAATCCATCTTATTAGAAATTCCGTATGCTAGAATAGAGTAAGATCCCAGAGCGATCTGACGTAACTTATTTTCTGACGAATGAAACCTTAAGATTTCAGTAGCGTCTAGAGTGCCTTGAATATCTACGGGCTTGTGAAAACTGTCAGAGTGACACCAGGGCTGGTACCAGGTGAGAAAGGTGACTAAAAATAAGAGTTATCTTACTTATTTTCTCATGGCTCATTTTTATATATATCATGTAGAATATTATTTTAAAGTAATGGATATAAGTGTCAGACACTTGAGATTGACCAGAACTTTTGTCAGACACTTTTAAGCTACCCAAAAAATGGATCTCAAAGATGGATGAACATAAGCATATCATGTTTAGGCTCATTCGACTCGGTATGACGAGCACTTTCTAAACAGAATATGATGATGGTAGTGTTGATGATGAATCCTGAAGACTACTATGGATCTCTAAGTTGGATGATCATAGGCATACCGTGTTTGGGCTTATTCGACTCGGTATGACGAACGCTTTCTAAACACATGATGATGGCAGCGCTGATGATGAATCCTGAAGACTACTCCGGATCTAGAAGTTGGATGATCATAGGCATATCATGTTTAGGCTCATATTCGACTCGGTATGACGAGCACTTTCTAAACACATGATGATAGATACCCCACATGTAAAGGTCTGATGAAAAAAAATGCTGAGTTTCAGTTCAATGTATGGGGAACCCCAAAATTTTGTTTTTTTCTGATTTTATTTTAAAATCTTAATGCGGTTTACAGAATACATCTACGCACCAAATTTTAATAATGTAGCTCTTATAGTTTCGGAATAAACTGGCTGTGACTAGAGTACCCGATTACTTGAGTAATCGGTTACTGAGTAATCAAATTAGTAATTGGATTACATTTGTAATCGATTGACGCCAACACTGATTGAAACAGATAATGCTCGTCATAGCGAGTCGAATAAGCCCAAACACGATATGCCTATGATCATCCAACTTCGAGATCCGGAGTAGTCTTCAGGATTCATCATCAGCACTACCATCATCATATTCTGTTTAGAAAGTGCTCGTCATACCGAGTCGAATAAGCCCAAACACGGTATGCCTATGATCATCCAACTTCGAGATCCATAGTAGTCTTCAAGATTCATCATCAACACTACCATCATCATATTCTGTTTAGAAAGTGCTCGTCATACCGAGTCGAATGAGCCTAAACATGATATGCCTATGATCATCCAACTTCGAGATCCGGAGTAGTCTTCAGGATTCATCATCAGCACTACCATCATCATATTCTGTTTAGAAAGTGCTCGTCATACCGAGTCGAATGAGCCTAAACATGATATGCTTATGTTCATCCATCTTTGAGATCCATTTTTTGGGTAGCTTAAAAGTGTCTGACAAAAGTTCTGGTCAATCTCAAGTGTCTGACACTTATATCCATTACTTTAAAATAATATTCTACATGATATATATAAAAATGAGCCATGAGAAAATAAGTAAGATAACTCTTATTTTTAGTCACCTTTCTCACCTGGTACCAGCCCTGGTGTCACTCTGACAGTTTTCACAAGCCCGTAGATATTCAAGGCACTCTAGACGCTACTGAAATCTTAAGGTTTCATTCGTCAGAAAATAAGTTACGTCAGATCGCTCTGGGATCTTGGACCAGAAGGCAGTAGGCGAGGTTACCAAAAATCAAAGCAGTGGCAACGAGTCAAAAATATTTTGCGATGCTATCATATAATTTCCGGGTAAAATATAAATACTATATGCGGAAACTAACTAAAATATTAATAGTATAAGTAAGATCGGTAGAGATGAAATGACGGTCGCTTTAAAAATACTTATTGAATGAAGTGTACATTTGCAGATTCTCTATCACTGTCTAGTTATTGTTAGCGCATAGCCGAGTCGTGCGTTACGTTGTAAACAGAGCTATGAAATACAAAAACATCTGGCCATCATTGCTTCTGGATCGGTTTGAACTGATGTATCGTTTTCAGTCATAAGTATACTTATTAGGTTCTTATCAATACATAGTATAAAACAAAGTCGCTTTCGCTGTATGTCCGTATGTATGCTTAGATCTTTAAAACTACGCAACGGATTTTGATGCGGTTTTTTTTAATAGATAGAGTGATTCTTAAGGAAGGTTTATAGCCCCCGTGTGAAGCCGGGGCGGGTCGCTAGTTGAAAACAAAATAAAGGTATAAGTGATATTCTTTATTCGTCAATACTCAATCAAGAAATTGACATAAGTTGGCGTAATTTTTCATTCAATTTTATTGCGTTGACGAACGTAGAACATTTCTAGGGTTTAGTTTGTCTTTCATAAGATTATCAATGTAAAAATAATTTACGGAATAGGTAGGTAGCTAGTCATTGGAAATAAAAATCCGCCCACCTTCAATTTACCAGCTGAAAAGATCAATTTCCTTAAATTTTCTTCTGTACCTACCTCATTTAGTATGGGCTAATTTATTTAATTGCAAATATTTAAATATTGACAAACAAATGTACACCTGTCATTTTTCGTATCACATCAAAGAAGGTAGGTAATAGTGGAAACTAGTTTAACTAAAGTGAAAGAACAAAAAAAAACAGAATTCGAACCGTTTTCCACGCCAGGATAAGTCTAGGTCTCTGTAATTTCTAGATCTCAACCTACAAGTCGGTACTTACGTAGATTTAACATAATTGCATTACTATAAGCTCAGAAGGTAAACAAACTGGTGACAACATAAGTAGGTAACTTCTCAAAGGATTACCTACCTACAAAGTTACATAAATAAGGCACATTTTATTATTTTTCAAATGATTCGTGTATTTCATTATATTTAATTATACCTAATCATCAACTCGGTACACTACAACATTGCAAAGTTTGTTTCTGATAAAAAACACATACAGTTTAACACTTCATTATCATTCCTAAGGGACCAGTCCAAAAGGTCCAAATTAAGTTATAGACTCACTTTCTAGACTATAAAGACTTACACACTGGAACTGTAAAGTTCGAACGTCAGAAAATAGCTACGTCTTCTAGAATAGTGGGCAAATAGCTTACAATTTCAAACACAGACCATATACCTAATAAACAACACATTATTGACACAGTACACAATGCCCATCGGTAACGTGAATAAGGAGCCAGCGGTGAAGAGAGAGACCTTCCGGCCTCCGTGGGTGAAAGACAAGGACGCTGAAGCACCTCCACCGTGGACCCAGAGGAAGTTGAAGCCAGTAGACACACCCGCGAAGACCGCCGCTGCAGAAGATACGCCTGCGCCGGCGCCGGCAACTAAAACTTTGAAGCGTAAGTATCAAAACGCCACCTGAAACTCTATGATCCTCTTTTGTGAGTTTGTTAGAAATGTAAAAGTTGTGTTATTTCAATTAGCAAAATTTTCAGAAAGCATAATAAGTAAGTTAAGAAAATACAGGTCGGAAACACATTGAGGAATTAGCCAATTCATGGGTCAGCCGAATGACTAGGGATAACGGATAAGGGTGAAAATATCACCGGTAGATCGATGTTTTCTTTGTGTGGTCTGATTTGTCTTTAAAATACTCTTATTTGTAACTAAAATACTTGAAAATTAGTTGAAACAAGATCTAATTAGCGCAGTTACATGTCATATTTCGTCTAAAAAATCGTCTACACTGCTGCCTAGAATGACGTTTGTGTGCGCCTGCCACAAACCTTCCACACGTAAACAAGTAAGTCTACGTGACAGAAACTTTTTGCAGCAAACAATGTGTAGGAGTTAGTGTTACGTATTAATGTATCCAAATATTCGAACAACTGCGGTATCTACACAAGACACATTATAGATGTGTTACAAGGAAGTTTTTGCTATAATTAATTGAACCCAATTTACTAATTGCAAAAGATATACCTACTATCTAAACCTAAACTAAACATACGCGTTTGAAGAAAAGCGTCATCATTTATAATAACCACTCGCTTTTATGTTATCTCACATTTTGTTTTATAATATAAAAACATTTGATTTTCATGATAAATTGTTCTGGCAATGTAATATAACACATTAAGAACATAAATTGTTCGTCAACTTTTCATTTTTCGCGGCAACTCGCAAGTGGGCTATATTTTACAGTGCATTATGTCTGTAACCGTATGTTTGCGGTTAGGTGTGTTGATATATACAGAGTTGTGACGTCAGCACCTGCCCGAAACTTTGGCAGGAGACACGAGTTCTGAATAATTGACTCTCCCAAACTGCTCATAAGTTGGTAGTCTGGAGTTTGGAACAGTGTGACGTTCTTGTGCCCACGTCTGAAATCGATCAAGTCTTGGTTGTGATCTTTGTGATATTGCAGTGTATATAAAATTGTAAAAAGTGTTGTGTTCCAAAAAGTTACATTTTAGGCGATACTGTTGGTAGGTGAATAAAAAGTGAAAGTTTTTTTTAAAAATGTTTTACTGAATTTAATATACAGCGATGTCCATTATAAAGAACTGAATTTATTTAGTAGGTTTCAGAGTAGTGTCTTTTAGGGAAATTTCAAACGTCTGTATCCTCAGACTGTTTTCCTGCCTTCTTACCAGGACATGCTTATAATTATGTTGAACAAAATCAAGCACTCATATTAAAGTTCAATTAAGTAGGTTGTAATTATAAAAATATAACAAGTAGACATTATGCTATATGTATCAATAAAGAAAAAGAAATGCCAAAAAAGAAAAATGTATATACCTAAGTACGTTTTTCTAAATTTGAAACGTAGTTAAGTAGGTAGATACCAGTAGATGACGATGAGGAATACTCTAATTAATAAAACTTCAAGGATGTAGTCAAATCTATTAATTACAAAAACAAAACGTGTATGTTTGTAGAAACGTAGGTACTGTAACCTACGTAGCCATTATTTTGTTTATATAACAACAATTCACCATTAGGTAAAATGTTACCTAGGACAACCATGTGTACTTTACACATGGATAGTTCAAATAGTTCATTGGCCGAAGATATAATTGCAGTACCAAATCGCATTGGCCAGTATTTGTCGAGTATTTTCTGTTCCAATAAACTCTGAAAACGAAGAGGTATATTTCGAGCTCTCCGGCGTCGGCGATTCAAGATATTTTTAGGCAGGACAGACTTTTACAAAACAAACGAATATACTGAGGTTACGGCTTATGATTTGATTTATAAGAATAAATGAAGAACATTTGGAAGTAGCTGTTTTTATAATAATGGACCAATTTTAGATGTCCTTAGATCATTTTAAGTCAAATGAAAGTTTAATATCACGAGACAATTGGTCCATTTTAAACCAATTTGTACATGTATAAATTTACAAGACAAAATACGTAAGTTCTAGAGCCATGAGTCAAATAAAATCAAAGCAAAATAGTAATAGTAAAGCAAAATGATAGTACCTAAATTGCTTACCAATATACCTAATAGTAAGTAAATCACGTTTACAAAGCTAAGTACCTATGAAAATAAATACGACGCAATACGATGTTAACGACCTTGTTAAATTTGTATTTATTTGAAGGAGTAGGTATTACTCGACTATTACATATCTATCTCTTCCGGAAAACTCTATATCCAAATTATTAAAAATTTCACCTAATCCTGTCTAGAAATTTAACATATCAAAAATTTTACGATTATGTTTGCATAGTAACAAAAATGTATCTACACAGTCATCAAATAGGAAATTTGACAAGTAACCGCGCTAAAATAGCGAAGGTCGGCCATCTTGGCAGCCGCCATGTTTATTTACGTACGCTAATGCCATCAAAATGCACCGCGCCGGGGCCACAGCACGTGCTTCCATCAATTTAAACAAATCCAACTTAAAGTCCCTTGAGAGTAGGTATAATACAAAAAAGAGTTACAGAAAATTGTAAGTTGTTTTCTTTTCCATGCAGCCGCATTAAAGAAGCAATCGACGATAAGAGATAAGCCCGAAAAAAAAGAAAATGGTACATCGGAAACAGTAGAAGAAAAACTTGTCAAACCGTCGGCCGCAAAATCTGCCGACAAAGCATCAAGACCAGCAGATGAGAAACCTAGGTTCACTAAATCTTCATTAAAATCAGTTGATAAAACACCAAAAACAGAAGAAAAGAATGGCAATGACAAAGTAATTGAAAAACCTACGCTAAGGAGCGTACGAACTATAGATAATGATAAATCTAAAGAAAAATCTGTTACAATAAATGATAAAAAACCTTTAGAGAAAAATAGTACATCTAAAACTAACAACGTCACGAATAATAAAACTTCTAGTGACAATAAAACAGCCAAAGTAACAAATTCTTCTACCAAAGAAGCTGTTAAGCCAGCAACTAAAACAACCGGAGTTACTAAGGCAGAAGAAAAAACAGAAGATATGGCTACTAAGCCACCAGCACCGGCAAAGGTAATTATATTATTCATAACTTTTCTTTATTTAGAAGCTTGAGAAAAATTGTAAATGATGCCAGATTTGTAAACTTTATGAATGAACAAAACGAAAAACACCAATTTAAAAATAACAAAATCTCGCCCACGTCACCCGTGCGGATGTTTGATTTGTGCTCAGCTTTTTAAAAACTATTTTACCATTGCACGTCATTACTTTTAATATTATACTTACCTAAATATAAAACCAGTAAAGATATAAAGATTATATAAATAGAAAGACGAATCATTTTGTATTCAAAATTTTAAATAATATTTTAACACACAATTTTCTAAGACATATTCGCAGTTTATGATATAATTTTATGGCTGTCCGACGACCTGGTAAAGGTCACTGGAATTAAAGCGACCAGACTTATACCTAACCTTAATTTATATCTCTGGTTACAATATGATGAAGTAGATGATTCTTTTTTCAGCTTCCACCGCGCAAGCCATCGTTAGTAAAGCAAGCATCAAAGGACGAGCCAGTTAAGAAATGGAGGGATCCCCTACTCGAACGAAAGAAAGAGAACATAGACAAGACCCTGGCTAATGATATACCCACAGGCCACACACTTACCAAGAATGAAAGCTTGAGAAGTAAGTCGTTAGGGATTAGATAATAAATGATTAATTAGAATACTGCATTGAATAACTGCCATGCTGCAATCCATGCAAAATTGGTCAGTATTTAGATAAATTAATAATAAACTACACCACGTTACAGAGGTTTCGATTTAGTTCCATTAAAATAGATCTACTATTAATTAAAAATAGATCCATTATTATTTTGTTCTTTTGTTCAGCGTCATGACACAACATTGACACACTAGCACTTTCCGTCTCAATTATAATTAGAGTGTGTGTCAGATAGTGCACTCAATCGGCGCAAGCGCAATCAAAGATAAATCGTCATCGATTTTGGCATGCAATTCACTGCAACAATGAGATTGACATCAGACAATAAGTTTGACGACATCTTGAATATATATCGCCAGAATTTTTAAAGGAATATTACTGACAAAAATGTTTGGTTCGCTAACCTTTACTATATACAGGATATAATGAAAACCAAAGGCCAAAATTCAAAGGTGCTCTCAGAATAAGCAAACTGCCTAATGAAAATATCATAGTTTTCGAGATAATAGCGTTAGTTTTAGAAACACCTGTATGATATTTAGACTAAAATTTGTTGAAATGAAAGTTCTCCAGCCGTTGCTTCAAAAGCCATAACATTTATGTACACAATACAGAGCCTCTTTGTATTCCAAGAAAACCAGTTTCAGTCCTAAGTAGGAATCTGTTAATTAAGTTCTGAACTCCGAGACATGCCACACCTTTTCATCTCTTGTGCATCAGTCTGATTTGTGGTCTAAAAGCGATCCAAAATAGTCACAGATAGTTCCGCATGCGTCGCGTGCGCCGATCAGGTGCGAACGTTAAAATCACAGTTGCAAATTATTGACACCATAGTGAACTGCTCTATTCAAAAAATATTTTTTTAGAAGTGAAAGATTTTGAATAGTAGAAAGTGATATTGTTATAAGTTTTGTGGTTGAGAGGACTGTTGTGATATTATTACTGTAAACAAAAATGGATGACACTGCTGAAATAGTACCCAATGGCAACGAATTCAATTTTAAAGGTATATCTGAATGTTTGGTTAAATAATCGTAATTTTTAAGTAAAGGTATTTCAAGATTAGGTATTAAAAAAAAATCTAATCTAATCTAATCTTAAAAGAAAAATTGAAATAACTTTCCAATGAAGTATATTTTCAGCTTGGAATAAAACACTATAACGGATTTAATTCGCGTATTGCTGATGTTTCCAAAACTTGGCAGTTCCCATATTCGTAACACGACTGAGCTAAAAAAACTAAATGTGGAATAAATAAAATACAAGGGTCAAATCCGTTATAGTGTTAAATACCAATTTGTAATAACCACGAAGGCATAAGAAATGATTAACAATTAAGTTATTTACCAGTACCATTTCGAACAGGTTTATTAAAACCGGCGCCACCACCTATGCCGCCTCCGTTGCCACCAAAGATGCCTCCACCTCCTGACTTCAAAAAGCCAGCATTAGATCCTACAAAACTTAAGAAGATCGAGCAACTTCGTAGCAGACCCAGAAAACGACCTGACTGGAGTGACATGATGAAGGAAGTTGAAGAGGGAAAAAAACTAAAACACGTAGTTTGTAATGATAGGTAAGCCATACATCTCAGAATCTGTATTGTGAATTCAGTTTCAACAGCATATTAATGGATTTTATTTAATTTACAGATCGAGTCCAATTATAACAAAAGCTAGCGTCGTTAAGAATAAAGATCAATTCATATTTGAATCGGAAAAACCCAACTCTCATAATGCCCTGTTAAAGGAAATTAATAAGGGTATAAAATTGAAGAAAGTAAAGACTAATGATAGGAGTAAGCCGAATTTGGAAGGTTTGAGGAAGTTTAGAAGGCAAATGACTATAGAGGAACAAGTGCAGAAATCAATGTCTCAAGCAAATTTAGCTGCATCTCCATCAGGAGTTTCTATTGCAGAGGTAAATAGGATTTTTTATTTTAAATATACCCATAAAATAATTATCTCCTGTCTGACTATAATTCATATATTTTCTACGTAAACTTACAGGCCCCAGCCCCCGCTGAAGAGGAAGAAATCGACGAAATGGATGACATTGATAAAGTTAGGGATGATCTCCAATCAACAAAGCAACTTCTCGCTATTGAGCTTAGGTAAGATTAAACTTAAGTTATCTGTATATCTAATGTACCAGGGAATCAGTTTGCATAGACACACATTTTAATTAATATATTTGTAATTACAGAAACAAAGAAGCACAAGAGAGAGAAAACAAACGTCTTTTAACAAGAATACAAAACTTGGAGGCTGAACTGGCGAGAGAACGTGCTATTATAAGACAAGAACAACACAAGACAGTAATATCGGTAACAGACGCGTACGACGAAAGATTGGTAAACAGTCTTAAAATGGAGGTCGACAGAGCTAAAGAAACAGCTGACAATTTGGAGAAACAGTATTTGCAAGCCGCTGAAGATAGAGATGACGCCTTAACAGAATTAGAAGAGGTAAAGAGAAAGAATGCAGAACTGGAAAAGAAACTAGAACAAGCATTATCGGTGAGTACATAAGAACTTTTTCTTATATGGCTTTATATTAATCACACGTATTTTAAAGTTGTTTATTCACGCTCAATAACATTTTCTTAGCTTAACTAACGAATTTCAGAATGCCGTCGAAGAACAATATATATCAGAAGAACCGCTTTCTTTCTACCAGAAGAGACAACTAGATTTTGAAAAAGAGTGTAGGTTATTAAATATAGACGTTAATTCCAGTGCTGCACAGGAATTAAGGAAAAGTGCCAAATCTACTAATATTATTGCTAAAACTAACGCAGCTTCTACTAATAGCTACGATGAGGTAATCGTGTCAAATGATTTTATAATTCCACTGCACTTTAATGACGTAACTAATTGCATGAACATATTCTTTCTTTAAACGAAAATACTTACGGGGTTTGAAAATAAAAAAAAAAAACATTTTTCCAGGGAATAATGCCAACAAACTATGGTTCAAGAAGATCAAGTCACGCTATCAAACAACTTTCAGTCACCAAAGATGACAGCTTTGAAGAAGAAGAGGAATCTGAACCGGAAGAGGTAACTAATATTTTTTATTATTCAACTTCATACAATATAAGAAGAAGAATTTATAAATGATAATACATATATAAGAGGAGCAATATAATACATTTTATAAATTATATAAAGTAGATAGTAGTAGATTCTATAGATAACAATAATTATAATATAAGCTAAGTATGTTTAAATTTAAGTTACTAAAGTTTTAATTGTTTTGTTTTTGTTTTTGTTTAAATTGTTCATATTATTATAATGTTTAAGAATGTTTTACCTAATTAGTTATAAGATGCAACACCCGATCCGGGTCCATGTGAAACTTACCTATGTACCTACTTACCTTTATTACCATGGATGCATATAAAGAAATAAAGAATATAGGTATTAAATCTTTGATACATATTCTGTTAATTAAATTTTTGTACTTCGTAATTTCTGGCTCATAAAATAAAACTTCTTTAAGAAAACCAAAGACTAACTTCTTTACTGGTAAATAACGCCATTCCAAGGATAATAGATGAATAACTTGAATAAGATGTTAAGATTATTTATTTTTACTTATAAAAAGTCTACAATTTTCAGGAGGAAAGTGAAGAAAAGAAACAAAAACGACTAGAGAAAGAAGTACGCAACATGAGAAACAAAATACGGCACTTGAAGGAAAAACAAGACATGATGAAGAGAGAACGCATGGCGTTCAAGATGTCACTTAAAAACCAACAAGCTGCTCTGAAGTAAGTATAATGCATTTGGAATAGTAAATTTTACATAAACTAAGTACGTAAGTGAGTAGTAAGTCAGTGAATTGTCCAAAGGGATTTATTTTATTTATTTACTTATTATGCCGTGTGACGGTTCATTTTCTTTCACTGTTCAGAAAGAACGCAAAATGCGACTAATGAAGTTTTCACTACTTAAAGAAGGATATTTTTTATAACAATGTACTTAATACATGTTATTAGTATCTAATATAAGTTAATAAGGAACCAGACGTAGTGAACCTACCAGTTAAAAGATGTTGATCTTAACTAGGTACATATTAATAACATACCTAGACGACTTAAACGTTTTATTTGAAATTACAGAGACGAAAAGAAAAAATACAAGGAGTTGAAGCGCGAGGTAGATAAAATGGCTGCCATGATGAAAGAAGTAGGCTCCGATGAAGAGGAAGACGAAGAAGAAGAAGAGTCAGAGGAAGAAGAAAAGAGCGAAACAGAAGAAGAGACTGAGACGGAGACCGAGCAAGATACTGAGAGCGAAACGGAGAGCGAAAGTGAACCAGAGGTTAGTACAAAGGAAATTCTTTATTTTTACATCGGTTTCCAAGAACAAGGACAATTGAATCCTATAACTTACATTACAACGCTTTTTAATCAGATTTGACATTATAATTTCTGATGCCTTCGCCATAATCGTAGCACGACTGAGCTGACAATAGTCTCATGCTAAAATACGCGAGTTAAATCCGTCTATAGTTTCATTCCAGAGTTGACATTATTATCCTCATTTTGATGCTTATCAGCCTCCTGAATATTTTTATATCAATTTCAGGATGCCCCATTGCCGAAGAAGAAGGAGAATCTGACAAAGCGAGTCAAACGTCACGAGACAAGAGTGAATGCGCTCAAGAAGGGCAATACATTGCTAATGGCTAATGTCGACAGAATGAAGGATGATGTCCTTAAACAGAGAGAGGAATCTGTCACATTACAAAAGGAGTTGGACTCGCTTATTGATGACCTTGAATAAGGAAATATATTTTAACTACCTACTAATTTATTTAAAGCCTGAATAGCCACATCAAAAGTTCCTGAAGTACATTTTGCATTGAAAAATCTGTTTCTTTACACACCCAAGTACCTATGACGGGGACAAGTTATAACTAGCTGTGTCCAGATTATATAAAAGTAATTAGAACAAAGGATTTTAATAGACAACTCGGAACAACTTGTGTTTTGACTAGGTACAGTTCTTTAAAAGCATGTTGGAAACATGGAAATATCTAAACTTCTTCATCACTGCAATATGTTTCATGCTGACTTTATTAAAAAATAGAAAACATATAATATTATCTAAGATTCAATTACAAATGCTCAATTTTGGTGGAAATTTTAGTGTCTTACAGAGTGTTGCTGTAACGAGGGAATAATGTCTTAATTATCATGTACCTACTATAAACATACCTACTTTAAACTGCATTGACCATTTTGGGTGTGACCATAGACAAATAATGGTCTGTGTACCACCAGTTAAGAACCACTGGCCTAAAGCAACACACTGCAAAATTATTATGTATTTCAATTCGATTTTTTTTAGTTGGCAAAACTTTCTTAAATTCTAGGAATATTATTACAATTCTATGAGTTGTTTGAAACAGAAATGTAATGGAGTTTATCACTTAATTAATACACTAATAATTTGATTTATAATATGTAAGAATGGGACTAAATAATAAATAAATAATTAAATTGGTCTCTCTCAATAGATAGGCTAGGAAAGGCTTTTATTTATTCATCACTTATTTATAAATATAATAATAAATGTCAATATTTATATTTTATAATTTACAGTAAGTTTATTCATTTCATGTATTAAATGAAATAAATTTATGTGATTTGTATATATCAATGACTTATTTAAGTTAAATAATAATGGATTGCTTAACTTGTATTGCTGATATAGATAATAAAATTTTACACCAAATTATATTGCATTTGTTTTTAAAATAGTTCTGTAAGTACCTACCTACTTACTTACACATTATTACCTACCTACCTAAGTCTAGACTTAGAATGCTGGTGTCTAGACTTATTCAACTTTATAATATTCGACTGTGGGATTACTTAGAAGTTGGAGGAACAGAACCTTACTTTATGAATTAGCTTAATAAGGTAATATGAAAAAAAATATCGATTTAATTAGGTATGGTTTGAACAAAAAAGGAAACATATTATGTAGATACTTAAGTAGGTACTTTCAAATAACTAGGACCTTTGCGAAATTACTTACCTTAAATTATTTACTGTGTGAAGAAAGACAATAAAGTTAGTTTTAAAAAAGAAAACAAAGAGAAAGAAAATTTCAAAGTTCGAAAACTTTGATGACAGAACTAGCAATGACGGTTAAATTTGATGTTGTAGTGTTATAAATAAGAATAGGCCAAAAAGCTAAGAATAAGTTAAGTGCCGAGCTCTAAGGTGCCGAGCTTAGAGAAGAGACAACTAAATATTGTGAAAAATATTTTTCTTGCTTTACTTATGAAACAACCAGTTTAAAACCGCAAATGTATCAGAAATTATTAAAATAATAAGTTTTTTAGATAGTATAATATTTTTAAAACATTTACTTTTATTACAAATTTGTGACATTTTAATACAAAATACATTTTAAAATGTGAATTTTATTTGAAAATAAAATTGACAATCTAATTAACTTTTATTTCGGTAATATGTTTTCAAATCACTTTATCTAAATTAGCTACAGTGGGTATGAGGTAGCAACATTATTTGAAGTGTCATTTTTAAACGATGCTGCCATAGCAAATAATACAACGGATTACGTGCAATATTATTTATTCTAACATAGACAAAGTTATATAAATTAATCACTATATCACATTTTTAGTTTAAATTATTATCTTGGATTCTTTTAAATTATATTTATCAAAAGTTCTCATTAGGTTATCATGAATATTTTCACATGGCAATACTCCTCGAAGCTGACAACTGACAAGTATTCAAAAGTCATAATAAACAACGGTCATTTTTGGCTATACAAATAGAACAAGCAAAAAGAAGCTTTTAATTAAGTGATTCTCAATGATTTCTAATTATTCGCATTAGTTTATAGTAAAATATTGTCATTGAAATATATAATACATCAAATATGCCTCCGGCCGACGTTGTAGTGTTGCAAAATGTAGTTATGAATAAACCCAAACCAAACCCGCGGAATAATCCAACGATGTTTCAGATATTTCATAATGTTCAATATAATATCGTTCAGCATAAGAAGTACGCTAAGGAGATGAGAAAGCTCTATAAGAAGGTCAGATATAATTTTCAATTAGATAACAATTTGAAATATAGTCTTATTGTAGACCCAATAGACTATTCCCATTAATGTCTCCAAGCCACTTCACCTCTTAGTTAACATACTAAATAGAAATATAATATACTAGCTGTGCCCGCAACTTCGTTTGCGTGGAATAGTTATTTTCCCTGTGTTCTTACTCATTTTCCACTGTTTCTTCGCTCATATTGGTCGCAGCGTGATGTTATATTGCTTAAAGCCTTCCACAATAAATGGTCTATCCAGCAAAAAATATTTTTTCAATTCGGACCAAAAGTTCCTGAGATTAGCGCATTCCAACAAACAAACAAACTCTTTAGCTTCATAATATTAGTATAGATAAGCTTCCGAGGTATTCTCATAAGAAATTACAACTGTCCATCTTCAAGTTATTTTATTATTTTACAGACAAGTGAAGATGCCTTCCGTGAGAGCTTCAAAAATGCTCTGATGTACCTATTTACATTTGGAGACACCAGTGCCAATGTTGATCGAGTTATTAAGTTTGTAGCCACCTTCTGCACAACCTTGGATGATGAAGAAGAGTTTCTCCTGTTTATATTTAATATAATATTTGATGTAAGTTATTTATATTATTTGTATTAATATAATTTTTGTTTTTTAACTGAAAACTACCAAGTATCTATTCCTTTCCAAATCCCTAATCGAGAGAGGGATACAATACAATTGAAAATGTTTTATTTTTCAGTGTCAGTGTGTGTCAGGACAGTCAGTACGGTACAGAGCCAGTCAGCTCCTAGAAGCGGTGTTATCGGCGTTAGGAGAGGATGCCTCGCTGGACGAGGATCTCTGTAACAAGCTGCTTGCGTCACAGGTAAAATAATAATAATGTAGCTGTTATATATGAACAATGAGGGTAGTTAGGTTTGAGTGTGTATATAAAAGAAGGTACCTAAAGAAAACCAGTCTGTCACCTACACCCAGGTTAGTGCATGTGCTTTGTCCTATAATCTGGATACATAATAGTAGCTATATGTCGCTGACTTTTTTTTTACTAATACATTCTATTGATACATTCTTTTCATTGTGACTATAATCTTCAAATCCTGCTAAGAAGAGATGTGTGTGTGATAACCACAAGCACTTTGCACCTATTAATTGTATTTTAGAAATTCTAAATTTCCTATCAAATGCCCAGGATAATATCATAACAGATATTTAACTGTTTTGCCGAATCTGAGATATGTTTTTCCATTTAGCACACAGTCCATTCACAGTGTAGAATTAATGCAAACAGTTTTGTTTAACTTTTTTTAATATAAAAACAATATAATGATTTTTTAAATTCAAAACCTTATTCTATTTGGGAATATTTAGTTTATGTATATAATTTATGTATGGAAAACTTTAGTTCAAGTGTATATGTAAGTATGTAGTATAAAAAAAATGTTTGACCACATATCAAATCAAGTACTTATTAAAAATTGTTTGTATATTATCTATGTTAAAGCTTTTATAACAATTTTTTAAAGAATCATGGGGTCTGATACTGGGGCAAACATATTCTGAATTATAACCACATAAAGTAGATATATAAAAGTCTAAATATGTGTGTATTTATCACTTCTACATATGTTATAGATGCAAAGGCTCCAAGATACTCGCGGCGCGGTGCGGTGCCGCGCGGCGATGGCGCTGCAACGGCTGCAGGACCCCATGGACCCCGACGACGAGGTCACTCGCGCTTACCGCTTCCATATGAGCTGCGACCCCAGCGCTTCAGTCAGGAGGTAACGGGAATTTAACCAAATCAGAACAAAAAAAGTGATATGTGCTTGATAGGTAATTTCAGAAGCTGTCGCTGTTATTACACATAATATATTACGTACCTACTTACTTTTGTGGTACAAAATTGCATCGATTTAATGGCGAAAAGAGTCGCGCGAGTGAAAGGAAGCGAAAGTTACAGACGTAAAAATTTTACGTACGAAACTTTTTCAAGGATATTACCTAACTAGGTATAACTATGTATTAAAAAAGTAAATGTAGGTGTCAAATAAATATTTAAGACTTCAAAAAACGTGTGGTCCAAAAAATGGTGCACAAAAAACTTAATTTGAATTGAACAAAATCTCAATGGAAATAAATCATTTTCTTATTTGCCAATACAATTATTTTATAAAAAATATACAATATAATGAATGATATTTATTTATACCAAGACTAGAGTAGAACAAAAATTAAGACGCCAGTGGGACTTAAACCTTACTTACACCTATACCGCTACGCGCGGCGCCGTGGGCCCTAGACAAGTGCCCAACAAAATGTATGGGATTTGACATCCGCGAACGACTGTCACATACGTCACAAATGTCAAATCCCATACATTTTGGTGCTAACGTTAACGTTGAACGTTGGGCACTTGTCTACATTCCAGTTACACGATAGGTGTCCCACATTGTCCCACAATATAAATAGTCCAATGACCAAATTTAAAATTCACATCAGATATTCAATATAGTTACGTATTGACATAGAATTAAGACTACTACTCACCTGAGCTTTCTCCAGCTAAGATATATAAGGTCTTAGCCACTTACCACCCTCACTTCCCAGGGCTATAGTGATGCAGATAGCAAAGTGTACCCGCAACGTGCCGTTCGTGCTGGAGCGCCTCTGCGACGTCGACGAGGCGGTGCGACGCGCTGCCTTTATGTACATAGCCGCCATCAACGTCACTCAACTCAGAGTGAGACAGAGACTGCTCACGCTAAAGGTAAGATCAAAATCAATAATTCATTCAATTTTGGCTTTTACAAGCTTTTATGAAGGTCAGAAGCGTTGCTAAAGCTAGAATGAAGTGTAGAGAGACCGTTGGAAGGAAGCAATTATAAACTAGCTTTTACCCGTGACTACGTCCTCGCATGATTAGTACTTTACACAATATATGTTTAAAATTTATAGCCTTTGTTATCGTGTGTAAGTTATGTTATTGTAGTTCAATCAAAATCTATTCTGTAGTTTTTGTGTGAAAAAGTAAGAAACATACCAGACATTCTTACAAACTTACGCGTTTGTAATATTAGTAAGGATTTATGTATTTTATTTTATTTGCTGATGTTATGACTACTAAAGTTCCCATAATCGTAGCACACTTGAGCCGACGAAAGTATAACGCTAAAGAGATATTACATTATAGTATTACAAAATTTAACTACTACCCTGATTTAAGATATGAAATATTAAGGTTTTATTCTACGCATAAATCAAGTTACTATAGCTTCAGAAAGACCTTCGTTACTGAGAAGAAATGCCGCAAGAAACTCATTTTTTATGCAGTCTTATGTCCGCTTAGGATACAGTGTATAGTACTAAGTACAGATTTTTTTACATGACGAATACATGACCCTGATTGACCTAGGGTCCTACAGAGTGTACCTCTCACTTCAAGGCATTGTCAACAAAATGCTGGACAGTGAGAAATGCTGGGAAGCCATGGCTGCCTTCTGTGAAGACATAATGGTGCATAAGGAGGCCGCTGAGAGGGCAAGAGAGGAAAGCTCAACTGACCCAATCAGAAAAAAAAGACTGGGCCGAAGGAGGAGGCGCTACGCGCATCTTCTGCCCCCACCGTAGTAGAGCCTCGATGGAGGGTCGGGGGACCCTTCATCAATAAGAGGCCTACTGGACGGAGGGTGTCCGAAGAACCGGGCATCCGAAATATGAAGGGGCCTGCGAAAGCGGGTCTTCCGTCGAGGCGACATAGTAGAATACGTAAGTAATCCTGTGTCGCCTCAATATGATGGTGCGGGCAGACGCTGGTTTTTAGTGGGTAGTCTGGGCATCTTGTTCAGGAGTCCCACATAACCACTCAATGCTCCCCCGAGCTTGGGTGGTATGCGTAAAAGCATTTTCCAGCGACAAAAAAAAAAAAAAAAAAAAAAAAAGGGTCCTACAGAGTGTGGGTAGCACGTCGGCTTGGGCCGAAGGATAAATATTATTTATCGATCGATTTCATTTCATACGAAGCTATATGAAATATTAAACTAACATTCTGCTATAAATTTCATATATGTACCTAGAATAATTATAATATGTTACGCACACAACAACCTCAAACATAAGGAAATATTCGGCGTCTCTTTATTAGCTTTTATTTATACAGGTGGGGCTGTCGGAGCGCAGTGTGCGCGTGCGCCGCGTGGTCGAGGAGATCCTGGTCCCTGGTTGGCTGAGCACATTCAAGGGGAATATCGTGGAGTTGCTCAAAGCGATCCGATTGGATAACGCCCACGACGCCAAGGATTCGCAGTATGTCGCTGGGAAACTGCTGGAGTCATTGTTTAAGTATGATTCTTTGTTTACGATATACCCATGTTACACAGAAAGCAATAACCCTCCCCCCGCACCTATATAGCGCTTACGTAATACTTGAACGGCCCCTTAGTGCTAAAAGAATTATGACACTACTAGTCTACTTACTATAATACCGATGAAAGCTCTATTTTCTTTTATAGACCGAGAAATAAAGTTTGTTTTGTTTTATGAGATGTCTCTCAGTAAATATTTCACTGTACCCACAGTAAAGAATATTATAGGTATACATACATTATATAGGTAATTTGTTGTAGAAAAAAAAAATTGGCAATAGTCTGAAACATGAAATTAATTAGACACTTAGCTAACATAAACTTTCATAATTTCATTGATAAGTTATAGGCGCGCTTTTTTTTGTTTTTGAGTGGGTTTTATCCTTATATTATACATATAAAAAACCTCTTGTATAGTCTACTAATAAATACCATATCAAAAATCCGTTAAGCATACACAGGAAGATTACAACAGACAGCGGGAAGGAACTTTGTTTTATTACATAGTATAAAACAAAATTATAAAATACTAGCTCCCTAGGATCCCTTTTATTATAACCTATGTCACTTGGGAATAGTGTAGCTTTCCAACAGTGACAAATCGGTCCAGTCGTTTAGGAGCCTATTCAATCCAAACAAACAAACCTTTCCTCTTAATAATATTAAGTATAGACCAACTGGCAACTGTAATTCAAATATCCATCACCTCCAGACGCCTACCGATATCGGAACTGCTGATATGGCTCCCGACAGACAAGTCGCTGCGTCTGATACCGGCCGAGAAGCTGAACAAGGAGACGGCGTGGTACTGGCGCCACCTGGCGGAGCACCTGCAGGCCGCCGACGACGACGAGACGCTCGAGACCGTGCTGCCCGACCTGATCGTGCTCACCGGGTATATAAGGGCGTAAGTACTATAATAAATACTGGGTTCTTATGATAAAGGCGGTTAGTAATCATTTTTGATGCCTTCGCGGCTGTCACACATGGGAATAAAACAACTATAACGGATTTAAATCGCGTATTTTATAGCTAACTATATAGCGTAGGTCAGCAAATAAAATAAAATACTCGATTATTTTTTTAATTAAAGATTATAAGATCGATGGCTCACTTAAATGAACTTAAGACTTTAAATTTCTTAAAAATAGACATTCTTTTAAAAAAAAAATACTGATAAAAAGTTTTATCTTGGTTCTAAATACAGATTAAGACATAAATTTAATATAATTTGGTAGGTTTATTATACATCTGTGCTCCCTCAGACAAAATGTTCTTTTTCCATATTCAGTTCTGTGTTTTAATAATTTAAGTTAGTTCGAGTTTAGAAAGTGAATGTGATTTCTATAGGTATTTTACTCCCTCTATTTTTTTATTTGTTATAGTTGTTTCATTCCAATTTATATACTAAGTTACAACAAACATCTTTTTCTCAAACATGCAATGAAATATCGTCCTTACGTGCGTCAAAACACGCCAGGAAATATATCATTCCTGGCCTAGGCCGGGAAGTAATTTCTTTTTAATTTGAATATCAACATGGCGTTGATCTTCATAAACAGTTTAAGCAACCGTTTTTTTTTTAATACGTTAGAACTTTATTGTACCAAAAATATTCACGTTAATGCCTATATTATACACGAACTGAGAATAAAAAAAGAATCTGTATTATTAGATTAATTTCAATTTTATACTTGTCATGATTTTTAAAAAGTATTGTTATTTGTTTAGTTTTCTGGTATATTTAAGTTACGAATGGCAACATTCGCGCTGATCTATGATTGGCTATTGTATATTTTGACCAATGGCGGACGAGCGAGCGTGGCCAATCAGCGGCGAGCAGCAATCAGAGCTGTCATGGTAGAAGTCGCGGGAACGAAAAAGGAGATGGCTGTCTTTGGACAAATATTGTAAAATGAATTCGCAATGTTTAGAGGTTGGAGGTTAACGGCCTGTTCAAGACTTATACGCTAATACGATTGATAACTAGAAGTTGTTAAGTAAAGGGATTTACTGGTACATGTTAGAAGTTGTGATTCTCAAGAACGGAATAAAGTAATCAAGTTGTATTTGGTGTAAAAAAATAAAAAACCCTGTTATTCAAGTGTAATTTATTTTATTTGAATGTTGTATTTATTTATTTCATTGCATTACTTTGAGAAAAGCACTATACATGCCTAGCCGGGAAGGGGCTTGCAAGCCTCGTAACAATATCCGGCCTCCCTTCGGTCGGCCGTCTATACTGTATACTCGGCTCGCAAGCCCTCACTTCCCTGCGCCTGCAGTAATGTACTATTGCAATCTGAAATACAGACAAAAATGAAAACATTGAGCTTCACACTTTCTGTAAACATTGAGAGAGATGTAATGACAGCACAAAAAGGGCGACCAGCTCACTACCATGCTGAGACTTATAGACACAGCGTTGTTTTCCAGCTAGTGCTATAGTATAACATAATTCCAGTATCGTGGAGTCGCCGTGTCCGTCGGAGGCGGAGGACCCGGTGGCGTTCGGCACGCGGCAGTACGTGCTGCACGAGCTGGGCTGCATGCTGCGCGTGTACGACGCCACCGACCCCGCCGGCCGGGCCGCGCTGCGGGCGCTCGTCAGCGACGTGCTCACAGGTCAGTGCTGGCTCTGTACTGTAGATTAGAGGAAAATGTGTCTTAGAATGGACATATATATCGCGGAAGTCATCTTAGAAATATAAAATAGCTAACTTGGTGATACGCCAATTTGATTATTGTATTATGCCACTTAGTTTTACATAAATGTATCTAACCATTGAACATTCTTTACTACCTATATTTGTTAAGCAAGAAAATAGACCATAAGAATGTGCAACGGCCAAGTCACACAACATTAACTATAATAATAAAGAAATCCCAGTAAGGAACCTTAGACTTGGCACGACTTTGTCTAAATTTCATTACTTTTTAGAGACAAACAAGCAGCTTTATTGAGGCTTGGCTAGTTTTTTACAGAATGTTTTTGATGGGATTCATATTTATTTCTTATGTCTCAGGCGACTACGGTCCTCTAAGCGCCGACGTGATCCGGTCGCTAGTGTCTGCGCTGGGGCTGGTATTCCCGGAGCTGTCGCCGCGTATGGAAGTGATATGCGGCGTGATCTCCGCGCTGCGCGACCCGCCGGAGCCGGAGATGCCGCCGCCGCCGCCGCCGCAGACCGACACCGCGCAAATGAAAATGAAGGTTTACTTAAAAATATTTATAATATTTTTTTAAACTTTCTAGCTTGACACCTTGAGAAGTGGTAATCGATATTAAAATAACATGCACGAACGTAACGCGTATAGACGTTTCGTTCGTTTGCTATCATCGATTAGCACTTGTCTAGGGGTTGTTAAAAAGTGGCGGGAAACCGTTAATTTACGGTTAAATCGTTATTATAAATGAATAAGTAGGTAGTAGGGGCTCTGGCCAGACCATCTAAATTATATATTAAATTCTATTATAAAATACGATCCTGATATTTTTATTTGAACTACTATTTTTTTAAAAAATAATAAATAGCTTACTGATAAATCATTTAGGTACTTGATAAGTGCGTGTATTTTGGTTTGACATTTATTTTATTTTTGTTTTTTAGCGTGCCCGCCTACGTGTCTCTCTAAACGTAGCTATAGAAGCGCAGGAAGAGGCGGTGAAGGAGGAAAATTACGCGCTAGCAGCTGAATGCAAAGCAAAGGTAGTTTTTACATTAATTGCTAGTTTTTTTTACTATCTGGAAACCGAGCTATGCACGGAAAGAAATAATTTTATTATAAAGGTTCCATCAAATTAACAACGTCAATAAAATATTGGTGGCGAATATAATTTATGTTAAAAAAGAATCTTTTCGCCGCAATTTTGTATAAAAAGAAATAATGGTTTAAAAGTTATATTATTATTAATAAAGGGTATAAACTGTCCGTGTTACCAGTTAAAAATCAAGTTATTCTGTATTTATATCTTAACTTATTCAGAATTGCCATATAATGAATAAAATGAAACGCTTATTTATTATAACTAAAGAGTCACTACTTAACAATGTAAATAGGTGTTTTTATTAAGATATTATTTCATATTATATTGTTATTTTTTAGGTAGCAGATATACAGAAGCAGCTGGAAGAGCTACAAGTCCAAGCGGCGCCGCCTCCGCCCCCGCCGATACCGGTACAATTATTTTTAAATTACAATATTTCTAAAATACAACTTCTAAAAATTTTAGTAAGAAATTAGCCTTAATTATAGCTTCATGAACTAATCTTTTTTTTTGTCATTTCTTAGACAATAAGAGAAAAGCTGTCAGACTCGGAAACGCTCACAAAATGTTTGACAATTCTCAATTGCGCGCTGGACACACCTCAATTGACATCTGTCACGCCCATGCTACAGACAATCTTCAACGAAATGGAGGTAGGTACAGTCGTCGCCCGCTACTACCATGACATGATAATTAATTCTGACTGTACACAATTCGAAATGAAGATAAGATGACTCATCAAATTTGTGCTAGGCTTGCGTTGGCCGCTCTGGCTCGTCCGCCATTGGTCAAAATATGTAACAGCCAATCGCAGATCAGCGTGAATGTTTCCATTCGAAACTTAAATTTATTAGTTCATATACAAATAACAATGCTTTTCAAAAATCATTACATTATACTTAATGCACATTGACTTCAAAGCTAATTCAATCTGCTATGATGTGTAAAAACTTTTTTTTCTTACCTTTTATCGACTTAAATGACATATATTATTAATTTACAGGTGGAGATATTTCAGAACCCAGAGATTATAGAGACCGCCTTACAGACGGTAGCGCTGTATGGAATGCTCGATAAAAATTTCGCCAAAGACAACAAAGCTTTCTTTTTTGCTAACGTAAGTATACAACTGAAACCAAAAATCTTTATCGCTACGCAGTATAAAACAAAGTCTTTGTCTGCCCGTCCCAATGTAAGCTTAAATCTTTAAAACGCAACGGATCTTTTGAAGCGGTTTTTGATATATAGTATTCAAGAATGTTTTCTAGCACCCGTGCGAAGCCGGGGCGGGTCTCTAGTATTATATGATTTTTAAGCAACTTTAAAAGAAAGGAGAAGGTTCTCATTTCGAATGAATTTTCTGGTTCTGACCCCAAAAATTTCGGTAGGTTGATCGTAATTTTTTTTTTTCCAACTACTTTTTTAATTTAATAATGTTACAATTTACGCAAAATAATTATTTCATAATTTAGAAAAGGGTAGTTTTTCAAAATTTGTAATTTAAATATAAGGTAGTTTGCATAACTGTATAATTCACTTTAGCGTTAGACTATTGTCAGCTCAGTCGTGCTACGATTATGGAAATTGTAAAGAATCCGAAACGTCAGCTAATAAAATAAAATAAAAATACGCGAGTTAAATCCGTTAATAGTTGTTTCATTCCAATACTTTTTTAATTTGTTAATTATTTTATTCGACAGTTGATAGACACGTCCAACGAGCAAATAGTGAGTACGGTGTTACGTTGCATAGTCGACCTGCTCTGCGTACACGGCGCCAGGGTGTTCGAGGACGACGTCACTGAACTGGGAGACAGCTCCAAGATGGAACGCAGCAAGAGGAAAACGTACATCGACGCTATCGACGAAGATGGTGAATATTACATACTAGCTTTTGAGCGGTATTTCGCTTTTTTCAACTTCATTAGGTTAGGTTAATTGCAACAAAAACAGAATCAAAATCAGCCCATGCGTTAGGGAGCTATGATGCCACAGACAGACACACACACACACACACAAACAAACAAACACGCACACGCACACACACACACATACACACACACAGACAGACAGACATGTCAAACTTATAACACCCCGTCGTTTTTGCGTCGGGGGTTAAAAATAAATGAATTTTGGGGACCACAAGCATCTGTTTTGACATATTAATACTTTTGTTTCATTTTTAACCCAAAAAATATGTTTTTCATGCTTACAGGTAACATATCGGAGTCAGCATTGTCTATTTCACCTTCTCACAGCACAGTTATAGAGTTACTATTGAAAATAATGGATAGTCCTGTAAGTAAATCGACTAAATAATAAAAATATATATTATATGCTGGTATTTATCTAACTTTTTTTTATTTCAGATAAACCTTAAATAAAAATCCTGTCAATGATCAATACCACATTATGCAGTAAAGATTATAATAATTAGACGTATTTTTTTATATTATAAATACAGACTAACATATGAACACTTAACTTATCTTTTTTTTTTCAGTGTGCTACATACAGGTTGATTATTGTGGAGGGACTCTGTCGATTATTACACTTGGGACAAATAGAATCACCCTCTATATTGAGCAGATTGCTGCTACTCTGGTTTAATCCAGCTACAGGTACGAAATATATGTTTAAAAAAATAAAAAGGCTAGAGAGCTGATAAGGTTATGGGTTCGAATCCCATAAGGTCTTAGATAGTATTTATGTTAGTTAATTAGATCAGTATCCACTTATACTCAATCATTTATTTTGAAAAAATTGTAAACGATACTTTCTGATGTCATTTTGAATCATAAGTATTTTTTTTTATATGTTATGTACTTATTTATATAGCAACAGCCGGTCTAGTGATCCTTTGCCGTAAAAGTAACGGTGGCAGGCTCGAATCATGCTAGAACCATATCATGTTAGTGTAACCAGAATCCCTACTAATATTATAAATGCGAAAGTAACTCTGTCTGTCTGTCTGTCTGTTCCGCTTTCACGCTAAAACTACTGGACCGATTTAAATGAAATTTGATACAAAGAAAGTCTGGAGCCTGAGAAAGGACATAGGCTACTTTTTAACCGACTGCAAAAAAGGAGGATTTCCACGCGGACGAAGTCGCGGACAGACGCTAGTATAATATAAAAACAAATCTCGCAATTCAGTCCATATGCCGAAAAAAGTTGTGAGATCCAATTAACTCGACTTGGCATGGGCACTGCCATGCTGTATTTATGTATGTTCATTAATTAAACTCTTAAGCTGTTTAGGACTAAATTTTTGTAAATCGATCGATATGTATATAGATTAGACTGTATATAAAGTAGTTTATCCTGCATTTAGTGCTTTTTGTATTTCAGTTGAAGAAGACATGCTTCGGCAGACGATAGGCGTGTTTTTTCAAACGTTCCCCACCAACGTCGAGGGAGCCCAGGAGCAAATACAGGTATATATACCTACCTACTACAAAAGGGAAAGTAACTATGTTTGTCTGTTACCTCATTACGCTTAAACCGCTAAACATACTGATTCAGTAGAAAATATGTTCGGATATAAAATATAGGCCTTGGGAATTGTGAAAAAGAGCGCCAATGCCACATTGTCATAAAGTTCAGTTATCTTCTGACCTTAATAAGAGCCTGCCTCAATAAAAGCCTGAATAAAAAAAAATGATTTTGATTTTACTGAGCAGAGATAAAAATACGTTATGCATCCACAAGTTATATACTAGCTGTATAAAGGATGTTTAAAGCGAACACCCTTATACAGCCGTTATACAACTTATATTGGAATTATGTGGTACCAGGGAGTGATAAAGACTGAGTATTCTTTTTTACTTATACAGCCGTTATACAACTTATATTGGTATTATGTGGGGACCAGGGAGTGATTAAGACTGAATAATTTATTTTTTACTTATACAGCCGTTATAAAACTTATTTTGGTATTATGCGGTACCTGGGAGTGATCAAGACAGTAATATTTATTTTTTACTTATACAGCCGTTATACAACTTATTTTGGTATTATGCGGTGCCAGGGAGTGATTGAGATTAAGTTTTTTTTTTTTTTCAGTTATACAGACGTTAAACTGCTTATATTGGTATTATGTGGTACCTGAAAGTGATTAACTAATTTTATTACAGAAAGCGACTTTGCCTACATTGAGAGCACTTGCGAACGCGCCGTCGAGTTCGCCCCTCGCTGAAATAGATCAAGAGGCAGTTGTACGGTTCATCGTCTCACTTACGAGAGTCAACCATGAGGTAAGTTTATATGAGCATAGTAGCCTTCTTAGGAGTGGCACGTGACGTCACTTTAAGGTAATAAGTGTAGCGTCATAGTGTGTCAGTGGTACGAATATGGGAACTAAAGTTTTCGAAACGTAAATAGAATTAAATACGCGAGTTTAATCTGTTTTTTCGTTCCAATATAAAATACTCGTACGCTAGTTAAATCCGTTATACTTGTTTCATTCCAATATAAAATACGTTAGGTAGTTAAATCCCTTATAAATGTTTCACTCCAATTGTTCGTCAAGTTTTTAACCTACTTGAAAAGAAGGAAGTTTCAATTCGTCAGGATCTTATTTCTTTTTAATTATAATACAGGACTGCTCTATATTGACGGCCTGTGTACCTGAGTCTTGGATGTCTTATATGTATTTATGTATGTTTATCCGTTGTCGTGTTGTAGTACCCATAGCACAAGCTTTGCTTAAAGGACGGTCGCGGAGCACAGCGAAAAACGGACTCTTCAAGGAACCTTCAAGGTTACTGTGTGAGCGTGAGGGCACTATTACTACGCGCGTGCGACAGAGACAAATAGAAAAGGAGCAACGTCTGTTTTTCGCTGTGCTTCGCATCCTTTAGTTTGGGACTAGATCAACATATTGTATACCTGAGTCTTGGATGTCTTATATGTATTTATGTATGTTTATCCTAGTACCCATAGTACAAGCTTTGCTTAGTTTGGGGCTAGATCAATTGGTGTGAATTGTCCATGTGTATTTTATTTATATGTTGTTTTCCAGCTGACAGACAGTCAGGGGTCGATGGCGATGCTGCTCTGCAGCTACCTGGTGCGGCGGCCGGCGGGCTCGGAGGTGGCGCTCGCGTGCCGCATGCTGGCGCTGCTGGCGCCGCCGCGCGACGCGCACCAGGCGGCAGACCTCGCCACCATGCTGAGGGACCTGTGTCTTGTGAGTGATCCATCATCAGATCAAACGAGGACTCGATATAATGTATATAATTCCCATGTTGAGAACGAAAGTGACCTAACTCGAAATATGTTTCTACGCGAATTAAAATTTGAATGCTAGATTTAGACTTATAATACATTGAACACGTCAGAACATGCAAGAACACGTTAGAACATACTAGAACACATCAGAACATTCTAGAATACGTCAGAACATACTAGAGCACCTCAGAACATGCTAAAACACGCCAGAACATGCTACAACACGTCAGATCATGTTTGAACACGTCAGAACATGCTAGAAGACGTCAGAACGACATTATATTACATAGATATAAAATACTAAATATACTAAATAATATATATAAAAATTATATACCATATATGTACATAATTATAATGATGAATATTTTTGACTCGGAAAATGCTATTCATAGTCATTAAGCGCATGTCATATTTCTTATTAACCACAGAAGTTACCCGATAAGCAGTCTACTCGCAACTTGACTCGCTACCTAGGATCGATAGAGGCAATGGAGCGCAATAGCTTGAATAAAATGTCGAACACAGGTAATAATAAGATGTTTTTTTTATACAGTAATACCCCGGACTTACGCGATAGGTGGGTCCGAGCGGTTGCCGTGTAAGTCGAATTCGCGTAAGTCGGGGTTCAACGTTGCATATAAATACATATAAAGTTTGTTTAATCGGGACCAGAGTTTAAAGAAAACAATAATTTAGAAGAAAAATGTTTAATAAAGTGTAGGATAATAAAAAAATATTACATTGTTATGAATAAAGTAAGCTAAACCGAAGTTATTTTGATGTCGAAGGCTTCATATATTCTAACAATGTTGCCTGACGAGTTAAATTTTTCTTCTTTTCACGTAAAATTTCCTCGTAGCATACCAGTATTTTTTTTATCCCTCGTTTTGTAGTAGAAATGCGTTCTTCATTAGAATCAATTTTTTCTAAAATTTGTAACCCCTTTTCAATTGAATTGAGCCCTTCTGTTAAGTTTGCAATTGTCATTTGATTTGTGTATTTCTTTTCTTGTTAGGCTCAAATGACTCATTTTTCGTTCTTTTAGACGACATAATTAGAAATTATAAGTAAAACGCACTGCGCACTTAAAACAATTTCACGCGGAACACGTTTAAACCTGTCGCAAATTGAACACTGAGTCGGCGGAGCGAGAGAGCCGATGCGCGCGGCAATCAAAATGAAAAACCGCGTATCTTCGAATTCGCGTAAAACGGGGTAGCGTAAGTCGGGGTATTACTGTATATTATATTATGTTTTTCGTTTTTTTTAGTTATATAAGAAATAATGTCAAAATACATTTTTTTTAGGTATTACGGAAGCTACTATGCAAGCGGAAGACAGCACAATGACACATGTTGGAAGAATGACGACGTCGCTTCGTAAGTATAATTTAGAGCTCGGCTTCACACGGATGCTACAAAACTCCTAAATCACTCTATCTATTAAAAAAAACCGCTTCAAAATCCGTTGCGTAGTTTTAAAAATTTAAGCACACATAGGAAACGACAGACAACGACAGCGACTTTGTTTTTATGGTGATGAAGTGATTTACTAATAATTATACTGTACAATACTGTGCTCTTAAATCTTCATAAAGAGCAAAATTGTGATTTATATAAAAGATGATACGTCATACATTAATTTTCATTATCGGCATAACAAAACGCACTTTGATTTTAAACTATACTGTTTCAGCCACAGCCCACCCGTTAGCGAGAAGCACGCATGTGGTCATCAACGAAACAGTCGAAGAGGAACTGGAAATAGACGAGTCTTCACCCACAGAACCCGTGTCCAAAATTACAGAAGGTATTTTAATAGTAATCTAGTCGGCCCGGCGAATTTTGTACACACTTTTTGGTTTTTAAGAGATTTTTTTATCTCGTAATTTTTAGAATTTCTTCATTGTATAAATCTTCCCTGGACTTAATATATTATATACCTAAATTGTCCCAGACGTTCTCGAGTTTGAGCTTATTTTTTGTACATATAGATTTAATTATTTATTTTTATATGTATATCAAATAATCTGATAATTAATAGACTAGACGAAAGAAAGAAAGAGTAATAGAAAGACTAGATTACCGATAAATATTGGATATGTTTTCAATCGAGCAATAAATGACAAAGATAAGCACTTTAAGTCCGGAAGTCGGGACTCGTCACAAAAATTGTACCATAACCACTCCTAAACTTTAAAAGCACTCATCTTTCTCATGTTTTGTTCGTCTAAGAAAAGAAAAAATACGTGTGCAATAATTTTTAATAATCTAACTTAATAAATATTCCTTTTGGCAATAGAAACAGAGATGGAATCGAACCCAGTGGACAACTCGCCCGACTGTATTCCCGGCACGCAGCCCGAGACAGAGGACTCTGTGCCAGCTGAGGACAAGAGTGACAGTGACAGCAGCGGAGTCTCTCCGGTTAAGAAAGCTAAAGTCACTAAAAAAGGTATTTTCATAATAATTAACAAACTAACACATTTAACTCGCTTATAGTAGCCGACTGAGCTGACTATAGTGTGAGAATGTCGTCAGCTCAGTCGGCTACGAATATGGGAACTGTATAGTTTTCGAAACGTCAGCATAAAAAATGATATATCTGTGTTAAATCCGTTATAGTGATTATTTTCTTATTTTTTAGTTTCTCTTACTTAGGTATCCACTTATTCTTAAAATGTATGTGTGTCATAATATGAAATTATGTACCTATATGAAATTGAATATATATAATAATGAGATAATTTATTATGTACATACATAAAGAAATGTAATATGTAATACCTATTTAGCTAATTGGTCGGATATTGGTTGGTTGTTCAATAATTTATATATTCAAAATAGGTTATTACAACATAAACTAAGTACTTAAACTTGCAATGAGCTTACTCTGAGTCTATTTGGAGACAGTCAAATGTATATATAACTAACATTTACTATTTCAGGCAAAAATAAATTATCACTTACGAAACAAGGCAGCGGGTCTGATAGCACAAAACCGGGTCGGGGTAAAGGCAAGAAGGCGAAAGAGGAGAATGGCAAGAAAGAAAACGAGAAAGGTATTAAAAGGAGCCGGTCGCAGAGGTCCGTGGTCGACGTGGATAGAGGTAATTAAGATTGTGTTGCCTCTTAACAATATAAATTATATTCGAAGCAAAGCGTCTTTGAAGAAATTCATAAAATATCGGTTACGTATTTTTAGGATTCCGTACCTAAAGGGTAAAACGGGACTATATTATTAAGACTCCGCTGTTCGTCCGTCCATCTGTCCCCAGGTTACATCTTATTAACCGTAAGAGTTAGCCAGTTGAAATTTTTACAGATGTTGTATTTCTGTTGCGGCTATAACAACAAATACTCAAAAACAGAATTATTTTTTTTAAGAGGCTCCCATATAACAATCATCTTTATTTCCGTTATTATAGATAATGCTACGAAACCCTTTGTCTACGATTCCGAATCGTACTTAGCCAGTTTAAGTGTTTATGTATGTTTATCCGCTGTCTAATACCTATTCGCTTCGCTTAGCCTGGGACTAGATTAATCGGTGTGAATTGTCTAAAAACATTTTATTTATTTATCTACAACGTTCTATAACATATTATTTCAGCGAAAGCAAAAACGACGAAAGCGAAACCTCCCCCTAAGTCATCGCCGGTGAAAGACGCTGATGTGTCAAACGTGACTATTCGCAAATCGACCAGAGGGCTGCAGTCTAGTTCTAGCACGGATTCCGACTGCAATGTTAACGTCAAACAAACAGAAGCTAAAGGCAGGGGAAGACCTAAAAAGGGGGAAAAAGTGGAGAAGAAGGAAAAGAAAACAGGTACTTATTAGAAATTATCAAATACTTCTTTTTTTAATTAAAATTTAAATAAAAAATCTTCATAATTCCTGATGCCTTCGCGGTTATTATATATTGGAATGAAACAACTATAGACAATTATTTTTTCGTTGTTATTGTTATAATCAGGAGAAAGTTCTTATATAAGAAAATAGTTAAAAACTCTCGCATATAATTAAAAAAAAAATAACAGAACCACGCGATAATAGCAACATCAATGTACATAATTGTAAGAGTACCATCTTAATGAAAACATCTATCGAATCGATTGATTAATGTAGGGTTGCTTTACCGGGCGGGACGACATCTGCCGGGACTGCTAGTAAATGCTTTGAAGAAAAAAACTAAGTTATATATTTAATACTAGCGGCCCGCCCTGGTTTCGTCCGGATCACTTTTTTTTATAGCCTATGTCACTCGGGAATAGTGTAGCTTTCTAACATTGAAAGAATTTTCCAGTCGTTTAAGAGCCTATATTGATCCAAACAAACGAACAAACAAACCTTTCCTCTTTATAATATATATTTAATACAGGTCCTAAACAAGCGAGGCCGACAACGCGTTCGTCCGTGAGCTCCCGAAGCAGCGGCGGTTCGTTCTTCACCGCCAACGAATCCGGAGACGAAACGGAACTGCACACTATTGTTTATGACAATGAATTGGTGAGCCATGACGCGCATTAACTAACTATTTCACAGTGGTGTCTCCGCTGTTATTCCATTGGTGGGTTTGCTCTAAAGCTCAGTATGCCAGGTCTAGAGCGACCAGGGTTTCTAGAAAAGTGCTGATCGATAATAACGAACGAAATGAATGCGTTTATTACATTATACACCTGTGTATAATGTAATTAATTATAGGTATAGTACATTACGCACCGAGGCCAGTAAAATAAAAAATGTCCCAGATCACACGTAATTGTCGTTCGAGGCGAAGCCGAGGTTGACAAAAATGTGATCTGAGGCTTTTTTTATTTACTGGCCGAGGTTAGTATACTATTTTTCTGTTCGACGAATTTCTGTGCGGCAATTTCATTTAGCGCAGCAGCCAGCAAGTTGGCACTTTCTAGCCGGAGGACAGAAAATTATATTTTTCTACTCTTTTCTTTGTACAAAAATATCATTATAATTAAAAACTAATGGTATTGAACAAAAAATACCAATCGAATTTCGATTGATAGATCGTAGTTAATATTAATGTAATTAATGCTTAATGAGCAAGTCCAACTACATGTGTCTGCGTGTTTGAAATGCAGGTTCTTGCCTGCTTACCCTGTGATTAACCCACTTACATTTTTTTTACAGCAACAATCGCTTTTGAACGACTCCAGTGAACTGGCGGACAGTAAACGGATCTCTACCGGAAACGTGACGATAGCTGAAACGCCGGAAGTCAGCGAAGAGTAAGTTTTTTTTTTACTTATAGAATATTTTTCTAAACAGTGGAATAACTAAATAATTTTATATCTTGGAATGAAACAACTATTAACGGATTTAACTCGCGTATTTTTATTTTATTTTATTTGCTGACGTTTCGGATTCTTTACAGTTTCCATAATCGTAGCATGACTGAGCTGACAAAAGTCTAACGCTAAAGTGATTTATACAGTTATGCAAACTACCTTATATTTAAATTACAAATTTTGAAAAACTACCCTATTCTGAATTATGAAATACTATTGTTACATTTTACGCAAAAAAAATTTTACTTTTATACATTACAATTAAAACCTAATAGGGGGCGTTACTAGCGCTTCGGAAAGACCATCATTACTGAGAAGAAACGCCGCAAGAAACTCAGTAGAAAGTCATTTTTTAGGACACTTCTATATTTACAATTAAAAAATATTATGACATTAAAATTAAAATTATACAAAACCAAAAAATTCAATTAAATTAAAAATGAAAACTAAGTCTATGCAGTCTTCTGTCCGCTTAGGATTTGATGAGGTGGACTACTGGATCCCAAGCTGCTGGAACGGAGAAACCATCTTCCCTATTGAAGCAATTACAGTTGAGCGGAGGCCTGCCGTATTGCCATTTGTGAGAGGAGTTACAGACAAGATTGAGAAGATCTTGAAGCGTGTTTCCATCAAAACATACTTTAAACCGCTGAAGAAGATTTCTCAACTTTTGAGACCAGTAAAATGTAACATCCCCTTACAAGATGCAGGAGTATACAAGCTGGACTGTGATTGTGGTCTCTCTTATATAGGGCAAACAAAGAGAAGTATTGCTACTCGTGTGAAGGAACACATAGCTGATGTGAAACACCGCCGTTTCCGGAAGTCTGCAGTCTGTGAACATGTCATGGATAAACCCAACCACTCTATCCATTTTGATAAAGCCCAGGTCCTTGCGAAGGAAGTCCGTTACTTACCTAGGATGCTTCGCGAGGCAATTGAAATTCAAAAACACCCGAATTTCAATAGGGAAGATGGTTTCTCCGTTCCAGCAGCTTGGGATCCAGTAGTCCACCTCATCAAATCCTAAGCGGACAGAAGACTGCATAGACTTAGTTTTCATTTTTAATTTAATTGAATTTTTTGGTTTTGTATAATTTTAATTTTAATGTCATAATATTTTTTAATTGTAAATATAGAAGTGTCCTAAAAAATGACTTTCTACTGAGTTTCTTGCGGCGTTTCTTCTCAGTAATGATGGTCTTTCCGAAGCGCTAGTAACGCCCCCTATTAGGTTTTAATTGTAATGTATAAAAGTAAAATTTTTTGCGTAAAATGTAACAATAGTATTTCATAATTCAGAATAGGGTAGTTTTTCAAAATTTGTAATTTAAATATAAGGTAGTTTGCATAACTGTATAAATCACTTTAGCGTTAGACTTTTGTCAGCTCAGTCATGCTACGATTATGGAAACTGTAAAGAATCCGAAACGTCAGCAAATAAAATAAAATAAAAATACGCGAGTTAAATCCGTTAATAGTTGTTTCATTCCAATGTGTAATAACCGCGAAGGCATCAGAAATTATTAATTTTATATCGAAAATAATTTTGAGCCATTTACTAATAAAAAATCGTGTAATGTTACTATACGTACGTATATGCTCCTCGGTAAGCAGTACACGTATTCTGTCGGTACTTAAAATAGATAATTAGATACCAAAACGTACAGATAGGTACTCTTCGAATAGTATATATGTATATTTATTTTTGTAAATTATTAATAATGGCAGCATCGTATAGATCATAGTTTTACTAAAACTGTCTTTAAAAAAATATATTTAAAAAAATAATTTTTCGCCATAATATCTGGCAATACTCAAACTCAGCAAAATATAATAGGTATATACAGAACACATCAATTGCTAACGTATTTTTATCTATTCCTTGCTAGTTTGGTCGTTATGGGTTTGCCGTAGCGACTTTAATATATTGATGTTTTAGCGTTCCGTTTAATATGTCTTCAACTGTATCGTGTTTCTTTATAGATACGCGCTATCGATTTAAGTATTTGAACCACATTTGACAACTATTGACAATTGATTTCAGGTCTGATTCAGAACCAGAGATAATAAAAACAAAAGGAAAACGAAAAGGAAGTAAAAAGTAAAAAATAAAATTGATAATTTATTTATTAAGCATGTTTTTATCACGAATGAACTATAGACAAAAGGTTTTTTTTTTAAATGAATTTAGATTCTAATTTCGTATAGATCATTCGTAGATATATTAGCGTAGGTACACTTAACAAATATTTTGTACTATAACACATTTTATAATAAATGCATTTGAATTAATATTTGTCCGTTATTTTGTTACCTTACGGCTTCGTCGGTGTAACGTCAAAATCTATTTAAGACGAATTCAGATTTAATATTGTTCAAATTGATTACAAACATTATAAAAGAGTGAAAAATTACGCAGAAAAACTTTTCTTATGAGAGTAATTCGCCTTTGTACTTTAAACTACTAAAAAATTAGTAATATTAACAATTTACACATTTATTATTACAATTTTGAGCAATTTAGCCGTAATCAAATTATCATTTCTGCATAAATTTATTACCAAAGACAATTCTTAGGAACAAAATTAAAAACAAACTACAATCTAACTTTTGGCAACATAGTCCTGTCCCGGCCAGTTGTGCCAACCTCGCGACGGCTTGCCGGTGGAGCCCTGGGTCCCTTTTGAATGGTGGTGCTTAGTGTGGTACCAGTCAGGGTTGCCCCATCCTGGGTAGTGATTTTTATCTGTGTATGGTCCATCCCAGCTGAAACACAATATATAGGTAAATCATTTGTTAACCAAAAACTCTGCTCATCTCTCTCTCTCTCTCTCCCTCTCTTTCTCTCTCTTTCTCTCTATATCTCTCTCTCTCTCTCTCTCTCTCTCTCGTGAGTGGGTGAGTGCTGTGTATGTGTCTATGGCATCATAGCTCCTAAACGGATGAACGGATTTTTATTCTGTTTTATGTTTGAAAGGTGAATGAGTCGGGAATGCTATGTTTGATAAAAATCAGTTCACTTGTTTAAAACTCGATGAGATTAATTTATTTCTCATTATTCCATACTTTATAATTACATAGATTTATGTCTCATTAAATAAATGTACTCATAGTGAGATCGTCAAAAATATATAAAATAAAAAAAAGAGAAAAATATAATTAAATTTCAAACATTATTAGAAATTTACAAAATGTCATTAACTATGTTTTTATTTCTCACTAACTAACTAACTAAGCAATAGCCTATTATTGCCGAGTTAGTTGACGATAGAGACTATTGATATGTATATTCGTTGGTGATTATACATTATGACATCATCGTGTACTACTTACTTATTGTCATAGTGTGAGTACGTAGTGCTACCCTCTGTACTGGAAGGGTCATTGAACCTATTCTTGATCATCTGGTACCTCGTAATGATGAATTCAGCAGCTCTCTCCGCTATCATCATCGTTGGGGCTACCGTGTTACCTTTAAAATTTAAATCATATTATTATGATCGTTCATTCAATATTCAGGGCAAAAGACTGACATATGAAATGCCCTTATACGACTTTTATTAAAATATTATCTTACCGGAAGGTGCGGTTGGCATTATTGAAGCATCCGCAACTCTCAGACCTGTAATAAGGCAATATTTTTTCAAGGTTTAAATTTTTTGATTATAGTAATATAAAATAAAAACTGATGCAGATTTAATACGAGTCATAAAAAATAATTCAATCGGACTATAGAAAATAATTCATTATTCAACGGACATATTTCAGCATAAAATATACGATTAAATCAAATAATTTATTAGTAAATAGGTATACTTAAAAAAGTACTTTTACATGTCACACGAATCTTTGGAAGCAAGCACTTTTAAGTTTTTTTCTTAAAGTATTTTTTTATAATTCATCTTACATAAGTAACGTGTAATAAACGCATCAGTTAAGCTAACTAATTCTTTATAAACCTACCTTGAACACCATAGACCTTCAACTCCGTATCGACAACAGCCATAGGGTCATATTTGGCGCCCATTTTACAAGTCCCCACTTGGTGGTTCTCGGGCGCCGTATGTCTCATAGCAAGACATCTAAAGAACTCGTCAGTCGGTCCGTTGTCGAAGCCCCGGGCTGTTCTGCACTCGTCGCCATAGTCCTTTAGCTTCATGCCATATTTTTCGCGCAAAATCTGTAAAAATATATGGATTACATAATCATATCAAGGATCATGGGCGTAGCAAGGTATGGGCAGAGAGGGGGAGGGAGAAGTTCCCCGTATGTTTTGATACCCTTGCGAGTGTCGAAAATTACCTTCGATATATTCTTAGTTTGTTTACGGTTGCCTCCCCTCACTTAACAAAATCTACGCCCTTGCCCAGGATTGTCATACATAGTGATAGTGGCTTAATGTATGTCGGAATAGTCATGATTAATTATATTTTCTTTGTCCTTCAAGTTATTACCAAAAATATTTAGCACGTATTTATTCTTTTCGCAATCGAAAGATAATTGACTAAGATACGCGCTTCAAAAGTTTGGGAGACCCCGTGACGTCACGTTAGGTATGGTATAAATTGTAACATCAGTGTTATATAAACTCTGATTTCATTTTTTTTCTGACAAATATGAGAATTTTATGATCTAAACGTTGTTCATGTGCCTAAATATGTTTCTGAATAGATTGAACTCTACTTTATGGCACTGCAGATTCAAATCAATAAATAAACTAAATAATATATGCAATAACTACACATGTTATGATGTTAACATCATGTGACATGTCTAAGTAATGGAAAAATATTATAAGGGTAATAAATTTTTATAACGCCTATTGCGATGGCAGACAACCTAGACCCGTATAGATAAGCGATAGCAGTATAGTATTTAATCATTAAGCACCTACATACATTGTTTATGTATTAAAAATCCCTTTGCATTCTTTACGGCCTTATAATGCTGTTTTATTTATAATGTTACCTCATCGTATCAATGTTATTTATATCGATGGATAATATAATGTACTTATTAAAGAAACATCACTAAATTATAAGGCTTTTTGAATAGAGCAGTAAAGTTATTAATTCTGGCTTAACCATTGCAATGCTACTTCCGCTTATACTCTTATCAGCTTAAAAATAATCCAGCTTATATTAATTACGCTTATAATAACAGCGCTTACCTATCTTATAAATACTTTGCATGTTACAATTTTGCTTATACCAACCTCATCTGTACGGACACTGCTTACAACAACTCCGCTTACAATGACTGCTTATAAGGAATACGCTTATAACGACTGCGCTTACGACGATTATACCTATAATGAGTTTGACAAACTGCTTTTCTAGAATAGTGTCACAACTCGAAATAATTTGTTACTCCATTTAAGACTGTGAACCATCACATATAAATTTCAATTCAGAATAGTAACACATTTCGAGTTGTGACACTATTCCAGAGAAGCAGCGAATAAAGACGCTTCTAATGATTCCGCTTACGATGTCTGCACCCATTTTGACAAATACCGACTCTGCTTCTAATTACGCCGCTTACGTTGACGCTCACACACACAAATGACAACTCTGCTTACAATGACTGCACCCTATTTTGATAAATATCGACTCTGCTTCAAGTATTCGACTTATTATGACTCCGCTTATAACGACTACCATGCCTTCTACTTATAACGACTCCGCTTATGACTCCTAACCACATCTTACTTATATCGACTATTATCCTTATAGCTAGCTATACTTATACCTACATAGACAATCGATAAGACGAGTATCGATAAAATACTTACAGTTGTATTAGAAAGTCTATACGCAGTCCAGGCGGCGTCGACCAGTACATCCAGGTCTCGGCTGTCGAGGAAGTAGTTGGGCTGCATTATTGGAGGGTCCATGGGATCTGTGGAACGCAGGGTGAGGTAACCACGACTCTTTGGGTGTAAGTTTATCGCTGATATTCTGGAAAAAGAAAATTGTAGTAATTTCTGATATTTTAGCACTTTACATTCACATTCACATTTATTTATTGCTTTATGTTGTACATAGATCTTACATTAATTATAGTTTCAAACATAAACCCTGCTAGGGCACTGCAATATTACAAATTTATAATTAATAATTAAAAATAATTTTCTTACTTACTTAAACTATCTAACATTTTATAATTATCTTACTATAATATATACATAAATATTTTTATTCTAGAAATTCGGGTATAGTGTAGTAGCATTTATGAAGCAGAAATGACTTTAATTTACTATTAAATAGGGAATCTTTTGTTATATTTTTATTTCTGGTTTTCTTTTCTGGTAACTTATTATAAATTTTCACAGCCATGTGTTGCGTTCCAGTACTAACCAATTTTAAATTTGTAAAGGCACTTACTTACTAATTTATTTCTTTTTCTAAGGTGAAACTTTAGCGGTTATTATACCTTGGAATGGAACAACTATAACGGATTGAGCTCACGACTGAGTTGACAATAGTCTAACGCTAAAGATTAGATGTAACGTCAGCAAATAAAACAAAAAACGCTTGTTCAATTTATTATAGTTGTTTCATTCCAAAGAAAATGACAAGAGTTTGTGTACTTTGCTAAGTTTGAGAAATTATTTAATTACCGATTTAAATAAAATTCTTACTATGTACCACTTTATTTACAAAATTGAAGCCAAATTAGGCTGGCATTTAAATGAAGTCATACTTACGAGACTGTTCTTCTATCGTGAATATCCTTGACTCCGGCCGGGTCAACCAAATCTCCATTGCTACAAGACGCGTAATATCCATTGAAGAAGTATTGGATGTCCGGATCTCTACCGCCCCTCGCCGCCGTCCGCGAGTTTATTTTTCCCGTAAGCTGGATACAGGAAAAAATACATGAAAAAAAACCGTTAAATCCTTGTATTAGTTAAAGGCTTTCACCACACTAATATTATAAAGGCGAATGTTTGTGAGTGTGCATGTTTGTTACTTCTTCATGCAAAACGTTTTGAATGGATTTTGATAAAAGTACAATTATATAGCTTATTTCGGTTATTTATCAGAATAATAACGATATTGTGTAAATCATCGTGCGCAGAAGAAGTCGCGGGCAAAAGCTAGTCAATATCATATTTTTGGGGCAAGTTCTTTATTCACTTATTTGAATTGGGCCTTTAAATCAAGGTAGTTAGGTTGACGTTCTAATAACACTTAGGTCCTTAGGGCCTTAGAAATGTTACTCTATAAAACGCTTCTGACCATAAAAACGTAACTCCCAGTATATAAGGATAGGGATATTTTATACCTAAGAGTTATTTGACTCAAAATGCTATAAACGTCGCTCTGTATGAATATAAAATGATTTTTAGCGAGTAATACGATTTAGTGCCCCTTGCCTTTACACAACTTGTAGCCATATAAAGACGTCGTATAAACTTCTATACAACCGTCAAAAATGACTATTACACAACTTTACTGTGTCATGCGCTCCTAGTGAAAAAAAGGTATCCTTTCCGTGCAGTATTACACTTTTCCTTTTTCATCAATTGCAACCAGCATCCAAACATACCTGAGACATGCCCGTAGAGGACAAGGGCCCGTCCCTATTCAGGAGATAATCGGTAGCAGTGGCCCAGTTCAATTCAGGAACGTCTGGCTCCTTATTCAAGATAAAGTCCATGTCGACACCAACGTGGTTCTGCAGGTTTTGACCGACACCTGGCAAATTCTTGTGAACTGGGATGTTTAGTTTTTCTAATGCTTCTCTTGGGCCAATGCCTGATAGCAACAATATTTGAGGCGAGTTCAATGTACCGGCTGAAAGGACTACCTGTAAATAGAGGAATTTGTTTTGTTATATTCTTAAAGGTATTCAAAATAGCCTAGGTATTTTGTTTTTGGGACGATGAAGATG
This sequence comes from Polylopha cassiicola, assembly GCA_038024825.1. NCBI lineage: Eukaryota > Metazoa > Arthropoda > Insecta > Lepidoptera > Tortricidae > Polylopha > Polylopha cassiicola. Next base: position 1,464,149 of record CP149062.1, read on the forward strand.
CCAGAAATTAAGTAACATAAATATACTGAGTTTGATGGCATTTCTTCGTGTCATAGTGCTGTAATGAGACCGGTTAGGAAAATTATAATATATTAATCAGACATTTTTATATAAACATTTTTTTTGTTTGGAACTGAATACTGTCTTTACTGCAATACTGATCTTTCGATTGGGATGCATCTATGCATACAAATTACTGTTCACCCATATCCACAACTCACCCACATGGTGCTACCAACTTATGGTGCTATACCTACAACAACTGAGTATAGGTATTATATTTATTCATTGATCAACGCGGTATCATCTCAATTCTTACCTCCTTTTTCACACCAACGGACCTCTTCTGTCCGTTTTTAATGTACTCCACAGCAACTACCTTGTTGTTTGACGGATTCAGACGTACTTTAGAGACATGCGCGTGTAGCATTACGTGTAAATTCTGCCGCTTGGCCGCCGGTCGGAGGAAGGCTCGCGCCGTACTGAATCGAGAGCCGTAACTAAAACAGTAAAGAATATATTAGGAACATTACTACCTAATAGAAGAAGAATTGGTGCGAATTCGAACCCAGTTATATCTATATAGTAGGTAGGTATAAAAAATAAATATCTTTGAACAATTCACATCAGTTAATCTAGTCTCAAACTAAGTAAGTAAAGCTTGTACTATGTGTACCTACTGGATAACGGATAAACATATAGGTATAAATACATTTAAGACATCCAGGACTCAGGTGCAGATAGTGTTCATCACATTGACATGCTTGCGAGGTTGCGGGTTCGATTGCTGCCCCTAGCAGGAATCGAACCCGCAACCTCTGGTTTCGTAGCCAGGCGCTCTGAACACTAGAACTACAGGCGTCAATATAAATATGTAGTTTTGGTAGATGAAAATAATTGTCACTCCCAATCATGCAAATGGACACACTCATTTGTAGTTGTAGAATAGGTTATTAGCACAAAATATAATTAGGAATCCAAGATAAGACTACTAAGATGTGTTAAGTATAATGGTCTTACTCATTCATGGTCTGTGCTATGGTGAACCCGGTGATAGTTTCGCCGTTCAGGTCGCTAGTGGGAGGGAAACCCAACTCGATGGCTGCAGACACCACATCGTGGGCAAATTTAGGAGCATATCGGAACTGTTAAATGAAAACATTAGGTAGGTACTTAATATGAAACATTTTATAAGTGACTAGCGGTTCGCCCCGGGTTCATACGGATCCCTGTTTTTTTTTTAATTTTCCATAGCCTATGTCACTCGGGAATAGTGTAGCTTCCCAACACTTGAACTTGAAAGATTTTTTAAATCGGATCAACCGTTTTGGAGCCTATTCAATCCAAACAAACAAACTTTTTCTCTTTATAATATTAGTATAGGTATATATAAATGCTAAAAGGTTAGTCTCGTATATGGTAATTTGGAACCAACTTTATCAATCGAAATTCGATCGATATCTATGGTTCAATACCATTAATATAATTTTACCAAGATACGGTTAGGTAAATAGTGTAGTTGGAAGCACGGTGCCGCGCATAATCACATACTTAGCTGTGAGTTCAAGTCCCACTGGGAGTCTACTACTTAAAATACTTCCACTCTTATCTTGGTACAAATATTGACATGTGGATTGTCAAGTTAACCAACCTTTTGCACCGGCATAGGGCCTCCAGTGTTATGGTACTCTCTGGACACGCCATTCCCGATTTCTTTGTTGTCTTCACTTTTGAGGAAATAGGGTAGTACGTCGTACCAGGACCAGCCGGTCGCGCCGTCCACCGCCCACGCGTCGTAGTCCGCCGAGTGGCCCCTCATGTACATCATGCCGTTTATCACTGAACAACCGCCTGGAAATTCATATGGGAATATTAAAACAAATTGGGAATTCATTGATACATAAGATATTACGTTGATAACTACGGTACTACGTAGCTAATTACCTTGCTAATTGTTGTTTGGTATTTTTATCAAATTATATTAAATAATCTAAACCCAAACTAAATACTTACTTAATGACATGATTTGTATAAGACCTTATATTTTCATTAACCTGACTTCGAGTCAGATTGAGAGGATACAAGAGGTCACAATGGCTTGACTGGCTCATCATAATTTCAACTACTTAATCCGTTTACTGCTGAACATAAATGTAGAACAATAAGACATAAAATATATATAAAATATATATACTATGTACCTACCTACTAAAGGACGGTTGCGGAGCACAGTGAAAATCGGACGTTGCTCTTTTTCTATTTTGTATCTGTCGCACGCGCGTAGTAACAGTGCCCTCACGCTCGCACAGAGACAAATAGAAAAAGGGTAACGTCTGTTTTTCGCTGTGATCCGCGACCGTCCTTTACTATTGGTAACTACTGCTGTCGTTAACTGCACCTCCATATTTGTCCATTTCATACAAGCTAGGAGGTATATAACTCACCCAACATCTTCCCTCTGGGCCAGTCGCAAACCCCTCCGTTAGCCAGGCACGCTCTCTCCTGTGGCTCGGTCTTGTACATCCAGTCTGTCTCTGGGTTGTCCCAGTACGCAGTCACCCACGCTGGCACGGATGACTGGGTCGGCTCGTCACCTCCAGCCTCTATTAGTAGTACCTGGTGATAATAAGATTACATATAAACTAAAGCCTTCCTGCTATACGTAGACAGACATATTTAAATAACAGTAGGTATATGAACAAGACAGCTGTTATTTTTTTACGCCGGTTAACTCTGAAATTCATTTTCTATAATAATATGGTTCCTTATAAAGGTTCCTGGAAAATCCTATTTAGTTCGTCATTTGTCACATCTCAATACAATTTTTGTATTGATTATTTAACACTGATCAATGTGACGTCATGGGTATCCATGATTTGACGCGTTTGTCTATTCTAAGAGAATGAACCTGATAAACTCAGGTACGAGTATCGGAGTATGCTGTCAAATAAGACAACGATCATAAATCAATAACCACATCTTGACACATCTCGATTATAAATAGTTTTTTATACAACTTTAATAAATTACAGAACGAGTACCGAATATTCAATTATTTATTATGTTTACTAAGGAAAACCACAAGCCATGTACAATACTCGTACCTATCTATAAAACTCATGTCATGATTTTTTGTTTCGAAGAAGATTTCTGAGTCATTGAGATTAACAGATACGGGTAATTTTGCCATAAAATCAATTTAATAGAAGTAACTCTAAATTACATACTTACAGACTTACTTAATTTCGGTCTAAATGCACAAATGTTCTAGAAAATAAAAAAAACAGATAAGTAATCTAAAAAAATCTGTGATTTTCAACTGACGAAAAACACGGAGGAGGTTCTCAAGTCGTCGCGTAGGATTTTCTGTATGTATGACAATGCCTAACTTTTTATTCATTTTAACGGGCCGTTGGTTTCCTGACTACGAAACCGGAGGTTGCTAGTTCGAGTCCTGCTAGGGGCAGATGTCAATGTGATGAGCTCGACCATTTTTACAAGTCTTGGGTATGTATTTATGTACGTTTACCGTTACCTAGTAAGCAGGTAGAACCCATAGTTTAAGCTTTGCATAGTTTGGTACTAAACAAATTAGTGTAAATTGGCTAAAGGTATTTTATTTCCTTAGTCAATCTGATTATTATGGCGGCAATGTTATTATGGCGTCTGTCGGAATTAAAAAAAAAACGAATCCTGTAATTTTATCATACCATAAAAAACATATCAAGTTCTTGATCTCGTCTGTGTAGGTAGGATTTTTTTGTAAAATGTAAAAACATTGTTAGACAAATAACGTTCATTTAAAAATAGGTACCACTTGTCTATTTTTTAACGTGTTACTAAGGGTCTCGTAAATTTAATCGAAAACATATTACTATTTCCATCACATTAAGATACGTCACTTCTATAATTCTTTATAAATATATTTAGCTAGCTACCGGGCCTGGCTTTGCACGGGTCACTATACAAACATTGCCTGACATAAAGGACATAACAAAAAAATATTCAATTTGCAGTCGTTATGAGAGTACATACGTTCAGTCATTCATATTTATAATAATTATAATATGAAGTTCTTGCTGGTATATATTTTACACAACCATAAAGCGTAGTAAATATACTAAATCCCTATATACCTATTGAAATAGTCAAAGACTTATCGTATAGTACACAATACCTAGGCTTTAGTATTTATGTAGGTGCCTAAGTATGTACCTAAAGATGGACAATACACGGATTTTCACGTTAATTAGTCAAGGACCGATGGATATACTGAATGGGAGGCCGATACGCGTTTTAATGAAGTACCTGGATATACTTATACGAAGTTAAGTATTTAGTAACAGTTTAAATAAGGCTTCTTAGGTATGACGTCATTAGGATCAGAACTGTCTGACATAATTTTTACCCACGACGGAACGGAGCAGGTATACATATGTGTTAAGTTTAGTGAGAGATGTTTGTTTGTGTGTGCGTTTGTGAAAAGTAATGTTCCCACCTATCTTATAAACTAATGATCCGATTTTGATGCGGTTCTCAATAATATAGCCCAGTGTTTAGTCTAATTTTAGAGCAAAAATCATGTTTACATTAAGTACCTACCTACAAACTCGATGCCGATTGACGTTTTATTTTTTAGCTTCTGCCCGCGACTTCGTCTGCGTTGAACTCCTCCTTTTTTGCAGTCGGTTAAAAAGTAGCCTATGTCCTTTCTCAGGCTCCAGACTTTCTTTGTACCAAATTTCATTTAAATCGGTCCAGTAGTTTTAGCGTGAAAGCGTAACAGACAGACAGACAGACAGAGTTACTTTCGCATTTATAATATTAGTAAGGATGCATTACGTTTACAACGAGACAGTTGTTACTTGTGACCACCGACAACTGTCATGTTGATGAAATAGTAGCCAAGTTCTTTGTTGAGTTGTTTTACGGAAACACAGCAATTTTTATTTTTAGTTATATGTCAATTTATGATAACTTGTTTTAAAATACTGACTGGCACAAGTCCTAGAAATGCCTTATTTGAGAATAGAGTCAAGTTACCATTACACTTTCTCACATGCTTACCTTCCATTGAGGATTCTCCGATAACCGAGCAGCAAGAACAGAGCCAGCAGTTCCTCCTCCGACCACTATGAAGTCATAGCTCTCAGCCAGGGTCTGTTCATCAGCGACGCGGTGGCAAGGATCCGCCAGGTCGCACCGCGCGTTGATGTATGACTCCAGGATCGTCATGAAGAGGAGGAACTGGCTCCCGCAGACTGAAGCCATCGGCGGCCCCACCTCCCGGATTGGGCAGGCGCATGGCTGAAAGTGATTATGGAATGTAGAGTAACGACATTTTGTTATTTTCTAAAATAATCACTTGTTTAAATTTTGTGTATTTCTTTGTTTATATATTATTGACGATCTCACTATTAGTACATATAATATGACAATTTAATAATTATAATATATGAGAAATAAATGAATCTGAATCTGAATCTGAGTAGGTAGTCAGAGTCTTTATGATAATTTCTGATGCCTTGGCGGTTAGGTACACATTGGAATAATAAATAAATAAATATCTTTGGACAATTCACACCAATTGATCTAGTATTGTTATACAACTAGCCACTGATATGTCTAACATACCTATATGTGCTTCTAAGTGCCTACAAATATAGGCCTAAAAGAATCAACATTTATTTATTTTGACAAATAGTAGTGGTGGACCCTACTACGGTACCTATATTGAGTGTCAAATACTGTGTGATGCACACTTAATATAAGATATATTACATAGTCTACCTTTCTCTATTGTTAAGTCTTTAGTCTGTGGTCAACGTCCCGTAGACAAGGAGCTCTAATAGCTCTCAAATAAACAAATGTAAAAAATATGGAAATACAGTATTTAAAGTGTTTTTATGTGTTTTAAATGAAACCCAGCGACGCACAAATACATCGGTATACGATCTCACGCCTTTGACAATACAGCTATGATATAGGTATTTGAATCTCACTGTACCTACTACAAAGTACAAATGACTAGTAATTTCTACAACCGACTGATAAAAGCATAATTAATTACTTACATTGTAATTATGTCAGCAATTTTTTCTCCGATTTCATCAATACAGATCGAGTAATTGGTATAATGACATGATGTACCAATTCCAATTATTGGAATAAAGTTTTTTGCCGGCCGGAGTTGTGGCGGTCACGGACAATGTAATTGATGTGAGATAAAACATCACACGATCCTATAATTATGGTAACATTGACTCCGTACGTACTCGTACTACCCATGTCTATTCTATGTAGGTAGGTACACCGTGTAGTGTTCGGCATCAAATCGTAGCAATAAAGGTGGTCAAATCTTTCTTATACTCCGACAAAAAAAAAGGTTCCTACAATAGTACCTACCTACCTACTAGGTAAACCTGTCTTAAAGGCCTAAGTTAAGGGCTGAGAATTCCTCTATTTACAATAATATCGCACCCCTAGATCTAAAGGGAGCTAACTCAAAAAAAGTAACTTTTTCGCGAGAGCCGAAATTGTTGTAAGGAATCGAATCCTTTTTTTAGCGTGTGTTTAATTTAAATCTTCAGATTTTTGAGTTAGCTCCCTTTAGATCTAGGTGTGCGATATGTTGTGGGACGCTACGGGCGTTTTATTCGATTAAGCTACAATAAGATTTATACTTCATTATTGCATCAAAAACTTAATAAGGATGACGACAATGTAAAGAAAACGAAATTATATTTAGTCCGTCAGTTAGAAAATTGTTGTCGAGTTCAATATTTTATGTTGATCAACAAAGAAAAAAAAATCGTCACGCCTATTCTTGTAGGTAATTTCTTCAACATTTAGAACTCGGGACTTGCGGTTATAACGCTTGTGGATCGCCCTTGCAACTTTTTTATACAAGGTGATGACAGTAGGTAGATAGTTCTATTTATATTTGTTATTATATATAATATAATCTAAGTATTAACCGCGAAGGTGGTTAACTAAATCATTGCCTAGGTACTCATAAGTAATGAGAAATATATAAGACTAGCTTCTGCCCGCGACTTCGTCCACGTGGAACTCCTCCTTTTTTGCAGTCGGTTAAAAAATAGCCTATGTCCTTTCTCAGGCTCCAGACTTTCTTTGTACCAAATTTCATTTAAATCGGTCCAGTAGTTTTAGCGTGAAAGCGTAACAGACAGACAGACAGACAGAGTTACTTTCGCATTTATAATATTAGTAAGGATATTAGTAAGGATTATACTTACATAAAATCTAAGTATTAACCGCAAAGGCGGTTATAATCTAAATCATTGCCTACTCATAAGTAATGAGAAATGTAGTTGGATAGACAATATATTCTACAAACCATCCTAGCTAAATGTTATTGCAGTTTTTTATTGTAACCTTGCTTTAATAGAATATGACCGACAATTAATTTTGTGCGGAAAATATAAAAATCTACCAATTTGATGCGAAACATTAAATCATAACGACTTTATTGGGTACATCATTATGTTGTACATTAATTACAGAGTGAAGAGCGAGTCGGATTTTAACAAAACGTTTCATGCTTTAATCTGCATTCTTAATAAAATTACCGAGTTAACGTATACGTTAAACTTTGGGTGATGAACAATTCAGTTACTTGTCTAAAAACGAAATGCGTTGTTTTATAAATTCTGCTAAAGAATATTTAAGTAGGTAAGTATGTAACATTGGAATGAAACAACTTTAACGGATTTAACTCGCGTATTTTATTTTTATTGGCTGACGTTTCGGATTCTTTACAGTTTCCATAATCGTAGCACGACTGTGCTGACAATACTCTAACGCTAAAGTGATTTAGACTATTGTCAGCTCAGTTAAAGTTGTTTCATTCCAATGTATAATAACCGCGAAGGCATCAGAAATTATTAAGTATGTGAAATTTCAAATATATTGGATCAAAGAATCACGTTGCCCCATACAAACTATTTACACTCCCTTAAGGGTTGAATTTCGGAAAATTCTTTCTTATTGAACACTCGGACGCCTACGTCATACAAAGAACACACGCTCCAAGTTTGAGACCACTACGATCAGCGGTTTATGCTGTGCACGTATCCGTCGGTCATTCAGGACAAAGGATTATATCTATACGTAATATTATAAAGCTGAAAAGTTTGTTTGTTTGTTTGAACGCGCTAATCTCAGGAACTACTGGTTCGAATTCAAAAATTATTTTTTTGTTGGAAGTGACAGAAGACTTTGACAGATCTTTGACGAAACAATCGGACGGGCAGGACGACGTCTTCCGGGGCCGCTAGTTCTTCATAAAGCTTCATATTTTCCCCGTTTTTTACACATTTTCCACTGTTTCTTCGCTCCTATTAGTCGCAGCGTGATGTTATATAGCCTAAAGCCTTCCTCGATAAATGGTCTATCCAACAAAAAAATATTTTTTCAATTCGAACCAGTAGTTCCTGAGATTAGTGCGTTCAAACAAACAAACAAACAAACTCTTCAGCTTTATAATATTAGTATAGATGTAGCCTGCTCAAGGAATCCTAATGAATGTTCTTTATTGAATTATGGATTGAGTTATTATGCATCATGTCATTATGCATCTCAATGTTACGATCGCATAATTTGCATAAATTTGTATTGCATAAATCTAATTTTCCAATTCGAACCAGTAGTTCCTGAGATTAGCGCGTTCAAACAAACAAACAAACAAACAAACAAACTCTTCAGCTTTATAATATTAGTATAGATAAGATAAGAAGCGGCACTACGATCGTAGTTTTCCTTGGATTCACGTGGAACGCTAAAAAGGTAGGCATAACAATAATATCGTCATGGTGAACGACCATTAGTAACTGGAGGAATTAGTTACGGATACGAGAGTTTAAACGCATAAATACGGAGTTCCTATTCAACAAAGGCATCTAATATAAATTTAATTTAGTAGGTACAAAATATTACAAGCAAAATATACAGTCATTAAAAGTTGAAAGATAATTAAACCTATTGGGTAGGCGATAGGTATGTTTAGTTGAACATTGTCTAACAAGGTCTGATTGTAGCTTCTATTCTTTCTTATATAGAGTTAGGTAGGTAGGTATATTTTTTTCACAGTACCTACCAACATAAGTACCTATCTACCTACCTAATATAGATAGGTTTAAATTATGTTGTAATATTGTAAATCAGTTAGTGTCGTATCGGTGTTTTAAATAGAGCTCTTGGGCTTCATAGCTGGAATTTCATCAGTATACCTAGTACCTACCTACGTATTTTAAATCCGTTTATAGTTATTTTATTCCAATGTGTAATAACCGCGAAGGCATCAGACATTACAGATAGGTACTATTTATTTAATGATACGTACCTCTACAGACCTTAACATGGTGAAGGTTTCCTATGACGTATATCTGAAACAAAACACAACGGTTTAGTTAAATATTTTTATTGTCAAGATTTATTAGTAGGAATTAACTCGCAACGTTTCAGAGACATTTTTATGACATTCACCATTGAATTAGTTCTATTGCTAAGGTTGTATTCAAATGTTTAAACAAATGTCGCCTTTCCCAACACTTGCCGTACAATAAATAATTAGGATATCTTATCAAATACCGAATGCAAATAAACACTCGAACCAGTTTGTTGCTAAAAAGTGCATTGACTAATTTAATTTTACTACCTAATTGAGTATAACCGTGAATTTTGCAGATATTGCTTACTCGTAAAAGGTTTTACTGTTCTTTAACGATTATCTTCTTAAAAATAAGGTCGAGATAAAAAATACCTTGCTGTTACTTATCCAAATGAGAAAATAACTCATCGTAATATTTTACGAGTAAAAAATCAATGCACCTACTTACCTAATATTTTATGCTAAGATACAGATCGACCTAGCTTTATTCAATACGATTTAACTCATTTATATTAATTTGATGCTTACGTTTCAAAACTTTACTGTACCCATATTCCTAACAGACTGAACTAACGATTTTTTAACACTTAACATAATAAATAATGTCTTTGCGACTTAAATTAATTATAATATGTAATGTATTAATAATAATAATAATAATATCTTTGAACAATTCACACCAATTGATCTAGTCCCAAACTAAGCAAAGCTTGTACTATGGGTACTAGACAACGGATAAACATACATAAATACATATAAGACATCCAAGACTCAGGTACAGATGCCAATGTTCATCACACTGACATCTGCCCCTAGCAGGATTCGAACCCGCAACCTCCGGTTTCGTAGTTAGGGGACCACTAGACCAGCAGGCCGTCAAATTCGTATTGTTCCAAATATCTAAGCTAGGAAAATTTTTAAGAAAGCAAAAAAATAAATGAAAAATATATTTCGTCCTATTTTTCGTGTCCGAATAAACAATGATCATACAAATCGGTCCACTCGTTCTTGACGGTTGTTGAGTTATAATATGGTTTAATTAACCGACTCTTGTTTATATACTTACTTAATATATCTATACCACCTAAGTAACTATACGAAAACTTACGCTTAACTTCTGACAAACCTCTTATGCTTTCGATTTCTAATAAGTACCTATAAATATAAATAATAAGACATATTTATATATAACTATGGGTAATCTCTGTATATTTTACGATCCGGTACTTTAAATAGATAGGTTTTCCCTCTTAGAAATGTAGAGAGTTCATTCTTGTTTCTACGAGTATGAAATGTATGAATGGAAACCTGCCAATAAAAGTGGCTTTGAACATAACATGCAAATTACTGTGACTCTCGCAAGGCTCGTATTTTACTATTAGTAGGAGATCCGGCCGTACATTTTATAATAAATTAAGTATACTATTAATTGTATTAATAGCGGGTTTGCTAAAAAATCTTGGACACACTATTTTTAACATCAAGTCATGATAATAAGAAACGTTTTATGTTAACTTAAAGTGTAAAACGTATAAAATGTGTTGCCGTTTGGTTACTTATAATTTACCTAGACAAACTACCTACTGGGTTGCCAGGTATAAACAGGACCATAGATTCACATGCTATGATAATAGAAAAAAAAATATCAATGTTTTATTGCGAACAATTTGATATAAGGCTGTCAACAAAAAAATCGGTCCTAATGGGGGTTTGCGAATTTTAAAGATTTTAATTTTAACGCGTCCAAGTTTTTTTTAGCAAACCTACTTTGAATATAATTTATAGTATACTAAATTTATTATAAAATAGGTTTCATTCTATTATCAGCACTGTGAAGGTCGATGTATGGCCGGATCTTAGACTATATGGGAAAGTAACGGTGCCTTATTTCACCGATTCGGTGCTGCCACGCATTTGTATCACCGTTCTTTAACGGTTTCGTCCTTACATATTTAAATATTTATTTATAAGTTTAGTATTAAGAAGAAATCTTTTTTGCGCATTGGAAGCTTTTAAGGTCTTGTTTGCGCAATGTCCAATTTACTGTATCTTTGCGTTTACAACTTGTCTTGGCAGTTATTGATCTGGTTAGAGGTGGAACTAATATTTTGTTTAGCGTTTTTCTATGTTGGTTGTAGATGGTCTTAGAGTTGTATATTGACTATATTGTAGAGTACTAGGTGAATAAAATGAATGGTTTTCGTAGGATAGTAGGTAGGTATTAAAAAGTGCATCAAAATATTAAATCAAACTTATTATCTAGAAGCCAATATAAACTATTCGCTTACATTTAACCTCATTACTTAATATAATATTATTATTATTTATTAAGCAACCAGACCCCATTTTTTGGAGAAACAAATTTGTTAAGACACCTTCCTGATTTTAATCAAATTACGAAAAAATATTTTCTTCGTCAATTTACATTTATTTACTTAATAGCTTAACTCTCCTTTAAAACACTTTAAATGCTTCAAATGGTCCGATAATTTGATATTAACGACGTGTTTTTATTGAATTAGATATGTTTATTATGTAAGTAGGTGCGTATGTTTTTGTGGTCAGTTTAATTAGACACTGCTCTAGGGTACCTATTTGTTTTTATATGAACGCTAAATTTATATGAATCAAATAGCAATACAAACCAAAATATGTTGGTAGGTACTTTTTCAACCGACGAAAAAACCGGAGGAGGTTCAAAAATATCAGACGTTACAACGAAAATAATAGTCGTTATTTAATAAAAGACAAAATTATTATTTTTCTCTTTTCAGTGCGCTATTGTTTTTTTGTTGCCTTTTGGTTTTTTTTCGGCGGTTAAATTATTTTATTAAAAAGTTATTGGAGATTGTGAGTCGTTAGACAACGAAATAATATTATAAGGTTTTGATGAATTTTTTCGTTGCTAAGTTACATTGATTGGGATTTGGGAAGCTGTAGGTTGCGGGTTCGATTCCTTCGATAGCTAAATAGTTGTGAGTTGAGCACCAAATAGGTACCCATCTCTATGTAAGTTTTCCATGTGATATTGTTAATAAAAAATGTTTTTGTTTGTTTTTATTGGTTAGGATGCTTCGCTTAGTTTTCGATAGTTTATTTTATGGAAATTATCCTATTTATTAATGTAGGTATATATTGTTTTTGTTATAGATATTTATGACTGCGCCAATGTTAACATTTAAATAATTATTATTCAACAAGTTATTTATTATTCTAATATATCTAAATTTAAAAAAGTTGTTGATGCAGAATATTTACTAAAGTTCGTTTAAAATTACAATAATGTAGATTTAAATCAAATACGGAAATGTTATATTTTTTTTTAAATTTCAATTTATAATTTACTACCTCGTAATAATAATATAGTCCACATTTTCCAAGGTTTTCTATTATCTGACATTTGAACAATAACTGTATTGTAATTTACGTATGTCCTTCTATATTTTAAATTCTCTTCGTTATAAAATAAATATATATAGGTACCTATGTACATATGCACTATATAGGTACCTGCCTTCTCGAAGATATTAAATATTTTCTTTTATGCAATGACATTTAGGGTCAAAAATAAATCTCATCATAATAATATATGCTTAAGTACCTATTTAATAAAAAAGTATTTTTGTGACCACATGAAAACAAAATAAAAAAAATAAATTTGGCAAATTTATTTTTAATAAAATACTTTCTTATACTTCAAAAAAAGACCTAAATTTTAAACGTACCGTTATTTAAATTTACTAAGTAAGGTACTCACCTAAATATAAAAAACAACACAGGCACAATACCAAAATCCGAGTCCGCTTTTTTGACGTGTTATTTTTTTAATTTACAATCTGTGCGACGGACAGCCGCGAGTGAAGACGCGTCGCCGGCTACACGACCTGCGCTCGCGCACGTTTGTTTTTATCCAGACTTAGATCGGCGTATTTTGCCGGCATAGTGAAGTGTGATTTCGATTATCGACATCGATGACAAATATCGATTAGTTTAATGACGTAGGTATACTTACTTCGTATCGGAGTATTTTGCCGGTAGGTAGGTTCAAAATTACACACTTCACTATAAAGTGAAGTGTGTAATGTTGATTATCGTCATCGACAGAAAATTTTAGGTAAGTATCAGGTAAACTAGTAAAATAAATCATATTAATTATTACCTTGCCTTTAACAATGTGGATTAATAGATATATAGGTATCTATCTCTAGACATCATTCTAATAAAAACCAAAAATAAAGTATTGTGGTCAACAATGTCAAACTGTTAACTAGTGAATAAAATCAGAATATGTAGTTGGGTGGATCTTAGAGCGTTTGAGACGCCGCGGCGCGCCGTCATTGTCCTCTACATCTATATTATTCTATATCAATAATGTTTGCAAATAATATTATTAAGTATCGATTGAAATAACATTTGTAACAGTACCGGGGGATAATATCACTCAATTTTATGTTACTTATTGACTCTGTTCTTAAATATAGATGTAGAGGATAATGACGGCGTCTCAAACGCTCGAAGATCCACCCAGTTACATAATATTTATAGTTAAAAGAAAAAAGTTTCACTCAATTATTTTTTTTCATAATTATTTCGATAGAACATAAAAATATCGATAGTCCATTACAATCACTAGTGGTCTTAAACCTTACAATCTTTTTATATCACTTCGATACATCGGGCTTGTACCTACTCGGGTTTTTCCGACGTTTTTGGAGATCTCAAAAGACATATGGTCGTGTAGATAATGGTACTACGAATTTGCTTACATATAAACCAGTTTTATAATAAATAAACAAACATAATGGGTTTTCCGTTGAATATCGGACGCATCTCGGAAGTATGGGATGTACTTAGTGACGAAATGGAATAACTCCTTTGCTTTTGCAATAATATAATGTTATTAATAGGTATGACGACTAGGTAAAGAAAACGAAGTTCTTCAGTCCGTCATTTATCTAGATCATTAAAAATTATTCGACACGTAAGTATTTTTTCTTTTCTCAAACAAATGAACAATGCCAATAAGTACTTCTAAAGTTCGGGAGTCGGCTCGTGACTGCTTGGGAATTTATGCCATGCCGTGACGTCACAGCCCCCCACTCCCGAACTTTGGAAGCGCTTATCTTTGGCATTTATTGTTCGATTTAGAAAAGAAAAAATACGTGTCCAATATTTTTTGGCAGTCTACTTGATGGACAAAGAAAAAAAAATGTCATGTCTATTACCTACCTATAAACGGATTTAACTGGCGTATTTTATTGGAATAAAACAACTATGTAAACAGAGTTGTTTCATTCCTATGTAACCGCGAAAGCATGAGAAATTATCGCGTATTTAATTTCATTTGGGACATTTCATAAACTTTACAGTTCCAGTAGTAGTAGGTACCTAGTAGAATGAGCTGACGATAGTCTAACGCTAAAAAGTAAAGAAGCTGTTTACTCATTTCCTATTTAACTAAGCCGAGTGTACAATTACAGCTAACTCATTAATCCATCCAATTCCGAAAACCGATCAAACATCTCATCAACCCATCTCTCTCACTCGTTTGAATCTCAGCTAAAGAGTGAGAGCGACGCACTATACTCTGCAATGACAGGTTGCGTAACTTGCGCGCGCGCAATTTGCGATGCACGTTACATCTTACGGTCAGAACGCGGGGGTCAATGCCAAGGCGATTCCGACCGGTCTGATTATAGTCCAATCAATAACGGGACTTTTTATGTGAATATCTTCATTAAGTATATATTTTTTTAACTTGCTCTAAAATGGCTATGCAGATTATGTTAATATACAGGTTGAAATAAATGATACGTTGTTTGGTTAATTATGCAGTGCTAGGAATTTTGCGATCTGGCGGACTTTACGATATATTTCGTCGAATTCATCACAGAATGATGTACAAATTTCACATCTTCCAGATACTTCGTCTGCGCACGATGACTACCTATTTTACACAATATCGTTATAAAATATACCCGATAAGTTATTTTGTAAAGTTTCATCAAAATCCATTTAGTAGTAGGCGTTTTTACGTGAATGACACCTAGATTTAAAGGGATCTAACTCAAAAACCGGAAGATTTGAGTTATGCACACCATCGGATTCCAGCAAAACCCACCTAAACTAAAACAGATTTCAGCTAATATAAGCCTGCTAGCTTTATTATAAAAAGTATAAATTTATACAGAAAACTCATGCGTGAATATGGACATATTAATCAGTTTCTCGCGTCTCCTGAA
This sequence comes from Polylopha cassiicola, assembly GCA_038024825.1. Lineage (NCBI taxonomy): Eukaryota > Metazoa > Arthropoda > Insecta > Lepidoptera > Tortricidae > Polylopha > Polylopha cassiicola. The sequence continues at coordinate 1,479,803 of CP149062.1, forward strand.
AAAGTACCTTTTTTGAGTTAGCTCTCTTTAGATCTAGGTGTCATTCACGTAAAAACGCCTACTACTAAATGGATTTTGATGAAACTTTACATAGATATATTATTATACATTCTTACAAACGTTCGAGTTTATAATATTAATAGGATATCTATATATTTATTTAAAGGTATCTTAGTATACCTACTAAAATGTTGGTCATCTAGAATAAGATTCTGTTGAGTTTCTTGTTATATCAACCTCCTTATTGACTGGACTATTGTGGTTCTGGATTCACAGTCAACATTCGATACACTTTAAAGAGTCACTAAACTTAAAAAACTTTTTAAATACTTATCTATTACAAAAGAAATTCATACTGTCTTAAGGAGAAGCAAACGTTACCTTTTGCCTATGGCAATTTTTTTGAATAACCTAAAATACTACATACTACCAAAAATTACTAAAAAATGTGCGTTATTTTTGTTACCTATGTCATAATTTTTGATACCAATCGTAGTGATTTAAAAGGAAGTGAAAGTTTTATTTCAATTTGTTTTATTATTAAGGACACAGTTCAGTGCAGTTCACCCAAAAAAATGCCCTCGCCCTATAAATGCATACCTACATAACAATTTGTATCTTCCTCACCCCTTGTCCGATGATGCTCATATTGAAAATTAAAAAATATAATATATAAATTATGTCATCTGCTCACACTCAAAATTTCATATAGATCAGATCAATAATATTTAAGTTATTGTCGAACTAACATACGATGCTTAGCCGTCCCCGCAACCAAATTAAAATTAAAACCTTTATAATTTCTGATGCCTTCGCGGTTATTACACATTGGAATGAAACAACTATTAACGGATTTAACTCGCGTATTTTTATTAGCGTTAGACTATTGTCAGCTCAGTCGTGCTACGATTATGGAGACTGTAAAGAATCCGAAACGTCAGCTAATAAAATAAAATAAAAATACGCGAGTTAAATCCGTTAATAGTTGTTTCATTCCAATTAAAACCTTTACTTATATGATTATACATTACTAGCGGTTCGCCTCGGCTTCGCAAGGATCCCTAATTTTTTCAAAATATTCTATAGCCTCTGTTACTCAGGGTGAACGTAGCTTCCTAACAGTGAAAGAATTATTAAAAACGTCTAGTAGTTTTTGAGCCTATTCATTACAAACAAACAAAAATAGGTACAAATCTTTCCTCTTTATAATATTAGTATAGATTACATTTTAATTCAGAATAATAAAATAACTGCTTATAAGTACAAGGTTTTAACTTTGTTACAGTTAAATTTTGTCTACCTACATAACTTAATGTAGGTAATTAACTAGTTTAAAAAATAAATTGTATATTTTGAAACAATAATGGTGCGGAGACGGAATTCCTTAATTGTTATGCAAATACTTTAAAAAAAACAAGTTAATACGCTTTGTTATTTTGAATAAAGTATTCATCTGCCTAATCTCATTATCGTACCTTAAATCTGTCTGTATATTTAACAAACAAACGCACCAACCGTTTATTTTATTAGCATACTAAAATTCGCTTTCCGTCCAACAAAACTTAGTCAAACTAATAATTTCTGATGCCTTTGCGGTTCTTACACATTAGTAGGAAACAAACTACAACGGATTAAACTCGCGTATAGTCTAGTCGTCTTTTTGGTGTTAGACTGTCGTCAGTTTAGTCGTGCTACGAATATGGGAACTGTAAAGTTCTCGAAACGTCAGCATCAGCATAAAAAAATCGCGTGTTAATTCCGTTAAGTATAGTATGTTCCATTGCAATTAATGGAAATATATGAAGAGGTCTACAAATAGAGACCTATTTATTATGTCACATTTGAGTAAAACCAATTTTCACAAACACCCTTTTCTAGAGTTTCTTGACAAAATCGAAAAGTCCTTTTACATAATTACAGACGTAATTGTCTTAAAATTACAATAAGTACTGATTAAGTCCTTTTAACAATTAACAAAACATATTAGTGTCATGTCCCTTTTTTAAGTAAGTTGTATGTAATTAACGATCATTTAAAAAGTATTTAGGTTGCATATAATTAACCTTGTCAATAGATAAAAGCAACTACTTATCGTTAAATAACGATATACTTAGTTATCCTGGCTTTGTATACGATAACCATCACTTATCCATCAGATAAATATGAATTTAAGAAAAAGTTATTAAAATATCTTGTTAATAAATCATACTATAATATTAACGAACTTTTCTCAGACAATTTATTATAGGTGTTATACCTCCAATATTTGCATACAAAATAAATGGTGAAACTTATATGGGCGTACCCGTCAGTCATTCCGGACTAAAGATATATATAATTATATAGGTACACTAGCGATTCGCCCTGGCTTCGCACGGATCCCTATTTTTTCAATATATTCTATAGCCTATGTTAGTCAGGATGAACGTAGCTTCCCAACAGTGAAAGAATTATTAAAATCGTCCAGTAGTTTTTTACAAAAACATACAAAAATAGGTACAAATCTTTCCTCTTTATAATATTAGTATACTTAGATATATATCTATCGATAGATGATGATGATTGCTCTTAAAAGAAATTAATGAAATGTAAACCGGGATTTTTATGAGAATCCAATATTCTCTAAAAGAACAATACCGCACACCTAGATCTAAAGAGACCTAACTTGAAAAAGTTATTTTTTCAGGAAGACGAAAATTTTATATGTCCATGTGCATTGAAGTAGTCTTGTTCTGTATAGATTGATGGTTTTCATATGAAGTGCTTTATCTGTTTTATTGGTAGTTAGGCTTTAAGGAATTTGATGGCGAGCATAACTCAAATCTTCTGGTTTTTGAGTTAGTTCTCTTTAGATTTGTGTGCGAATAGGTACATTACATTATTCGTTAGCCAAGTTAATGTGAATATAGTATTTTTATATTGGAATGAAACAACTATTAACGGATTCAACTCGCGTATTTTTATTTTATTTTATTTGCTGACGTTTCGGATCCTTTACAGTTTCCATAATAAAATAAAATAAAAATACGCGAGTTAAATCCGTTAATAGTTGTTTCATTCCAATGTGTAATAACCGCGAAGGCATCAGAAATTATTAATACTTATTTTTATATTAATCTGCAAATATTGTATGTACGTAGGACACGTACCTAAGTACGTACCAAGGGTACTGCATATTATATATTACCTATACAAGCCATTGGATACGGGTGATATGTATCCAGAGCAAGCAATACGTCATGGTATAGAAAAACCAGATCGGATTTCCCATCACTGCTCTTGACTCCATTTCACTCGGTGGAAAGTTTTGTTTGCAGAGGAAAGTAAATTGGGTAAGTACCTATTTGACACATGTTATTAATGCTTTTAAAATCATTAATAGTTACTGTGGTCTGTAATCTAGGTAGGTAAATAACTTCTAGCATTAAACAAAGAGAGAGAGAGAGAGAGAGAGAGAGAGAGAGAGAGTGGTTTCTTTCACTTACCAACTAAAAAACGACATTTCAAAATAAACCAAAACACAAATATAATTATTGTAAACATAAAAAGTATAAAAAGAGGTTGCATCGTCAACAGTTACATATCAATCAAAATGATTATCATCTATACTAATTTTATAAAGCTGAAGAGTTTGTTTGTTTGTTTGTTTGAACGCGCTAATCTCAGGAACTACTGGTTCGAATTGAAAGAATCTTTTTATGTTGGATAGACCATTTATCGAGGAAGGCTTTAGACTATATAACATCACGCTGCGACCAATAGGAGAGAAGAAAATGTGGAAAATATGTAAAAATAAACGGGGAAAATTATTATATGAAGAATAACTATTCTACGCGGACGAGGTCGCGGGCACAGCTAGTTCATAATATTATCTTAATAATTATTTTTTTGGAAAATTCAAATGCTCGATATGACATCATTTTTCTGGTGACAAACCATTGTTAGTGACATCATATCAATTTGTCAAGGGCGTGCATTCCATGTAGGCACAAATCATAATGGTATAAATGTATGTAGTGCCTACCCTGACGTAGTACATGCGCGACCCTCAGTGCAAGCGCCTGCACTTTGAAAGTCTTTATTTGTTTATGGTAGTGTGGCGTCAGACAACTACAACTAGATCAAATTTTATAGCGAAAATTAAAATAAAATTTAAAAAAATGTGGATTAATATGTTAGCCAAAAAGATTTTTGTTTCAAATTTTAATTAATTCTTAGTACAATAAAACCGAATTTAATATTTGACAAATATCCGATTTACACAGCTGACTCAAAATAAAAAAGCCTATAAAAGCCTCTGCTAATAAAGCATGCATATATACCTACTTATATTCAAAAGAAAAAAGACCAAACAAACCGGTGATAATAGTGAATATATTATATTATTAAGCGTGCAAAATAAAAGTCCTATTTGTTTTAGAATTTCGCAAATATCACCACATAATTAACAGCTGTTGTTCCGTTAGGAATGCTTTATTTTCCCGATCATTATTTAATTACTCGCTTCAATACATGTCTAAAACGATGCATGGCCAAAAACGCCACTATAGGAGGTAGAACGTCGAAAATCGAACCAATAGGAACGCCCGGAGTCCCCGAGGCGCATGCGGAGCGCCCTCACCAATCGAAGAAGTCACGACAGGCAAGTGCCGGCGCACGGTATTAGTGCAGCCTCGTCTCTCGTATAGTAACGTTGCCGATCGGCCTCTATCTGAAGAGAGTCAGAACCGTTGATCCAGAGGTTAATCCAGTTGCTGATATTTCGGTAAGTGCTTACGCATTATATTTCTGTTGGTTGATTATCCTCGTTCTATCGCTTTTATCGGCGAGTATCTCGCTATACTCGATCCAGAGCGGCAATTTGACATGCATCGTTTTATTTAACCGTTAAGTTGTCACATCTTTTTGGTGCCGAAACCCGGGAACTCTTCTTCAGATAATTACATCCGGCTTACTAAATACTACTTAAGTACCTACCTATTAAATATATAATTATATGATACGTTTTTGTTTGCTGCACTACTGTGGATTTAAATTTAAATCATCCGTGAACTCTATCGATAACGATTTTGTCCAAGTCTTTGTTCTATTTAGGCGAAATACCCACCCGTTCACTGATTTAAAATAACGAATATGCCATTTTTTGCTAAAATTCTACGGAGGTGAAGGGTTAGGAAGTGTACTAATTTCTACCGGATTATTTATCGTTATAATATCGCTTGTAACGAAAGAGTTGCAACCAATATCGTACCGTAATCCTGTACCTACATCGCAAGTACTATAACTCGACTACTTCAGTTCTAGTTTATCGTATCGTACTCCGTTATTACGATTTTCGAATTTTATTGGCAAATAAACGTTTTGCATAAATCCTTCCCTTTATAATAGGTAAATAGCGAAAGTAAATTTTGCAACTATCCGTATACTTTCTGTTATAACAACTTATATATATATATTTATTTTTTATTATTGTTTTTCATATCTAACCCGGTCGCAAAATCATTAAAATATATTTTTTTCCATATGACGTATTGCGTAGTCTTATGACAATACTTTATTTAAAGCAGTTTGTATCGATCTTCCGGAACCCCAAGCGACCACTACGAAGTAGCCGTGTTATAAAATTCCAACATCTCTTATCAGTTTGCGACGGCTCACGGCCTATTCATTGTCGCTTCGTTTTACTTCGTTCTATACAATAGTCTTGGTCACTGTTTTAAACAACGAATATGTCTACTGTTTCTAGGCGCAAATCTAAACCTACCCTCAAAAAATGTAAATCGAAATCTTTTGATTTTGAACCCAGTTATACTGTTGAGAACTTACCGGTTTTGCGCCGTAAGCGTACTATCGCGTATAATCGTCTTTCGAAGGCCTTGGAGGTGGGTAATAACGCGAAAAATGATAATTCGCAAGTCGGTTTATTTCTTTCGTATTGTCAAGAATTAAAGTCTACCGCGGATTCTTTCCAAGAGACACATTTTGTTATTTTGGAACTTCTCAGCGCGACCGATGATGTCACTGAGAATGGACTCCAAGAGCGTTTTGACGAAATGTACTTTGAAGTAGTAGCTCTTCGTCATCAACTCGAGCCATGCTCATCTTATCAGTCGGACAATGCGAATCGTAGTTCGTCAGTAGGATTGCAAAATAATAATAACATGCGGCTACCGAAAATATCACTACCGACGTTCTCGGGCATAATTAAGGAATGGCCAGAATTTATTTCTACCTACAACGCGTTAATACACAATTCATCTCAGTTAAGTGATATCGAAAAGTTTCATTATCTATCATCGGTATTACGCGGTGATGCTCGGGCGGTAATTCGCACATTCCCTATGACGCATGAACATTATTTAAGCGCATACGACGCACTGACATCTCGTTACGAGAATAAGCGCGAATTAGCATTCACATGTTGGCGTGATATTTTAGGTATCACTTTTAAACTAAATAACGCATCTGAATTTCGCCTTTCCTTAGATGTTATCGATGAGAATTTAACGATTTTAAAGAAGTTAGGTTTACCTACTTTGCATTGGGACTTTGTCCTCTGCTACAACATTTTAGCTAAACTCGACACCAAGTTGAGACGTGAGTTTGAAGAAAAGTACCCCGACGCAGAGTTTCCTACGTATCATTCCCTTAGTTCATTTTTACATTCTAAATGCGAAGCCTTAATTCGTGATTCTCATTTTACTGACCCAACCAGATGCAGTAACGTTTCTAAGGAAATACCTACGACTTCTCACTATTCCAAACGTACTACCGCCTCACACTCACTTCTCGCTCCTTCTGTAACCGCGTCAATCAAAGGGAGTAGTAAATCAGAGATTAAGTCTACCAAATTTCCGACGACCGTAAAGCCCTTAACTCGCAAATGTTCATACTGTACTGAAGAACATCCCATATCATCATGTAAGGCCTTTCTTAATAAGTCTTACGATGAGCGTATTGCTATTGCTAGTGAAAAGCGGTGGTGTTATAATTGCCTTAACGCGTCTCATTCGGTGAAGGAATGTACATCAATATTCTCTTGTCAAAAATGCAAACGTAAACATCACACTTTGTTACACCGCGATCATCTTCTAAACAATTCTGAATCACCTGACGACATACCCAATATTTCTTCAAACCTACTAGTTAAGATCTCGTCATTAACTTCGTCTATTTCGAATACTACCGTGCTATTGGCAACCGCTCTTATTCAAATTCGTGACGCAAAGGGTGAATTTCATACACTCCGTGCGTTATTCGATACCGGAAGTCAAAGCAACTTTTTAACGCAACGTGCCGCTCAGCGGCTGAACTTACGACCTGCTGAGTGTTCTACTGACGTACTTGGCCTAGGATGCACTCCGGCATCGATCAGCGGAACTGTCAGATGCGAAATCGGTACCAGCGGTTCTGTTAGGTTTAATCTTAATATGTTTGTCATAAGTAACATTTGCGGAGATCAACCTATAGGAAAACTTAACACTAGTGGGTGGGATGAAATCAGAACTTTGCCGTTAGCTGATCCTGGGTTTGACATTCCCGGTCCTATCGACGTCTTGCTGGGTGCAGACGTTTTCGTCGAGTCACTACTCGAACAGAGATTAAAAGGGCCTACGTCTTACCCGCAAGCTTTCAATTCGGTGTTCGGCTGGCTTCTTCTGGGGAAAACTCGATTGGTATCGTCATGCTTGTTAGGATCCGCATCTTCAAGTACAGACGATAGCTTGAATAACCTCGTCCAACGTTTCTGGGAAATCGACAGCGTTCCACAATCTACCCGACTAACTCCAGAAGAACAAAGTTGTGAGAATAGTTTTGTCCAGGACCATTATCGTGACGAGACAGGACGGTATGTCGTTTCACTTCCGTTTAAACATGATGTTGAACCTGTCTTCCAGGGTTCTCGAGAGATTGCTTTGCGCCGTTTTCACGCCATTGAAAGACGACTGTCTCGTGATTCAGGTCTAAAAGTCCAGTACGTCGAGTTCATGACTGACTACATAGATAGTGGCCACATGTCTTTGGTGCCTGCCAAGCAGATGGGCCAAGGTAGTTATTATATCCCGCACCACTGTGTCTTGCGTCCCGATAGTGCGACAACCAAACTACGGGTTGTGTTCGACGCTTCGGCCAAGGACTCTAGTTCTAAGTCGTTGAATGATTCTCTGCTGATAGGTCCAAAGTTGCAATCTAGCATTGTCGAAATTCTCCTTCACTACCGTGAACATGCAGTTGTTTTCATGGCCGATGTGCGCCAAATGTACCGCCAAATCAACGTAACTCCCCGTCACCGTGATTACCAACGTATTCTCTGGCGAAACCACTCAGATGAACCCATACAGGAGTACGTATTAAATACCGTTACATATGGTGTATCCTCGGCTCCATTTCTCGCGTGCCGAACTATCCAACAACTGGCTAATGATGAGGGCCATAAATATCCTGAAGCCAGAACAGTTCTAGCTTCAGACATCTATATAGACGACATCGTAACTGGAGGTCAATCGTTAGAGAGCGCTCGCGTAATGAAATCGCAGATCATCGGTCTCTTTAATCGTGGATCTTTTGAATTAAGGAAATGGGTGAGTAACCGACCAGAACTCTTAGACGATTTGCCTCCCGAAGTTTGTCTTTCAGAAGCTATAACTTTTAACGAAGCCGAGAATACAACTATTAAGGTTTTGGGCCTTAAATGGGATCCCGTGTCAGACACTTTTGTCTTTAACGTTCATCCATCTTGTCAACCATGTACTAAACGAGTGATTCTGAGTGAGGTCGCTAGAATATTTGACCCGTTGGGTTTTCTGTCTCCTTTGACAATACTAGCTAAGTGTTTAATTCAAAAACTCTGGGTGAACGGCGTTGCTTGGGACGAAACTCCTTCCACAGAATTCATCTCTCAGTGGGATAGGTTTTCTCAGGAGCTTCCTCAAATCGCAAACCTCAAAATACCTCGTAGACTTGCTTCCGACAATGCTAAATCTTACCAACTCCATGGTTTTTGCGACAGTTCGGAGTCAGCTTACGGAGCTATTATATATTTACGTGTTACTGAACTCGACGATAGTGTTCGTGTGTTCTTCGTTTGCGCAAAAGCTCGCGTTGCTCCGTTGAAAAACCAATCGTTACCTCGGTTGGAATTATGTGCCGCAGTTTTGCTAGCGGACCTATTCAAATTTGTTAAGGCTACATTGCGACTTCCAATACACGAGACCTATCTCTGGTGCGATTCTACTGTCGTTCTAGCCTGGCTGAAATCACCTTCTTCTCGATGGGTTACTTTCGTTGCGAATCGTGTTAGTCATATTCAGGACATTGCGCCCACGACCTGCTGGCGTCATGTTCCTTCATCCTCGAATCCGGCAGATGTTTGCTCACGTGGTCAGATGCCTCGAGATCTGCTCAACAATGCGCTATGGTGGGGGACCCGAGTGGTTATCACACTGCCAGTCAATCTGGCCTGACAACACAAAGACATGTAATGACAGGGACAATCTGGTGATTTTGGAACAGCGCCCCACAGCGTTGATCGCGGAACAAAACGCTCAACCCATACCAGTAATTGACCAGTTGTTCGATAAATACTCGTCGTTAGACTCGATATGTCGCATACACGCTTACATTCGTAGATTTTGTGCCCACACGCGTAGTAAGATCCAACGGCCTGAAAGTACCACCATAACGGACACCGAGCGACACCGTTCGCTATTACTAATTGTGAAGCATTTCCAAAATCGTCACTTTTCCGAGGAAATTCTAAACTTGCAGTTGCATAAGCAATTGCCTCGAAACTTACGCAAACTCAATCCATTCATGGATGATCAAGGTGTGCTCAGGGTGGGCGGACGCCTTTCTCGTTCTGGATTAGAATTTGAACATAAACATCCCGCATTATTACCTAGGAAATGCTCACTTACCACGGCAGTAATTGAATCTATCCATCGTAAACATTATCATCCCGGTTTAAATACAACTCACTACTTGATTTTGCAGCAGTTTTGGATACTCACGGCAAAACGCGCAATAAGACATCATCTTTCAAAGTGTATCCGATGCTATCGTCTCTATCCAAAACCGTTGCAACCATTTATGAGCGATCTTCCTGCCTTTCGCGTTAACCAAGTTAAGCCATTCTCTGAGGTAGGAGTGGATTTCGGGGGGCCATTTCGAATCAAGTTGGGTCGTCATCGCGGTGCTAAGATCGATAAGGCCTATTTATGCTTGTTTGTATGTTTGAGCACAAAAGCGGTGCATCTTGAGGTAGTATCAACGTTATCAACCGAAGGCTTTATCGCCGCATTACATCGTTTTATTTCTCGTCGCGGTCGTTGTAACGTTATTCATGCTGACTGCGGTACTAACTTTGTTGGCGCAAGTACACAATTGGCCTCATGCATGGAGCAAGCCTCGCGCACTGAACGCATCCAATTTAAATTCAATCCGCCTGCAGCTCCGCACTTTGGTGGAGTGTGGGAAATACAAATTAAAGCCGCAAAGTCTCATTTATATCGCATTGTTGGCAATCAGGCTTTAACCTTTGAAGAACTTGCGACTCTCTTCACACAAATCGAATCTGTAATGAACTCAAGGCCTCTCTGTCCGTTAAGCTCAGACCCTAACGACATATCAGTTTTGACGCCCGGTCATTTTCTAACCCTAGAACCCCTAACAGCCGTCCCAGAAACCGATCATACCGGAGTGAACCCTACTCGCTTAAACCGTTGGCAGCTCATACAGTCGTTCCAACAACATTTCTGGAAACGCTGGAAAAATGAGTATTTACATTCCTTAACTCAACGAGCTAAATGGACCAAAGACTCGAAACCGTTGCAAATAAACTCAATCGTGCTCATCCAAGATGACAACAGATCACCTCTCCAATGGTCGTTGGGAAGGGTAGTTTCCTTACATCCTGGGCCAGATGGAGTTGTTAGAGTCGCGACCATAAAAACTCCCAAGGATCATCTCCTCAAGAGACCTTTGGTAAAATTATGTCCTTTGCCTTTCGAATAATGTACCGTATTCCCGTAAATATTAATTCTTATTACTTTAGTTTTAAATTGTAACTTTAGTGTCGTAACCTCAAACTTAGTCATATTATTATTTTCATTCTTTTTCGATACTTATTTTATCATGTATGGGAAAATCCCATTGGTATTTTGGTGGGCGGAATGTTCCGTTAGGAATGCTTTATTTTCCCGATCATTATTTAATTACTCGCTTCAATACATGTCTAAAACGATGCATGGCCAAAAACGCCACTATAGGAGGTAGAACGTCGAAAATCGAACCAATAGGAACGCCCGGAGTCCCCGAGGCGCATGCGGAGCGCCCTCACCAATCGAAGAAGTCACGACAGGCAAGTGCCGGCGCACGGTATTAGTGCAGCCTCGTCTCTCGTATAGTAACGTTGCCGATCGGCCTCTATCTGAAGAGAGTCAGAACCGTTGATCCAGAGGTTAATCCAGTTGCTGATATTTCGGTAAGTGCTTACGCATTATATTTCTGTTGGTTGATTATCCTCGTTCTATCGCTTTTATCGGCGAGTATCTCGCTATACTCGATCCAGAGCGGCAATTTGACATGCATCGTTTTATTTAACCGTTAAGTTGTCACAGCTGTATACACTGTACAGTATAATTATACTCAAACACTATATTTACGGAACGGATTTTAACGTATCTTTTCATTATATATTATTGAAATAATAATTATATAATTTACGGCACGGTTCCATATTTTTAATACCTACATCTGCCTGTGCCGAACGACTTTTTTTATATTCATTTAATTTTATACTTTTTTAAATTAATTGGTCTTTTGATACTTCTTTTTTGTAATTCGTACGTTGAAATTAAATGATGATGCAAACCTCTCTCATTATTAGCAAGAAACCTATACCTACATTGCTTAAGTAGGTAGATCTTGTATGTTTGTTTATACAATTACTTTAGTCCATCGTCTATATTTGCTTATAATGAAAGCCTATCCGATTTATTTAGTTTAGGACTAGGTACCTACATTATTCTTAAGTTTATTATACCTACATGATTTTATCATAATTTCGTACCTAATAGCTGAACGCCTATTATAAAATGAAACGCAAATCTTTATAAATATATGGCAAGTAAATTCTGCTATTACAATTTACATTTGTATTCCTTTTACAGTCACCAAAAAAACAGTATACATACGTACATAATATAATAAAGCTCAATTTACACGTGAACAGAAAATAATTAAGTAGGTCATGCATCCAGCGCAATATAGAGCAAGTTATAAGTATAGTATAATAATATGTACTCGTATTACATACTTGAACAAGTATGTTGCTCAGATCATAGACGTAAAATCCTGAAGTATTTTTCGTTCTGAGACATTGCTCTACATAACTCCGTAGGCGTTTTTAAAATTAACATACCTACCAAGGGCGTGCACTCCAGATAGGCACAGTGTCGCTAATGTATGAAGTGCCTATCCTTGCGCCATACTTACGCTCCCCCCACTGCACACGCCTGATACCTACTACTTACTAGATAATAATTTCCGATGCTTTCACGGTTATTATAATAATATATAATTAAAACAAATTCTCGTTTTTTAATTGCTTCACTTCTTCTGCTATTTGCTGGCGATTCGAAAACTTTACAATTTCCATACTTATTTGACGACTGAGCTGACTAGTCATATATTTATATAAGTTCCATCTTCGTCTATACCTAAATTCGTCAAAATCTTCTAAGCGACAAAGACTAAATTATTATAACAAATGAACTCTTAGGCATTTATAACAATTAGGTAGGTAATAAGGATAATGCACCGGGAGGTTTCATAATCCATCAAAAGTAAGTTCCCTTATCGTAAATCTAATTTTCAATTTTAATCAATAGACAAATTGTCATATATTAGTTCAGTTGAAAGAAAAGACCTAAAATGAATAGTCTATAGTCTACGTGTAGGTAGGTAATAAAAAATTGAAATCTAATTAAGTAAGTAGATGAATCATTTATTTCCAAAAAAAAATGTTATCTTATTTTAATAATTTAATAATTTCTGATGCCTTCGCGGTTATTACAGATTGGAACGAAACAACTATTAACGGATTTAACTCGCGTATTTATCTTATTTTTTCAATAAAACCGTACTTTAAATAAACCGAAAAAGCTTTTGAGCCTTATGCCGAGATAGGCACTCGATACAATTTCGACAATGTGCCTCTATTGAATGCACGCCCGTGCTTCCTCTCTATATCGTAAATACCAATCAAATTCCTTTAACAGAACATTTACAGGTACATCCTGGTCAGCTTGATATATTTCTTCATCGTGTAATCTATTTATAGAATCAAATCAATATACAAATCAAGACATTCTTGGCTACAGATATCATTACAAATGTCCATTTAATTTAACATTAATAATAGACCGGCTAACGTTTGTAATTAAATTCTGGATTGATTTTACATTTCCACTGTTCTAATTGCGAGTGACTAATTTATGGCTGGCAAGGGAAGTATTTAGGTCCGACACTGTAGTTAAATTCGCTAAAGGTTACCGTATTGTGTAGTTAGTGCTTACAGTCCAATTTTAGCTAATAAATGTGGATTTGAGCAATATAGTTGGTACTTGAACGTGCAGTTTTAAGATAATTAAACCAATAGGTTATGGTTTCAATTGGAATAATAACAGAGTCATTATGTTTTGTATTATGTGCTTCGATTGCTGTGTAATACTAAAAGTTTGGTTTTTAAATTTTATACATTGATTAGATTCTTTTAGTTTAGGTAGGTATAGACATTAGGTACATTTTTAGAGATATTTTCAGTGGTTTTATGCTTCTACATATTATTATATTAGATTAGTCACAGGCAGAATCCAGTGACTTCGTCTACGCATGGTGAGTAGGTATTTTACACAATATCTACATCAATAACAGCCTAGGTAGGTATATGTTTCTGATGTGTAAGCCTAAGCACTCAAGACTAATGACATCTAGCGGTGTTTTATCTCGCAGAAGCATTGGTAGGTACTATTATAACAATAGGGAACTAAATAAAATCAATAATAAACATTTTTTAGATTTTTTTATTCTTACGTTTGCAAGTTCGCTCTACAAGAGTTGCATTTTGCATTACACATCGCATTCATCTATACAGTAAAAACATTTTTTTTTTACATTTTCTCTATTTTGTATAAAAAGGTCAGAGGCAGTGGTTTTAGCTGTCGGAGGTAGGGGGCTTTAGTGCCAGCCACCATGGCCCCAGGGCTCCTCGGGGGAGGCGGCGGCGGCGTGGGCCGCGTGGGCGTACTGGGACAGATGGGCGGCGCGGGCGTGCTGGACCTCAGGGGTGTCTACGACGTATTGGCCATCGTGGGTCAGTTGGATGTGGGCCTGGGGTCCGCTCCACTTGCCGTAGCCGCCGCCGTATGGGCCGCCGTGGGCGAGGGGCGCGAGCGCTGGGCCGCCGTAGGCCAGAGGAGCCACGGGGCCGTGGGCGTACGCGCCGTGGGAAGCGTGGGCGTGGGCAGCGGCGTGCGCGGCCTTAAGGTGCGCTACCTCGGGGGTGTCGATGACGCGGCCGTCGTGAGCGAGCGGCGCGGGACCGTATTTGTGAAGACCTGGGAACAATACAATAAGGGTCATTTTAAAAGGTAATAATGGAGAAGAAAATATGTCGAAGATCTACATATAATATGTCTGTTACTTTCTTCGATTTACATTCATCGACTAGTTGTAGGTATTGGTAATATATATATATATATTATATTTTTATAATTTCGTTATTAAAATTAATACAATATAACTACCTAACAGTTTCTCAATGACAGAGCTAGAAACTCCTAGGTATATGTTAGAGGTACTTTTAATTACCTATGTTCTATCATCTGCATTGCTTCAATATGTTTAGCGCAAGTAAGCGTAACGGCTAAGTAATTGACTAAAACTAATGTAACATTTAAGTAAAATGATTTCATAAAATTAGTTCAGTAGTGCGTATAGAACTGCAAAGCACGAGATGTAAAGATTAGGCGTTTTGACACGGATTCGGGTCTCTATGATGTAATTAGTGACGAAATTAATGACACCTCTCGTAATAAGGGCGTGATTATACTATTTTATTGTTTCCATAAACAGTGTGATTGTTGGGTAATTTATATATTTATTGTGCTATAATAAACCACATATTTCATAATAATTATGGTTTTAAGTAGAATATAGCTAGGTAATGCAAGAAATTAGTAGGTACTCATTGAAATGAAACAACTATAAAATAAGGAACGGATTTGACTCAAAAAATTATCAGTTAGTATTTTTTACATTCATCATTCATCACTTCATAGTATAAAACAATGTTGCTGTCGCTGTCTGTCCGTCCCTATGTATCTTTAAAACTACTGAACAAATTTGAAACCGTTTTTTTAATAGGTAGTGTGTTTCAAGAAGAATATAGCAGTATTATTAAGTAAAATAAAGAAACATACCAGCAGCGGGGGCGCCATAGTGAGCTCCAGCATATCCAACAGGTCCTAATCCGGCTGGTGCCCACGCGCCGTGCGCCGTGGATGCCTGCGCGTGCGCCGCTAAGTGGGCAGCTTTGGCGTGGGCAACTTCAGGCGTATCCAGAACATATTTGCCGTCTGAACTTAGCTGGATCGGCGCAGGCAGACCGGCGTAGTAAGACGCCTTCGCCAGGCAAAGGGTGGCGGCTAGGATAATCTGCAAAGGATTGTAAACGTTAGCGTATAGTCGTAGAGTTGGATTTTCTGGAGAGATTACGAAATGTGAGTAACTGACGGGAAGGTTTAGTTCTTATCGATAAGTGACATCCGTCAACTGTGAAGTTGACGTCGGGAATGCGTAGTGAAGTTTGATCGTTTTTAATTAAAACGTTGCTCAACCGTTTAAGAGGATTGTGAAGCTGTTGATTTTCATACAAAAGGCGATAACGTTTTACACCCAGTAAATATAGTTAGATTTTTATAATTTTTGGATATGTTGTAGATATAATGAGAAACTACGCCTGTACGTTTTGATTTTTAAGAAATATTGCTTACGCTAAAATTTATTAGCATTTAAAAATCTCTATATAAATCTAATAAATTTAATAAATTTTAGCGTAAGCAATATTTCTTAAAAATCAAAACGTACAGGCGTAGTTTCTCATTATATCTACAACATATCCAAAAATTATAAAAATCTAACTATATTTACTGGGTGTAAAACGTTATCGCCTTTTGTATGAAAATCAACAGCTTCACAATCCTCTTAAGATAAGAGTTGATTTAATAACATATTCTAAAGCATGCGATCATGTTAGGCGTTGTGTAATAAACCATTTTACAGTATGTTAGTGTTACAATTCATGTGAAAAGAGCATATGAATGAAGTAATTAAGAGCGTAACGAGATTTCATCAGTGAAATAACCATAACGTTTGCGTAGTGGATTTGAAACCATGGTCAATGGCGTGACAGTACTATGAATATCACTACATAGTATAAAACAAAGTCGTTTTTTTAATAGATAGAGTGATTCAAGAGGAAGGTTTATAGCACCCGTGTGAAGCCGGGGCGGGTCGCTAGTTATAATATATTATTTAACTTTTCTATTTTAATGAATTAAAAAAAAATTAAGACAAAAAAAATAATTATTAACTCTAATGGGAACTCGCGAAATTCCGAATTGCTACCATAGGCAGCACAAGTTCTAAATATATAATCTTGCAAGAGCTATAAGTACAGGAGTGTTTGCTTTCATACAGCCTTTGTACAACTTGTATAGAACTCGTAGATAGCTAGGGGGATAAGTACTTATCTGTATGATTTTCATTGAACTATTTCTTAACTGTAATAGTTAGGTAAGTAGGTATTTTTGCTACAGCCCGCACAATATGATCTGATTATATCATTTAACTCAATTCAGGTACGGTTTTGCAAAGTTACATTTAAGAGTTAAGAGTTACGAACGAGGGCGTGGCATAGTTGCACGCACAGATGACAGATAAAATAACTGCAATAGGAAAGCTTTAAATAAGTAAACTAGTTCCAGAACTGCTTTCGAATAATTTATAGGGCTGTAAAGACATTAGCGTTTGCGGTTGTGTAATTAAGACTATGTAACGAAAAATATAGTTGTCGCAGTGATATGATGAAAACAGGGATTTGATCAAATCCCTCAGTGATATGATCAACTACCGGTAGATGATAAAAATACCACGCGTTGTGTCATTTCGTGATCAAATAACTAGACGTGTTTGGTAAAATGTTAAAACCGAGTTGACTTAATTACTCGTTTTATCATGTCCCTAAAACAGCTCAGGCATTTGATCAAATAACTAAGTGAAATGAAGAAATCTGACAGCCATTTTTATGATTATTTCATTTCCCTAAAATAACTTGGAGACTTGATCAAATCACTAAATTTCGCTAGGGAAATGACACAACGCGTGGTATTTTTATCATCAGCCGGGAGTTGATCATATCACTGAGGGACTTGATCAAATCCCTGTTTTTATCATCTCACTGCGACATAGTCATTGAAGTAATTTTGCGTTTTGTTAACCCTCAAAAAATGTATAGTTGCTCTAATTTGAATTCGCACGCTTAAATCTAAAGGGAGCTAGCTCAAAAATCTGATTCAAGTTATGCATGCTATTGAATTAATTAAAACAAAAAAAAACATCGATTTAAGCAAAACCTAAGTACTAAGAAAATAGATTTAAGCTAATACTTCAAGCTTCATTATAAAAAGCATAAATCTATACAGAAAACTCCTGCGTGCATATGGACATATAAATTACTTTTTCGCCCCACTTTAAAAATATATTTTTTTTATTTAACTTCCTATTGATCTAGTATCCGAATTTATATTACCTATACGTTATAAGATGAATTAACCTACTAATATATGATTTGTAATAAAGTATACAGTCAATTACTTTGTTTCTCAAGCTTCATACTGACAAATTTGGTCCGTAGCATGAAATACAAAACAATACACGTAATTTAAAGATTCTGACCTCATATAAAACATAATGTACCTACCTATTGTATCCTCGGAAATTATGAGTTGAACGTACAATAAATACTTGTTCATCTTCGAAGTGAATACATAATCCCATACGGTCATTACAATTGCATCCCATTGTTTGTAATCTGTGAATCCTTTAGGTTGAAATACGAAAACAATTGACTTCCTTGTCTTCCGCTTTCCGCGTATTGTTGGGAAAAACATTCTGTTTACTTATCGAAGGCTTTGTCTAATTGGTATATTAAAATTCGATTGCGTGTTAACACTTTGTCCGAAGCCCGTGCGGTTTTGTTTATGCATTACATTACAATTCGCACAAATTCAATTCGATATCGTGACCGAATGAACGTTTTTGATAACCGCAAAATTGAATTCGAATTGTACTAATACAATAGTTCTGGAAAATTCTAATCTATCCTTACTAATATTATAAACGTGAACGAATGTATGTTTGTAAAACTACTGAATGGATTTTGATGAAACTTTATAATAGAGAGAATTTCAAGTTTATAAGAAGCTGATTTATTGATTGAAGCTTATGACTATAACTGCATGAACTTGTAACTTGTACACTAGTTAGGTACAACTTGTTAAATAGGCTCTGACTATTTGGAACTGATTTGTTGACTTTTTTTACAACACAATGAGTCTGCACTTTTACTATAGGCGCGCCTTTGTGTTAACAATGTGTTTTTAACCCCCGACGCAAAAACGACGGGGTGTTATAAGTTTGACGTGTCTGTGTGTGTGTGTGTGTGTGTGTGTGTGTGTGTGTGTGTCTGTCTGTGGCATCATAGCTCCCTAACGCATGAACCGATTTTGATTCTGTTTTTTTTGTTTGAAAGGTGTATATGTCGGGAGTGTTCTTAGCTATGTTTTATAAAAATCGTCTCAGTAGTTTAATAACTAGGGGGGGTTAAAGAGGGGATGTAAAAATAGATGTCTACAAATATACTCGAGTGGGGTATCCAATGAAAGAGGGTGACGAGTACATTACAAAATTGAAATCATAATGAAAATCGGTTGAGTCGTTCAAAAAATATTGGGAGTGAAAGTGGGGATGGAAAACCAAATGTCTACAAATATACCCGAGTGGGGTATCAAATGAAAGAGGATCGCGTGTACATTACAAAATTGAGATCATAATCTAAATCGGTTAAGTAGTTCGAAAATTATGGGGAGTAATAGTGTAAATGGTAAGCCCAATGTCGACAAATATACCCGAGTGGGGTATCAAATGGAAGAGGATAACATGTACATTACGAAATTCCATGTGAAATGGAAATTAGTTAAAAATAATAATATGTAGTAGGTACCTACGTACCTACTTACAAAAAGTATGAAATAAAAAATAAATTAAAAATTTAACAAACCCCCGACATAAAAACTAAAAGGCCCTATAAAAAGTGTAACAATAATAAAATCTTAATATTAGTTACCTAAGTATTAATATTTCTACAAAGAAAACGTCATGTCGGGGGGACCGTAGGTTTAGGTAGATTGTAAATATTAGGTAAGTAAGTACACCTAAATGAAAAGCGGTCCCCCCGACATGACGTATTCTTTGTAGAAATATTAATACTTAGGTAACTAATATTAAGATTTTATTATTGTTACACTTTTTATAGGGCCTTTTAGTTTTAATTGAAAATTTCTAATAACAAGCCCTGCGGCACTGCTCACTAAATCGATCCACATTAATAGTCTGTTACGTAGCTATTAAATTTTCTAATTGACATTGCGAAACTAAAATTATAAACTAGCGGATACAATACAACCACGTGTATGTGATCTGTACTTGCGTTTTAAATGACCGCAACTATTGACTGTTTGTGTTTGGGCCGTTTACGAACAATTGGTCGTTGTGTAATGATAAACGGCCCTCGACGTGGAAAGGTTGCTCTAATTCTCTTTAAATAGGGAATTGTTAGCCGTTAACCTTTAAAATAATAGCGTGCTCTAAATTTCTGTAACACATTAACTCAAGACAAAGCGTGTAGCGATAACGTAATTCTGTATTATTTTTAATTAATCGATTTCGTCGAGCTCGTTTACAAGCAATTGCCGAGTGACCGCGTAATGCGCCGGTGAAATTTAATAATTGGCCTATTGCATAGTTGCATTGTTTTTTAACCCGACTAATCAATTCATTTTAAGACGGCGGGAAAATGAGCGAATATGC
Organism: Polylopha cassiicola; assembly: GCA_038024825.1. Classification (NCBI taxonomy): domain Eukaryota; kingdom Metazoa; phylum Arthropoda; class Insecta; order Lepidoptera; family Tortricidae; genus Polylopha; species Polylopha cassiicola. Next base: position 1,500,014 of record CP149062.1, read on the forward strand.
GACAGCGAACGAGATTTTCGATTGTCGCTTTTACGTGGAAAGTGGGATACCGGACAAAGCAGGTTGCACCGTGATTTTATGGGCGTGGGCCTCATATCGGCTTTTGCATTCTGTTGCAAGCGTTTTGCAATAGATCGGAATTATCATTCGACGAACTGGTGCACAACCGGGCGCCTATTGCAATTGGGTTGCGCCACGAAGGAAGCCGGGGGCGTGAGGAAGTGTTATGGTTTGCTGAAGGTCGCGAGAAGCCGCGATTATTGAAAAATTTCAAACAACTTCGCGGTCGATTGGACGCCGTGTGTCCCGCTTTTGTCGCGTGCCGTTGCGTTGCCTCTAATATTATTAACCTTCTAAGTTTTTGCTTTGGAAATTTAATTGGAGCCAGCGGAGCGGACCTGTATTTATACAGCCTTATGTCGACATGTATACTCTTACCTTATTATACATTGTCAAATATCGATGCAATCCTAACTACAAATTTTATATGTATAAAATAAACTGTAAAAGTGAAATACAACGATATGACATTATTGTGATTTAATAATCGTTAATTTTTAGTAGGCATCATACATGACCTAAAATAAAGTAGCAAATAAAGAATGATGAATCATTCTTGTCATTACATTTGGATGGAAGGCTTGAATTAATTAGGCATAGGTGTCTTATTACACGCCCGCCCACGAGCGCATAGCTGTTCGATGCGCACGCGACCGCCCAGTACGCAAACTGGCGAAAAGCCTTGTACATATTAACATGTCCCACCTAATGTTTTAATGTCTTATTTATTTGTTAATAACGTTACATAGTTATGTATATATATTTCAATTTTGAAGGTTTTGAACATATTTTTATATTTAGTGTATTTTGTTACTTTGAGATTGTTTTATATTTTAATTTTTATAGAAACTGTTTTTAATACCAGTATTTCTCCATTTAAGTAAACTTTATATCTCAGGACAATAATTGGCGAACTTTGTGCTTTTAGGAATTCTCTACCAGTCAACCAATGAGTCAAACAGATCTATTTGTAATCAGTATCTTTCTCAGCTGTACTTGTATATAAAAAAAAATCTTTAATGACATTGATGAATATAGTAAGTAGATACCGATGCATTTGTTAGGAACATAAAAACGTAGGCGATCATCCATTGTTTTATTGATTACATTTTTATTTTTCATATCGAATGTTAATGTAAATTGGCCCTTGACACGATATTCAATTCATATTTAACTCAACAACAAACAAATTGTGGGCTGAATTAATGTAAATTAATTGAATATAATTAACATAATGCACTTGTAATGAAATTCCGTGTTTTTTACACGTAATTACAAATCGGAAGCAAACCGGATTTATCCACGGAAAAAATGTGAACAATGTTTGAGACAATTGTAGGAAGTTTGGTGACGTGTTGAGCGAATTATCGACGGATTAAAGTTACGCGTGTGATAGTTGGGTTGGCGGTTAGGTGTCGAGTCCGGAAGGATGTCGCTGCATCTCCGGTGTAATTAAGTTTGCAATTTTTTATTTGTTATGTTACAGTTTTATAATGTAGTTTTTATATATAAGTAAATAAGTAAGTTAATATTTTTAGCGGTCGGAACTATATTAAATTAGTTCCTTACCAACAAATTATTATAAAACATATTTATTTTGGGAAAAAAAAATAACTTCATATTATTTAAAATAATTTAAATAGACCAACAATTTATATAAATTAGTACTACTATTATTTTTATACATATTTCATGTTATGAAGTGCCTACGTTTTAACATGATTAAATATGTTATAAAATACAAAAGCTTCAAACGAAACAGCCTAAACCTCTATCTCAAATTAAAAAAAAAACACTCACCATAGACTGCATGATTACTGTATTTTCTAGGTTTCAGAGATCTCAAACGAACTAACTAAGCGCTGCTGGTGTTCCAGTACTCGCCTAGAAACTTTCGCCTAAGTGAGCGATGTGTTCTCTCGACTAGCACTCAAGTCGGAATGTAGCTTGAACGGTGTTCGCCCCCCTTATATATGACGTACCCCCCTTGTCTGTTCGTAATTGGAAACAATTAACCAGCCAGCAAGTGCAATGATTTAGTTAATTGTGAGATGGCCAGTACCAAAGGGGTAGTTCGGTTTTTAAATTTATTGACGTTTTTTGAACGACTTCTTTTGGAGTTTGGAGTATTCCTGTTTTTGTGTGGTTAATGTTTAAATTATGCCTAAAGGTTGGTTGGAATTGAAAGGCGTTTATTGTTTGGTTATTAGTTAGGCTTTTTTGGTTAGGTGTTTTACATAAGGTGTGAACACTGAGTTAACGCACTGAATAGCCTTTGCCTACGCAATGTTAAGTATTTGTTATATACTTTATGTAAAGGAATAGCTGTACATTAATTGATTGTTCAAATTGCATGGTGTTTTACTTATTCATGAATTTTTATCCGTTATAATTTCTGATGCCTTCGTGGTTATTACACATTGTAATGAAACAACTATTAAAGGATTTAACTCGCAAATTTTTTTTTTATTTTATTTGCTGACATTTCGGAATCTTTACAGTTTTCATAATTGTAGCACGACTGAGCTGACAATAGTCTAACGCTATAGTTTAGCGTTTCTTTCCAATTTTTATCCGTTGTCAAATACCCATAGTACCCATAAACTTTGCTTAGTTTGAATCTAGATCAATAAGTTCAATTACATCAGAAGGTTCCGATCTGTAGGCTACAGGTTCAAATCCTAGAATCTGAATAAGCCTAAGATGTAATTGTACTGTAGAACAGGCGCGTGCAGTGGGATACACCTTGTACTGCAATAGGGTAGGCACTCCGTGACATTGAATCTATGTGCAAGCCTCTGGGTAGAAATTAAGGGTATTAAGGCGGTTTTTTTAACACAGAGAATTAAATCGTTAGTGATGCTTTCGCGGTTATTACACACATAATTCGCGTAAGTATATTATTTTCAGCTCGGTCTACCACGAATATGGAACTGTAAATTTATTTAAACGTCGGCATAAAATAAATATACCTACCTACGATTTTGGAATGAGTTTTTTTTACAGACTTTACTCGCGTATTTTATTTTATTTGCTTATGTTAAACTATACAGTTCCCGTGTATATTTGCAGCATGACTTGGCTAATGATAGTCTATAACGCTAAAGTCAGAAATTATTATTAATATACGAGTTAAATCCTTAATTGTTTTATTCCTGCAGAGGATTTATATTAATTTAATGTAAATAAAGTAATGCCCCATGCAACTTTATTGTGCGTAATTTAGCATTAAAACACTGGTTTATTAATGCTTATCATTACACAACAGTTGCATAAACTACCAATATCCCTTTTAAAGTGTGTTAATAGTGGCTAAATTACTTATTAGAGTATAAATTCCTTTTTTAATATTTACAACATAATATGTTGCAAATATTACGCACCCTAGATCTAAAGGGAGCTAACTCAAAAAAAGTAACTTTTTCGGGAGAGGCGAAATTGTTGTAAGGAATCGGATCCCTTTTTTTTAGCGTGTGTTTAATTTAAATCTTCAGATTTTTGAGTTAGCTCCCTTTAGATCTAGGTGTGCGATATAGCAGATAACGGAAAGAAAGTCCAGCGCTAAAAGAATAATATATTATGTTTTTGGTTAACTATGAATATGGGAACTGTAAAGATTACGGAACGTCCACATAAAATTAGTACACAGTGAAAGTCGATATATTATATCATTGTTATATTCCAGTGTATAATGCTGTCGCATCAGAAATTATTTTTCAAATTACCTTAATATAAGTAGGTAGGTAATTTAAAATGTATTTAGCTTAAGCTATAGTCAGTCCAGTCATCGGCTACGAATATGGGAATAGAGAAGTTTCCGAAAAGTCTGGATTAAAAATATTATACACGAGTTAAATCCTTTACCTACTTATAGTTATTTTATTCCTAAATATAATTTAAGGAACAGAAATAATTGGAAAAGGAAAGCTTATGGTAAATGCCGCAAATATATAACTATTAGGTAATAATTTACTTATTAAATACTAGCTGCTGCCTGCGACCTCGTATGCGCACGATAAGCACATTTTACTCCCTTAAGGAATTTTCAAAAATCCTTTCATTACATCATTACTTAGTGGAATTCCTGTGAAAAATTTCCAGTTTCTAATCCTTATAGTTTAGACCCTGCGTTGATATGTCAGTTATTAAATCAGTTTCTCCTTTTACATACATACGAGAATATCCTAACTTATATTATAAATGCGAAAGTAACTCTGTCTGTCTGTCAGTTACGCTCTTACGCTAAAACTACTGGATTTAAATGAAATTTGGTACAAAGAAAGTCTGGAGCCTGAGATTGGACATAGGCTACTTTTTATCCGACTGCAAAAAAGGAGGAGTTCCACGCGGACGAAGTCGCGGGCAGAAGCTAGTATATTATAAATGCGAAAGTAACGGTACATTGTCTGTCTGTTACGCTCTTACGCTAAAACTACTGGACCGATTTAAATGAAATTTGGTACAAAGAAAGTCTGGAGCCTGAGATTGGACATAGGGTACTTTTTAACCGACTGCAAAAAAGGAGAAGTTCCACGCGGATGAAGTCGCGGGCAGAAGCTAGTAGATAATGTACCCTGCTTAAGGAAACATAATGCATGTTCTTTATTGAATTATGGATTGAGTTATTATGCATCATGTCATTATGCATCTCAATGTTACGATCGCATAATTTGCATACATTTGTATTTAGTGTTTCGGCTACCTATAAGTCTGTAATTAGTGTAATGTCTTAATAATAGGTCTTGGGATTTACATTTAGTGCTTGTAATAAGAAATTATTTTTTATATTTGGAATTTTTAGTACTCCCATAGTATGTTATCATGCGTTTACTAAGGTAGTTTTTAAAGTTCTTAATTTTGCCGTCATATAGTCGTCAGGGTAGGTACTTCAAAGTGCCTGTATGGAATGCACGCCCTTGCAGTTACTAGGCGTTTATTATATATTGAGTTAAGTATATATATCTACCCTTTTATTACCAAATACGAGCAATTCTTGTCTATATAAATGTATTTTTGTCAAAGAATTAAATTTTAATATCGACACAACCGAGAGTTCATATTTTCAAGAAAAATAGATTTGTCGATCAATAAAAGACGATAGGTTTAATATTCACTAATATAATAATTAATTTATTACGACTTTATTGATGGATACCTACTTTTAAAACATCTTTTATAAAATACTTGCTGTCCGCCTCGGATTCGCACGGATCATCTTTTTATTATGTCACTCGGGAATAATGTAGCTTTCCAATAGTGAAAGAATTTTTGAAATCGGTCCAGTTGTTCTGGAGCCTATTCAATCCAAACAAACAAACAAACAAACTTTTCCTATTTTTATATTTGTATAGACAAGATGGTGTCATGTTGTTTTATCCATGAGTTATCAACTGGCCAGTATTTTTATTTTTTAAGTTGTCAAAATTGTATGCAATCTTTTTTCAACGTTACAATGCTTTTCCAGATAGTATCAGGACTTTAGTGATATTCACATACTTTTGCTTTAAACGAAACTGACTAGAGACATCATAGTGTCTTTTTTACTTTGAGTAATTTTTTTTTCTCCTTTAATTTTATTTTATATTTGACTCCTGGAAACCTTTACATTTCCAGTAAATTTAATTTAGTCTTTTGACATCTGGAGACCTCTTACAGCTCCTGTATGTTTTTTTTTTCTTTGTATTCTTTAACTTAGTATTTCGACATTTGTAGACCTTATGTACCTATACATCACCAGTATATAGTATATTGTAATTTGTACATAATTTATAATTGAAATTGTAATATTTTGAAAAATATACCTCATTGAGTTTCTTCTCGATTCTTCTCAAGAGGTTTTTTTTTTGCTGAATCGAAAAAGTATATTAATTTTAACGTTGACATTCACAAGTGCCTGTAAGAGCCTAGCCTGAATAAATGATTATTTGAGTTTGAGTTTGATTTCATTTGCAGATATAGGTATTTTTAAAAAGGCCCTTACAGATATATAAACATATAGCTACGGTGCCCGACATACTTTACTACTTAAATATATCCTTGTTATTTTGATTGATTGATAAAATACAATATGTCTAATTTACTAAATAGTACCTTAAGTTACAAGTGGTAAGGGCGAAATTTGTATAAAAGTATGGTATGTTTGTTCTATATAATATGACATAGTGTTGTCGATAATTGGGTGCCTACAAATATCCTTATTATGTTGACGGATTGCTAAAATATCTGTTATTAAAATTTAATGTTTATTTCAGTGGGTCAATACAATTAAGTAAACAATGTGGTTGGTAGCTGAATTGGAATATAATGCAAATTATGCAAAGGCGGGTATTTGATATAGGCACTATAAGGTGCCTACCCTGACGACTGCGTACGAACAGCCACAGCACGTCCGTGATGGCATGCAGGGGCCTGCATTCCATATAGGCACTATAAGGTGCCTACCCTGACGACTACGTATAAACAGCCACAGCACGTCCGTGATGGCGTGCAGGGGCGTGCATTCCATATAGGCACTATAAGGTGCCTACCCTGACGACTGAGTACGAACAGCCACAGCACGTCCGTGATGGCGTGCAGGGGCGTGCATTCCATATAGGCACTATAAGGTGCCTACCCTGACGACTACGTACGAACAGCCACAGCACGTCCGTGATGGCGTGCAGGGGCGTGCATTCCATGTAGGCACTATAAGGTGCCTACCCTGACGACTACGTACGAACAGCCACAGCACGTCCGTGATGGCGAGCAGGGGCGTGCATTCAATACAGACACTATCAAAATGTAATTAATTTAAATATTTTTTTATTTACAGGTGCGATATTCTCATGAACCAGAAGCGCGTCGATGTCTTTTGTATGAGATTTTATTTTTTAATTTGTAAGTTATGAAGAAAAAGTCTATTTGTTTAATTATTTTCTGCAATAGCTTGTTAAACAAATTTCATGTACGTAAGCGTTAAAATACCATCAGTTCTGTCTGGTGTAAGGTGCGGGAGCCCTAAGAAAGGATTTTTGAAATTTGTAACCCTAAGGGGGTAAAAAGTCGCGGATAGTAGCTAGTTATTTATATTTGTTTTGTTCCAATTTTTTATATAGTTTTTAATAACCAGTTTTCTTACATAAGTAATTAAATTGTTTATACCTCATTAACAAAATATAACTAGATCTAATTACAAACAGCAATTAGTTATTTTATGCAACAATTTGAAATTAATTGAACTTGCTCTATAAGTAGGTAACTACAGGAGTCTATGCAAAACGTTAATACACCACCACTTTGACACTCATTGCTTGTATAAATTAGTTTATTGAAATAGCGTCGTATTGACGTTTAGCATTGACCTCCGGGCTAATATGTGTTTTTATTATACACTAGCTGTGCACGCGACTTCGTCCCCGTGGAATAGTAATTCTTCATAAGGCTTCATATTTTCCCCGTTTTTTACACATTTTCCACTGTTTCTTCGCTCCTATTGGTCGCAGCGTGATGTTATATAGCCTAAAGCCTTCCTCGATACATGGTCTATCCAACAAAAAAAGAATTTTTGAATTCGAACCAGTAGTTCCTGAGATTAGCGCGTTTAAACAAACAAACAAACAAACAAACAAACTCTTCAGCTTTATAATATTAGTATAGATTTTAATATAATAGAATTAAATTTATTATTGCAAAATCTAAATGTTATTATACAGTAATTAAAAATTGTATTTTATTAGAGAACACTTTCGCTTAGTGATGCTAATGAGTAGATCAGGTACCTACTTATTTTAATTTATGACAATAAAACTTTTTACTAAAAAAAAATGCATATCATAGAAAGTGCAAGGATTTCATATGTGTTACACTAGCTTCTACCTGCGACTCCGTCTGCGCACGATAAGCACCGGGGTGTTATCGTGCGCAGACGGGTTTTATCCCATCAAGTCGTGAATTTATAAAAAATATTTCTTAGTGCTCCCCTATGTTATAAAAGGAACCGCTGTGCATTATTTCAAGTTTCTAACCGTAGTCAGCAAATAAAATAAAATACGCGAGTTAAATCTGTTATACATAGTTGTTTTATTCCAATGTGTAATAACCACGAAGGCATTAGAAATGAGTACAGCCTTTGTTTCACTTTATAAATTATATTATAGCAGTTGTATAAATATTTAACATATTCGAAGATCGTGAGTGGGCAGACAAATTATGTTCAGTATAAAATTTAAACAGGACACGAATTTCGGCTTAGCCTGTAACATGAGCCTAAATGAAGTCTAGATACTCTAAGTCTAGGTACCTATATAATGTAACAAATTACTTAGACCTTGTGTTAGACAGCATTATTGTATCTAACTAGGAAGTGTTTTGTTTGAATAATTTTAACGAGGCAATATTAATAAAAAAATAAATCATATTGGTATTAAACCACTAACGGATTTAACTCGCGTATTTTATTTTTATTTTACTCTAGCGTTGACTATGACCAGCTCAGTCGTACTACGAATATAGGAACTGTAAAGTTTTCGAAACCTCGGAAAAAAGTCACTTTTCATTCGCTTATGTTAGTTCCATACATTTTTGGTTTCGTTTCGTTCGCTAGTATCGATTGGCGCTTGTTCATAGTGGCTTGCTCGTAAGCCAAATAATTTTATTGCATAAAAATTTATGAGATATAAATTCAAATGCCTCCGCTTAAATTAATACGCTTGTCACTTACGAACTTTTGATTTGAAATAAACAATAAGATAATATGTAACAATTACGGCTTATGTTCATATCAGACTATGTTTATCTAGATACAAACGAAAGAGAACTTTAGTTCTTGGATTTAAGATTGGATTCTCCTTCTATGACAGATTTAACTACTACACTATGCTGGATGATGCTTAATCCGGGGGACTACTGGAAAAGGGCACAAGTGTAATACTGCATTTGAAAGACTTACAACCTTTTTCATCGCACCTGAAACATTTCTGGCCGGTTATCTTTGACTGTTTGTAAATTAAAAAAAATGGCGTCGACCGAAGGTAGCCATCTTGAATTAGACTGAAAAGGAGTCCGTAGCCAAATGGTAAAATAAAATAACCCTATTAGGTACATCAACTACTAAAAACAGGTATAAAATAAATATTATGGCTTCGATACATATATATGCGTTATTTTCGGCAGTTTTTTTTTTATGGTACTAGAGTGCGCGAACCTGTCTCGCACTTCAGTTTTTTACTTAACAACATGAAAATAGCTGTATGTAAAATTTGTTTAACGGATACAGCCTACAACAAAATTAATAACCACATTCTGTCGACAAGGTGTCCACAAAATTTATTACGCGATATAAAATATGGCACTTATAGGTATATGATTAATGAGAGGTCTGTTAAGGACTTTTGAGTTCCGTTTATTGATGAATTGATTAACGGCTATTTGTAGGACCTTCGGCCTTAACGCGCTATATTTTGTCCAAGTAATTCGGAACTATAACTTAGACTTACATCACAAAAAGGTCGTACATTATAAAACCAAATTGGCGTTACACGTCCTCTTTTGTCTGTTATAAGTCCATCTCCTAGAAATGAGAGTCGCGTATGTACTGCGTCAGGGTGGGCATACCATTATGCCTATATGGAATGCACGCCCGTGCTAAACACATAGAACTTCTATGGACTGTTATAGAACAAGAGATGTCATGGCCCCTATGACCCCCCCCCCCCTTCTCCTCCAGGATCAGCTATTGAATGCAAGCACATTAAGTGTGGCACTGGGTAGGCACTCCACATTTATCGAATTGTCAAGGAAATCTCTGCAACATTCGATACTGACTGTACTTACGCTTGCATGATACAAATGTATTAACTACTTGTGTTTTATAACAATAACAACTCGTAAAATATAGCAACGGAACTAAACTCGTATAAAAGTTATATATAATCGTAAATTTATATTTATTAACTATTTTATGTTTTACATGAAATACGTTAAGTAATATTTATAAGTAGTATAAACAATATGTTGGCACTCAATAGAATGACCGTCAAATACTGGTCAAGTGCGAGTGGACTTGTTTCCATCCGTCCGTCATAAACCGCTACTTAGCCAGTTGAAATTTGACTCGAAATTTGCCGCTTTTTTTATTTTTTGTTTCATGTCATGTTTACTTTACTTACCGGATGATTTATCTAACTTCTCCTACCATAAATCCGCCTTTAAAGACATTATCCTTCATAGTGACGCGATGCAAAATACTGTGTCGACTCACGCGCAACCCCATATATCATTGATAATAAGCCGCCTCTTTTATTCATAAAAAATGGCAAAAAATACCAAAAAACCCAACAAGCAATTCTCCTCTATAAAACTAAAGACGTTGAATTCAAATTTGCGTGCAATTTTTTGACATACTTTCTTTTATAGCGAGCGAAACGATGAGGAAGTTCAGAAATGATCGAGTAAACGACCTTTCTATCAGAATAATGGAGTCAAATTGATGGAATCGCGTGCGTGTGCGCAGTGCTAGGACTGAGACCACGTTGTCTTAGGGTTGCCACACTAGAGTATTAACAGGGTGACCGGGTGCTGGACGAGAATTAAAAAAAAAATGTCCAAACCACTGTCACTTTATATCTAGAATTTGAGGTTAAAAAATATTATTTTCTATTCTAAAAAAAAAACTTTATTTTATGACAGGCAGTAAATACAATTAGTTATCTATTTATATATCTAATTACTAATATAGTGCACAATATAAAATTCTAAAAAACAAAGGTTTTACAAAAAATATGGCTTCGGTTCAAAAACATTACATCATTTTCAAAAGGTGTTAGTAAATTGGGTAAATTTTCCAAGCCGAAATATGTATGTAGGTAAGTAGATAGGTACATTTTTTTAATCTGTGTCCTTTTTTCATCAAAAAAATTGGAATATTTATTTTACTGGCAACCCTAAAGCAACATCTCCTTAGCGTAGTCATATTAATGAAGGTCAGTTTATACCTTAATTGCATTTTCCTTTTATGAAGACCGCCCCGAGCTTATCGCTTAGAAGGAAAGAGCTGCCGGATTATCCTGTGTGAGATGGCCTTTGCAAGTAATTAGGCATTAATGAGCTGAATTTTAAATTGGAATTTTGTTACTATAAAATTATACAAAGTAATACCTATAGACTTTTAAAACAATTATAGTTTACTAGCTTCTGCCCGCGACTTCGTCCGCATGGAACTCCTCCTTTTTTGCAGTCGGTTAAAAAGTAGCCTATGTCCTTTCTCAGGCTCCAGACTTTCTTTGTACCAAATTTCATTTAAATCAGTCCAGTAGTTTTAGCGTGAAAGCGTAACAGACAGACAGAGTTACTTTCGCATTTATTATAATAGTAGGGAAGTAGGGACTAGTAGGGATACTAGCACTTTTCTAATTCTGTTTTTAAATCCCTACTAATATTATAAATGCGAAAGTAACTGTCTGTCTGTCTGTCTGTCTGTCTGTCTGTCTGTCTGTATAAATAAATAGTGTTATTATATTGTATAAATAAACTTCGTGATTTCAAAATCCTACCTAATGCCAGTCAAAGACCTTACTTTTATCTTGGTAGAAAAGAGTATATTAAGGATGTAATACTTAACAAAAGTGGAATTACAAGAGCTGCCTAAAATTAAAGTTAAAAAAGTCGCATATCTAGACAATTTCAAAATGGCCGGAAGGTTTATAATCTGTGCCTCTGCAAATTTAAAAAAGCAACGGTCGCCGGTCGATTATAAAACCTATTGAAATTAAATCTTAATGTCGATGTACTTACGCATTTTGCTTAAAAAAATAACATTGGCTTTGTCGTTCTTGAAATTGAATGACATCTACACATAATCCGATATATATACTCATATTATAAACAAATTAATATTATGGTCTATGCCTCTATAGGCACCGTCACGTCTCAACCCCAGCTGTTTAGTAATTAGGGTTATCAATACTCATTGGTGCTGAGTGTACTTTCAATTTCTACCCGAGCAGACCGCGGCCGTTCGAGTTTTGCTTTCAATGGAATGTCATACTTGCGTAAATAGTATTTACTAGTTGTGCCCCGCAGTTTTACCCACAGGCAATTGAAAACTTCCAAAAGTAACCAAGTAAGACAAAAATCGCAATATAATAGTACTTACCTACTTGCCGTTACAAACGCGACTCTCAGTAAAATAGCTAGGTTTTAAAACGAAACTCTATCAAAAAAATATCTAGAACATGGCAACTCAAAAAATTATGCCAGTGGCAATTTCTTAACGTAATATTTTATGACTGGCAATACTGAATGTGTCAAAAGATGGCGGGAATAAAAAAGTTGTTTTTTATTATTTAATCATGACCAGAGTAAAAAAGTATTTACATTGTGTTGCCAGTTAAAAGTAAGATCAGTAACATGACAAACCTTGTCGACAACGTTCTCATTATTATGACAGATCACCACGAGATGAAATGATATCGACAAAAGAAATGTCGACTCAACACAGGCTGGTCAGTTCGGATCAGGTGATAGAAAAAAGAAGTAAGTACCTAATACCTACTTAAAGGTAGGAATAAAAATACTATCAGGCAGACTAATTGGAACAATGATAAGTTTCTAAGCTTGCCATGCATAGCTTTAATGCTTTAAGAATATATGATCTGTAAAAAATGGTAGAAATATGATATTCTAGAACAAGACTTGACTATCAACAACGACTATGTACCGGAGGCTGCGGGTTCGAATCCTGCTATGGGCATTAGTATGTCAGTGTGATGAGCATTAACATCCAAGACTCAGTGTCTTGGATGTCTTATATGTATTTATATACCGACGTTTATTCGTTATCTGGTACCGAGAGTGCTGACGATTCAACCTCTTTTTTATAGTTTTATACTTTTTATTTATGTTTTATGTTTAGAAGAGTTGTATTTGTGTTTTGTTTTATATTATAGTTTGTCAGTTTGAGTTGGTAATAAACAGTTAAAGAAACCACTCGCTTTGTTTAAATGTTAGAAGTTATATAGGTAGATTACAGTCCACAGATAGTATAAGCTTTGCTTTGTTTGGTACTATATCAATTGGTGTGAATTATCCAAAAATATTTATTTATATAAACTATTTATAAAATTCGGATCTAAAACTATCGGAAGTAACCAATAACGCAACAAACGTCCAGTTATTTGTACATTAACAATCACTTATTAAACTGTTGCATTGTTTCATGCATTATTACTCTGCACTTTGGCAACTTGGCATTGCGTCCGTCACTAGCATCTGCATATGTAACTAAATCATTTATAATGGACTCTAAGTTATGGTAATAAGGTGGAATATTGCGTCAAACTTAAAACGGTAGCAATCAGGGTTGTCAGGTGTTTTTTTATAATTAACGAACGCTAATAAAACGGTGATAAGAAATTGGAATAAAACAACTATTAACGGATTTAACTCGCGTATTTTTATTTTATTCTATTAGCTGACTCACTTTAGCGTTAGACTATTGTCAGCTCAGTCGTGCTACGATTATGGAAACTGTAAATAATCCGAAACGTCAGCTAATAAAATAAAATAAAAATACGCGAGTTAAATCCGTTAATAGTTGTTTCATTCCAATGTGTAATAACCGCGAAGGCATCAGAAATTATTATGGTGATAAGAAAGATAAACATAATGTTTTGTCAAATTAAATAGTGATCCACTTCCAGAAACTACTTATTAGCAAATAAATAAACTAACAATATAAAAAATACTTTATTCCTCCATTTACGATACAAGCATTACACAACAGAAAAATATACTTTTATTAGGTAGAAAGATTACTTATTTAAAAAAAATACTTTAATATTTTTGCCATACTTAACATAGTATTAAATTTTGTAATGAAACAAGTACCTATAACGTATTTAAGTTTAGCTTTAGACTATCAGCACAGTCGTGCTACGAAACTTTTTTTTTGTTTTCGAAACGTAAACAAATAAAATAAAATACCAGTTAAATACGTTATAGTTGTTTCATTCCAATGTGTAATAACTGCAGACATTAGACATTATTACAGCATTATAACCAAACGGTTCGGTAAAGTACCGAGCGGTTTAGTAATAGTACATTACGCACCTAGGCCAGTAAAATAAAAAATGTCTCAGATCACATGTCATTGTAGTCCGAGGCAAAGCCGAGGTTGACAAAAATGTGATCTGAGGCTTTTTTATTTACTGGCCGAGGTCAGTATACTATTTTTCTTCGACGAAGCCAGAAAGCGGCAACTTCATTTAGCGCAGCGGCCAGAAAGTTGGCGCTTTCTGGCCGGAGAACAGAAAAATTCCTTACACTCGGCAACCCTAGTAGCACTGTGTATGTAAGTTTGATTACGCGCTCTATTTATTTCTTAGCTGTTAATCATTTTTGCGCATTAGCAAAGTTCTTCGCAATTTGCTCCTAGAATATTAATTTATGGTTGTCTGCTCTGTCATTGTGGATTGTCTGTGGCCCTTTGGATTTATTTTCAATAATCGGTGTCGGCATTAAATTGCTTTTGATTTTATCTTCGATCATAATAAAGCTATCTTGAATGTACTTGTAGGCACAGGCATAACTCTAGAGAGGAGTGGGGAGTGTGCTAGGCTCACCCCCAAGGAGGATCCAGGGGGGTCATGGCCTTTTTATGACGCCCTTTCGACGTTTCAAAAACTTTACAGAATCCATTTTCGTAGCACGACTGAGCGGACAATAGTCTAACGCTAAAGAATTTTTGTTATACCTACGTAGTGGAGTCATTGAAGCATTATTGGTCCGATTTTTTTTACTGTGAACCGAATTGCATACAATTTTGGAATTAGGTTCATCTTACCCTTAACTTCAAAAGTGAAAATGATTTGAACTCCGCTACCACCCTGGGGGTGATTGCCACCCCTTCTCAGGGGTGAATTATTTTTTTTTCAAAATAACCTCGGATATCGATAGAAGGCCTAATTTTAAGGAAAAAATCATATTAATCACCGTATTTTTCGCTTCAATGACTGCACTAACGTAGCTGTAGGTAGCAACAAGAAGCTATCATGAACATAATATTTACAAATTAAATTAATTTAAGTAGTAAAAAATCAATTATTACGTTACACTCATTATACAAATTTATTCTAGTTTACTGAATACTGCATTTGCACCTTCGTGACACCGGTTACTAATAATGATATATTGCAATAATATCATTTGCTAATCGAAAAATAATTAATTAAGTGCAAAATTTAAACATAATGACGTAAAAATAAACAATTGATTTGCATACCTTTAATACTACCATAATTATTTTGACACTTGTAATAAGTAGGTAAGTAAGTATAATTATAAAATTCTCGTATCGCGATGTTTGTTGGCAAACCGCTCCGTAATGGTTGGATCCATTTTTATGAAATTTCGTGTGCATATTGGATAGGTCTAATAATCGTCCAATATCTATACTAATATTATAAAGCTTAAAAGTTTGTTTGTTTGTTTAAACGCGCTAATCTCAGGAACTACTGGTTCGAATTGAAAAAAAAAAATTTTTTTTTTTGTTTGATAGACCATGTATTGTGGAAGGCTTTAGGCTATATAACAGCGGAAAATGTGTAAAAAACGGACAAAATATGAAGCCTATATGAAGAATATAATAAATTATAATAAATTCCACTCGGACGAAGTCGCGGGCACAACTAGTATCATAATATATAGGTACTGTAGACTATAGGTCTACCAGGATGTGATGAAAAAAGAAATTAACGCGAGCAATACTGGGGAAATTGGGAAACTTTTTATAAGTCTTGGACCTGTCTATCAGGATCTCTAATAACCGCAAAAGTATTTGAATGTATACCGTCATGGTTTTATACCATTTTAAAATTGATATTTTTGATCTAAATACCTAAGTATATCGCAGATGGTAACCTCTGTTTATGTGACTGGAAAATAAAGGCGATATATAGCAATCATAGTAATATTATAAAGAGGAAAGTTCTGTATTTTTGTATGTAACGAATAAACTCAAGAAGTACTGAACCGATTTTAATAATTCTTTCACTGTTGAAAAGCTACACTATTCCCGAGTGACATAGGCTATAAAAAAAGGGATCCAAGCAAAGCCGGGGCGGGCCGCTAGTGTCTCAATAAAGCTCTAATAATTTCGGGAATGTGCCACTTGTGCTGTTAATCTAAGCTGCCAGGCCGATTAAGATAAAACCACGACCTGTCTCATGCCGAGTGGACTGCTACAATGAATTGCAATCTATCAGCGTACCCGCGCCGTTATTGTTGTTTTAGCCACATTATCAACAATAAAATTAAGCTGCCGTAATTAATGGCTATTGTAATACAGCTCCTTGGTATTTTAATCCAATCAACGGAGATGCATTTTGCATTGGTTTACCTTCCAATACGACTCTAATCTAACACAATGTAATTATTTCTGATGCCTTCGGCTGCTGATATTATACATTAGAATGAAACAACTTTAAACGGATTTAGGTAGCTCGCGTATTTTATTTTATTGGCTGACGTTTCGGAGCCTTTACAAATTCCATAATCGTAGCACGACTGAGCTGACAATAGTCTTATGCTAATGTGTAATTATACAGCTATGCAAACTACCTTATTTATTAAATTACAAACTTTTAAGTACTACCCTGTTCTAAAACACATGTAATAGATATATTTCATATTTTCGAATCACCAATTACAGGCCAGTAGCTTGTCTCTTATTGGTGGAACCAGACTGATGTGTGTGATGAAACGCACATTTTCTCATCACTTATCACTTCTATAGGGCTCATCGAATTAATTGAAGATGATTTAATGATAATGAGGACGTGAGTCGTGAAGCCATCTTTTCTATTTTTTTATTTAAAAACGTAATTAACTGTCTGCCAGGAGTTCCACAAAAAAATATCCCATTGATTGAACTATTTGGAATGAGTATTACGTTAGCGAACATTCTGCATGCAATTATTACCAATCTATTTTGATTATGAGGTTACTGATTTCTAGTTATTTTTAAATTGGCTATTTTCGTGTTACTCCTACTTATTTTGATCAATTATTTAAATATGGAGTAGACCAAAAGTTTACTTTGAATGGGCTCAAGATTAAATATATATCTTTAGACAATTTACAATAACTGATTTGATACGATACTATGTATTTTACATGAATATATTATACAATCTAAGACTCGAATACAGATGCTCATGCTAATCACGCTGAAATCTGCCCCTAGCGAGATTCAAACTCGAAACTTCTTATATGGTTAGGACCATATTATGATACCTACTATTTTGCACCCTAGCTCAAAAGACTAAAATTATAAGTGCTTCACGTGTAGTTTTAATTACATTTAGCTAAACATACTTACGCCTTTTTTCACTGGGTCCATACGACATTACATATTATGGGTACCTACCTATTTCTGGTAAAAAACTAATAGAAACCTTGGTTATTGTTTAAATACACGAGATAAATCCGTTATAGTTGTTTCATTCCAATGTGTAATAACCGCGAAGGCATCAGAAATCAAGTAGGCAGATAGTAAAAATGTTACCTAATTATATTTTAACTAGCGGCCCGCCCCGGCTCGCCTAGATCCCATTTTGTATAGTCTATGTCACTCAGAAATACTGTAGCTTTCCAACATTGAAAGAATTTTAAAATCGGTCCAGTCGTTTAGGAGCATATTCAATCCAAACAAATAAACAAACTTTGCCTCTTTAATATATTTGTATAGATTTACTTCAATGATAAAATTTATCCAAATTACGAAATTTCCAAATGACATTTACATATTGACATTTCACCTTGTCCGCTAAACAACATAATTGGACAGGTGAACGATGTATCGATCATAATACGGCTACTTGACAAAAAACACCTCAGTCACAGCATGCGGCAATCAATTAGCTTATCAGATTGATCTCAGTGCGACCGCGTGACCGTAGCTGTCAGTGGTATATAATTTAAAAATTAGGCATTTGCTTAATGAGATAATGGGTTTTAAGCAAATTGGTAGGTTTTTATGTTATCCGCGTTATAGTAATTGTTTGTTACGCTTTCATGATCAAAGTGCTAAAACGATTTTGATGATTTATGGTACAGAGGTATGTAAAGCCTTTTAGAAGGACATAGGCTTTCCATCTCGGGACAATATAATAATCCCACAGCTCCAATATGATAATATATACTAATATTATAAAGCTGAAGAGTTTGTTTGTTTGTTTGAACGCGCTAATCTCAGGAACTACTGGTTAGAATTGAAAAAATCTTTTTTTCGAGGAAGGCTTTAGGCTATATAACATCACGCTGCGACCAATAGGAGCAAAGATACAGTAAAAAATGTGTAAAAAAACGGGGGAAATATAAAGCCTATATGAAGAATAACTATAACTATTCCACGCAGACGAAGTCGCGGGCACAGCTAGTATATTAATTATATATTTAGTTTAGTATTAATATAATTGAGTATCAATTCAAATAGTGACGTCAGAATGGATACAATAATATAATAATACTTTAAAATGGTTAATATTGCATTGAATCCTCCTGGAATTTTCCTTATTTATTTACGTAGGTAAGTAGATATGTTTCTAATAGCGTTTCTTTGCTTACCTAAACGAGTTAATCGATTGTAATAATTTATTTAAGTACTCGGCCCGTCCCGGCTTCGCCCGGATGCCTTTTTTTATATCCTATGTCACTCAGGAATAGTGTAGCTTTCCAACAGCGAAAGAATTTTTCAAATCGGTCCAGTCGTTAAGGAGCCTATTCAATCCAAACAAACAAACAAACGTTTCCTCTATTATATTAGTATTGATTTAAATGGTTCCGATGATTTGTTTTTAAAATTCTAGTAGGTGTCGCTTCGGGCAGGATTTGTACTCCTGTATAATTGTATTCAGTAATTATTCTGTCAGATTTAAATCGAACAAACGTACTAGAAGTTATTCGAAGCTAATCCCAGTTCAATTCGAAGACTAACTCAGCGCCCGTGGCACGAATTAAATGAATGGTTGACATTTATTATTACAATAATCGAACATAATTTGTCGGATTAGTCAAGAATAATATTAATTTAATTTATAACGCATTTCTGGCGCACGCACAACCTGACATCTGTTAAATGCCTAAATAACTAAGTTAATCTAAGCAAAGTAATATATATACTTAGGTAGGTACCTACATAAATAAATACAAAACTTAAAGATTCGATCTCATCATGTACCTAAACAAATTAATTGAGATGTATTAAAAACATTAAGAAATAACAGACGGACGTTGTAATGCAACAACTATAACGGATTTAACTCGCGTATTTTTTTATTCGCTGCAGTTTAGAAAACTTTATAGTTCCCCTATTTGTAGCATGACTGTAGTCTACGTCAACTCAGACGACTGAGCTCGCGATAGTCTATCACTTTAACGTTAAACTGAACTGTAAATATATGTTTATACTTCATAATAGTACATTACGCACCTAGGCCAGTAAAATAAAAAATGTCTCAGATCACATGTAATTGTCAAAAATGTGATCTGAGGCTTTTTTATTTTACTGGCCGAGGTCAGTATTTTTCTGTTCGACGAAGCCAGAAAGCGGAAATTTCATTTAGCGAAGCGACCACAAAGTTGGCGCTTTCTGGCCGGAGGACGGAAAAATATATAATGATTTAATTTAAATTAACATATTCAACGAAATTAACATGATGTAATTTACTTAAACGCATAGTGATACAATCAAAATGCACGCCAGAGGCGTTCATTTAAATTTGATACCTAATAAATATTAAGTATAAGTAATTGAAGTAAAACATATAATTATATATAACGTCTAAAGCTGCCCGGGGCAAGGTCTTTATTTTCCGTGTTTTTTTTATAATGATTTAAACAGTCAATTAAACAAAAATGTAGACTTGTTTTTGTTAATGCGAAAAGTAGTATAGCAACTAATGCACTTATTGTGAGAGGTTAGACAAAAACATAGTATATTTTTTGTGGGTACTGTAGGACCATGTGTACCTACGAAATAATGCATAGTTGATACCTTAAGAAGTTGCTACATACTATTCAATCAATAAATAACTCAAAACATTTGTATCAAGGTTTTTGACTTTCTTTTATGAGGTCGGTATAGTAGGTTTATAACTATGTATATATTTAATATGCTCAGTGAAATAAAAAAATACAAATTTATTCATTTATTAGTAGATAAATATATAGAACTTATAAGTACTTGATACGTCTGATGAATCCACTAGCACTTTCGTAAAGACCATTATTGCTGAGAAAAAATAATAAACGCCGTAAAAAGAAACTCTTTATACAATATACTTTATACTATTTATACAATATTCATAGGTACCTAATTGAAATTACAAATCATGTGATACAATGCGGAGAAGTTTTCACTTACCATCCACAGTACGACCTATGCTTATAAAGATTAGACCTAGGTATTACCTGGGTTTTTAATTAGGCGCACAAAACTGTCCCATCGAATGTAGGCCTACAATTGAAAGCTCAGACAGAGGATATTTTAACGGAATGGATTTTAAATGAAACAGCATAATTATATCTAAGTAGCCTGCCTTACTGTCGAGCACGGTTTTTTGAACACCTAGAAAGCATCCTGGTACATCAATGCTTTCTTTGCCAACCTGCGTGTACGCAGGGTTTCACAATGAAACTAGGCCATGTTGATTAATAGCTGGTTCGTTAGTCAGGGTGCGAGCGAAAGGTGTCACCTGTAGGCAGGATCCGGAGGTGATACAGACAGACAAGGCGAACTGCATTGTAGTGACAAGAAATTAAATGAATGCTTTATTTGAAGAAATAATTAGGATTGTTTTACGTGCTGATAATGATAGAAGTATATGCGGCATAAAAGTGTCCCGTTATATTATATGGGCCTATACGGCTAAACGTTTGACAGACAGGTACCATATAAAGGAATATACATAAATTTGACCAAAAATAAAAAATACTTTGGACTATTGTCAGCTCAGTCGTGCTACGATTATGGAATCTGTAAAGGCTCCGAAACATCAGCTAATAAAATAAAATACGCGAGTTAAATCCGTTTATAGTTGTTTCATTCCAATAATTAGGATTATTTTAAGCACTGATAGTGTAAGTAGTGTTTCTAGACGCATAAATGTGCAGTTAGATAGGTCTGTACGGCTCAACATTTAACAGATATCTATCATATAAATAAATATGTAAAAATGCGTACAATTAAAAAATCTTTACAATGGGACCACCCTTAACATTTAGTGGTATGAAAAATAAACAGAAAATTTCATAAAAATCGGTCCCACCCGTTTCAGAGGAGTATGCCAACAAACACCACGATACTAGAATTTTATATATTAATTGCAATACAAATTAATACATTTACTTAGTTACTTAGTATAAGTTCTGTATAAGTATAAAAGATTAAAGTAAGATTAGTTAATAGGACATGAACAACTTCCGTTTATGTTAACACTAAAATGAAGATCTTACATTTGAATTCTCAATTATTTTTAAGTTAATTTTCATTAATTAAATTCTGAAATTAACCTTAAGATTGCTATCTCGCTGTGTTGCTCGCGCTGTGCAATTAATTTCTTAAATATGTAACAAGCTTGATTCACTTGATATAGTACGTAGTTATTTTATATTATACGGGTATATGTCTTAAGTCGCAGAGTTCTGTATACGTACTTCGATACATAAGCTGTATAGTGTATTTTTACTTTCGTAATAAAAATTCGTAATAGTTAACTCTATACACGTAGGTACTACAAAATTACTGTAAAGTTTTCATAAGGTCGACCTATATAAAATTAATATACTTACCTACGCGAGTCAAATCAGTAAGCGCAAAAAACATAACAATTTATTTTCTTATTATATTTTTGGCCAACTATTAAAAACAATACTTATAACGGGATAGTTTATTCGTGACTAAAACATAAATCATAAAAAAAAATAAAGAAAGGTTCGCCGGCAATAATCAAACAATAATATATTAGTACTTAAGTATAGGTTCATTAATATCCTTATAAGGAACCCCACACATAGATTCATTAAGATAACCAGCATGCAATAGCGGCATAAAATGCGTTGCCCGCAGCTTAATTGAAAAAAAAAAGATTCGAATTTTCCGTAGACTAAATATTTCAAAGTCTATTGTTTATGCCAATCGGCACAATCCAACTGATCAGTTAAACCAACCGTTTGTGGTACTTAAATATAGATATTCATTTCATTGATATTTTCAAACCGGTAGTCCTCTTATCTTCCATTGAAAACCTAATTAATTTAGCGCAAATTTCATGTAAAGTGCTACAATTATCATTTTATAGGATCCTGATGTTCGAATGAAGTGTTTTTTTTTCAAGATTATTTTGTATTTTTATTACCTACCAGGAAACCATTTTACTTTTTATAGTGAAGTGTCGTATTGTATACCAGAGAACAATATTAAGAATTTATGTAAAATACCTAGTAGATATGTTTATCTGGTAATTATCATTATCCTTTTAATCATCCGCTTTTGCTCGAAGGTATCATTTAACAATTCTTAACTCATCAAAAATTCCGTTAATTAAAACAGGTATTTTTTGATAGCACGGTGAGTTACGGGTGATCTCCTAAAATGTTTTTAAGTATTACTCTGGAACCTTGTATAGCCAAACTGAATAATATTAGGATCATAAATTCAAAATAAAACTACCTAGATAAGTAAATATAAATCAATATTTTTCACCTTTTTTCGAAGTTTAACTAAACTGACCTTTATATTGGTACAGCGAGACGGTTATAAATTAAAAAATATTTTGTATGATAATGGAACATTTTGAATAAGGAGACTAAAGACCATTTTTCCATAAATTACTATGTTGATTAATTGTTTTTGTTTGGGCTATCAATCCACACTCGCTTTAAGTTGATCTATTTAGCGTTGCCCACCGCAAGGTCGCTCGCCGTCTCAATATTTGAACGTATCATTCTACTTTCGGTTAAATAAATTAATACTAAGCGATTAAAATAATATTTAAAGAGTACTCGAAGTCCCCCTCCACTACTCTCTAAATGCGGGGTGGCTACTGATGACTACCAGTCTAAATTCACTTAGAACTACCTACCTATTATGCCAAGTTTCAATGCATAGGTAGTCAAAATATAATATGCATTAAGAATCAACCATTAAGTACTTAATAAGAGAGAAAGATAAAAACAACGAAATTCCACATATAACGTTTTTGATAAGTACCTACCTTGAAATTATTTACCAACAAATATTTAAGTTGTATCATTAAATACTTACCTAATGAAATGAAAATTAGTTAAAATGTAAACGCCGCAACGAGAGGAGCTATACATAATGTAACTCAATTAGTTGGGTGTCAATGATAAATAGGTGTATGCTTACGTGAAACAATACTTATTTGGTATTGCCATTCTCCGACATAGGAAATCAGCGTCAATTAATATTTTAAATACCTCTCTACAAAAGGAGTTTGTAGATAATAAATGATAACTACGTACACGTACAATATTTTTAAACTTATTTCTTAAAATGAAAATGTCAGGATCCGGTTTTGTAAAGTCATAAATTACAATTCCACGGGCAAATAATGGTAACACTGTCATTGAATAATGGCAATTTTAGTTTTAAATAGTGTCAGTGTTGCCAGTTTTGACCTGAATTTATTTTAAGAACACAATATGCATTTGTACCAAAGACAATATTGCGCGGTTTTGTGGTTTTATCCGATACTTAAACGTCCTTCGAGTCACTTTCACAACACACCGGCCTCTACCTTGAACGTAATAGGTCTTCCCAAAGAGTTTTTTTTATTTCCCTCCCAGGTTACCGGTCAATGACCCTGACTGCAGAGAGGTCACAGGTTTTAATCGAACTTTTATTTCTTTTAAATAGATGTGTTCCAAACGCTTCGTAAATAATACATAAAATAAAACCTCTTCCCCATGGAGGCAGGTTACCTACTATTTCTTTCTTTAATTTTGTACGATCTGCTCTAATTCTACTACGAATATAAAACGATTATATTATTTAAATTTGAATAAATAACTGTGACGGAATAATAATAATACTTATATTAAATTTATGCTGACTTTAGAAAATTTCACAGTTTCGATATTCATAGCAGGCTGAGCTGACAATACTGAATGCAATTTTCATATTTTTTGCATATATTCGAGTCGGTGTTACGAATAAGGGAACTGTATAATTCTTGTAACATAGTCACGTTAGGATAAAATGTATATAGGTTGGTAAGTAGGTAGGTGAGCAAGTTAAATCCATTCGGTTATTTTATTTAAAGTGTTATGCGAAAGTTTCAGAAAAAATGGCCGATAAAATGCAAATATTCTTTTATATTTTCGGTAAGCTAATGTACCGTAACAGGAACTACAGTGTAATAATAATTAGGTAGGTACTTATCGTCTAGGAAATTCGTTAATAAGCAGCACAGAATATTCAATTTAGTAAGAATATGAAGAAATTAATTTGTTTGTTATTTGGTTTATTAATCCGTCTATTTTGAAATAACTTGGTAATTAAATACTGATATTATAATACCAAAGTCCTAGTGAAAAAAGATATACATAATTGAAATACTAGATGGGAAGAACGTATGCCATTTTTCATTCGGATCGTATAGGTACCTACTTAAACCTACCTTTATTTTTCTATGACCTCAGAAATATTGCTGACCGGTTATAATCTGTGCCTCAGTACCTATGCAAAAATAAATAAATAAATGGTGTTCTCTGTGTATTTTAAAAAAAGAAAATTATGTCTACCACCTACTTTTAAGTAGGTATATAAGTATTTTTTTATAAATTAGGTTAGAATATAATAATATATTGGGTAAAATTCAACATGACGTCAGCATTTAAAAAATAATAATATGATTTGGTAACTACTATTTTTTTTTTATTTATATTTTAATTAAGCAACAACAAGTGATAAATATTTAACATGTTTATATTTTCGGGTATTAATTAAATATCTTTGCCGGTATACCATTTGGTAAATATTTCACAAATCCGATAATTAAAATACGATTATAAATTTCCTGATTTTTCATCTAGATACCATTTCCAATAAATTAGCAAAGTTTCCAACAACATACGTAGGTATATTGTTGAAAACTTTCCCGAGCACGTAAAACCGCGAGGCACAACCTGTCTATTTGGCAACACATCGAAAATCTTTTAATCTAATTAAGCTTGCGCACGCGACGCGTAATGTCGATCATTAATTTTTTACACAATTTAATTTGAACATCATAATGTAGTGTCTGACGTGAATAAAATTACTAATAGATAAAAAAGTAGAGCTCTCTGAAAGATATTACTTCTCCTTTGTACCTACTTACATTGTTGTCTTTCTCTTCCACTTTAGGGTTCCGCACCTGAAAAGGAAAAACGGAACCCTTTTACGATGACTTCCATATTATCTGTCTGTCTGTTTGTCAAAGTTCTTTTTTTCTATAAATGTTCTGTTTTGATTCGAACCTGCAATTTCCAGCTTCACATTCAAGACTATAAAGATCTTGAAAAGTTTCCCAATCGATCTTTAAGCCTAAATTTTGCCGCCTCAAAGCCGATTTCAAAGTCGGTTAAAAAAAGGAGGAGGTTCTAATTCGTAGGGGGCATTTACTTATATAGGTGTATGTTCCCCGGATATTATTCTGTGTTGTTTTTTGTCATAGGCTCAGTACACGAGGTACAACGAAAGGTATGCTTCGCTTATACGTTTTACTTTTATCGAATTACTAGCGGTTCGCCCCGGCTTCGCACGGATCATCTTTTTTTATAGCGTATGTGACGCGGAAATAGTATAGCTTCCCGACAGTGAAAGAATCTTTGAAATCGGTCCAGCCGTTCTGGAGCCTATCAATCCAAACAAACCTTTCCTCTTCACAATATTGGTGTAGATTACTAGTTGTCCGCCCCAGCTTCGCACGGATAATCTTTTTTTTATTTATCCATGCGAAACCGTGGCGTTTAGCTATGTCACTCGCGAATAGTGTAGCTTCCCAACAGCGAAAGAATTTTTGAAATCGGTGCAGCCGTTCTGGAGCCTATTCAATCCAAACAAACAAACCTTTCCTCTTTATAATATTAGTATAGAAGTATAGATTATCAAAGTATCTTCGTGTCGATGTTAAGCATAGACCTCCTGGGTCTTTAATTAATAGAAACTAATTATAAACCATATGTACTATTCGTTCAAGATATGTATTCAATATAGTTATTTAAAAAGGTTTCGCAAACACAATGAGTTTGCAATGATCGACACAGTGCCGGCGACTAGGGCATGTACCTGTAATAGCAAGTACTTTTAAAGTACAGTGCTCCTAGTAAAAAGCTTAGTTGGAAAAAGCTTAATAGGGATCATGACTGCGTAAAGATAACGAAATTCTGTTTATTCCGTCAGTTAGATTGTTAAAAAATATTCGACACGTATTTTTAC
This sequence comes from Polylopha cassiicola, assembly GCA_038024825.1. Classification (NCBI taxonomy): domain Eukaryota; kingdom Metazoa; phylum Arthropoda; class Insecta; order Lepidoptera; family Tortricidae; genus Polylopha; species Polylopha cassiicola. The sequence continues at coordinate 1,526,553 of CP149062.1, forward strand.
GCATTTTCAATTTTTTTTGCGGGTACCTAACTTGGACAAGTTTTGATTTTTTGTGACCTTTAAATAGGTACATAATAATATATACTTTACGATACAATTTTTATTGTGACCAATTTGTATTTAACAATTTTATTGACAGGCAATTTTGGTCCTTTTTACAACCATAAACAACAGTAGAGTTATGGGTAAATAATTGTATATGGGCTTCATAGTGCATAGTAACATCATCTATTCATGGTATATAACTACTTAGTATAGATTTTTCCCAATTTTTAATAGAAAGTTTACCAATCTGTTACCAGATATAACCACATACTCTTAAAACATTTTTATAGTGACGTTTCAAGAACTTTACAATTTCCATTTTCACATTAAATTGAGTTGATGACGATGATGATGATGTTGGAAAATATGCAATCGCACTTAGGATATATAATTATGTATTATACATAATACAATATTACGTTGTACCTACCTACTAAAGTTGTAAGAAGTTTCACATTTTTTTTGCTACATACAAAGTAATGAGTTAGAGTGTACAAGTAAAATACAATTCGCACTATAAACGACCGCACCCACTCGTATTGAGGTACAGTCGACGCAAATCGCTAACTATAAATTAACACAAACTTATGAAAACTCAAAGAAACATTGAATGTGTACCCCAGGTAATATAAATATAATTAAAATTTTATTACTAGCCGAGTACATTTGAATAATGAAGGGCTATTAAAAAACAACTGCCTAATTAAACGGCTCTTTAGTTTAGTTTATTCGACGGAGTGTAGTGCGTAGTGTATTTGACGGCCTGTTGGTCAGAGCCCCTGACTACTAAACCGGAGGTTGCCGGTTCGAATCCTGCTATGAGAAAAAGTTAATATGATGAGCACTTACATCCAAGATTCAGGAACTTGGATGTCTTATATGTATGTTTATCCGTTGTGTAATACCTACCCATAGTGCAGAACGTTCGACGAGCACAGCGAAAAACGGACGTTGCCCTTTTTTGCGCGTACAACAGAGACAAATAGAAAAAGGGCAACGTCCGTTTTTCGCTGTGCTCAGCGAGCGTCTTTTAGTTGTTTCATTCACGCAAAAAAGTTAAATATTTTATGCATGATTGTACATAATTTGTACCCGATTGTACTAGATTCGTTATCAAAACACACAATGCAGGCGCTGTCGTGGCATTACGCAACGACCACCGGCGCTTTCGTCGGCATTTATCTGAAACTGTAACAAGTGTTTTTTACATAACAAAACTATTAATCAGAGAAAATAAGACATACATCACTACATAGTATTAAACAAAGTCGCTGTCTGTCCGTCCCTATGTTTAATTCTTTATAGCTACGAAACGGATTTTACAGCGGTTTTTATAATACTTAGATAGAGAGATTTAAGAAGAAGGAATAAGATATATTTATTTATTTACACTTTATTGCACAATAAAAAACAAAGTAGCTATCGCTGTTTGTCCGTCCCAATGTATTGTTAATTCCTTAAAGCTATGCAATTAATTAATAGATATCAGTGTTGCCAATTTAGCGATTTTGTCGCTAGAACTAGCGACTTTTGCTATATGGCTTAGCGACCAAAAAAAAGTTGACGACAAAAATAGTTTAGCGACTTATCTGGCGACTTTTGGAGTACAAATTAAAACAGTCCTAGAGCCAATAATAGATACATTTTTTGTGAAATCGACACAGAATTATTCAATGCCAAGAGATACATAATATGGAAAACGACAAACGCGGTAGCGCACCAAATTCAAACTTTATTTAATTGAAGTTTCATTTGTATATTATAATGGAGGGGGGGGTCCCCCCGTACTTTTTATGGTTATGTTTTAGTTTTAGCGACTTTCTGGCGACTTTTGACTTTGAGTTTAGCGACTCAAATTTCTAGGAGTTGGCAACACTGATAGATATAGTGATTGAAGAGAAAGGTTTATAGCACCCGTGTGAGCGAATGTGTCCGAATATGACTAACAAAGTAAAAACTGAATAAGTCTCGTCGGAGTCGTGTATGTGGGGTTTCGTACTAAAATAACAAAATGATCACAATTGTTGTACCTACAGCTATGTAGATATGCCTTCTTAAATATTTATTTTGTTTTCGGTGCAGCACAGAATATTACAGTTAAATATCCTCACTTGAGAAGAAACACATCAAGTTATCTTTATGTACGTTTTCAAAATACATAATAGCAAGGGCGTGCATTCCATACAGGTACAGTGTAACTAATGTATTGACTGCCTGCCCTGGCGCCATATTACGCTCACCGCCCACTGCTCGCGCCTGAATTAGGTACCTAAGTAAGTACAATTTATCATTACAAACTAAATAATAAAAAAAAAATTGCTCTATCCGGATCACGGCGCTGATCCCTATACCTACTCCTATAAGTCCAACTATTATAACGATTTAAGGAATTTTCCTGCATTGGCGTGCTGCAATGTTGCCAGTGTTAACGGCAGCATGTTTACCTTAATCCACTTGCAGGCAGTGCGTGTTACCCTATAATAAATAACAAATTCGCCCCCTGACTGGGCCATATCATATAATACTCGCAGATATAGTGAATAGCTGCCCGCCTTGGCTTCTTACGTATCCCTTTTTTTTATTTTTTTTTTTAAATATCCCATAGCTTATGTTACTCAGGATGACTATAGCTTTTTTTTCATAGATAGTTTTAATAGAAGATAGTATTTTTTGAAATTTATGATTTAACGATGTGAATCGTCATATCGGCCCTAACACGCGGCATTTTAAGACGATGTTAAAAACCGTCTAGGTATATTCTAAGAATCAACTTGTTTGAAAGTAACAGATATTAAGCCCTTTAAAATAGCGCATGTTAGGGCCGCTGGGGTACGTATTGTGATAGACCTAAGTGCTATAATCCAGTCGTGGGCAGGTTGTTATCAATAATAAAATTAAAAGGTTTTATTATTAGCTAACAAACCGGCCATGATTGATGCTTTAGGACGTAGTTTGCAATGATGTTATTTTAAAGTAGGTATATAATATTTAAATACTATATTACACAGTCTCTTATCAGAGATAAGAGACAAGAAACGAAAATGGAGTCAGAGGGTGACAACTTGGTGTCCGAAGTTCAAAAAGAGAAATAGAGGAAGACAAATGAAAAGATTGGCAGACGACCTCACCAAATTCGCTGGCCCAACATGGACGAGACTGGCAGCAGAGAGAAACGAATGGAAAAGACTAGAGGAGGCCTTTGCCGAGTGGCACACAGACCACTTACTAAATCAATAAAAAAAAAATATCAATAATAATAATAATATTTATAATAATAATGTCTGAATAAAGGGCTATATAATAAATAATAATAAAAATATTACACAGTAGTAGGTATACTTATTCACAGATAAAATGTAGAAAATGCTAACTTTATAAGCATTTTAAATACTACTAATATTTATAGTGCATGTGGTTAATTTACCTATAATTTGGTACAGTTAAATTAAGACCTGTTTTATGTATTAGTAATTATTATTAATAAACACTGTTTCAACTGTAGGTAGTTTCAATGAAGTCTTGGTAGCCAGTTTGCGTTCTTAAAATAAAGAACTTTGGTTTTAATCAAATATTGCACTAATAATTTAACATTTATCCACCTCTTTTTCGTATAAAAATCCTCATATAAAAGGTATTGATAAAATCATAACATTAATATGTTATGATTTTATCAATACCTTAGATATAAATTATTATTACCTATACACACAAATAGTAATAGTGTATACCTACATAGTAGACTGAAATGTTATTTTTATTGACGGGACAATTCCTAAATATTCATTTTGAATTCTAACATGTCTATTAAGTAAATAAATAGTAAGATATAGCAAAGACAATCCACGCCAGGTAATTTCGTGTCAAGACTAATAAGCCATTAAAATATACAGATATACCAGGATAAGCAACTAACTTTATAGTATTTCAAGATATTAAATTTGGATTGTCAGTACGCTGATAGGTACTTATAGTGCCAAGAACGCGGCGTGCCACTGGGCGTGGCATTGTAGGTACAGTCAGCAACAAATCGCACACCTAAATCTAATGGGAGCTAACTCAAAAAGTTACTTTTTCAGCAGAGGCGAGAAACTGATTAAAATGTCCATATTATGCACGCTTGAGTTTTCTGTATAAATGTATGCTTATTATAAGTTACTTTTTCAGCAGAGGCGAGAAACTGATTAATACGTCCATATGCACGTCGGGGCAGTTCTCTGTATAAATTTATGCTTTTGTAATGAAGCCAGCTAACTCTGGTTAGCTTAAATCAGTTTAAGTGGTAGGTTTTGCTGTAAGGAATCCGTTGGCGTGCATAACTCAAAGGTTTTTGAGTTAGCTGCCTTTAGATCTAGGTGTGCTACTAATATTATCGTAACACTCTTTAACGTCCTTGACAAGAGACATGTAGGTAATATAAAATAAATAAATATCTTTGGACAATTCACACCAATTGATCTAGTTCCAAAATAAGCAAAGCTTTTACTGTGTAGACAATGGATACACACATACATAAATACTTACAAGACATCCAAGAGTTAGATGGCAGTTCTTATCACAATGACATCTCTCCTAGCAGGATTCGAACCCGCAACCTACGATTTCGTAGTCGGGGCCTCTGACCACTAGACCTACAGGCCGACAACAGAAACATACTTAGGTACCTAAAAATAAAATATTCTCGTTTTACTTAATAAGTTTGTACCTTCATTCAAAGGACTTAAGTTAGAAGTGTACCTATAGGTACTAGGTAGGTGCCCTTGACCGCTAAGATATATTTGATGCTGACTGTATTACGATTTTAAATTGGTAAATGTACTTCGCTATCTATTGTATTCGTTTCAATTTCGTCGAAATGTCAATCGACAGGTCAAAGTGAATTTGATTGATTTCGGCAGAAAGCCCTTGAGAGCGTAAGTCGTGAATGAAACCCAAATAACTTAAATACACCAGAATCGCGCTTGACTGACTTTACTTTTCACAATGTCCCATTAAGTCTCAAGTTAAAGTTATCGAGCTGATAAAAACATCAGTTAACCTCAAAATTTTAATTTGATGAAATTCGGTGGATTACCACCGACCAGGTGATAATGGGTTGATAATATTACATATTAAAATAAGTAAAACATTCATTTGATTTAACTCGTGTATACATTTCATGCTAACCTTTTGCGAACTTTACCGTTCCGGCCCTTATTCACACTGACGATAGTCTCACATTATAGAATAGTACATTACGCACCGAGGCCAGTAAAATAAAAAATGTCTCAGAACACATGTAATCTGAGGCTTTTTTTATTTTACTGGCCGAGGTCAGTATACTATTTTTCTGTTCGAAGAAGCCAGAAAGCGGAAATTTCATTTAGCGCAGCGGCTACAAAATTGGCGCTTCCTGGCCGGAGGACAGAAAAGATATATTACCTATATGTTTTTGGTGTTACAAGTAGATATTATTATGTGAATTAAATTCATTGGAATGAAACAACTGTTAACGGATTTAACTCGCGTATTTTTATTTTATTTTATTAGCTGACGTTTCGGATTCGATTCGGATTCGAGTTAAATCCGTTGTTTCATTCCAATGTGTAATAACCGCGAAGGCATCAGAAATTATTGAGTTAAATTCGTTATACTTAATTGTTCTACCTACCAATGAGCAATAACCGCGAAATAGTCAAATCATCAGAAATGATTAGGCTATATTATCTAGTTTGAAGCATAATCTTTATTATCATCAGATAGAATACCTACTTGCAAATAACTTAATCGAAACTCACATTGATCAAATATTAAATAAAGTAATAAGTACCTACCTACATACATATAAGTAGGTACTTTAGCTGCATTAATATAGGATAAGATTATGCGTGTCAATTTGTCTCACAAACCATTAAAATTCATTAATCAGATATGAATAAAGATTTACGTTAAATATAATTAAAACATTCCGGAATATGAAATAGCCGTGTAGTACCTAAGTCAAAACATAGCTCATACTGTCAAGATATAGATTTATTTCTGATTTGTGATTCAATTAGATACCAAACTTTGGTCCATTCATCGTGATATCCAAAGGCCATTTACATTTTACGTAGGTAATTTTAGGTCGCATACTCCATTGATTTGCTTAATATATAAATCATAATCAATCACGTTTACTCAGCTAAACCACAACTTTCAACGGTCGGCAGCTAAAACTTCTGGCGAGGTACCAAAAACAATTTTTTTCGCGGTTATAAGACATTAGAATTGAACAACTAACGGATTGAACTCACCTTTATTGATCTAGCTGATCCGGCGAACACAATCGCCATATTATTATTCCGATTTAGAAATATATATCTTTATTCTTTTAATTTTCTATTATATGAACCTGTAAATAATAAGAAAAAAAAACAAACCTAAAAAATAAGGTAAGGTAAGAATTGGTGAAAAAGGAAGAGGTCAAGATAAATTGAAATCGACGTGCATTTATGATAGAAGGTACTGCCTACCATGCGGAGTAGGTAATGCACGAGTCTACTGCCTACCCCTATTGGATAGAGGTGTGACTTTATGTATGTAGACTTTTGACTAAGGAATTTTGTATGAATAATTAATATTAAAATACACACATGGCGGCAAACATCTTTTATTGCCCAGAAACTTAAATACTAGCTTATTTTAATACAGATTTAGAGACAAACCCACATCAAGACTATCAGAAGAAATGTCAAAGCTTTTATTTTCGAGCAGTACTGTATTTTTTTGCCAAGTTGGAAACTAGGTAACATTAAGCCATTTATTCTGATAGTCCCATTTGAACTAATTTGAACGAAACAGCTTCAAAAATCACTTTAATTATGAATAGAGAATTTGCCACCTATTTCATAGAAACGAGGCCGTAGCGGTCTCGAAAAAGAAAGTCATTTCTTAAAATCTACCGATTTAAAGACAGCTGATTTCCCTCAAGAATCTTATTCTATATGCACATTTTAACCCTCCATACATAAAAATATCTGATTTCACACTTTTTAAATCAACTTATTCATTACTTATACAGTTACACATTTCATTTTCATTCTCATCCATATAGACCAATAAACATAAACTGGAGCGTTTTCGCATTTACCAGGACCTACTTCACAATGTCAATGCAAGTCCCGAGTTTCGCGATTGTCAAATTATTGCCTTGTAGTGGATTTATATGAAACTTTGCTAGAAAATCGTGAAAAAGGCCGTTATTAAACTAAATACAAAACACTTAAAACAAAGTGCGCACGCGACATAACGACGTAAGCATTTTAAAACAAGTAATTATTTTTAAATGCCTGTGCAAAAGAATCTTAGAAGAAACTGACAAAAATCAGACGTAAATTTAGCAGGCAGGCTACACTGTGAATCAATTTAATTCTGCCAATTCGAAAATATATAACAAATCACCTTCTATTATCTGTCTAGATATCTTCATAAAAAAATCCGTGTCGCGTTCGCATTTTTAATTTCACGGTAAAGATAGAAAATAATCGAAACCAAGTCGAGTTGTTTTCATCAATTTGTATAGGATGAATCATCTTGCAAGTCAACATAGCAGACAAAATAGACCTTATAACTATGGCAAAAGAGACTAATATACTTTTGAACACCTGAATCGAGTATAAAATATTTTTATTAATTGCAGAAGATATTATATCGGATCAATCTCCCATTACAAGTAATTACAAATTATAGTTGTAAAAATAATCACATGTTAAACTAATTGAAAGCCTTTGCAAATATGGTTTTTGAGCTAAAGTAGGGCTAGCAAACTAGCTAATCAACGACCGGACTAAGCTCCACCTGTTATCAACAATAACTCTGACGTGTTAACGACAAACGCAGTATGAACGTATGAAACCTTTATGTACCTACTGCGTTTATCATTAGGGCGGCAGATATGCAGTAAGTACGTATGAAACCAATATGCACTTACTGCGTTTGTCAGAACAGAGCACTGATAACAAAAGAATAACAGAATATTCGGTCTATCTTTCCCATGTTATTTTATGTGTCTCACAAAAATAAATTCTATGTCCAATGACTATGTACAATGGTCATAAGGCGTCAATACGCCGACATAGCAAAGAATATATCTTTGTGAAGATATCAACAGAATGTGAAAACTAAGTATATTAGGTTAAGGTTCACAATAGCTTGCATTTAGAAATATTTTTGGCTATGCCGTGCCGCTAGTGGCCGCCAAATTACCAGATGAAGTCATATTATTAAAAACAAATTTAATAATGGATATACATGTAAAACAGAAATTATTTTCGTTGGTCGGATTTATGAAATATACATTTCGATTAGCTGCTTTATTGCTTTAGTACAAGTTGAGAAACTAATATGGTCATTAATTAGAAACACAAAAAATTGCGAAAATGTTTTCGTCGGTGAATAAAAGTTACATTGGAATGGATGTCGTTGTTTTATAAATCAGCGTAAAGCCCTTTTTCGTCTGAAGGGCATATTATTTTGAAATTAATCCTTACGTCCTTTTATGGAAATCTATACTACACTAGCTCATTAGGTTTGTCACGCGAGAAATAATCTGTCACTGAAAATATATCAGTGACAGTTTCTTTCTCACGCGATAAACTCATAAGATAGACCCCAGAACAAGATACGAAAGTAACGATACTTTTGAATTTATGTAAGCATGAAAAATATTACAAATATTTTCCATGACCAGTTTATTACATGACATCGATGTTTACGGTTTTGAATGGGACATATAACATAAATGTATATGTATGTGGTATTGAAGTACGAATTGATGTGGTTTATATTAATTTCACGTTGTCACTAACGCAAACTTAACGTCTTCGCATTGGGGAAATTAATTACTTTAAACTTAACCTGAAACAAAGAAAGTCAGTGATTAAAACTTGATATTTTATCATATACCTAATAGCTTCCGCCCGCAACTTCGTCCGCGTGGAACTCCTCCTTTTTTGCAGTCGGTTAAAAAGTAGCCTATGTTCTTTCTCGGGCTCCAGACTTTCTTTGTACAACATTTCATTTAAATTGGTCCATTAGTTTTAGCGTGAAAGCGTAACAGACAGACAGAGTTACTTTCGCATTTATAATATTAGTAGGGATTTATTATCATTTAAAACAAAAATGAATTAAATTTTATTAATGTCATTGACACCAAAGTTAACATGTCAACACATGGCCACAAATTGCCTTTATCTTTTATTTACTATCAATAATTACCTAATCATCATTATTGGAGTCATCTGGTGCTGGAGTGTGCCATGTGAGCCTCTCTTCGTAGAACTGTATAACAACCTGCGGACAGCGCACGTTGGCTTGCTTGGCGGGCACCAAGTCCGCCTCATCAGTGCCCTGCCACTTCATAAGGAACATCAGCTCTCCGCTACTGTCCGTAGCACCTAGAGATAACCATAGCAATATTAATAATATGATTTTTGGAAACTTTGGAGAAGGGCAGAATCCACATTTCTTAAATTATGGAGGTCTTTGAGACACAACATCAAGCTCAATGCAATTATTAAGTATTAAATTCCATAGCAAATGATTTAGAGAATAATCAGGTAAACACTAAAGTACTGTTTCTCATAACAGGAATTGAACCTACAATATCTTAATTTCATAGTCAGTAGGTCACATCACGGCACAGAGACATTTAGAAATAATATATCAGACTAGAAAATGATAATTTCACATATAAAAATATTATACTATATGTTTCAGACTCATGTTCTGTTAGTATTTTGTTGTTCTTTTCTTTTTTAGAGATGTACTTAATATATTATACTAGTATCGCTTTGCATTTATTATGTTTAAAAATGAAATACTAACCAATTATTTTTTCAGGCTCCAACCCGCGATCAAAGCCCGACGCCTTTTTGTCATCACTTTTTGACTTTTTAGCACCCTTTAAATCAGGCGTGGCGGTAGTCGGCTTACGCTTCTTAATATCTTTGTCGACTTTCATTGTTTTCCCCTCTGCAACAAAGAAAATTAAGAATAATGGCCAAGTCACAATATCCAAGTAAATCTCTAACATGTTTGGATGTACAATATTTGTGATTCCCATTGCTCAAAGAAGTTCTAGCAAAATTATTGTCATTTATTACAGTTACAGTACAAAGTACACAAGATCTTAATTTATTACAAAGTACATTTTTATATAAAAATTGTTTAAGAGTTTGAGACTTACCAGCAGCTTCCTTCTTTTTCCTTGCTTCTTCAAAAGCTGAAATAAGGTCAGGACAATCAAGATTCTCTTCAGGCTCCCATGTATTGTCAGCGTCACTGTAGCCCTTCCATTTTAAAAAATACTCAACCTGGAATAAGTTATAAATAAATATAATTATGATATAAACAAAGGGTCATCATTACATTTTATCCCAGAAACTGATTAAAGTATATAATAACAGATAATTCTAACTAAATTGGACTTTTTAAACCATAATTGTTACAAAAATCTAACTGTACAATTCCAAAAGTTCCTATTAACATAAACAATTTGTTTAAAAGTTGTATTATTCCCCTTAATTAAATAAAAGGTAAGTACAGTTATAATCTACAGCAGTATTAAATTTAGGCATATTTTGTAAGTAATTAATAACCAATCCAAAACAGTGCTAATATTCTAGACTATATATTGTTTACCTTTCCGTTCCTAACTCGCCGATCTAGCACTTTTTCAACAGAAAATTCTTCTTCAACTTCAGCTTCACTGCCTTCCTTCTTTTTCTCAGACATTTGGATGAACTACTTGCAAAAAAAGAAAACATTAAGAATGTGTTCTTTGAAATATTTTTTTATATTAATAACATCCATTGTGATGAAGCAGCATGAATGAAATGAAAGAAGCAAGATTATGAATGAAATTAAGTACCTACTACCGTAAACATGTAATTAAACCGTAATTTCTCAAAAAGCGTTATTGACATAACAAAAAATGCGCAAATTAAAAACACAAGATATACCTTTAAGTATTAAACAAAAGTACACCAATATATACGTATATTAAAATGAAGTTAGATGCGTTTTACAATTAGATCTCACTTAAAGCACACTGCAGTTAATTAAGCACATGTGAACAATCACAATCAACTAACTAAGCGTTTTGTCCCGCCATTTTGAATATGTGAAATCAAGCTAACATAACCACTTTTTGGGTATGTTAGTCTCGATGCTACAGAATGTCAAGACGATTTATTTAATATTCGCTTATGAAATATACTCCAATAGTTCTGCTTGATCTTACCTTGATAAAAGTAACAAGTTATTACTATAATTCACAAAATATGCTACAAAAACCGGCGTAATCTTGCGGTTACTCAGTCCTCAGAAACAATAAAAGTTTGACATTAAAAAAGCAGAGCTGTCACGCGATGTTGCCATTCTGAAATTATAATAATATAGTTTACGGTTTTTAAATCGTGTGTGAGAGATTTTATTTGTAGAGGCTAATTTATCGGTTTTTAATTACGTATTGTCTATGATATTTTTGTAGGCTTGCAATTTTATCCCGAAATAGTTCGTGGTGGTGGTCGCAGGAGGGCGCTTTTGATTTTATTTCAGAAAGTTGAAGTTGAGTTGAACGGGAAAGTTGTAAATAATTTTCGTGAAATATCGACAAAACGCCTATTACACAAGCGTAAGATAAATAAAAGGTGACTCAATGTGTACAAAGTGAATCCCAAAAGTGATGGAAAATCATAAACCTAGTGCCTCATGAAACAAAAAACTATCATTGCGCACGGATCCCCAACGCCATTTTGAGGCGAAATTTTCTAAGTAAGTGCCAAGTATTTCGCAATAATACCGAATTTCACCCTCTCTGGGAGGGTGAAATTGATAATTATCGATAATAGTGATTGTGAATGGCGTCCGCGGCGGCGCAAGTTTGTGATCAAGTGCAGTGACGGGTGACGGAGGTCCGAAATTGGTGGATGCGCCGAGGTGGGTTGCGGCGCCGTCTTAGAGGTTCACATAATTTAATTAAATAGTGGTGATCAGTCTTTAGCATATTTAAGTGCGGGATCATGTGTAGGCGGCGGCGTGGAGCATTACGCCAAGTGTGTTTTTGTTTCGGGTGGGGTTTGTAGTGTAGACACTCGGCGTGGCTGCTGTTATCGGTGGCGTTTCCTACTTTACAGATATCGGCTGGCTCGGAGGATGGCCCGGAGCGGCGGGAGTGATCTAATTAACTGACGGACGTCGCCGGCTCTCAGCTGGCAAGAGCAGTATGTTTCCTTTTATACTAAATGCCATACATTTTCTACTCAATACATTGTTATATTGCATATCATAAATACACATTCAAGTCAACTCAACTCTACATGGATGGTTACAAACTATTTCAATATTATTCCCCTACATTTGTTTTGCAAGATTTACATTAAATATTATGCTCTGTAAAAAAAATCAATACACATTAAACAACACCAGGCACAGATAGGTTATATTCTGAAATGTTCTTTAATCCTTATATAATTATTGATTATCATTTGAACAGGTCCTAATTTCAATGTATATAGTCAGAATATTACATGACTATGTTCTGGTGAAGGATTATAATGACTACCATATTTAACTTCAGTTAGTTATAATTTGTTGATAATGATTTTGCCCAAGTAAACCTAGAATACTAAATCACTTACTTTAAAATGTCCTCATTATAATCTTAATGTGTACATTTTTTTTAATCCATACAATATTTATTCATAAATGAATGTAATTAAGCATTTATTAATTATTGTCATTGATGGCAAACAATGCATTTGTGAATGTTAACAAAGCAAATTGTCTACATATCATGATGATCATTGATCTAGGAATAATGATCAATTACAGAGTGTAATTGTCACTCAAGGTCAGTCTAATGGTGTATGATTGTAGAGCAATTGTGTTTGCTCTTGTTTAAACAAGCTACCAATAAGAAATATTATCACTTTACCAATTTAGATAAAAGATAGGTAGTATAAAAATTAAGTTAATTATTTTCGTAAACATTTTACACACAAAATAAATGATCACATAATGATGTAGTCTGTAGGTAGGCAGGTACTTATATATGGATATTATGTTGTATGATCTAAATAAACCACTGTGCTAGCAAACCTAATTTTTGTTGTTGAAGATATACCCACCATGAAATATTATTTTTTTAAATGTCCATTAATATCTGACTTACCAACTAATATAAGCATCTTGTGTATAATAGTGATTACTATGCATAGTAAAAAAAATATGCTAGTACTATTTTTTCCTAGTATAGGTAGTTTTCTTTATGTTCCGATAAAGTAAATGACAAAGGAGCAGTTACATAGTTAAATGATTCAAATACTAAGATTTTTCTTTCTCATATAAATCATTAAATCACAGATACACCTTTTATAAACTGCTATTCTGCAGTTTTTTTTGTATCTATTGGTGTTTTCATGTGCAACAATGATAATTATGTTAAAGGTATATATATAGTAAAAGTTATGATATAGTTAAGTATATTTTTAATAATATACTATATTATGACTGGGGATTTACCATGGTACAGATGCAATCTGCTAATATAACTAAAATAATTATAATATATAGTATCTTTAATTAGGTTTACAACTGGTAGGCTAGCTTAGTATAAATGTAATTTTAAGGTGATAGGATTGATGTGCCATTTTTTAAAGTTTTGTATAAAAGAGACATATATTTGTCATATTAAAATGATGATAGTTCTTTTTATTTTTCATTGTTTTTTTGTTTTAGAGTAACATAGAATTTTTATCTACAATGCATAAATAGGATAACCTTCAAATTCATACATTTACAGATAAATATGCCTCGACCTGGCAGCCTCAAGGACCCCGATATTGCCGAGCTGTTCAGCAAGCATGACCCCGAGAAGATATTTGAGGACCTCCGGGAGATCGGCCATGGGTCTTTCGGGGCAGTGTATTACGCACGCTGCAATCTCTCCAAAGAGATTGTGGCTATCAAAAAGATGTCCTACCTGGGCAAGCAGAGTGAAGAGAAATGGCAAGACATATTGAAGGAAATAAAGTAAGTATAAATTGCTCTGAAGAAAATCAATTGCACCCTTACTAGAAAAGTGGGACAACTCAAAATGTGTCGCCACATGAATTTAAATTTAAATTTGCAGACTTAGAGTCAAATGGAGTTTCAAAATATTTTGTGATGTCACATTTTTCTAGTAAAGGTGCGATGATATATTTGTATTGGTGATGGGCTTGTTTTGCCTTACTTGATCGGCAAGTCAGGTCTTTGGTGCAATATATTATGTATTGTATACAAACCTACATATATTATATTATGGTAATTAGGTATATCATAAGACTTCCTTCTGAATTGCTATCAGGAAAAAGTCCTTCATTGAGAAAATAGGGATTGTTTAAGCTATATACTTATTATTAAATTATCCTGTTTGTTAGTCATTTTATAAACAACATATATTCAATCATACAAATAAATAAAACTGTTATACCAACAACTATATTTACAATTTACCTATGCTCTAATAGGTATGTTATCTTGATCTATCTACAGTCGACACTAATATAATAAAGAGGAAAAATTTGTTTGTTTGTTTCTATTGAATAGGCTCCAAAACGACTCGATAAATTTGTAAAAATCTTGTACTTTTGGGAAGCTATACTATTCCCAAGTGACATGTAAATACATATTTTGAAAAAGATATATAGAACCATGTGTAGCTGGGGCGGGCCGCTAGTTATTAGTATAGAAATGACTGATGTTGTGAAAACTTTAAAATACTCTTTATTTTCACAGCTGACTGTAGAATGCGTGTTGTCTGGTTTACAATACATGCAAGATTTTACATTGCTTATAAAAAGATTCATATAAAATATTTTTTTATACAGGTTTTTAAAACAGTTGGAACACCCAAACACCATAGAATATAAGGGCTGTTACAAGCGGGAACACACGGCATGGCTTGTCATGGAGTACTGCGTCGGTTCCGCGTCCGATATTATAGAAGTAAGTACAAAAACAGTACACGAATTAACAACAAACAATTTTTTATATATAATAGCTTCTGCCCGCGACTTCGTCCGCATGAAACTCCTCCTTTTTTGCAGTCGGTTAAAAAGTAGCCTATGTCCTTTTTCAGGCTCCAGACTTTCTTTGTACCAAATTTCATTAAAATCGGTCCAGTAGTTTTAGCGTGAAAGCGTAACAGACAGACAGACAGAGTTACTTTCGCATTTATAATATTAGTAAGGATTGATGTTTTAGCTATCCGAGTTAGTCTGTGTCAAGTAAACCAGCATACAAACCTCCCTAGGCACGTGTCATGTTGTAAAAGCAACCGAAATTAGTGAAAAATTTATAGAATGGACATATAAACGGAAACTGATCACGTGACTTTTTTGTTAGATGCGTCAATTCTATACATTTTGATTCGTATCTTTTATCGTTACCGCGTAACCCTTGTCTAGACCCCAAGGTTGTCAAATATTAAATTATTCGTCCCCGTAACCGCCTGTTCCATAACCACTAGACCTGACCAATCAACAAGATCATTATTGCAGAATACAAATAACATATGTATTAGACCAGAAGTTCCAAAGCTAGGTTCCAAACCTCTGCTTAAGTACCTAACATGAAAAGAGAGGCAAAGTAGACCTAACATAAAAAGACTTATATTTTGTATATTAAGGTCAGTTTTCCTACTAGGTCACAGGGGTAACAATACTTATTTAAAAGGTTAGGAACAGAACAGAGTTATGTTTTTGTGATGGCTGTGGTGGAAGTAAAGATAAATTAATTTTGAAATTTATTTATAATTTTGTATTTAAATAATTTTTCGGTATTATTAAATTTCATTGGGTATGCATTTTATTTAGGCCCGTAATATGACTCAACAATTGACGCGTACATCAATCAACTAACGGTTATGACTAAATAACGCTAAACATAACGCTATCTCAATTTAATGACATCACGCAATTTTATTTCCGCGAAATTGATTACTAAACAATTCACATGAAGCTTCCGTGTTATCAATGACTATTTGTTATCAGCTACTGAGATCGTTGTTTCGGTTGTGGCGATTATTATTGTTATCAAATAGCGGTTATACGGAGAACTCTGAGGCTATTCGTACTGCAAAGCAGTGATTTGGCCCAGTTTATACATAATATCCTAAGTAGTAATTAAAGGAGAGTAGAAACAAAAAGTAGCATCTCTAATTCAACAGTATGCACTGATAAGTAATTTCAAATGAAAATTGACACGGCTGCCTTAGTTATCAGTAGAAGTGGATTAATTAAAAAATAATAATTGCCTTGCTGTCCGTTCTTACTAACTTGCATCCCAAGAAGATAGGCCCTTTTTCACAGGGTCCTGATGAGGATATTTTGCCAGTTATGTTATGTTATGCGAATGTAGCCTTAAACTCTTTTTTTCATTATCAGGTCCACAAACGGCCTCTGCGCGAGGAGGAGATAGCCGCCATATGCGAAGGCGTGGTCTGCGGGCTGTCCTACCTCCACAGCCTGGGCCGGATCCACCGTGACATAAAGGCTGGCAACATTCTTCTCACTGAGAATGGCACGGTCAAACTGGCCGACTTTGGCAGTGCCAGCATCAAGTGTCCCGCAAACAGTTTCGTGGGTACACCATATTGGATGGCGCCGGAAGTTATATTGGCTATGGATGAGGGGCAATACGATGGGAAGGTAAGTAATGCGTTGTTTTGTTTATGCATTTTTTTAATGATTCCACTCTTATTTGGTGCTGGGTGTACCTTCTGTCTGGTACAAAGCACTTATAACTAAGTTTATTTTGTAATACATATAGCGATTCTTCTCGTCAATAAAGGCATACGAACTTGTTTTGTTTGATAGAGCAAGTAGATAGTCTAGTGCCTATAAAGGTGCGTTGTCAGAAATAGGTCAACATTTGACAAATAAATTAAGAGCTGTGCATTAGAATTGACACCAAAGGAGTTAGGCCTTATTATCTCATTGTATGTACAGTCAGCATCAAATCAATAACAGCGAAAGTACTTAAATATATCGTAACACGCTCTAAAGTTTATTGATATCCAGTTTCTGCCCGCTTCTGCCCGCGACTTCGTCCGCGTGGAACTCCTCCTTTTTTGCAGTCGGTTAAAAAGTAGCCTATGTCCTTTCTCAAGCTCCAGACTTTCTTTGTACCAAATTTCATTTAAATCGGTCCAGTAGTTTTAGCGTGAAAGCGTAACAGACAGACAGACAGACAGAGTTACTTTCGCATTTATAATATTAGTAGGGATGTTTTGTTCAATGTAATAAATGAATGATATTTTGTTGTACACAGGTGGATGTGTGGTCTCTGGGGATCACGTGTATCGAGCTGGCGGAGCGCAAGCCGCCGTACTTCAACATGAACGCCATGTCCGCGCTGTATCACATCGCACAGAACGACTCGCCCACGCTGCAAGTAAGTATATTGATGAACTAGCTTCTATGTGGGATAGCTACTGTATTGCTCCTATTGGTCTTAGCGTGATGATATATTGCCTACAGGCTACAGCCTTCCTCGATAAATGGGCTATGAATATTGAACCAGCAGTTCCTAAGATTAGCGTGTTCAAACAAACAAACTTTTTATATATTAATAGTTTTCTTACACAAAAGTCAGTATTTTCTTAACTTGTGGATAAAGTTACATCACAAATTGATTAATGATTATATAACATGAAACAGTTCCTCTTTTCAAACTTTAATAGTGACTAAGGTAATAAGAAAATTGTATAAAACCATAAACAAATTATTAAACGAAACAATAATAACAGTAAGGTATGTAGACAGCTAAAATTTACAAAAAAAAGTAAACAAGTTATGTCAAGTCTTTGATTATAGTATATTGTGAAAAATTTGAAATTCCGTATTAGATAATACATTAAATTATTTATATAACTTAAACCGTTATTCTACAACATAATTATCCATTACAATGCTAAAAAGCCAACTGTATCTCATAAATAACCCACAACCCCCAGGCACCGGAATGGTCGGACATGTTTCGATATTTCGTCGAAGCGTGCCTGCAGAAGAACCCGCAGGATCGGCCGTCGTCCATGAAACTGCTGTCGCATCCGCACATCACTCGGCCGAGGTCGCCCAACGCGCTCGTCGACCTGATACAACGGACCAAGGCGGCGGTCAGGGATCTAGACAATCTGAACTATAGGAAGATGAAGAAGATCCTAATGGTAGATGCTGACAATGAAAGTGCTATTGGTGAGTTTATTTATTAATAAAAACTTAATATAAGTGAAATTAATAAAGATTGAATAAAATTATAATATGGCAAAAGTAAATAAAAACGTTGATACGCAAAACTTTATCATGATTTTAAAATGTATATAAAAATGTATCTGCACTTTTGAAAGATACATCTGATGGTCTAGTGGCCAGAGTCTGGGACTACGAAACCGGAGGTTGTGGGTTTGAATCCTGATGAGGTTAAATGTCAGTGTAATAAACACAAGAATTTTTACCTAACTCATGTATCTATACTAATATGATAAAGCGGAAACCTTTGTTTGTTTGGTTGTAATGAATAGGCTCAAAAACTACTGGACCATTTTTAAAAATTCTTTCACCACTCGAAAGCTACATTACCCACGAGAAACATAAGCTATAAAATATTTTGAAAAAAAAAATAGGGATCCGTGCGAAGCCAGGGCGAAACGCTAGTGTCTTATATGTATGTTTATCCGTAGTATGGTACAAGTTTTACTTATTGTGGGACTAGATTAGTGTTTATTGATTTATGTATACCATTTTAATCTATGCTTAACGGCTTTTAGGAATGTAATTATTAAGCTTTCATATCAGTTGTATTTTGAAATAAAACAACTTTTAACATGTTTTTAGTCCGATATCTCGGGCAATCTTGAATTAACGATAGTCTAACGCCAATCTTTTTGTTTTGTTTACCAAAACTAAGTAGTGTATTTGTATATTTGTAACAGGCGACAGCGAGGAGACCGCCGAAGAGCGTTCCGGCGGCGACAGCTCCAAGTCGAACTCGGCGACCTCGGAGCACAGCGCCGCCGGCGCCTCCAGCCAGAGCTCCTCCTCCGGCAGCCTGCGCCGCCGCGTGCGCCCCGTCAGCGTGAGTACCCGCTGCCCGCTACCCACTACACACTGTTTACTACCCACTGTCTACTACCCACTGCCTACTACCCACTGCCTATTGTACACTGCTCACTACCAACTGCCCACTGCCCAACCACCACCACTGGTGTCTATATAAGTCACAACATGCGCCTGGTACGCATCACAGCCAACGTGGAACAATCGGGCTTGCAGATTGCCAAAATACAGGCTAGTTTAAGGCTATGTAGATTTGATAATAAACGTATTTGTATTGTATATTTGAACACATTCTAACAATAATATACATGGACATATATTTCAATGAATTAACAACTATGATATTATGTATTTACATTAAAGTGACGATCTAGCTTAGCATGGGTCGATTATACTAACTGAAAATTATAAAGTATTTTCTTCTTTGTTAGAGAGAGATACTTTTTTTATTTTTTATAACTAATGTATTTTTTATTTCCATAGCAAATCAATGCGAACCACCACGGCCAGCGCGAGTCCTCTCAGCCGACGTATCAGCATCTCAACCACCAGCATTCGTCTCACTCTGCCCGGTATGTACCCTCCTTGTTCAGCGTAAGAAGCGTGACGCGATATATGTCTGTCTCTGTCATTCTAACATGTCGCTGCTTTACGTTGAATACAGTGGGGACACCAACTATATGTTTTGTCACTCAAGTATTCCAAGTCGTCATATCGCACACTATGTAAAGAGAGCTAACTCAAAAACCTGAAGGTATGAAAAGAAACAACTATAAACGGATTTAACTCGCGTATTTATGGTTTGTATGACAGAGACAGCTATGTCGGGTTACGCTTAGCTGATAGTGCCATCTACATCATTCATTGAATTGGTGGTCCACTACAAAAATTTAAGTAGTAATAATGCTATTAGAATTTATGGCTTTAATTGAAAGATGTAGTTTTAATGGTAAAAACTGCAAATGCATGAAATAAATTACAATCAAATAAATGCTTCTCTATTCACTTTATTATGAGTATTGTAAGCCTTCTTTTAGACCTTATTGTAGAATTGTAGATTAGATTAAACTAAGCGTGACTTTTACAATAAAATGCATTTGTTCTGTCTGGGTTTACTTTTATATGCTAGTGAAATGAAGATGCTAATGCATGTTACTTTATAGTATATGCTTTTATGTCATGGAGTACATGTTAAAATATACTGTTCAGGTTGTATATTAAATAGTTATTTATAATATGAGAGTATATTTATTGTAAATGTAGTGGATCATCAAGTTTTATATCATATTGCTTGTTGTTCATTATCTTCTACATGTTCACTTTCTTTATATTGCATGTTTCTTGATACTATTACTTGAATGCAAAACTTTTTTTATGATTCTCGTAGTAGTAGTATTCTGTAAACTTTGCATCCTGGTATCTTTCTATAGTATTTGTCACAATTCATCCACGTAAAGTACAGCACACACTGGCATATTTTACAAAAAAATATTTATATAATAACTAGCTGCCCCGGCAGACGTCGTCCTGCCCGTCCGATTGTTTCGTCAAAGATCTGTCAAAGTCTTCTGTCACTTCTTCATAGGGCTTCATATTTTTCCCGTTTTTTACACATTTTCCACTGTTTCTTCGCTCCTATTGGTCGCAGCGTGATGTTATATAGCCTAAAGCCTTTTTCGATAAATGGTCTATCCAACAAAAAAAGAATTTTTGAATTCGAACCAGTAGTTCCTGAGATTAGCGCGTTCAAACAAACAAACAAAAAAACAAACAAACTCTTCAGCTTTATAATATTAGTATAGATTTCATACACGAATAAACACAAATCAAACGAATTTTATGTATGATTCGAAACTACTATTTCCATATTCTCATATAACTGAGTTTAAATTACAATCTAACACTGAGGATATTTTCATATGCAAACTATACCTGCCTATGTAGGGCCCATGTATTATGAAAATGGATGCTATAAAGTTCCCCTCGGTATAAATCAACATACTATAACGTCAAATTATGCCAGTGTGTCAACTGTATCTTTATGAATATATATTTAATAATTTCTGATGCCTTCGCGGTTATTACACATTGGAATGAATATATATTCCAATGAATATATATTTTCTATTATATATCTATAGTAGCACCAACAGTAGAGAATGTGTAAACAGTAGAAGCTTCACACCTCGCACGCTTGGTTCGCACGCCGCACTAGAGCCGCCCTTACCTTTCAGAGGTCGCAAGCGGTGGTTTAACTCATGTTGCTGTTTCGTACTCAGAGAGAGCGAGAGCCCTCTGCCGCCCGCCAACGAGGACTACGTTAACAAAGAGGCGATGAGAGAGTTCGCCAATCGGGATTCACTCTGCGACGACTACGGCGATGATTACGCGAACAGGGACGCGATACGCGAGGCGCAAAGGGAGAGGGAGCGGGAGAGGCAGGCGGAGTATAGGGATTATGTGAACGCGCCGTCGACGTGGGCCTCGCAGCAGGACAGCGGGGACGATAATAGGAACACGCAGCGTCGGCAGACTAACAGAGGTGGGTATTGTATTTGATATGTGGATATATAACCAGGTACAGGCATCTCTAGACTTGTACAAGACTAGTGGACGCTGTAAACGTTGGTCTACTTAAGGAACTCACCTATTCGGTGTAATTGGGAATTGAAACCGTCCAGAAACAGTCAGCTTTTTATGTGTTGTGTGTTTATACCACAAGAAACACTGTGTGAGCACATCGAAACATATTTTTTATCACAACGGCTTTTTTAAGTTTATCTGTATGTTGTGAATACCAAATTTACGTTATTGTCGGTCTGTATTGATTTTCCACTTTGAAACGTGCCAACCCCCGTGGGTAGTTAGCTTTAATAAACTAAATCCCTTCTCTCCTTTTTTGAGTTACAGTTGATAATTCAAAAATAAATTATAAAGTAAATAGAATCCAACTTAAAAATATCTACGCGTCGAAAACTACTTAAGCTACTGATAAAAGAAACTTCCAAAAACTCGTCAGCTGTAAATCCTCTTTTTTCGTAAAAATACAACACTTCGAACTTACAAATAGAACGCAAACTAAATAAAGTCTTAGTCGGGCACATTTTATATACATATGTAAATACCTACATAAAATCACGCCTCTATCCCATCGTGATGGGCAGACCTCAATTCCTGACAAATCTTTTATCTCTTAGACCATCATTAAATTGAGGAATTTAAGAGAGACATGCTATTCGGTTTAGATTTCTACTAACCTTGCCCTTTTTTGACAGTGTTCAGTAATGAGTTTGTTTATATTGCAGTGAGCAACAACGTATCGGCGGCGCTGTCGCTGGTGTCTGAGCACGGCGCCAACAACTTCGCCACCATACGCACCACCAGCATCGTCACCAAACAACAGAAGGAACACAATCAGGTCAGTCCTATATCTTATCTACGTATTTATCGGTGCAGAAATAGAAATATTACTAACTAGCTTCTGCCCGCGACTTCGTCCGCGTGGAACTCCTCCTTTTTTGCAGTCGGTTAAAAAGTAGCCTATGTCCTTTCTCAGGCTCCAGACTTTCTTTGTACCAAATTTCATTTAAATCGGCCCAGTAGTTTTAGCGTGAAAGCGTAACAGACAGACAGACAGACAGAGTTACTTTCGCATTTATAATATTAGTAAGGATTCCTGATAAGATTTCTCAATATATGAACAGCGGAATCTGTGATAATGGAATAAAAATACATTAACATTTAGAAGACGTCAATAAAGTAACAAATGCTATTTATATCATACTTGTATAATTTATTAGTTATCTTTAAATCCACTACTTGCACCTCGTATAGAATGAGGTCTAGGTGTCATGTTCTACCAATCAAAGATAAGCGATTGATCTGTTGCATCTACACTAGCTCTTCTAGCGGATTTTTAACATGCGACGATCCCCTATATTTGCAGGAATACATATTTTTTACCAGGATTCTAGAACAACGTAAATTCTGTTCTAATTTGAATAGGTAATAAAGATATGATTTCAGATTGGACTTATTTTTACAAGTTTATTTTCCTTTTTGTAGTTGTTTCTATTTTTGTTAAATACTAACTTCTGCCCGCGACTTCGTCTGTGCACGATAAGTACTTTACATAATATCGGTATAAAATACATGTTACATGAAAAAATACAATACTATAAGCTATAGTATTGTATTTTTTCATCTAAATCCATTTAGTAGGTTTTGTGAGAAAGACGAATAAATACATACATCCATCCTTACATCACAAACTTTCACGTTTATTTATAACATTATTAATGATTACTATTTTTTTTCCTGTGCAGGAGATGCACGAGCAAATGTCGGGCTACAAGCGCATGCGCCGCGAGCACCAGGCGGCGCTGCTGAAGCTGGAGGAGCGCTGCAAGGCGGACGTGGACGCGCACAAGGCGCAGCTCGACCGCGAGTACGACGCGCTGCTGCAGCAGCTCTCGCGCGACCTGGAGAGGCTGCAGGTATATACTCACATAGTTACTAGACGGTCCCAGGACTATGTCATGGACACGAGCCTTTGTATTTGAGTCTGTCTGTGTTCTGGTTTAGTATCAAACATTATAGTAAATTTTTAGGATTCCATACCTCAAAAAGAAAAACGGAACCCTCATCCTTATATGATAATTTTAATTCAGTCCCTGATATTTGGTGGCCATGTTATTCTTCGATATATATATATAAATAGATATTATGATGTATGGATACGGATTGCTATTTGAAGTATGTTTGAGGCCGGAGGGAAATGAAACCCAATCAGTTTTGCTTGAATTCGAATATATTGAAATCTATGTAAACCTATGTACATTTCCACGGAACAATTCGATAGCGCGTTCTATTAACAACAAAGTGACATCTATTGACATTTTCCATAACTATACGTATACGCGTTTGAACAAAGTACCTAACGGAAAATGGTCATTTTTGTATGGTTAATCTTGGTCCTTGATTTTATTCCCTGTGTAGGATGTATAACTTTCTAAATCCAATGACATCATACACGCTTATCATTTAAAATTTAGTAATTATATTATATCCAATTATATAATTAAATTAACAATTAACAAAACGTAAGTCATTTCTATTGGCAGTACATTAAAATCATGGCCACGATAAAAACAAAAACAATAATTTACATCTTCCACAGACAAAACACGCTCAAGAGCTTGAACGCAAGCAGAAACAGAACGCGGCCGCCGAGAAGAAACTCAGCAAGGACATCACCGCGCGCCAGGAGCAGGAGAGGAAGGCGTTCGAGACGCAGCGCAAGCGCGAGTACAAGGCCAACAAGGAGAGGTGGAAAAAAGAACTCAGCATGGACGACGCCACGCCGAAACGACAGAGGGATGCCACGTTACAGTTAGTACTTTTTTTTTTATTTTGGGACATTTGTACTTGGGTTTGTTCTCAAATCGGTGGTCGACTTTATAAGCGTGTATGTGATGAAAGGATTTTTTAAAAAAAATTTCGTTATCCATGAACACGAAAACATCCGTACAATAAAATGAATAAATTAGATAAATCTGGACCTGGTCAATAATTCGTTAATTGGTTATCAATTTTAAACCGTACTCGGACATTTTAAAAGTAACCATCATATGTCGTGTATAGGTCACAGAAGGACAACCTGAAGCAGGCTGAGGCGGCGGAGGAGGCGCGGCTGGTGCGGTCGCAGCGCGAGTACCTGGAGCTCGAGCAGCGCCGCTTCAAGCGCCGCCGCATGCTCGCCACGCACCACAAGGAGCAGGAGTTGCTTAGAGAGGTAATATATATAATAATATGTTATCCAACACACTTGCAAGTAACGGGTGTCTTATTATCTCGCTTTTAGACTTACAATCTGAGTTATGAAACAGTAGTGTTTTTCCATACCCCAGTAGAGAATCATATGAGTTTCATATGTACTTACTGCGTTTATCGCTGAAAGCTAATGTGTATATCAATGGAGCATTCTATTCCCATTATTTCCCTAGAATTTGTTATAAAATAAAATAACTAATTTAAAAGGTGAAAATTCAATAGTAAGTGAATAAACAATGAATACAAAAAAAAATGGCAGCAGTACACATTATAAATTAAGTATAATACATTTTGGTAGAGACAAATTTACTGTTCAAAATTTGTCAAAACATTTAACTTACTCTATTGTTTTCAGGAATTAAATAAACGCCAACAGCAACTAGATCAAGCGCACGCCATGTTGTTACGTCACCACGAGAAGACGCAGGAGCTGGAGTACCGACAGCAGAAGGGGGTGCATGCGCTCAGGTAATCATACACACGAATATATAAACTAAAGAACAAAATCTCTTTGACATGGCAGTCTTAAAACAAAACGAATTCCTTGTATTTTTAACCCCCGACGAAAAAACGACGGGGTGTTATAAGTTTGACGTGTCTGTGTGTGTGTGTGTGTGTGTGTGTGTGTGTGTGTGTGTGTGTGTGTGTGTGTGTGTGTGTGTGTGTGTCTGTCTGTGGCATCATAGCTCCCTAACGCATGGACCGATTTTGATTCTGTTTTTTTTGTTTGAAAGGTGTATATTTCGGGAGTGTTCTTAGCTATGTTTTATAAAAATCGTCTCAGTAGTTTAATAATTAGGGGGGGTTAAAGAGGGGATGTAAAAATAAATGTCTACAAATATACTCGAGTGGGGTATCCAATGAAAGAGGGTGACGAGTACATTACAAAATTGAAATCATAATGAAAATCGGTTGAGTCGTTCAAAAAATATTGGGGATAGAAAACCAAATGTCTACAAATATACCCGAGTGGGGTATCAAATGAAAGAGGATCACGTGTACATTACAAAATTGAAATTGTAATGAAAATCGGTTGAGTAGTTCAAAAAATATGGGGAGTAATAATGTAAATGGTAAGCCCAATGTCGACAAATATACCCTAGTGGGGTATCAAATGGAAGAGGATAACATGTACATTACGAAATTCCATGTGAAATGGAAATTAGTTAAAAATAATAATATGTAGTAGGTACCTACGTACCTACTTACAAAAAGTATGAAATAAAAAAATAAATTAAAAATTTAACAAACCCCCGACATAAAAACTAAAAGGCCCTCTAAAAAGTATAAGAATAATAAAATCTTAATATTAGTTACCTAAGTATTAATATTTCTACAAAGAAAACGTCATGTCGGGGGGACCGTTTAGGTAGATTGTAAATATTAGGTAAGTAAGTACACTTAAATGAAAAGTGGTCCCCCCGACATGACGTATTCTTTGTAGAAATATTAATACTTAGGTAACTAATATTAAGATTTTATTATTCTTATACTTTTTAGAGGGCCTTTTAGTTTTTATGTCGGGGGTTTGTTAAATTTTTCTACATAACTGTTGAAATCAAAACAAAAAGGTTTTATACGAAATATGCCTAAATACAGTTAGCATCCGTTTCTGGAATGGCGTTAAATTCATAATAGGATTATTTCATGAAAATATTATAATTAGAGCTATCTTATATTGTTGGACACGTAATTCTGTTAGAACAAATTTCTAAAGTACCTACTGTATATGAGAGTGTGTATGGGTCAAATGTCGCAACTTAATTTTGAAGCAGATATCTTCAACAGATTGAGCTGATTTTGGTATATACGTTCAGTTTGGATGACAATGTATCGTTAACTATATGACGTTAATCTAAAACCAAATGTACCTTAATGCGGTATCAAATCAAATAGGATCACATGTACATTGTAACATTATAAAAGCATGTTTTTAAAAAAAAAGATTTTTACTTTTATGTTGATTTTGT
The DNA here is from genome assembly GCA_038024825.1 of Polylopha cassiicola. Classification (NCBI taxonomy): domain Eukaryota; kingdom Metazoa; phylum Arthropoda; class Insecta; order Lepidoptera; family Tortricidae; genus Polylopha; species Polylopha cassiicola. The sequence goes on from CP149062.1 coordinate 1,553,521, forward strand.
TGTTTGTCTCAGTACATAACGTGCGTTAACACTGTTTCGTGTTGTTGTTAGGGAGGAGCAGCTGAGCAACCAGCACGCGACGGAGCTCGCCAACCAGCGCGACTACATGCAGCGCGCCGAGCACGAGCTGCGCAAGAAACACGCGCTGCAGCTCAAACAGCAACCCAAGAGCCTCAAGGTACGTGTATAGTCATATCTATGCAGTTGTAAGGAATATTTCAAACAAGGGAAATCTCATGTGTCATAACATAATTAGTGTTTGTTAATGATATAATATGATAATAATAGGGTAAAAAACGAGACCTTAATGGGACTTGAACTTACATAATAGGGATGACGACTGTGTAAAGAAAACGAAATTCTATTTAGTGCGTCAGATAAATTATTAAAAATTATTCGACACTTATTTTTTCTTTTCTCAAACAATATAATAATACCTAGCCGTAATGTCACAAGCCCTCCCAAACCTTTGAAGCGCTTATACATTTACTGTATTTGACATTTATTGTTCCATTGAGAAAGGACTACTTGTTAGACAAAGAAAAAAAATAATTCGTCATGCCTATTCCCTTGAATTCCAGTGGGGTTTTTATTGCGGTTTCTTAGTACAATTTTATGAGTAATGTCATTATAATTAATGGTATTCAATCATAGATATCGATTAATATTAAAGTTCGCGAAACGTCAGCAATAATGTGTAAAAGCATCAGAAATTATTTTAATGTTTTTTTCTATTTATCTTACAGCAAAAGGAAATGCAAATCCGCAAGCAGTTCCGTGAGACGTGCAAGATACAGACGCGCCAGTACAAGGCGCTCAAAGCACAGATATTACAAATGACCGCTAAAGTAAGTAACCTACATGCATTATCTTAATCACCGTTTAGCATACGAAATGGTATATTTTTCCCTCTTAAAAATGTATTTGAAGCTTCATTATGCACAATTGACTTGGGGAGTAAGCTGTTGATTGCATGACGAGAGTGTTACGGAAAGTGTGATCAGTCGAAGCGAACGGAAGTTGAAAGGGTGATATAAGTTAATGAAGATAAAAAGTGAGAGAGTTACGTTTCCTATATTATTATGGGGTCAAGAGAAAAGGATGTGAGCACTCAATACATTTTCCATGTAACAAGAATCTTGTTAGTCATGCTGCTTGTGTATTAATGCCTATCTTTATAACAATATAATAGCATAAACTAATTATGTATTTTTTCAGGAACAACAAAAGGAAGTGATAAAATCGCTGAAGGACGAGAAGCGGCGCAAGCTGGTGTTACTAGGAGAGCAGTACGACCAGAGCATCAGCGAGATGCTGCAGAAGCAGACGGTCAGGCTCGACGAGAGCCAGATGGTAAATACTATATTGTCATATTTCTGACTGGTTTACTGGTAGAGAATGCCTCAGGGCACACTATCGGTAAACTGCACTCACGATTTGTGGTCTTTTTCTAGAGAATTAATTTTCTAATTTCTAGTTACCATATAGTGTATTAATGTGTGGTGTGATACACATGAAAATTTAATTCAGCGTCAATTATAGTGTCATAGTTAATTTATATATTCAAATATATCTTTTAATAAATACAATTCTCGTATTGCGGTGATTTCATGGAATGCTTTGTGCATATCGGGTATGTTTGAGAGTTAGCCAACATTTATTTTTTATAACCCTAAGAATGGTCCGTCCCAGTTTTTTTTTTTTTTTTTTTTTTTTTTTTCGTTTTGTTGTATATGATTTTGCATTGAAATTACTTACAATGTTTACTCTCCCAGCCCCTTTTTTTATTATACTTTAAGTTTTTTAATGATTTGTCAAAACATTTTCATTAAACAAATGCAGTATTACCATATTTTTTACTGAGTTCTGTAACACAGGAAATGCCTAGCACAGAACTCAGTGGCTTTCATACTGTGCTGTATATTTTGATTAAATAAACTATTTTCTATATGTAACAAGTGATCGGTGTGTGTTTTAGATGGAGTGCCAGCAGCTGAAGATGCAGCTGGAGCACGAGCTGGACATGCTGACGGCGTACCAGAGCAAGAGCAAGATGCAGGCGGAGGCGCAGCGCAACCGCGAGCGCCGCGAGCTCGAGGACCGCGTCGCCGTGCGCCGCGCGCTGCTCGAACAGAAGGTATACTTATCTTATCCCTACTATCCCTACTAATATTATAAATGCGAAAGTAACTGTCTGTCTGTCTGTTACGCTTTCACGCTAAATCTACTGGACCGATTTAAATGAAATCTGGTACAAAGAAAGTCTGGAGCCTGAGAAAGGACATAGGGAACTTTTTAACCGACTGAAAAAAGGAGGAGTTCCACGCGGACGAAGTCACGGGCAGAAGCTAGTCTTATATATACACATAGGACCTTTGCAATTTATACACTAACAGACGTAAGTACAATCGCCACCAGATATATCGCAGCCGGCGAGGTACTCAAATATATATGACCAACATAAAATTTCAATAAATTATAAGACAAATATAAGAGCAGTAAATTTTTCAATAAAATCTGAACGCACAACGATGCAAAAATATCTAAACAGTACAAGTGTTCATAAATATCTTAAGCCATGCCATATCTAAGCCAAGACAGTTAATTAGACTAGTTGAAATTTTTATAGGTACATGCGTTTTATTAGAGCTTAGTGTATACGTTGAGACAAGGATATTCTGTACAAAAAAGTTTAAACTGTATGGCGATGACTTATGATATACTTTCCTTAAGTGTTCAGATAATAAACATATAATTGAGTCTATAGTTTTTAATGATTTGTATTTGTTCGTCAGATGGAGATGGAGTGCGCGCAGTTCGTGGCGGAGCGTGCCGAGCGCACCCGCATGCTGCACGAGCGGCACGAGCGCGAGCTGGACCACTTCGACAACGAGAGCGCGCGGCTCGGGTTCAGGTGCGACATACAACATAATTCACACGCATAAACATTTATTTCACAATATTTGAGTAAATTAACTAATTTTTAATATGCCAACTCGCTGTATTCGACTTTAGTCGGTTTCAGCCTTAGAATAGTCTGAGGTTATAACTATTCATTTTATATTCAGTGCTATTAGGCACAATTTCATAAGTATGGGATGCGATATTTGAAGATGCATACACGAATGATAGAGCGATGAATAAATGACGTAGTATAAAATATATTTCCTTGTAAATTATCCTTAAGTGTTTTCTTCGATATCACATGAATGTAAGAAGTGCCTACCCTGGTGTCTATATCAGCATTCGCCAATACACGCGGTTGCGGTATAATCGATCTTGTGATTTTTCCGCTTCTTAACTTCTAGCCGGTCGGTCTATAAGACACTTTTTTTTTATTTGCAGCGCTATGGCGATCGCGGAGGGAAGCCGGGACGGGTTCGGCGAGGAGGAGCAATCGCTCTCCGGGTCGATGCTCTCTCTCGCACACAGCAACTCCTCCGCCAGCTTCCCCGCCGGCTCGCTCTAACCCGACCGCGACCCGAGGCGAACCCGACCGCGGCCCGAGTGCGACCCGGACTCGTGTTGACGGCTCACTAAACACGGACACGTTCACATTGTCCCCCATTTCAATTACTGAGACTGTTCAGCCCTCCCTCGGAAAGGTATACAGACGGACAGGCTTTTTATTGTGATTACGTTTTTTTTTTTGTTATGTCTTCCAATTGCAAACGAGCCGCGGCATCCGCGGAGACGGTGGTTCGGGGGGGGCATTCCTATTTCTATTACATAATTAAGTTTATTGCACTCCATAATTAAATAATTGTTTATGTTCATGCGGCGTCGCGCCTCTCGCTTTTTATGGTCCCTATTTATAGATAAATATCGGGTGGATAGTAATTAAACGGCCTAATTCACAGTGTCCAAAACAGCAAATATTAAAATATATATATATATTAATATGTATGTATGTTACATATATGTTACATTTGGAGTTTTTATATAGTATTAGAAAAGTGACAGAATTAAATTGGACAATGTGAAACGGATCTTAAATATGTCAAGTGACATTTTTGTGCCTACTTGACGTAAGACTTGCCACGTTTATTTTGTTTATTTTTACGGTCCAAGGATATTTTATTAATATTATGGCCTTTTTTACAGTGTCCATGTGAACTTATTGCCACTTTTTACAGATAAAAACATCGTTTAAAATTAGAATAGTTTACATAACTATTTTGTATTGAAGCAATGTTTTTAAATGTTTGGAGAGTTAACTGGACATTGTGAAAAAGGGCCTAAAGTAGATATACAGGATTTGAAAGCTAGTATCAATAGTCTAGTTTGCTTTACCTCGTGCGAGGCGCGGCGCCGCGGCGGGGTGTGCGTGTGGTGATATGTTATTTAAATTTTTCAGTCGTGTGAGAATGAAACGCTTTTATATAAGAAATTTTACGCTAAATGACTCTGGTCTCCGTTGACCTTGCGAGCAGTCTCTGCTGTTTTATTACTTTACATTTTTTAAATAATTCTATAAATTTTTATTTCTAAAAAATATCGTGACGAATGTCTCAAAATTAAGGCACGTCGTGAAGTTGATTCGGTATACACTATTTTATGAAACGATCTCTTAGTCGTAAGTAAAAATTAACTGTTTCTTCTAATAATCGAACTCGCTAGGATATTGTTAGACCGTCCATCACTAAAAGCAATATTTTTTAATATGCAAGGTCAACGGAGGCCGGTCTAGTAGAGGGCATGATTTAAACTAAAAAAAAAACTTAGTACTCCTGATCTACTTGTATAATATGTAGCTTACTAAGTTTCTATAGAGGTTTTAGGTAATTTTTAAATCTTGTCACTCATTCGAGGATGTCGAGGTTAAATTTTAACGATAACACGACAGATTGTTATTTTAAGGTTAACTTTGTAGGGAGCAATCGGGATGTCTGGACCGAGTGACATTTTGGAAGTTTATGTATTCTAGGTTTATGTGCATATTTCGTACTTAATTTTTAATATCAAATAATTTTTACCCCACTTATGAGGGCGATATATATAAATTTTCTGTATAGAGCGCGTCACACATTATGTTTATATAAATGAATATGTTAAAAGTGCTGGCTTGAGTTAAACAGTACAAAATCTGTAAAAAAAATAACCCTAGAATAGGTAAACTTTTAAAAACTTGGTCCGTACATTCTGAAGCTCACAACTTTGTAGAGTCGGGTATTGTTGATTGGAATTACGCTTGAGTAAAGGAGGCATTATTAGACGGAGTAGTATGCGACCCGGACGCCGCCACTCGCTCGCCGACACGACGAATAAAAAAAAAAACAAAAATATATTTATTAAAGGTATCATTTGACGAAACTGTCTCGCCACACAAGTGACAGTGTACATTCGGTAACCAGTAGAATATGTTTGGAATTGGCGTAAGCTAAGGAAAAGTCACGTGATCAATTATCCGTGGCTTCTCTCGCGCGTGTGTCAAAAATCCGCTAGATGCGCACAGTGGCGTCTAACTGTCATGTTTCAATTGCAGACAAGAATTTGCCTCATTGGTGGACCTCACTCATAACTATTGAAATCTAGCGGATGCTCGACTCGCGATAGCCCCCATTCCATATATATTTCATTTAGTTATATAACGTTCGCCAATGTACAACGTCACTTGCTTAAAAGGGCTGTTATTGTTTACAACGTTAGATAGTCAAAATTATAATATTCATATCATTAGTTTTTACTTTAGGGACAATTTTTGCATGTAATATTTTATTGTAAGTTGAATTCTTTAACGATCGAGAACTGAACATTTGATTTCTAAATTTGTTTAGGTAAATATTTATTCTAAAGAAAGTTTCGGTCGAGCTCATCCCTGTTAGTGTTACGTGTTTCGCTTTAGTTGACGTTATGAGAACGCAGGTGCTCAGCAAACAGCGTAAACAACTGCCAATTGAATTTGTAAATATTATAATGTATTTATACGACGTTTGTATTTAGCAAGGACACAATTTGCCTTATACCGTAGAGTGGCGGAGGTCTCGGCGCTTTGTATATAAAGAACAGTAATATATGTGTAACTATTATACATAGTTTGTTACATTTTTAAGGTGCGAGTGCGGTGTTGTGTACATTCGGTGGGCGATATGATACCGGCCCGCGCGGACCGGCTACGTGCTATTTCTCTTTATTTAGTGTCCTATTAAACTATTGTATTGTCAACTAAGCTTACCAGTCATGTATGTATAGACGATTACATATAAATTAATTTAACGCCGATTTTAGTCATAAATATCCAAATTTAGTTAATGTTTATTTTAAATGTAACTTTTGCTTTAATGTCTCTTCCTATATCACATTGCGCGTAATCATCACACGTGTGATCTTGTATTATTTGTCGGTTACGAGACCTAAGTGAAATAGATGCTAAATTTTAAAATTGTTGGACATATACGTAGGATGTTTCTTCGTAAATCGGTACACGACGATATTGACTTGTTGATCGAGGGTATTATTTACTGTCGCGTGTACCGTAGTGCTCCGCTGTAGCCTCCACGCTTCCCCTCCTGAACTGACCAAGTAAATGACAATAATCTCTAGACATCGCCTAACTCGACTCGTCCCGTCTCTGTACATAAACAAACTACGGAATGTGAATCAGGGATGGACATATCTATACGCTATTGTAGACACTTTTATCTCGCTTGAAACACAATAAGTGTTAATATTTACCGGACGTCCATCTCTGTGCTGCTTTTCATTCGGGATTGGATGATTTGCTTTTTTTTAAAAGTAGATTATCCTATCGCGTCTGAATGGGCTATCGTGAGTCAAAAATACTCTAGATGTCGCTAGTCTTGAATTAGATCTAGTTGTCAGGTTCCACTAATGGTACTTGAAATAAATGATACTTGACAGCTAGTCTTCATTTTAAACTAGCGTCTTCTAGCGGATTTTTAACTTGTGGTATCGCTCATTAGTTGAGGAACAAGTAAAAGGCCTGCGGGGAGCGAGGCTAGGGATGGGTTGAATTTCTATAAAACATGATCCCCGTAGGCCGAAGCACTAAGGAATTGAACTTGTAAGCTGTAACTTCGCTTGCGTGCAGTAGACCGGCATATGACGTTAGGCTCGTAGTTTTCGCTCGCTGCTATAGTCCTCAGCCCGTGTGCCATGCAGTCTTTAGTATTTATTTATGTCGAAAATGACCAGGAGATGCAAAGATAATATTTATTTTTATTATAAATGACACTAGTGTTATTGAACCGCAGGGTTTACAGTTGCATTGGCCGAAGGCGTGAGTCTAGTGCGTAGACGCCTCTTTCCTTGTTCGTACCTCCCACCACTTAGCTGTTCTCAAATTAGACTTTATTACCCTTCAACCTTCACGACTTTCGACAAATTACTAATTATATTACGATATAGAAGTACCAAACTCGTAGTTAGCGATCACGTATTATTATGTACATTGTAACAAAATGATTTTTATATTTTACCATTGTATAGTCGTTTATCTTATCACCGATAGGTAGTTAGCAATATTTTGACAGAGGTGAGACAAGGTGCGCGGCCGCCGCGTCGTCCCGACGCACCGTTGTTGTTTTCATTTTATTTTTGTTATATATTTAAATAACACAATCGACTTGTAGTTTTAATAATTATTATCATTATAATTATTATTATATTGTAATATAATCTTATTAATGAAAAAAATCAAACTGAAAATAAAAATAATAGAAAGAAATTAAATTGTGTACTTATTTGAATTATCCGAAATTTAGTTATATGTATAAAAATATTATTTACGTTAACGTTTTCCTCATCTTCACCTTTATTCCTAAGAATCGCCAAGTATCGTAGAAGAAATGGGAATAAAATAACAATAATGATTCGTCAAAAAGACTTGATATATTTTTAATAACATTTTGATAAACAACTTATTTCACATAATTGTTATGAAACCATATATGCTGTGGTCTTGGCTTTTAACTACGCTAAAAAAAACATATTGTGCTTATAGTTACTAAATATAAAGGTAGAATAGAAGCAATTTCATTAAGATAACGATTGCACAGAATTCAACTAATCAAATGTGTATACATATAAAATGAAATGCCATGATACAAAGATTGAAGTGGCGTGTAAAATTTGATAACTAGGTAGGTGTTATAATAACATGATTTCATCGCAAATATTTTCAAATCTTTTTTAGAATCTAAATACTTAACAAGGGCAATCTGCGATTAGAGTACGATTTACAACAATATATTCTACTTTTAGCAAAAGTGTACTTAGACCAACATTTTTGCTTAAAACAAAATTTTAGATTTTCGTTTTCTAATAATAGAGTATTTATAACAGTGTAGTCAAGACTAGCCACGCTCGTAATAGTAAAAAAAATGTTACAGTAAAATGCAATTAATACCAAAAACCAATTTCATTCATTTACGTTGTTAAATAAAGCTGCTTGGTTTTATTACGCTGGAACTTTTTAAAGCATATTTCTACATAAATGTTCTAATAAAGGATACAATTCAAACTCTTCACGACGTCAGAATCTTCATTTGATTTCATCATTTGGTTTACCAAAAGTGCAGATATCAGACTTGTTACAACTCATTATAAATCGTTTGGTCGGCGTTATAATGTCGAATGATAAGTATTTTTTTCGCTCTTAAATGTTAAGTGACCACAATAAAACGATCAGTTAATTATCAAGTTGGTAAGTACTACAAATTTGATAATATATATATTCTATTAATTAACCGCGTCCCTTACGATCAATGCTCAATTCAAAAGGCAGAAAGAATCTTAGAAAAATACTAGTGATTATATTATGCATCTTAAAACAATGGCGTTAAAGTTGAAGTTTGTCTACCATTTCGATGTAATTGTGCAAAACACTCTTCTTTCTAAGATTCCTCTGAACAATCTAGTTCACTAATATGTATACACTTTGAAACCTTGAGGTTGGAAATTGTTTACACATTAGTGAACTGTATTGCCTCTAATAATAAGGCATGTTTTACTGTGTGGGCGAGAATTCAGTGGGTTCCAGGATGCGGCAGTGCATTTCTCTGATGAGGGGCACGGTGTAGGCGACGCACTCGTCCCAACCGGGGTTGCGCCACGTGCTCTCGCGGGTCTCGCGACGCGCCTGGAGGTCCTTGTAGCCTGTAGTACAAAAATAATGAAGACAATTTTTAAACAAACATAATGCATAAGTGCTTGCCGGTATCATTTCCCTTGGTTACATTGTCATTTTGCTCATAAATTACAAGTTCAGTACTAGGTATAAAAGACCCATTCTGAGTGGTAATCCACAACTCGACACTTAGTTCGATATTGTAAAAAGTCCTGAATAATCTATCATTAGCAACCTTACTAGCAATGTTACTGGTTTAAATCCTAAGTTGCTGGTTTGAAGGGTGTAAGTATGATGAGCACGGGCATCTGTACCATAGTCTTACTTGCCGTATATAATTTGGCACTAGATCAATTGGTGTGAATTTTATTTATTATATTTATACTTGAAATTTTTTCAAAATTTCTACATCATAAACCTGCCCTGGCCTAGGGATACTTCTAAACCGAATGTAGCCAAATTGGTCCAGTCGTTCTCGAGCTTCAGTGAAAAAGCACAGAAAATATATCGTTTCCAATCTTACATCACAGCAGCGTAGGGTCTAAATTGTCAATAAAAAACTTACACCAAATATGATGCACATTATAGAGGCGGCCGATTTGCGAGAAGTACCCGGCGAAGGCCTCGTTCTGAGACTGCCGGTAGGAGAGCCCGCGCGCCCAGTTGTTGCCCCACTCGATCATAGTACCAGGTTTCAGGCTGCAATTACATAAAAATAAATGCTATAAAAAGTGAGGTAGGTATTATTTTCACTTTTAGAAAAAACGTATTTTAAGTTCCTAATGACTAGTTCAATGATAATCTATTTAATGAGAAAAACAGGTAAATGCTTATTTCTATAAATCCATTTAATATTTCCTATAAGTTATTTCCAAGATACTTAGCAGGTAAAGACGTCATTAACATAAAAGTCGTATATAACGACTAATTAAGTGTTCAACTGCAAATTACATAAACAATTAAATTATTATTATGGAAGATAAACTACCTTTACCATGTTAAAAATTTCACTAAGTAGGTAGGTACCTTAAAATATTGGTACACTACTTCAAAATTAACACATAAGGATTTACCTGTAGGATCTAATTTCGTAAATGTTGTTTGGCTCCCGAGGTTCCCCATTTGGCCAGAAGCTAAATGCTAGCAGGTATTGCAAGTGCCTGGAACGGACAAAGTTTCCGCGCTCCTTCTCCAAGGCTCGGTAATCCTAAAACATACATGATCACATAGATTTCAACTTTATATTGAAATAAAATAAAAAAAACACAAAAAGATACAATTATTCTGTATCTATACTAATATTATAAAGCTGAAAAGTTTGTTTGTTTGAACGCGCTAATCTCAGGAACTACTAGTTCAAATTAGGCTTTAGGCTATATAACATCACGCTGCGACCAATAGGAGCGAAGAAACAGTGGAAAATGTGTGAAAATCGTGGAAAAAAACTATAATATTCCACGCGGCCATAGTCGTCGTCACAGCTAGTTAAATATACATTCATATTTTTTAATACTGAAAATACTAAAACTTGTTGCTTACAGGATTTTCTCTGAACATGATCTTTGCTTTGTCTATCTTTTCGAAGCCACCAACATAGCGCCACAGGTGAAGAGCCTGGTCCATGTCTCCAACGGAAACCGTCCATGATCCCACCAGTTCACAACCAAGTTCAGCTTTCTGACCATGCACAAATTCCACTGATGTTTTACTGTAAAGAAAAAAAAGTGTAATGATAATGTGGTGTATCTGTACAAATTATTTAAGTCTTTTTTTCACTATATAATAAACATCTACAACAGTTACAAATAGCTTGGAGCACACAAAATAGTTTCCATATATTACATACCAGTATTTATATTTAAAATTATGTCTGCAAAGAAAGAGTTCTGTGCAGACTTTTATTTAAATACTGGCACACAATGTAAATAAAGACAAAGAACAATTCAATCAGATAAATTTTCTAAATGTACTTTACTCTTCTAGCAATAAGATTGAAAGTGAATTGATAAGAAGTATTTAAAATATTACTTGAAATTTTTTTAATGTTGGACTTTATTTCCAGTCAATAAGACTCTTATTATCACTCAATAATACCTAATCTTGCTAAGATTACTGGTTTATATTCTTTACAATATTCCATTAGATGTAATTTTATAATGGCTTACTAAGTGCCAATCACCATTATGGTGTCACTATGTGATTGTACATTGTTATTTCAAGGGTCAAGGATCGTTTGATAACAGTATTGTAAACAGTTTTATAATAACGTTATCGCCCCCGCTGATCTAACAATACCTTAAGCTATGTTCTATTTACAGAATGTTGCATAATAGCCTTGTTTACCGGTCGCTAAAAACGGTACCGGCAGTTCACTTATATAAGTTAAATGCATACGTACTAATTTTTCAAGTATTTATCTACTGAGTCCGGCCTTATATTGTGAGTGTGAAGTGCATATACTATCTCCTTGTCACTTAGCATACGGCTGTGAGACTCCTTTGTCGGCTCAATCTTCCTCACCAATAACTTAGACAGCCAGCTGTCTTCAGCATTCAGTCTCGTACTCGTGCTGATCAACCTATAAAAATAACTTTCACTGTACACAGTTTGTTCCAAAATTAAACCGGGTCACTGGACATGAACATCAGCGGAATATACCTCGCATTCTTCGGAATTGTTGAACCCAAACTTAAAACTCTATTAAGAGAATTCATTTCGTTGCTAAATTAAAACTCTGTAGAGAATAACTTCACGCCTAATTACAGGCCGTACTCTGATCTGATACTTGTTATCAATTCAATTGACAAAATCACTTGAAGGTTATCTGGTTATTTTTGGAGTATCAGCGACATCTGTTGGACATTTATTATAATGAAATTGTGACAGGTCATGTTGGAGATAGTGCAGCAGTTTATCTTATGTCTGACTAATTATTATATGCATAGCAAATAAATCACACTCAAGAAAATGATTGTAGTTAATTGATTAAAGAAATAAATTTAATACTGTGGACTAAAATAACAAACATCAAAGTCGTAAGTAGTTTAAGAAATAAGTTGAAGTGGAAATTAAATCCATTATACGCAAACACGTGCGCACGTACATCAATAACAACTATTTTTTCTTTCAGAAACTCCAGTTATTATACCTTAAGAAATAATTCACTTATAAAATAAAACACACTTTATTATATACTTAGATAGAATAGGTAATACCGACGGCATTATGGTTCTTTACATTTGTTTACGGATGCACGTAAATTGGAATGTACATTTTGCGTTTTGACTTTTAGCAATTGTCATATTGTCATTTTTCCAATTAGTGTTAATCTTTTTTACACTGATAAAAAATATAGTAAAAAGTGCAACACGCTTCCTGCGATTGGAATCAACAAAGCCTCGTTATGGGTGAGTAGTTTTAAATAAAATCGACAGTCATTTTTGTAGGACTTCAGCCGTTGTTTGTAATGGTGGGCGGTAGCGACTAACTGTTATTTGAGAATGTTTGTTTGCGCAGCGTCAAGCGAGGTGACGAAACTTCAGCAGCACTTGGCGCTGCTGAAGGAGGAGTACAGTAAGCTCCAGAGTCACTGCTCGGAAGTGGAAAGGAAGTACACCTTGGCTGCAGCGTCTGCCGGTGACCTGAGCGAAACCAGTTTTGTAGCTCGCCTTCTAATGACTGTCGCTACATTATACGGCAGAGAAACTTACTCGGACATCAAAATAAAGCTGCAAAGCAAATTTATGCCCGGCCATAAGTTTGTACTGAGTGCTAGATCAGATGATTGGAACGAGGAAGCATTGAAGGACTTGGAGGAATTAGGTAAGACAAGTTAATTTCTACCTAACACTAAACATTTGATACAATCAATAACAATAATGATGTATTGATATAAAAACAATATAGCTAATCATAATTATAATTAGGTACTAAACAGTATTTGTGTACAGTGGTTAAAAATTAATATGAGAGCACTTGGCTTTATTGTTATGTTTTAAGTGTACACAGGAAACTCCCTCGTTAAGTTAAGTTATTAACTACATTGTCAATGGTCAACTTTTTCAATTGCTCAAACAATTATGACAAATGTACAACCAAGACAACAATATTTAATTCATCCAAATCATTCCCAGATTGGTCGACCCTTCCCGATGATGTAGGAGCATCACTCCTCAAGTGGCTCTACACTGATGTTGTAGATCTCTCCCGAGGAGATGGATTTGCATTGCAGCTTATGAAGTCTGCAGCCAACTTCAAGCTTAATGGACTTGTTGGAAAGTGCGAACAAGCCCTTATTGCTTCTGTTGGAGTCAGGTAAGAGTCAGGCAGAATTTTTGTTTTTATTTTGTGTAAAAACATTCCAAAAATAGACTGATTGATAGTCTGTTGATACTCACCATTGTCAGTGAAATCTACTAAGAATATGGGAACTAAAAATATAAAAATCTAATTGAATACACAAGCTAAATCCATTATAATAGTTAACTAAAGAGAGAATGTCAATTAATGGGATATAATGATATATATCTTTTATTCACAGAAAATTGTATCTCTCTTATCTTCTTTCCAGTTCACCGTAAAGTCTAGATATTTCGATAAATGTGCTTAAATTGGAATCCAAATGATAACTCTTATCAGAAGCTCTTCATAAATGTTTATGAAACCATTCAATGTAAAGATGAGTTACTTACTATAATGAAAAAAACTTTTTAATGTATGTCTATTTAATAAATTGGGAAGTGCCAAATGAAAAATTATCTTAAGATTAAGATTATATATTTTACTAGCACAATATAAAAGTGACAAAGAAATAAAAACACTCATCAAGCATAATAGCATCTTTATGATAAAAAATATCTTTTTATTGTGTATTAACTGCTATTAACTTAAATGTATTTACTGGAAGCATCTGAAATTATGATATTATTACTACACACTAATCACTAATCAGATTTTTTAAATAATAGTAAACCAAAATAAAATGGACCTTACCACAATTTTTATATTTTAGTTGTATGTACATCAATAATCTTGTTTTTTAAAAATTATATTTTATTTGATTACAGGTCTTGTGTCAAGTTTTATTCAGCTGCGGATGAAATTGGAGCCACGGCCCTCAAGGAACACTGTTCAGGACTGATATCAGCTCATTGGGATGATCTTACAGGTAATTGGTCAAAGTCAAAGTGATCTATTTGTAAAACATAGGTGGAACTTATTGGAGCAATCATTTTTAGCAAAATGTTGAAATAGAAGAGAGTTGATATAGGACAGTAGTTTAACTCACTGAGAGAATATCTACAAATTAGGTTACTTCCATATATATGCAGTTTCACTTAAAGAGCTGTATCATAAGTATATTTAGGTACCTACACAGCTCTGTCAAATATTGAACTACATAGAAACAATATATGATGATGATTTGATAATCATCCTTATATATTATGTTTTATGTTGTTATATGATGTCTAATGGCACACTTTTGTATGTTTAATATATATGGTAAACTTACTGATATTATAAATAAAAAAAAATGTATGGATATAAGGATGGATGCCTAGATATATATATTTGTTACTCTTTTAAGCAAAAACTACTAAATGGATTTTCACACATCAGAATAACAGAGACTATAACTTTTGAAGACATTGTGTAAAGTACTAATATTGCGCAGACGAAGTCGCGGGCAATAGCTAGTACCTATTATCATGAATGTATGTAGTGTGTATTCACCTGTACGTAGCGAAGAGGGCACACACTAATATAATATTTCACCAGGCGAGGACTTCGCCCACATGTCGTCGGCGCTCCTGTACCGCATGCTGAAGAGCAAGACGCCGCAGCCGCTGCACGGCGCCGTACGGCTGCTGAGAGAGGACGTCGTCTTCCTCTGCCTAGTCGAGAACCACGCCAATGTGAGTCTTACCTTTATATGCTTAGGGTCTCTTTTGCAGTTTCTGAGTAAAACAACGAATTTATACTAATGCTAGAGTTCGCGGCAGAAGTCGTCCTGCCCCTTCGATAGTTTCAATAAAAGTCTTCTGTCACCAATATAAACATAGAAAAGTGTTGTTTGACCGAATTTTTCCAGACGTTATTGAGTTACCAACACATTTTGCGATTCATTTTTATATAATTAGATAGATTATAAAGTTGGCTGTATTCTATTATGTTACACATGTAGCGAATAAAATCAACTACTAGACCAATGCTACATTATTCTAGATTAATATATATGTACTATAGAATTTTTGATATTTGGAGGGCCGATTGAAGTTAAATAACAAAAAAATCGCAATGTCTTTGTCGTATTATGGATAGTTAACTCTGACATAGTGAAACAGACTAGTTATTTATAAAGCGGCATCTTGAACATCAATACTATTCAATACATATTTTATTAACGCTTGAATGAAGGCTAATCAAGAATCAAGTGCCTGCAATTTAAGAAAAAAGTATATTACCTACTATAGGTATAATTACGAGATAATCGTGAATATTGCGTGTTAAAAATGCGCTAAATGTGCGTCGTGTAGAATGAGGTCCAGCTGTCATGTTCCACTTATCAAAGGCCAGTAGTTTCTTTCTCATTACATAGCTATGTAGTTAGACCTCTCGCCGTTTTATATGTGGAATTTCTATAAAAATTAAATACCATATATTTTGTAGGTTGTGATAAAAAGAAAATAAAAATTACAAGCTTTTGTATATGTATATTCAGATTAAATATTTTTTTATGCCAAGACAATCAAAATTGGCGTTAGAGTTATACACGTTTTAAAACGATAATCGTTTATATATTTATAGGAATGCCTTTTCTAAGCTCTTAACAGTTTACAGGTAGCCTTACCTACTTAATATTTTTTTTATCTTCTAACAAGATTACACTGGACTAGACGAAAATAACTACTTTTCTAAATTTTTATATAATGTGAACTACCTCACAACATACACTGATACCAGTAATATAATAATTTATATCAAGACTCCAATTTCGGAAGCTTATTTTGTGATGGTGTTTGTACAAACGAAGAATTGCAGTACTATGAATTCTTAATATTACATATATACATTTTCTTTGTATATGATTAATAGATGCTTCATTGCAGAGTTTTAATTTTTTTGAAGAAATGGCGTTTAAACGCCGCTTGTCAAAACCCGATAAATGGGCGTCGTGTAGAATAAGATCCTGTTGTCATGTTCCACCAATCACAGGCTCCTTGTCTCTTATTGGAGGAACATGATAGCTAGACCTCATTCTACACGACGCGCTTTTACGATTTTATAACACAAAGCTGTTTTTGCTATAGCTTAAACTTAACTAACTAAAATTACAAGAGAACTTTTCCAAGTATTTAAAGAGGACTAGCGTACTAATTTAATTAATACTAACTAATTATCATAACATTTTGAAATCCGTCCAACGAACTATATAAATTACACGACGAAAATTTACATCAAATTGGCAGTTTATATAGACCCGTTAACGTTGCTAATAAATGCTTTGGGTATTAAGTATTGTATCTAATTTTAATATCATTAACTAAATCCAATAATTAATAAGGAAAGCATTAAAATTAAATAATTTATAGATGGTAAACTGGAGTTATTGCACAGGTCGCCTCGACAGTAGCACTGTATGGTTTTTGTGATACGTTCCACGTTGGAATCGTCCACACATCCTTCCTCGTATGGCTCGTAGACTTTCTTCAGTGGTTCCCAGTGCCTGCCGTTCTTCCTTTGTTCGCCGTTTGTGGTTTGATGGGCGCAACCGCGCTGTATTGAGATAGATGATTCTGGAATTAAATGTAATTTTATATTGGTGGAAAAGTAAGATTATCTGATATAGCTTCTGCCCGCGACTTCGTCCGCGTGGAACTCCTCCTTTTTTGCAGTCGGTTAAAAAATAGCCTATGTCCTTACTCAGGCTCCAGACTTTCTTTGTACCAAATTTCATTTAAATCGGTCCAGAAGTTTTAACGTGAAAGCGTAACAGACAGACAGACAGAGTTACTTACGTATTTATAATATTAGTAGGGATTAGGATGTCTGTGCCCAATGACAGATCTAATTTGAATCAATCATGGCGCGATCAAAGACACGCAAATCTATACAATGATACCAACATAACAGTTCCCTGCAGTGATTTCAAAGTTTTCAAATGTGGAATTCCACAATTCACAGAGCGTAATGTAAAAATTTGAACTTCGATATTGTGTTACATTTATATACCTATATATTTTTAATTTTGACAGAATGCACAGCTTTTGTTTTGATACTTTATATATCATCAACCCATTTGTTTCATTGTCTGTTCAAATTGTGTCGATGACGTCATTTAATTCGATAATACAATAGGAAGTCCAGGTCAAAGTAAAACAAGGAAAATAATATCAATTTACTATACTTACTGTTATTGTTTGTTTTAATTATTAAATATACTGATTTGTTATTAATTAGCATTGCTGCATACTCGTTATTATAGCAGAAGGCGGGGTCTAGCGATAAAAGAACCGGACTGTGTCGTAATAATAAGATTTTTAAAACTCTGTGTTATAATATATTTACGATTACTACTTTGACTCAAGTTACTAGTCATAAAATACATACGTATAAAATATTGGACCAAAAATTAAAATTCTGGCGCTTATCACGCTCACAACTGCCCCTAACAAGAATTGAACCTGTAACACGCTCTTCAGCCATGGTCTATACTCACGTCCATTGATTCCTTGGAGAGTGGTGATCTTCTTCCAGCACATGGTGGAGTCTGGACAGTCCACTTGGTACTCGCTGGTCTCCTTGAACTCGTCGCACATCAGCGGTTCACGGTGGTAGAAGGTCTGGTCAGGCTCGCATTTAAAGCATTGTATACCCCATGATACTGAAATAATAAATAATTATTTTTGGACAATTCATACCGCTTGATGGTCTCAAGTTAAGCTTGTACTATGGGTAGGTACAGACAGTATACGAACGAGATAAGTTACTATACTAATTTTTGATGCCTTCGCGGTTATTATACGTTGGAATGAAACAATTATATTATTGAGTATATTTTTGAGTGTTAGACTATCGTCAGACGGCTACGATTATGCGAACTGTAATGTTTTCGTGACAAATAAAATAAAATACGCGAGTTAAATCTATATATTTGCTACTCGTATTGAGACCTCACGATGTTTCTTTATTCGAATATTGTATCTAACTACCTACCCAAATACTGAAGATATAAGGTCCATTTTCACTTATTTTTAGATACGTAATAAAGCGACGTAGCCTTTGATGACACCTTGTCTTTAACTATCCAGTCTTATTTGAAATTCAGTTTTGCAAATATATTATTATAATTTATGATAATGGGTTTATGTAATGGAAGTGTTCTGTTTATTCAACTTGCGTTTGTATTGCATTACGCGGCCACTGCGGCATCTGCATACAATGTTATTGTTTTGCTACTGTTTCCCATTCCATAACATTACCGAAATAACGGAGCGTGTAACCAAAAGGAAAACTCCAACCCTGTTTTGTTATTTGTCAATTCTCTAGAATGAAAAGTAATCGTTTAAGCTGTGTTTTTGAAACAGAGTTAGGACCTTGTAAAACATGCTCTTAACGTCTCTTATAGATAGACAGAATCATTGATTGTAGATATTTCTCCATAGGTGTTAATTAGTTACAAATCTATTTTTTTTTAACATATTTTTGGACAATTCACACCAATTTAAGTATCTAGTCCTATATTAAGCGAAGCTTGTACTATTGGTACTAGACAACAGATAAACATACCTAAATACATATAAGACATGCAAGATTCAGGTACAGATGCCAGTGCTCATCACGTTGACATCTGCCCCTAGCAGGATTCGAACCCGCAACCTCTGGTTTCGTAGTCAGGGCCTCTGACCACTAGACCAACAGGCCATTACTAAACAGTAATTTACTACTACTTCGGAATACAGTTTACTCAAATTAATTAAATATGACGATACCAGTGGCGCCGAGAATTGTTATAAGTAAATTGAACAATCGCATTAATTTGACTCTATTTAAACCATTCAATTAATGAACCCAATTTGTCTGGGTCGCGGCTTATCACGAGCACCCATTTTTAAAATACATAAACGTATCATAGTTAGTTATACCGATTTATACGTACTGTACGAATTAAGCTAGAATTATATTTTTTCGTGGGAAGAGAATAAAACTATCACTGTCTTATAATTACAATGTTCAATTAAGTAGAGAATATATTTTGACATAATAATGTATTTTTTTATAATGTTATAAATTTATAATGTCATTTGTTCATAGTATTTTTTTCTGTATTTTTATTTTTGTTTCTGACAATCTCAATATGAGTACATATAATTTGACATAATAGTGTAATTATACTGTATGGATTTTGAGAAATAAATGAATCTAATCTAATCTAGTATAGACATATAAATCTCCCCAGACAAGTATTAATCGAAACGAATGCAAAATCGTATGGAATATATATTTTGTATTCGTTCGCCGTTTTTGATTAGCACTAGTCAAGGGGCCCAACTATGTATTATTAGGCGGTATTCTTTCTTAAATATTAATTTATATTCTGTATTGCTACAAATGGACTACAGAATTTAAATGTGTTTAGCAGCCTTGATTTACGCCTACAGCATGCCAATATCTAATGACATCGTCACACATGCTGTATCGGGAGTCTGATAATGAACTGCTGATAACATAAAAACAATATTAATGGCTTACGAGTGATAATTTTGTTCTTTTTTATTAGTGGGACCCACCGAGTGTATCTTGTTTCGACGCTCAACTGTCTTATAGATAGTGATTAGTTATTATTAAATAAATGCAATCCTACCCCTTATAATATTATTATAATTGCGAATCGATTTTGTATGTATGAATGTAAGGAATAATCATTCTTTACTACAGATTGCTTGCAAAATCTGCGAACGTATTTTAACGAAACTTTAGATTACTTTAAAATTATATAGCACATAAATCCGTTAATATATAGGCTATAATTTATGAAAATATTGTGTAAATAACTAATCCTGCGTAGACGATGTCGCGGCCAGAAGCTAATACTTACTTATTTTGATTCTTTTCCAAATAATAATATAATCATAAAAATATATTAATAATAAACTTAGTCCGGCAAAATTGTCACACATTAGATATATTACTTGATAATGAATTGGGTAATAAAAGAAAACCATTTCTTTTTATTACTCGAACGAGCTTTGACAACTGTAAAAGTTGCTACAATTATTTAATAATACCACAAAAAATATAAAAATAGGTATAAAATAATAAAATAATTACAATATATTTAACAAAAATTACGACATCGCTTAAAGTGGTGAAATGTGGAGAAAGAAAGGGTACCTACATATTTATTAAAAACCGTATATTGGATCTTATCATTTCATTAAAAATCTCATATACTTACTTTTCACAAATCCCAAAAACGTAAATAAATACAACATATCCATTTTCATAAAACACAAAGTCCCATTTAACAACTAACTTAGCACAGAACAATTAAAAAAACATTTACACATCGGAAACTGAGTGAGGCGCGTCGCGGCGCATGTGGCCTACAACCGACTGAAATTGGCACCTCCACAGCAGTGAATCACAGGAAACAGGCTCAGTGGTGAAACGGGACATGTCCAAATATCGACGGAATAAAGGTTCTTAACTTTGCTGTGAATCAGACCGTCGGTGGCGCCGGCCGTCGCGACGATACTGGTACATTACGGCACTCGGTTGCGTTTCACTAATAGATTTTTTCGCTACGTCCTTCGATGATTATTTTTGTCAACAGATAAGTGAGATGCTGTTGCAGTTGCGTTATCTGATGGCGTTTAATTGTTGAACAGCTGATTACACGTACATTGTGTGTATGTGTAATGCTCGAATAGAGTAGGTATCTATGGAACGTAACTGTTTGAAAATTGTTGTTTATATTGTGGAATTAATTCAATACGTCGTACTTTCTTTTTGCAAGCTATAAACTAAATTATTTGATTTGAGCAATCCGTTACTTTTATTTTTATTGTAGTTATGGGTGTGGTAAGGGTTTAATAAGTCTGGGATTAATACTGTATTACTTGAAATATAGGAAACTTCGTCGTAATTACTAATTAATATTATATTGAAGTACCTAACAAAAATGATGCAACCGACTAAAAATGTGTGCATATACAAAAACCGGAATAATTTCGTGACGAGTTTCATAGCCATGGTAGCAACTCGAATAAACATTATTTAATATTTAAAGAAGCCTATTTACTTACTTAAAATTAACTCTTTTCCAAATTCGAGAAAACATATTTGTTCTATAATACACCTCTCTTAATTGGTCACATCTTAATCGGTTACCGATTTCATTAAATCGAATTAACATCCGTAGATTGTGACAAGTCTTCACGTTTATGATATTAGTGGGGTCCTATACTGCGCAAATTACACCACTGTAAGTGACTTTAGGAAGGTCGTTCACTTTTTACAACATCTGTTCGGATCACGACTCCTTTTTTACGCTTAATCCGATGATTTGACCTTATATTGAACTTGATTCGTTCTCTTAGGGATTCTGTATTAGCTCTATTTATAGACGTCTGGTCAGTTAATACGCACCTCTCGATATCGGTCTGTAAGTTCATCGGACACGATTGTTTGTTGTGGTTTTGAAGCACCTGTGACGTGGTTGGATATTTTTAGATGGGAAGAAATAATAACTCTTTTGATCGATGTGTGAAAAATGTACAGTATATTTAGTATACCTATAATAGTATGGTAATTGAACAATAAATTATGAAACCCGTTAGTGTCGCGTGGTGTCGCTCTCTGACATATTTTTCACCGCAAAGTAACATCACCTGCTTCCGAACTTAAAAGCGCTTATCTTTATAATGTTTGGTATAACAAACATTTTATATAGTAGTACTTAATGATTCTTTGTCCAGGAATTATTCTTATTATCATGCCTCGAATATCTTCTGTAAAAATCTGCCAAGTTTCAGCAGTCATTCGCCATTGCAGAAGTCGCCACGGCAATAGCAATTCTCTGTGTTAGTAATCCTGTTATTGTTAGGGTAATCGTCGTGGATGCACCCCTCTTCGTATGGCTCATAAATAAACTTCATTGGTAACCACTTTCTCTTGATCTTTATTTGTTCTCCATCAGTAGTTTGTGGGGCGCAACCTCGTGTTACGCTTGTGGATACCACTGAAAGAAAAATGACTTTATAAGTAGGTAACTAGTGTCGCCAGGTGGATTGGATCAAGTTTATGACTGATCGTAAAACAAATAAGGATTTTGGTTTTCCAACAAAAAGAGCAATGTATTCTAGGTGTTTTTGTATAATAAGAAATAATTTTTTTTTGTACTTAATGACATATGTTTTTGTCTCCGTTAAGGTTTATTGTACAAAAATACCACATCCCACTTTGAATCCTTTTTAGCGTATGTGATCGATATAGTGATGCAAAAGTACCTACTGATCTAATTTTTAATCAATTTATTGATTTATTTAGACATTTAGCGCCACTATCAGATGCTACTGTCCCTCGTTCGTAGTTTTTGGCACTACTAATGATTTTATAGGTATTGGAATGAAGGTTATATTGAAACTATATTTACGTGTTAGTTGAAATTCTGGGTGGTATTGTTCGGGTCGTTTACTTTACTTTAGGTACAATATTGTTAATTAAGGTGTGTCCGGGGAGTGACTAGATAAAATATTAATGGTTTCGTATTTTTACTACTGACAATTGACTTATTGTTGGCGTTCTGGAAAAACTAAAGTAGGTATTTGTAGGTTGTCTAATATTCCTGGAAAACCTCAATGTCAATTCCTGTATACAATGTAGTTACATTCCGGTTCAAAATGTGCGTAATAGAAGGATAAATCAAAAGAGCATAACTAATAACCATTAGAAGCAAGTGTAATTAGTCATATTGTAGAAAACTCCAACGACGACCACATTTTTTTAGGGCAACTTTCAATACCTATTTTGTGAAATGGCCGCCGCATGTCAAAAGACCTCTAAATGCGCGTCGTCTAGAATGAGGTCCAGCGGTCTCGTTCCATTAATCTCAGGCCAGTAGCTTGTCTCTCATTGGTGGAACATTGACAGCTGGATCTCATTCTGCACGACGCGCATCTAGAGATCTTTTTAACGAAATATTTCGACTTACGTTTTAATTCTCCCGCGAGCGATGTGGTCTTCTTCCAGCACATAGTGGATTCTGGACAATTTATTACGTACTGGTGCTCGTACTTGTCACTTCTGTTATTGAATGCATCGCACAAAGGCGTTGGCCAGATGTCTGCCACGTTCTCGGGGTAACAGGAGTAGCAAAGGATGCTGGATGATACTGAAAAATAATAATGTAACGCGTGATTCCACCGTCATTTCTGAATATTGAGAAAATGAGCGTTGAGGAACCTTTTGATGCAACGACATACTGCGCTCGTACGTCATAATTAATTAAATTTTAAATCTTGTTTTAGCGTATTCCTTCAATATTTAAGGATAGGGATTGAAGGCGTTTGAAACGCGCGTGGAATCTCCCTAACGTATAGGTATAGATTCACGTCATATTATAGGTCTATTGGAAAGAGGTCCTGACTACGAAACCGAGGGTAGATGCCAGTGTGATGACCACAACTTGTTACTGAGTCTTGGATATACATATATATAGCATAGTACAAGCTTTGCTTAGCTTGGTACTAGACCAGTGATTTTAATTACATTGAAATATTTTTTGTGTCCAGTGCTCCTGACTGGTTGTGCAATGTACACAACTAGAGGTGAGAGATGTGTTAATTGCATACAGTGAACTAATTGCGATTTGTAACAGTGCATCGTGTATCGACATTTAGCGTTGTTTTTTGGCTGATTATGTAGTATTCTGGGGAATAAATAAACTACATGACATGACAGTCCTTATACATCACTTATCTTAAGTAGTTAATGATGTCCAAGTATGTGTTAAATATTTTGACTATAGTTTTTCTAGCCGATAAAACCATCATTTAAGCTCGAATTAATTTAACAAATTATCTTTCAATCCATACCGGATAAGTCACACTAGGTAACAAGAAACAGTTAACTATTTAAATTTAAACTACGTACGATAATAATAGGTAAAAAACTTGTAAATAGCTCACTGAAGACTTATTATACTTCGATATTGTGAACATGGAATAACTGTTAAAAAAGGTGAAACAGACAAAATAATGTAGAAATATTTGTAACTGAATAAATTAATTTTATAATTTAGTTTTGTTTGTAAAATGTGTGCAATGGAATTAAAATTGATTCAATAATTTTATAAAATAGGTTATGAGTAGACACGTTTGAAATGTTATTTTTTAATTATGTACCTCTTTTTTTTTTTCAATTTACTGCGAAATAATTAGGTACTTAAATTAATATTGCTTACATTGTATGTATCCTATTAACGCCAACAAAATCACAAATACATACGTCGATCGATACATATCTCTTATAATCGGACACTATTATTTTAAACGGTTTTATTTTTCATTAATTGACACAATGAGATATAATATTATAAAAATCGCATATATTTCTATATAAACCTGTGTTTAAGACAAGTATTACAGACCGTATGCGAATATCAGAGGCTGTACAGGATAAAAAACTCATAATTAGTAATTTATGGATTAATATGGGAATTCCTTCCATAGTTATCCTTATATAATAATATCATGACTATTTGAGCGATATTTTACGTCCATACTAATATTTTCAATGCGAAACTATGTCTCACCTCTTCACGCTTAAACAGTTAAATCTATTTAGATTAAATTTGATATCGAGATAGTTTCAGTCCCGGAGAAGAACAGCACATATCTGTGAAGTACCCTGTCGACAAACCGTTCGTTTTGGTTTTTTAACTTCAAGTTAAATAGACTGTTTTATTAGTACCTACTAGCACCAGTGTGAAGGTGCTATAAACCTTCCTCTTGATCCACTCTATCTATTAAAAAAAACTCTTGAAAATCCCTTGCGTAGTTTTAAAGATTTAAGCGTACATAGGGACGGACAGGCAGCGGCAGCGACTTTGTTTTGTACTATGTAGTGATTGCAAATTGTCGCTGAAAACCCTACAGTATATTTTTCCCTCGCAGATTTTGTTCATGCACCATCTACAGATGTAAGTGCGGTAATAAAATGTTTATTAATACGTCTGATTCATGGCAAAGTGGTATATAAAAATGTATTTAGTACCACATCCACTTTACCGCACTCGGTTAGTAATGGACAGCGATTGTGAAACGTATGCGATAATGCTGGGTTACATCCTTTAGTGATAAAAACTGCTCTGCGAATTTCACTTGTACCTAAGTACATCAAATTCGAGGAACTTGTAAAAAAATATTGATATATACAATGTGTTTACACATAAACATATATACTAGTATAATAAAGAGAAAAGGTTTGCTTGGATTGACTAGGTTTCAAAACGACTGGACGATTCGTAAAATTATTTAACTGTTGGAAAGCTACACTATTCGTGAGTGACATAGGCTATATTCAATTTAGGATTCGATGTGAAGCCGGGCGAACCGCTAGTTATACATAAGTTACTTGTGTACCAACAATGTTCATATTATTTAATCTATGAATCAATGAATGAAGAATTAAACATAAGAATCTCCACTTATTAGTAACTAGCTGTGCCCGCGACTTCGTCCGCGTGGAATTTAAGTACTGGGACATAAGTATGGATAATTAAAGATTTTTTTCTAAAATGAGTTACTCTTTATTACATAAGCTATCTGCCAGTGAAAGTCCCGTCCAAATCAGTTCAGCTGTTCCATAGATTAGCCGGAACACACAGACTCCCTATCTGGAAAAGACTCCAAGGCGCGAGATAGAATGACGTTCACGATCAGTATTTAGTCGAGACTCCCTTTGAGAGGAACTTTCCGAGAGGCGATTAAGTGAATTTTTTTCTCGATTAACACTAAGTCGTGCCTGTCTTTCGTCATTCGATTCTTGGGATCTACTCATCCGCTGTCTTTTCGCTTGTCTACTGTTCTGAGACAGATTCGACTTTCTTCTGGGCATTTTTAAAATCAAAGCAAATACATACAATAATACATATATTTATTTATTTATATTTCAATAAAAATCTACGTAGGCAATATTTTTTTAGATTATATCCGATATTTTTCAACCAATTCACAAAGCAAGTTCAGAGTCCGTATTTTCATATCCAAGTATAACATCAAAATCATCAACTAACCGAATCGCAAGACAAACAAAATTAAATATTTTTAAACGTAGAGAAACAACCAGTTTGTGTTTATACTTTTCAGAGAAAAAGCTATAGCGCGTTTTAAATGCCTTGAGGCGCCATCTAGTACTATATTATGAAACTATAAAATCTCCTATAGAAAAATTACCTTTAAACTTTAAAAGACGATAGCTTTTTTATTTGACATCCGATTTCGATGAAACAAAGCCTATATGTTGCTCAGGGAAGAGCTTAATCTATTAGTGAAAGCCGCATCAAAATCTGTTCAGTCGTTTTCAAGATTAGCGAATACATACAGACAGACAGACAGACAGACAGAAAAGAAAATCTAAAAAATCATTTTTGTGTTCTGTTACTCTTTTATTATTGCCCACACCCATTTTTTGTCAAAAATTTCAATTGTACAGACACGCGGTTTCTACTGTTTTATTATATGTATAGATAGATATGTATAGATTAGCACATTGCATGCATATTATCATATTTTTATGCCGAAAGATATAGTGAAACTATTTTAGCTAACAACTATATATTCAATATTTACTAAGATGATAATCAATCGAACTTCGATTGATATCTATGATTTAATACGATTCATTTCAATGATAATGATATTTTTACCATAACAAGAGCAGACTCCGCAGACTAAGTATGTTGGAATATACGAATTTGTATTAAAAACTTGGTAGATCTTTTCATTTAATACGGCCAAGAGTCCAAGACCCAGTCGCCTAATTAGAAAGAGATTTATAAATCTTGTACCCACGGCGCGCCTTTAAAGTCGAAAACAATGCGTGTAAATTCTCATAATGGATATGAAGGCATTTCAAGGATCTTACTTTGGATACGATTACCCATATGGGTATTTGTTATAAGGCCGACAAGACGTTTGTAAGTTAGAATTTACGTAGGCTTTATAGAATACCTTATGACGAGGTTATGTAACCCCCTCTTTAGGTTTAGGATTAAATAAAAGTTTAGTTGTCTTAGGTTTTTGTATCTGTTATAAACTATTTAGTTATCATGATAATTTTCAAATGAAATAAGTTTACTGCTATACGGTGGTCCCCTGGGACCAAGGCTCCACAGCGATTGGTCGCCATTACAGTACAGAGCATAAAGTAAAACTAATGTACCATGATACATTTTGTTGCCACAGTAAGGAAGTTTGTGCAAGTAGGTACATTGGAATGAAACAATTGTAACTGATTTAATTCTCGTATATTATTTTATTTTCTGACGTTTCGAAGACTACAGTTCCCATATTCGTAGTAAATATTTTTTTAACTTTATTATACATTATTTGTGACTTTGACAGTACCCAGTGATCTTCACCGGATCACCGAACTGTGTTTCTGAACTTTCAGTCCGTACATAACACATTCTTCAGTTAACTAATTATTGTTTAGTCTAGACGGAACCTAATCTATAATCGTAGTGTTTCGTGCAGACAGTTTATTTTTTTCTGGATAATATGCGTGCGAAACGATCGTTGACCTTTACCCTCAATACGGCAACTTATTAAAATGTGGGTGCGACACTCGCTCGTAAAAAGGGACGTATACGACGTCACGTATACTTCTTCCGTAGGGAAACTATAAACTGCAAGGGTGACAATGAAGGATTTTGTCACCGCGAGGTGTGTCTCGCTCTTTCAAACGTCATAAAATAAGTGATATATGCCTTCTCGTGCAACGGAGCCTACGTGGTTCGAATAAAGCTCTAATTTATCTATATCTATATTCATTTCTAATGCACTTGTGATCTAAAACTACTAGACTCATGGCGAGTATGATTCTGGGGACTCAAAAGAGCGTAAGTGTCTCATACGATCATAGTGTACGCTAGGACTCTATGAAATAGTGACGTATGACTTTTTCGACGATTTGAAACGATAATTTTTCCAGAACATTTCGTTATAGCGCCTTATATGCTGTGGTTGTTTAACTTTGTGTCAGCGAATTTTTGCTAATCGTTTCTTGGTAGGAAATTTACATTATTTAGCTGCAATTCAGTTCAGTAGTTCCAGGGTACTTTTGATAAATACATATTTATATTATGTCAATCAATACGTTAATCAGTAGTTCTTGTAATGAATCACCTTGCAATATATAATTAGGACATTTATTACTTGTTAGGCCATTTCGAAAAGGTCAATAAGATAATGTACAGGTCAAGAGAAACAACGAATACAATGTATTTTTACGCTTTATTTTTTTATTGCATTTCATAATATTGCACTTTGTTAACGCTTTTGTTATAAATTTTCTATTTTTTCCATTGTTACAAATAATTTGTAGATAATATTAACATACCTACATATAACGACTCAAATGTGAATTGAACTATGATATTATTCTTTTTTCATGGTATAATAAACAATAGTGATTTAACGGATCAACTCTGAAACCTTAGGATAGGTCACTACATAGTATAAAACAAAGTCGCTGTCTGTCCGTACATATGTACATGCTTAAATCTTTAAAACTACGCACAGATTTTGAAGCAGAACAGCACCCGTTTGCAGCCGGGGCGGGTCACTAGTATCAAATAAAGTTCCTGATGGTTTTCACACAATTCCAAATTCAATTTACATGCTGTAAGTGTGTAAAAATTTTCTGAATATTAATGCGAATTCTTGAAAGTGACATTGAATCACTATGTGCTAATTGTATGTAAAATGTGTTGAAACATTCACGACTACCACAACATAATATAGATGAGTAAGAAGCTAAATACGGTATAATCGATACGGGACCTGTTTTACAACGTTCAAGTAATGATATATGCGACACCGATAATGTTTTGCAAATATTTTCAGCCTTATTAAAAATTCAGTTAGTCACAAACATAGAAATAAAATATTCGATTATATATTATTTCAATTTATTCGAATCACATAAGCGCTTTGATTATTTCTTTATAAATATCTATACAGTAATTTCTAATGCCTTCGTGGCTATAACACATTATAATGAAACAAATATTTAACTCGCGTATTTTATTTACTGAGCTGACGATAGTCTTAGCAATAAAGTATTTTAGTGTAGATCATCGTCAGTTCAGTCGGCTACGAATATGGAAACAGTAAAGTTTTCAAAATGTCGGCAAGTAAAATACGCGAGTAAGCAGATATTAGGAATTTCATAGTTTACATTTATCTGAAATAAAACTGTTAAAATAAAATATTCAACCTGCAGGCCATGATTACAAATATTACAATAGCTGGTATGAGTTATTTTTTCTACTTTCATAGTTTCGTAATATTTTTTTTAGTACCTAACTTACTTTTAAAAAACATTTCTAACTAAAATGCTATTCCTCGTCACAGCCTTTGCGTTTATTTACAATAGTACATTACAGACGGCGCAGGGAAGTGACGGCTTGCGAGCCGAGTATACAGTATAGACGGCCGACCGAAGGGAGGCCGGATATTGATACGAGGCTTGCAAGCCCCTTCCCGGCTAGGCATGTATAGTACTTTTCTCAAAGTAATGCAATGAAATAAATAAATACAACATTCAAATAAAATAAATTACACTTGAATAACAGGATTTTTTATTTTTTTACACCAAATACAACTTGATTACTTTATTCCGTTCTTGAGAATCACAACTTCTAACATGTACCAGTAAATCCCATTACTTAACCACTTCTAGTTATCAATCGTATTAGCGTATAAGTCTTCAACAGGCCGTTAACCTCCAACCTCTAAACATTGCGAATTCATTTTACAATATTTGTCCAAAGATAGCCATCTCCTTTTTCGTTCCCGCGTCTTCTACCATGACAGCTCTGATTGCTGCTCGCCGCTGATTGGCCACGCTCGCTCGTCCGTCATTGGTCAAAATATACAATAGCCAATCATAGATCAGCGCGAATGTTGCCATTCGTAACTTAAATATACCAGTAAAACTAAACAAATAACAATACTTTTTAAAAATCATGACAAGTATAAAATTGAAATTAATCTAATAATACAGATTCTTTTTTTATTCTCAGTTCGTGTATAATATAGGCATTAACGCGAATATTTTTGGTACAATAAAGTTCTAACTTATTAAAAAAAAACGGTTGCTTAAACTGTTTATGAAGATCAACGCCATGTTGATATTCAAATTAAAAAGAAATTACTTCCCGGCCTAGGCCAGGAATGATATATTTCCTGGCGTGTTTTGACGCACGTAAGGACGATATTTCATTGCATGTTTGAGAAAAATACATTATTTACCTCAACGCAACAATAGTAAAATAACTTTACATAAATACATCGAGTATTTGGCACAAATTGTCAAATAGCATATGCGAAAGCTAACCTCTTAAGTAATAATTACATAATTAGTTACTTTGAAAACAGTAGCTAGGCTAACTAAAACCAAATTACTTACAGCACCGACTAAACTATACAAATGATACTGTGTAAGTATATACATTATATTCAAATGCACATCGTCAGAGACTCAGAATGACTAAAAAAGATTGCTCGAAAAATATTACATATGTAACAAATATCAGTTTGTTCCAAGTTTTTATCCACCACGTGCACAACACCGATAAATACAATTAATTATCAGTATCTACATATATAGGTGGACCAAGATTCCAGTCACCCTAGACTTACGTAAATTCAAGAAAGATTTTTTTTTATGGTTACAATAAATCGCCTATAAGCCCGTCTGAATATCTTTCAGATATCTACATATAATTTATTATTTTTACATTTTAATTATCACACTACGTAGCACCACTCTGTAAAGGCTACGACTGTACCATATACATAGAAAAGATTTACATAATGAAAATAGTATTAAATTTTACACTAAGACTACATTTTGGACATTCTGTATGTACAATGTACATTGCTTTTATGTTATACATAACATACATTTTAATCACGAAATGTTAGTGTTGTAATAACACTAATATCGTAATGTAAACTGCATTTAACAATTCAAGGGCGTAGCTAGGATTTTGTTGAGGATGTTGCGTACTAAGAATAAATAAGGTATTTTTTTGTGGGGCTGCCCTGTACCTCGCCATGCCCTTGAATTTTCTATTCCCACACTCCATGATGTATTTATAACAGCATCAAGTAAGGCTGTTGATATACTTCATGAGGTTGAACACGACGATTACACCCATGATGTCTGTGTAGGCTTCGTGGCTGGAGGTCGACGTGTTGCATAGGTTGCTGCGGCAGTAGCAGTTTCTGGAATTGAGATAAAAAAAATATTTTTTACAATGGCATCGTATGTGAGGGTAATAGGGACCTTAACATACCTAGTGTTGCTTTTAATTTGCATATTTGATATCTTTGACGGAAGAGTTTATTCTGCATAGAGGGTAATGATGCCTTTCCTTTCGCGATCGGCTATTGCTTAGTCAGTACCCAAGATATTTATTAACCAAACAACGTGTCGTTCAAATCTGTCTAGTTGCATTTTAAATTTCAATGGAACTTTAAACTTTTAGCTAATCACCACCAGTAATGATTATAAATCTGATTACCAGAGGCGTGCATTCCATGTCGGCCCAATGATAAATGTGAGAAATGTCTTTCCTATCGTCCTGCACAAGTCTGCTGATTTACCTGTGTGTAGTGGCCCTCTCGCCCTTGTCCTCCAGTTGGCATCCCTCCTGATAGGGCTCCAAAACCTCCATCTTGGGCGACCAGTGCCCGTTCTTGTAGTCTTGGTATTTGAATGTCTGCGGCGCGCAACCTCTCTCCACTGCATCTATTCTCTCTGTAACACAAATTTATTATGATGCACAATGTTTCGGGTTACGTCATTTACACGTGGCATTTGCAGTGCTAAATTTAGTACCCGTTTGCGTTAGTTCATGTTTTCAAGAAATATTATTTGTGGCTATATTGAGTGACAGAACTAAACAATGGCTACCTAGTTGGTTACAATTTTAAACTAATACACTTTGGATTCAAACGTGTGTGATTGATATCAATACAGCTTCAGTAAAATTGTATAACATACACCTAGTGCTGTGCATGTGAATGCCTATTATTCACATGTATTAAATTGCACCTGGGTAGGCACTGCTTATATGAAATGCACGCACATATATACCTACTGAAAAATATTTTAATTAAGTAAGCAATAAAATTAAGTGTATATTCCAACTTACTTCCATTTCCTAAGTATAGATATATATCTTTTTTCATACACATGGTGGAGAGTGGGCAGTCCACTATGAACTTGCTTGATGCGTCGAACCTCATGCAGAGGCGGTCGGTCGTGTTATAGTAGAACCCTGGCTCGGGATTGTCGAAGCACTGGTAGCATTGTAGACTACTGACACCTGGAAATCAAATAAATAATAAATTAGACCTTGATAAAGTGTGTTTCAGAAAGTCTCACAGCTTTTCCACTGGAAATTTGATGATATAGGTATTCCCAATAAGGGAAAATGACAATTAATAAAATAGGGTAGTTTGCCATAATGTATAAACCATTTTAGTGTTAGACTATCTTCAGTTCAGTGGTGCTACGAATATGGGAACTGTAAAGTTTTTCAAGTTTCAGCAAATAAAAAAAATCTTGTTATCGTAAATTATTTGACTTCTCACACGAATAAATTTTAAGTAAGTATATATAGGTTCTCCGTTAAAAGGGTGGACATATCATTTGATTTAAGATATTCTACATCACCGTGTAGTTTTATTCGTGTTCAGTGAATTGAAACTGAAAGTGTTGGAAAGTTCTCATTAATGTGATTAACTAAATGTGCGTGTAAGAATCGACGCCGGCCGGCGCCGGCGCAGCTACTCGCGCGCACGATTTACACGGCTTGTCACTTAGCGTTGTGCGGTCTTCATTTAATAAGATATCTCTCTAATATATCAAATTTTTAGTGTCGTGGTGTTAGTTGCTAAACTGCTCCGAACGGTTGGACCGATTTTTATGAAATTTTGTGCGCATATCGAATAGGTCTGAAAATTGGCAGACATTCATGATTCAGCATTCAAAAATAAATACAACCTTAAATTTTTACCCTTCTACTATCAACTCCAACTTTTTAATTAAACAAATACCTGATCAAAAACTGTCGTACGACGGTCACTGGGTCATATAGATATACAACATATTAAGAACTTGCTTTCTGCCTGCGATTATCGATAATTATGTGGTATGGCTTCTGTCATGTAAAATTCTATAATATTCAACAGGGTACGCCACACAATATCGACATAGTTTATTTGGCAATGTTGCCTAGACTGGTTGTCAATATAAATGTGACGCCAGTTTTTGTTGAATATAAATATTAATTACTTAACTTACTAACACGCAAGGTCATGTTAATATTACAGACTTATTTATTATAAATATTTGGCCATCAGTACGTGTAGCTCCGTTCCACAAGATCACATATCGCACCTTTACTTAAAAAAGTCATCGCATGAATTCAAATTTAAATGTGCAGACTTAGAGTCTTAAATGGAGTAACAAATTATTTCGGTGTGTTACATTGTTCTACTAAAGGTGCGATATAGCCTATTACATTAGATAATCGCCTTTGCACTTTTACCATGTGTAATCTGTGTTTGTATTTCATATACATACACTAAAGCGTTTAGATTTTTCTATCTATATACTTACTATAACATTTATGACCACTGGATTTTGGGAATAGATTTTCTTACTGACTGTAAAAAAGGAACTTTCAGCTGAGTTTCTTACACCGTTTCTTTCCAGCAAAGATGCTATATCAAAAGCTCTAGTTAACTCATCTGACGTGTAAAGGTTTTTACTAATAAAATAAAATTGGTGTTATCACAGTTCTTTAACCTTTTGTAAAAATCCTACTTTTGGTACGTGACCTATGACGCAGCTACTGACGTTTTGTCTCTACTGTGTCCTATCTCCTCGGTCATTGACTTGAATAACATCTGGTGACAATAAAACTACACATTACATGGCGAACATCTTATCTAATGTGTTACTATCATTGTAATTAATTTTACATTTAGCTAGTTGAGAAACGGACTTTAAAAGTATTCGGGTATTTACTAACGATCAAAATTCCCCGCGGAAGACACGTGACACCTTGACGTACCTATACTTTATTTCAATAATGAATGTAATATGAATAATAATCGGTGGTTATTTGTTTAAAAAATTAACTGTTATTAATTAAACGGTGAACTAAGACAGTTTAACTTATTTATTAAATATTAACTACAATCTATTAATCGAAATTCGATTAATACTTATATATTTTTTTTTTTTGGTTCAATACCATTGGTTTTTAATTATAATGATTTTCTACTCTTGTCTTTGTACAAAAATATCATTATAATTATTTATTAAAATTTAGGTAATTACTAGCTGTACCGCGAATTTTGTGATTTTTTTTATATAAAAAATATAGATTGATGGTAAAAAATTTAGGGTTTTTTTTAATGCAGAAAAACAAATAATAACAAAAACTTAAAAATACTTTGTGGTGGGACCCCACATTTATGGGTATGAAAAATATATGGCCGGCCTATTGTCAGAGCTACTCGATATGCACACAAAATTTCATAAAAATCGGTCCAGCAGGTTTTGGCAACAAATCATTAGATTACTATTTTTCAACTCCCATATATGTGTTGTTATATTTATCTGAGTCATGATATTACGTATATCGGTGAATGGTCGTTCTTGGCGCTCGGCGGGTGTGAGACCTTGTCCTCTTTGACTTCTGACTCTAACACAGCTTAGTTGGTGTCATAAATTTGATTACCAGATAATGTATTACACATTCTAATGTCGCTTTGGTAAAGAACGATAGCGGAGTATAGTGTTGATATATAATATAAATGCAAGATTTTTTATTATTGACGTTCATACGCCGGTCTCTATAGTGTAGTAAAAAGGATATGGTAATTTATAAAAACTGTCATAATTATTGTTACACGACCACCTAGAATTAATAAATTGTTAGGCTTGTATTAAAATGCACGCAACATCAATTCAAAGTTTTATATATCTATTGCTATTATACGCTAGTCAAGCTATTGACTTGGATTATTATGAAGAAGAAAAAGAATCCGATAAAGTAGAACAGAAATCACGAAGATTTGGCGAAGGAAACGATTATAAAATATTAACAATAGGAAATGAAACAAACACAGACGTAAACGATACTAATACTAGAGTAACATCAAATTTGCTAGCTTATAAAATCACAGAGAAAGAAACCGTAACGAGAAATGAGAAACAAAATGCTTTGAACATAACAAGCAATTTAACAGTTTCGGTCACTAAAGTTCCATTGTCAGAAATTTTATCGGAATACGAAGTATATGAAGACGATTTGAGCTTACAGGCGAGACGACTAGAACAGCACCAAGAAGATAGTAGTGATGTGGACGTATGCGTTACAACTGTTAAGACCAGACTGATCTTTGAAAAACCTGATAACCTCCCGGACTTTTTCAACTTGCAACCTGCAATTCAATCGGTGAAAATAGATACCAAGGAAGGAAAAAGATCTGTAAAAAACGTTTGGTACGTTCCAGAACGATACCCCTGTTGGGATTTGCCGTTGCTACAAGGAACATTTGCATACCGATCTAAATTGTCCAATATCTTCTTTCTTCATGCCGGTGAACTAAAGAATGTTATTACAAAGGCAGACAATATAACCACACAAACTAAGACTACTCCACCTAGTCGCCACTATACGAATAAATGGTGCGAACAACAACCCTGTTACGGTGATCACACGCTATGTCTTTTCACAGATGATAAAATATCCAAGATTTGCGAAGAAGGTTATGAAGTTACTACTCCTGATGTTATACAACAAACAGCTCTGGTTAATACTTTAAATTCAATGAGGAACAAAGTAGCAAATGGAGAAGCTGAGCAGTATGCCCATTTACCGACAGCTGCGAATATGCAAAGGGTACTTTACGATAATGACTTAGAGAAAATGGCCGTAAGATGGCTTCAACAATGTCTCCCGGGGCCTGCTGCATGCTCATCTCTTAATTATAACTTTGTCACACAGCTGGAATGTACTAGGGCGGCTCAGAAATGTTGTCTACCAACAAATCAAGAAAAAAAACGTTTCGAATGGTAAGCGTTATTGTAACTTGTATTTGTTATATCGTGGGGTATCGAATTTAGCTTCAAGATTAAATGCCTATTTAATTTTTCAGCATACCACACCCAGAATGTTTTGTGCCCGCTATTACTGGCTGTCTGCACGTGTGGTTCATCAGTGCTGGACAAAAGCTTGACAAACGAGATATCCGATGCGGTCACATTAATCGATTGACAATGAATACTGTTCAAGTGATCTGGGCTAACACGAACAAAGTAGGATGTGCTTACGGCATCAGCCCAAATGGCGACATAAGAGTCGCCTGTAACTTCGCCCCGGGAGCACCATTTTTCATAAAGACAAAATTCTATTGCGGACTATTGACACATCGCGACATAACTGATCGATTTTATACGGATAACGTGAACGATATAACTAATTTATCTTTTTTGTCGGACGTAGGTATCGATTTAATGCCATACCCTGTCGAAGACATGGTACACGACAATCTTAGTATCATAAAACCAGACGGAGTTTACAATGCATATAATTTTTCTACACTCTCTAAAATGTGGGGTGTCGGTAGCCTAAGCAAAATGCTAAAAGATAAATGGGTAAGAAACAGTGCTAAAGATTTTTCTAGTGTAACCAAGGGCAAACAAGCAAGGTTGGTAACAAAGTATACTTTTTACGAAGAGGTCCAAGCTAAGTGTGATACGGACGTTCCGGTGTACGTGATCGGCAGCCCGGGGTCGAAATGCTCGGAGACCGGCCGGAGATATAAGTCCCTGTGCTATGATTTTCGCGATCCCACTCCTGGTTATAGGTTAGTGGCTATTATAGCCCCTGTGGCTTTGTTCTCTCTTATTTTGTACGATCTATTTAGTGGAGTAGTCAGACAGACGAACTATTAGATTGGCTAAACTTACATTTTAAAAATCTAACGAACAGTTTCTCGTTTTATAAAATACTAGCTTCTGCCCGCGACTTCGTCCGCGTGGCACTAATCCTTTTTTGCAGTCGGTTACAAAGTAGAGTATGTCCTTTCTCAAGTTCCAGACTTTCCTTGTACCAAATTTCATTTAAATCGGTCCAGTAGTTTTAGCGTGAAAGCGTAACAGACAGACAGACAGAGTTACTTTCGCATTTATAATATTAGTAGGGATTAGTAGGGATGCGTCGGGTTGGAGACTTGCCATTTTACGAATTATTACTGACTTTCATTCTTAATATATAAAATTAACAGTCCCTCAAATACCTTTAATGCAATTATGTATGTACACTATGGATGCACACAGATGATTTGTTAACTTACCTTAACTGATTTATGTTAATTTAATCTTTGTTTTTTTACTGACGTTGTATCTAAATCTTAATTAATTGACTGATCAGTGTTACTGATCTTCTGTGCTGTACTTTAGAGTCGTTTTGAAACTACTATTAAAAAGTGCTTACCGGTTGTTGCCAAGGTCAGTACGGCCGTGACAGCGGCGACCACACGCTGCATTCTTGCGTTTTACTCCAATTGCTTTGGCTTACGAAGTTTATGCATAGTCAGTCAGATACCTTGCATGGATGACCGCTGTCTCTGTATTGGCAGTGATCTGTGGCAAAAAAAGAATTGGGTCTTAGTTATTGATAGACCGTCGAAGTCTTTCGTTTATTTTTAAAGTATTGCTACACAATGTCCAAGTAATTATTCTAATAGGTATCTTGCTCTAATGATCCGGATATTTTATGATTCGAAAAGTATCTTCATGTGTTGCATAAGTAACTAATACCTTTATAAATGCTATTTACTCAGACATTATGAAAATATTTTTAAGGTTAGAAATGTTTTGCAACATCATCGTAACTGATCATATCATTTGACAAGTTTATATAGTTCCATAAATGCTAATAGCTTCTTTAAACATTATGCTAATATTGTATCACATTATGCATGATCGAATCGTCAACTTTATATATCTCTAGGTGAATTAAATAATTTCTCTATTAAAATTTTGTTTTTCATTCAGTTAACTGTTTTGCAAGTAAATATAGTCCACTTAGAATATGTCAATAATACATGTATTTGTTTTGTAATAGTCATAAATTATTTATTTCACTACGCTGTAAGTGCGGCAGTAGTGCCTAACCTATCTTATTACTTTGAATGAACGCTTAAAATAATCCGTTAAGTATTGCGAAAGGTTAAAAACGAACATAATAAATTGCTGCACAAAGCCGAGTTGAAATTGTGACATTGAGTTTAAAGTTGCGCAGGCGCAGGCGTGAACCATAATAGTGGATTGTGCCACGAGGGACCATAATTTTATGTTCAATAAGTTGTTGTATTCAAATAATGATATTATATTAACAAAGAGTTCAAGGAGAGATACATCGTACTGTATCGTATCAGTAGAATTTAAGTCATGGTATTGCACCATGGATATAAATTGTAGATTTTAGATTGGTACATTCATTTATAATTTATCTGAATCTGAAACGAAGCGAGGGATTTTTTTAATTCTGTAATATAATATTGCGCAGAACAACTAGGAATTTGAGGACCACAAATAACATACATTTTTACTTACAACTTTGATTCAATAAAGTTTAGTTTTAGTTCATCAAATTGCTCCCTATTATCAAGCCAATAATATCCTTTTCCGAATAGTTGCAAATGAATATAACTTTTGATCGAGCTGCGTCATTGGGCGCCATTAGTTGAGAACATAGACCATTTAAGGTCAAGAGTGCCTTGACCCTGAATTGATTATAGTATGTTCGCGAAGAAGTTAACATTATTTTGTAAGGTGCTGCGGTTTGTTTAGGTATTGTTTGGTAAGAGGAAGTGGTTAGTTTACTTTGTGAAGATTGAGATTGTTCTCGCTGAGGACAGCTGGAGGGCTAGCGGAAGGTTTGTCAAAAGTATGACAGTGACAGAAGCTTTCTCAGGTGTCAAAAATCTTGCGTGGTATTATGGTACTATTTGTGACGGCACGAGTATTAATTGTTAATATTTTATGTTAGTTTTATTTCAAAACATTTGGTATGTTCGTACCATGGAAATTATATTTATGTACTAAACACATGGAACTTGAAATAGGAATAAAACAGGTTTATTTTGAACGAATATAATCTATAAAATATATTTGAATATCTCTAGGGCCTTATATTGCAGTAATTTAGTATCGTAAATTCGAAAGCCAGTACATTTAAAAGCATGTAGCCTTGAAAAGCTCAAACTAAAAATAAATGTAAGTCTCACTAGCATTTATAGACAATAATATAATTTTATTTGCTTATTAACCTGCCTGAGCCCGTCTCGATCTCTCCGGAATAACAAATAGAGTTTATTTTCTTTCAAGTTTTATTTATTACTTAAAATGACTTTACTCCGTCCAGGAACTCGTTTCGCTCTTGCATCAACCCCTCCCATATCGAGAACACAATTTATATTGTGACTCTTAACGTATGTTGGATAGAGATCATTTTCTGATGCACAAACTGCATTTAAAGTTTGCGTGGATAATAGAAGCCTATAACCTGAGTTGATTTGCATAACACTTGTCTTGTCAAAGTGCCACTAAAGTCCCCGGTATGCCACAACTGACTAGGCGTAATGTTAGCTAACGCTTAAGCATTTTTGTGGTTGTCATTTTGCAACGCTGCAAATTTTTATGTACTTAAGTACCTATAGGTATATATTTCTTTCATGGTACTGTTCAAAATACGTAGGTATAGTTTCTAACTATCCAATATTATAGTAATAATGAAGCTTGTTCTTATAAATGAAATTATTATAATATATGATATAGTCCAATGGTTCCTTTTCGGCTTTAATTTCATCCAGCTGTACAATGTAGGCCAGATATTGCGATGTCGTTCTTTGTTTAAAACTATTTTTCCTTGTATGCACATCAATCAACTGATACAACAATTATGATAAGCGTCATAATATAATAATTGTATTTAAATATAGGTAGTAAGACAACTAACACGTGCGATGACGAATCATCTGTACTTACTTATTTACTAATATTATAAAGTGATATTGTTTTAACCTAATGTATGAGTAGGTAGGACCTATATTAAGTAGGTTTTAGGAGGGTCTTTCAGAAACGACTGCTTTGTAATTTTACTATATACCTAGCAATGTTTTTTCCAATTTTATTTAGAATGCATGCAGTGGACATGCTAGCCTGGCACCTTAAGAAAAACTACTCTTAAGCTAAAAGCTTGAATTAAGAATTTAATGATAGACCAAATCACAATAAGTGAAAATAGTAGGTAGGTAATCAGTACCTATAGTAAGTGCGAATATATTATTATAGTCTTTGCGTACCGCTTTAGGAAATAGGCGTGATTTTATGTGTACCTACGTGTATACTTGTTTGCTCTTTCCAAACGACTTTATAACATATTCTGCTGCCATAATAGCAAAAGGAGTATCAGTAAAAATACATATATGTAATTTGTTGTTTGGTATCTTAAATATTAGGCTACGTCGGCATTAATTTCAAGTTACATGCCAGCTGGAGATAAAATGATTTTAATTATGAATGAATAATTAAATGCACGCTTTTAACATTGTGTACAAGCGCATGATTTTATAGTTTTAATTGACTATGAATAAAGATCGATCAATTAATATCAATTTATTAAGATTTAAAACTGCGATTATTGTGAAGATCTTTTTATTGCAACTTTAAACCTCGAATATTGAGGTGGGATGGCGTTTAATACTAAATTTAAAAGTTACGTTATCATTATTTAGGTTGATCACTTATCCATACAAACGAA
Organism: Polylopha cassiicola; assembly: GCA_038024825.1. Classification (NCBI taxonomy): domain Eukaryota; kingdom Metazoa; phylum Arthropoda; class Insecta; order Lepidoptera; family Tortricidae; genus Polylopha; species Polylopha cassiicola. The sequence continues at coordinate 1,594,758 of CP149062.1, forward strand.
AATACGGTTGAGTGACAATTTGCAAACGCTTATCAATGAAATAAGTAGTTGAAACAAATGTTCATGTGACCATAATAAAATTACGAGTAGCTTACTCGGAAATTATTTGAACATTAAAATGCTCTGAAAGGAATAGACAGATAACTTTCTTCCACTTACTCTACTGTCTCAAACCCCCTTCGACTCTCATTTGAAGACCACACGGGAAAAACAATGAATGTCACCTTTTTTGTGAAACTGACGTTTTAAGCCATGTTTTTCTCTTAAGTACTTTTTTTGACATTCTTTGTTTTTCCCATGTGGTCTTCATTTGTGGTGAAAAGTCTAGTGTGCCTTCATCTGTAGATACCTACTATTTGACTATCTTCATGTGTGTGTGTTTTTTTTTGATGTTTTTAATTTTAAACACGAACGCAATGTAACCTGTATAATTTACATGTAATGGCTCGTACACAATGATTTAAAAAAGTCTTTTTGTTCATACCAATGTCATCGCCAAATATGTATGCCCCGAGTAAGACTTAAAATAACAATAAATACATCTCATTGAAATGTCACTCCTCAATTCTCGTTTATCATCGATTATGTTGTGATGCCCATGTGTATACCTGGCTTTACCTTATTCTGTATGGTGAGGCAACCGATGACGTCACACGTGATCTCAGTACATTGTGTTGTGAATCGCGAATACCTACCGAGGATCTTCGATCGGGCTTCGTAATCGGCTCCCACGCCGGTTTTTCACTTAATATTCCCGGATTTCTTAATTTACTTTATCTGATCCTTACTAATGTTTTCGAATGAGTAGGTACGTAAACCGCTAAAGCTTGAGTTCAGTTTTCTAATAAATAGCAGAATTTTTATCGGTAGCCCGGGGCGGATTCGCACTCCTAGCCGCTCTGGGCCCAAGTCATGTGCCGCCTTTCTTGTTATCATCAGTGTTTTTTTTTAATATCTGGCCGCCCTAGGCTCGGGCCTACTGAGCCAAAGGGCAAATCGGTAGCTGATATTTTATCACTCATAGCCATACTCATAGCTAGTATGGTAATGCCGCTAGCACGCATTATTCCAAACCGGGTGTAAATTCATCACCTTTTAAACAAAACTTGCTAAAAAAGCAGCAAATACTCGTTTTCGGATGTATTCTCAATGTTATTTATCGTCAAGTCTTATTGATAATTGATTGCGCTATTTCACCAATACGACAATCGTCGGTGACTAGTGACAATTATGTTTACACTTATAAAGGGACAAGAATCTACGCTAGTTGGCTTCATATTGACTAGGTAAACTTTGATGAAATACCTATGTATTATCTTTTGGGCTTGCGGTCAGAGCCCCTATCTACGAAACTGGAGGTGGGTTCGAATCCTGTTAGACATTCGTCATTGTGATGAGCTTCTATGTCTAAGTCTTGAATGTCTTATTGGTTTATCCGTTGTCTAGTACCCATAACACAAACTTTGCTTAGTTTAGTAGGTACCTAATTTAATTGGTGTGACTTGTCCAAACATACTTATCTATATATTATTATTTATTTAATTATGTCTTTTCTATGCGAATTTAATATTGCAAGTTATTTTGACAATGGGAACTGTATTTTTTCGCACACTTATTATATTTTAAATAATTAAAATTTACAGTAATTTTACGTCTCGATTCTTATAGTGACTTGCCAAGTTCGTCAGAAGTAGGTACTTGAACCCTACTGATACTTATAAATCTAAGATCGTGGGATTAAGTATATTATGATAGTTTCTCGCAAAAATACTTTAAGAATTATAATCAAATTAATTGCGAAGTATTTAAGTTTATATATCAGAATGAGATACGAGAATACAATCGCAGAACATTCACGGGGCGAAGATTTTTTTAATAATTATTACCGCCAATTATTTACAAAATTGCACCTCACGTATAAACTGGAATCTCATCATAAACATTACAGATATTAATTGAAACAAGGTCAAGTGGATTTGCTTCATTAATAAGCGTTTATTCACAAGCAATTACGTCACAGATGTTTGTAATGAGCGGCGAATGACGAAAACGCCCCGCGGTCGAGTTTGCGAAATTTTTATAGAAACTACGATGTAGTTGTTACGGGGTTAGTTGGACCATAGAAACAATTTAGGTAGGTATTGAAATAGTAGGTAAGTAATTCATTTACAGGTAAGTACCGTCGAAACCCCTAACTTCACCTAGACTACCATACTTCGCCTAATTTTACATAACTTCAAATTTACAAGTTATTTCTATGGCAGGCTTTATATAATAACTCTAAGTATAAAGTATTTTTTATGACTGGCAATATTCTGTGGACAATCTGTGGCTAACTTCATATGGTTGGCGTCTAGTGCAGTTTATTCGTGACGCCGACCGCACGTTTTTTTCAAGACGTGAATGAACTTTGATTTTAAGGAGTGTTGCAGACCAGATAAATTTATTTTTATTATACAGGTATATGCTATAACTATCGCTTTATCAATTGACACTATTAATTAATAGATATATTACGTTTTTAAGTCATAATAAAAGTAATTGTTCATTAGGGCATTTGGTCATCATGTTCGTGCCAAACTTCGCCTGCCCTTAGGGATGGCAAATGTACTGTACAAAATTTATATAAGGGTGGTTCCATGAAAGTTGGGTAAATTTCACACATATTTTGCCATAAGTGTTATTAAATAGTAATTACATTTTTTTTTTGGTAAATACAAATATTTTAATAATATGCTTTTTGTATCCAAAGAGGCCGGTCACTTTACTTTGTATTTTTGGAGAAAATGGTGTTTTTTTTTAATCTGTGCTCTAGGGACTGACGGGGTGTGCTAGGGACTGATGACATTCATTGTTAGTACAATAAAACTACATTTTTATCTTATATAATGAGTATTTATTTAGTAATTCTTATTATTATCTTATTAATTGACACATTTCTAGCAAAATCCAATCAAACTATAGATAAAGCAGTCTTTCGAGATACTTCTAGTCTCTCCCTTACCAACAAGAATAACAGTACTTATAATACTTTAAATGACGTACTTGAGATCACATTACTAAAAATATTATAAAAAATAAGAGTTTCTCTTTTCTTTTTCTTTTTTTTTGAGGTATTTTAATCTTTCTTTCTCTTTGTACTCCGCTAATAAAACTGGATCATTAATTATTTTTTCTAAACGTTTTTTTCTTGTTCAGACTTTTTCTTTTGCTTTTTCTTCTTTAGATAATATTTTCTGGCGGCATATTCTAAAACCAACAACCGTATCTTAGATTGAAAAATATATTTCAACGTGTCTGATCGTCAGTCCCTGGCCTTCCCTAGTACATTTACGACCAGGGCCTGATGGTCTAGGGACTGACGAATCAGGACAAAATCACTCTTAGTTTACTCTCAAAATGAAATGCCTTAAGTTGTAGATAATTAAAACATCGGCACCAATAAAGCACATATACTCACACACAAAAGAGAATATTAAGTATTTAACTTTTTAATAAACAACTCACCTAGGGACTGACAGATTGACTGGCACAGCACGTGTTTGCTCATCGGGGAGGCCGACCGCACTGACACCAAGATGGCTGCTATTGGCTGGCCCACGTGTGTGGCTAACTTCATGTTATTACTTTTGAACGCTTCGGTTTTAAAATGCTCGTTTCGTTCGATTGCCGCGCATTTTCAAATTTACTGAGTGGCTAGGGCCTGACCATAAATATCGATGACACTTTTTCTTTAAAAAAATAACATGTAAAATAATGAATATTGTTCACTAAATTGTTTCGGTAAATAAGATGATGTAATTTTTAGTGTGTTTATGTTAAATGAAGTTCAAATATCATCTGGGTATACTCAAAACCGATAAACGGAAACATTATTTCGGAGATGTGACATGGCTAGGGACTGATATTAGGGAGCTAAAACGTCATTTTTCTGACAAAAAACAAATACGATCAACGCAAAAGTGAGTGACATGATTAAATATAGTTTATTTCATTAACAGACGTTTTTATATTGGGTACATACTATAAACTTATAAAAATAATCACCGGAACTCAAAGTTACCCAACTTTCATGGAATCACCCATAAAAATTATAAGATTTCAATTAAATGAATAATAAGACTTATTTCTACTTGTAAAGTGTAGTGGAGTATTTAAAATTATCAGATACTTAGAACCCAGTGGAAAGCGTTCAATTTTAGCTGATAAATTACCCGGCAGAAAGTGGGCATACCGTTTTTTGAAGAGATACTTACAAACCATAAAAAGCAACCGTGCAAAAAAAAAAACTCCTTTTAAAATAAATGAAATGAAATTATTTAAAAAAAATAAAGTTGAATAAAACACTATACCCTCTTTTTTCTTGGCATGCTAGATAAATGCGTGATTTTTGGCAGCCCTAGCTTCGTCACTGTCAATGTATGTAACTAACGTCATATTGCACCCATAATTCGCCTACCCCTCTTTTCTAGGAAATAACAGTAATCTGACGTTGTTTAAGTTCATACTATATTATCACACTTCAAACCGAAGAGACTTGTCGTGAGTAGATCCCATCAATGTTTATTATAAGCGGTCAGGCATACATAGGCGAAGTTAGGGAAAAATACCCATTCTTCGCCTAGCACCATTTTGTCCATTTTTTGCCATGTTAGCCATTGAAATTCAATGCTCTAATGGTCTCTAAAGATGGACAGGAGTCCTTTAATTAGTTTTTTTCTTTGAACGGTCTAGAATACTTTCAAATTAACAAGTTATGTTGCAAAATATGCCAAAATCCAGGCGAAGTTTGGGGTCTCGACGGTACTTAATGATATTATGGTTCCATACAGGTGTTACCTAAACTGTTTTATGAGATAAGAATCTATCCTAAATTAATTGACTTGATGAGTTATTGTCCAGGAAGTCTGACTACGAAACCGGCAGATACTAATAGGTACAATTAAGCACGAGCATCTGTACCTAAGTCTAGTACTCATAGTACAAGCTTTGCTTAGTTTAAGACTTGACCAATTATGTCAATTGTCCGAGGATTATAAAATAACTAATTGTGTTTAGATATTATAATATAATTATATTTTGAGTTGCATATCATATTTGTCGGCATCAAATAAAGCGTAACCGCCAAGATGGTCAAATATATCGAAACACGCTCTAACGCCCTTCACAATATGGATCACCTTCACCGGTACGATATATATTTGATCTTAACTTAACAATTTATAGTGTGACTACAATACAATAATATTATGTATTGATTTTAAACACAGCTGTTTTTTTTTATTTCTTCATACACGATAACGATGTGGTCGTAGATGTAGTAATTATCTAGTCTGGAAATTACGAAATTGTGTCATACTGCTTATATTATTCTTAATTGGTGTTTTTTTTTATTATAATCCGGCAAAACTAGAGATCATAGGTTTGAATTACGTTATGGACTAATTTTGGTATAACGATTATTTAAATTATTTGTATTATTGATATTTTCTCCGTATACTAGTAGGCATAGTCATAATTGTTTGAAAATTATATAATTCATTGGTTTTTGGAATGAAACAACTATAAACGGATTTAACTCGCGTATTTTTATTTTATTTTATTGGTTTTTTCATTGGTTTTTATTATTATATAAAAACTACTTACTTAAAATTATCATAATCCAAAAGAACACACCTGCAAAACTAATAATGTTATCGCAACACTTTCTGCACACGGTAAATTAAAACAATCATAAACACTAATTTGTTTTAGTATTCTTTTAATATGCACCTTATTGTTTTAGCGATAGTTTATAGTTTGCTGTGACATGCGCACGCGCACGTGGGTCCGCGGGCGCGATATTAATTCGCGTGTGACTCGAGCCGTAGTCTTGAACGTACTGGGTCGCCGTGAGAATAGTTAAGACGTGCAAAGGACCTCGAATAGTGCCACTGCCTTGCTAGTCATACGCAGATTTCAGTGGGCCCATGCGAGTTTGATAATACCAGATTGTTATGTTTTGCTGTGGAGTCTTAAATTGTAGAATTTTTTTGAGCTTAGTCGTAGAGAAAGGCTCAGGATATAGACCGAAATTGATTGTCTAGTACACAGGTAAAAATCACAATAGGTTTCATTTGAAAGTTATTTCGCTCCAATAGATTCGAATTTAATTCAGACAATGTTACGTTGTGTATTATAATCGAATTCGTGAGAATGTATTATATTATTTCTGTTCTAAATTAACAGTAGAAGCCACCCGCTTTGTTTCATAACATTGGACCAAATTCAAGCCAATCTCAGTTACAAACAAATTCAAAGAATGTTACGCGAGACATTTTTGCCTACTTGTAGATTATGAACAGCGGAAGCTGGGCAGTCTTGAAACGAATTGACCTTATTTTAAAAGTGCTTGAATACCGGAAGATGTAAAGGTTAAGGTTGGGAATAAGTTAACAATGTATTATATTCTAGTTGCAGATCATATAGGTAACTTTATCAGTACAAAAACAAATATATAAATAGCGGAATTTAATAAAAAAATATCAAGTTGGTTGCACTTGTAACGCGAGATAGTCGAAAGGTACCTACAGTCGCATAAATAAGCAATTTTGTAGATTAGCTAATGTGAGGTCGTGAGTTCTAATCCTGACGGAAAAAAATAATATTATACATTTTGATAATTTCTGATGCCTTCGCGGTTATTACACATTGGAATGAAAAAACTATTAACGGATTTAATTCGCGTATTTTCGTTTCTAATAAAATAAAATAAAAATACGCGAGTTAAATCCGTTAATAATTGTTTCATTCCAATATTATACATTTTGCTTACATACGACCGCGCCTTTGCAATAGAATGAATACACTCTGAATATTATTATTTGTATTCAAAAGTAACTAACTATTCGTAACAAGTTATACATTTACAGTTAAGTTTCAAGGTAGGTATTTTTGATCTTATATTGTTTTTGGGTTCATTGAACTATGCACTGCTTAATGTGGGTGGCTGTCTTCGACCAAGGCAGCAATACCATACTTCTGACGCATGGCATGACGCATCATACCTACGTACCTACTTAAGAGTTATTATTAAGCTATTTTTGTTTATTTTATCAACCTCTCATTATGAATTATGTATACGCAGTCTCAATAGCAAGTAAAGCTTAGTTTCGAACTATGGTAAGTATATTAGAGTATGGTATTTTTTTTGCACTGAATACTAAAGCGCAGTTGATGAGAGTCCAAATGTATATGTTGTATTTTGCAAATGTGTATTTTGTAAATTAGGGATTTTAGTGCTAAGCCGACTTGAGAGCCCCCCAGAAAGAGGGCTCCAGTTAGGAAGTCAAAACTTCCTTTCGGCTTTATCGTAATTCGTTAGAAAGAGAATCTCTTACATAACATTATAATTAATATTATTACGTTTTATTATCTGACATTGATGCTGAGATTAATTACACTAACCAGTACACCGTTATGTGACCCAAAAACAAATCACATAATCGAAAATCTGTATTAAGTAATTTGATACCCTCGAGTTATATTACGTGACTTTTTAAACTCGTGACCCACGTCTGGCAACATTGCCGTGATAATCGACCAATTGATGTAGATAGAGCATTTATGTATCTATGAAATAAGTGGGGTATGATACACGTTGCTTATTCATCATATGTATTTTGAACTGGCATTGTGGTTATAATGATATTTTTGTACATAGACAAGAGTAGAAAAATTTTAGACCCTCAGTGGGATTCGAACCCACGCCTCTGCCTTTACTAGCGGCAACGTGCTGAACCTTTACACCATAAGGACCACTGACAGGTCATCGAATTTATCTACTCCTTTCAATGCGGTCTTTGTACTTTATTGTTTACATGCAATGGTAATTGGTTCAATGGTATTGAACCAAAAATATCAATCGAATTATCGATTGATAGATCGTAGTTAATATTGGCATTGTGGTGTCAGAAATTGGTATACGTTGATGACTTGTATTTTCTGTCTGCAATCGAAGACAATTTATACTACTTAATTAGAAAAAAAAAAAAACATTTTTTTGCTGTTGAACTGGGTACGGTGTGGGCTGAGACAGCTTTCGAAGCCCTTTTTTTTATTCTACAAATGTTGTAATCAGACAAAACATAACAAAATTTATAAAAAGAATATCTATATAAGTAACGTCGACTTTTTAAAATAAAGGACGTCTTAATATAGCCAGGTCAAGAATTTTTGATAACTACAAACATTAATCGAAAATATAATGGAAATTGAATAAAGTTAATATGTTCAGTAACACAGGAAGTAAGGGTACTCTCATATCTTTATTTTATGATATGTTTAATTTATGACTAATGATGACCTATGGATGGTGTTCGATAGGAGAACTCAATATACTGATGTAGTGCAAGAAAAATATATGACGTTCTTTTGAGTCGAGAAGAGAGAGTCCATTGATGTATACTAAATCACCTTTAATGTATACGAGTATAACTAAGTGTGCTCGTATATATGTATTAACGGTGAGTAAAATACCTATATAAAGTTAAGTTTACATCTTAGTCAATTAATGTTTAGTAAGTATGAGTCAATGATCGTTCTAAGAAAACATAATTTATTCACGGCTTCTTTGTATTTATATTCAATTCTAATGAAAGAGTCATGACTGTACAATATGTAATGCCTTCGTAAATAAATGAGCTGCGACACCTGTCTTTCTGAACATGTGGGAGTACTTACACTGGTCACGAGCCGCTTACGACCCTGCCGTGCATATCAATTCAATTGACTAACGTTATATAACAAGCTACCAAGTAAATTAGTTCACAAACCTCATTCAAGTTAGATGCAAACGCCATGACGTGCGCAATCACTTTTACCGCACAGTCGGTAAAGCGAAAATTATAGCCTTGCGATGTTATAATAAAATGTCGTTTCCCGATTGACTGCGGCTTTTCTAAACCACTTGTTAGTGTTTTAATAAGTGCCAGCCTTATAAGGATATCATATAACCAGGAAACGAGTAGGTACTTATAAGCTATGGAGCAATGTACTTTCAACCGTCAACGTGTCACGTTATCTTATAATTCATTGGCTTACTTAAAACGTGAACTTTGTACAGCCGAATATGTTTTTTACGATATTACCGTATCAGTTGACACAAATTGATTTCGGACTATTAAAAGAAATGTTGTATTTAATGTACCATTCTTTAACCTCCAGATTTAAATAACATTTAATTTTATCAATTGCCTAATTACTTTTTTGGAAAACCTTCTTACTTGCAAAGAGAAAGACTACTGTTCGGATAAATGGGATGTTTCATGATCATGCCAAAGTAACATGCTGTACTTTAACCCGGTGTTAAATATGTACATTTTTAACAAAAAACAAATTAGTATAAAGTGACAGATTCTTCTTGCCTAATAGTAAAGACATAATATAGGTAGAAAATAAAATTACAAAAACAATAAAAACTTTTCCTCTTGGTTTAAAGGAATGTGTGCTGGGCCGCTGTTATATATGCTATACTTAAGTAAATAACACAAGTTAGAAAGATAATTTAAAATGTTACATAAGAAACAATACCATTTTGTCAAAGCAACATGGATCTATATTAGGTATCGATCCGAAACAAAAGTCGATCATTCGTTACTTATTTAGAACACGCGTTGCATAACTGTGAAAGTGTAGCATTGTAATTCATCAAGCCACATGACGTGTACGTTGTGTCGCGCATATATAAATAATTACATAAAAAAAAACAATGTAGATACCTATGCCTAAATTAAATTATTATGATAATGAAGCTATGTGCTTCCGTTACTGCATTATACTGGTGTATTGTATCCCCTGAAAACAAAGATGTATTTGTACATTATTCCTAGCACAAAATAACTCATCATCTATGATATTAAATTTCGCACTCGTGGAGTCTTTATAGGGTGTAGTTATCACTGTTAATACATTTTATTATTCACTATTTTTATACACGTGACTGTATGACGATATGCAACATGTGATTACTTAAAATAAATAAATTATGAACATATTAATTTAGCTGTGACGGTATATAAAGTAAATTAAAAAAATACTGTCCATATGTATGCATACATATACAAAATCTGTAGTAAACATAGAGACCATGTAAACACACTTAATACATTTTCACTGTTATTACAGCTAACAGACATAGTGAACGCCATGTCGGCGCGGGGCGAGCTGCCCCTAGAGCTTGCTCTGCGCGGACGCAGCCCCTCGATCGCGACGACTCTCCTGCAGCATTGCGCAGACGCCGACGCGAGGGGCGCTCGCGGACGGACCCTCCTGCACCGAGCCATCGATTCCAGGGACTCCTTCTCTGCCAAGTTCTTGGTGGACAACGGGGCTGATTGCAACCTTACTACTAAGTAAGTATTTCAATTACGATAATGTTTTGAAGGCCTGTTGTTGTTGTGGTTAGAGGCCCTGACTACGACACCGGAGGTTGCGGATTCGAATCCTGCTAGGGGCAATGTAATGAGTAGAGAAATCTCTACCTGAGTCTTGGATGTCTTATATGCATTTATGTACTTATGTTTATCCGTTGTGTAGTACCCATAGTACAAGCTATGCTTAATTTGGGTCTAGATCAGTTGGTGTGAATTTCCCAAAGATACTTATTTATTTTATGTATTTAATGATAATGATATTTGTACCAAGTCAAGTGTAGTAAGAATTGAGACTTAAACCCACACCTATGCCTCTGCGCGCGGCACCGTTTTAAATTTAAGTTACACTATCGGTGTCCCAGTTGCAGTGGACGAAATTTGCTACCACTATATTGTCTTGGTGCTTACTTGCTTTCAAAAATTATCCTCTATCTCCTGCCCTCGTTGACTTCAAGTAAAACGCGATGTTGGGTTATAGATACAAAAAATGTAGCACAAACATAGCTTCATTTGTTTATTTATTTTAATTTATTTGTTTGAAAGGGATGAAGGCGACACGGCGCTGCACCTCATCGCCGCTCTGACCTCCAGCTCCTGCGACGAGGAGACGATGGACCAAATGACTGAGATCACCGAGGTCATGATCCAAAAAGGCGCCGATATCAACCGACAGAATAGAAAAGGATTGTAAGTGCAGGTTTTTTAACTAACTTTTTTTTAACTTGCAATGTAAGTAGGTATGTAACTAAGTATGTATGGTTAGGTGTAATCTTGTAGCTCTATTTTGTAGCAGATATGTAACCGATTGAGCTGTAATTTTGTACACTAATGTTTGATTAATAATAATGCATAGTGATTAATAATATGTGACGTCCGTCATTTTAAAACCAAATTAACGGTCCATCATACAAGGAATGGAAAACTAAATGTCTACAAATATTTATAGGTACTCGAGTATAGGGGTATCAAATGAAAGAGGATCACATTTATATTGTAAATGTTGAAAGTATAGGTATTGAAAATTAAGTCGTTCTTAAATTATCTTCATAAAAGCTGTCAAAAGGTTTGTTAATTTTAATTTATTCAATAGGCATTATGATTGCAAATAAAAAAGAAAAAATACGTGTTTAGTATTTTTCAATAATATAAGAGTTGGGCTATATACAATTAGAACGTATTGTATGACAATATATATCCTACTACTATTATAAAGGCGAAAGTTTGTAAGTATGGATGTATGGATGTTTGTTACTCTTTCACGTAAAAACTACTGAATGGATTTGAATGAAACTTTACCACAATATAGCTTATACATCAGAATAACACATAGGCTACAATTTTTGAGATTTCTAATGTGAGGTCGTAAAAAAACCTAGACGGGACGAACCTGAAGTCCACGCGAACGAAGTCGCGGGCAAAAGCTAGTCATCATATAAATAATACTGAGTGGCTTGAAGAGTTACCAATCCAGTTAAAATATGTTTGTTGATTCCAGCACACCTCTCCATCAAGCAGTCATAGCGAGAAACCAAAGGATATTCGATTTGTTACTCAAACAAACAACCCTAGACACAAACTTACGCACGCTATCAGACGAACACCCTCCGCTCTACTACGCGCTGGTCGACGATAGACGAGCGTCGATATCTTCAAGCGAGACTCTAGTTATGAACGGATCTAACCCGTTCGACACCCCCGTTACGAATAAGACTGCATTCACCGAGGACCCCGTGGAGGGCAAGACTGAGAGTATTGTGGAGAGAGGCTTCGCCGCCAAGCTGCTGGCGAAGGGTTGCCAGCCGAATCCGGTTTATTCCGGCTCTGGGGATAGTTTGCTGCATATATTGGCGCAGGGATGGTTTGAGGTAGGTGTTAGTGTATATTTTTTGTGCTGTATGTTATGATTTGAACAACGTATCTGAGCCCTTTAGTGATGACTACAAGCTTATAAATTAGTAAAAAATGTTTACTTACTAGATATATAAGTACGTTTTTTATTATAGTTAAAAATACATTGATAGTTATTGATGAGGCCAATAATATATATATTTTTTTAAACTAAAATAACTTAATGGTCTTGACTGGTAATAAGTACATGTGATACATATTATTTTATAAATACAAGATATTTAAAAAAATACCCTTAATTACCTACCTTATTCAGAACTTAAATGTTTAAAAACACAAAATATTAAAATTTGCATGGTCAAAAAAAACATACTGCATAAAAAAATATGTAAGTATGTTTATTCGCTGTCTAAAATAATTATAAAAAAATACCTAATCATTAATGCATCAAGTGAAAGTAACCACACTCACCCCCATAAAAAGTTTGCTATGTTTGCCTATATATATATATATGTTTCGACTAACAATATTTATATGTATGTATGCACCCTGCATTCAGGATTCAGCGGTGTTCCTAGCAGCCCACCTCAACGGTGACCTAAACCACACGAACGAGGCGGGTCTGTCGGCTCTGCACGCCGCGTGCGCCAACGGCCTGGCCCGGCTGACCGCAGCGCTGCTAGAACACGGCGCCAGACCCAACCTGCAGACCTCTTATGGGGAACAAGACGATACTGTTTACAGGTTAGTACAATAAAGAGATACGCATATTGACTTGAAATGACCTGGTAATAATATGTTCTAAAACTATTTTGGCTTGGTGTATATTTATTCTGTTATTTACTAATACAGGTGCTAATTAACTCCGCTAGTAACGCCCCCTATTTATTTTATTAGCATTGTATCCTCAGACTCAGGTTTAACTTTACAAAAGTCATTGATAATAATTCTCAATTGTACTTTATTATTATTATTTTTTTCTTTAATTAAGAGCCTTTTTTTTCGAATTTGATAGGTACTTAATATTTAGATAAGGAAGAGCGGTGACTCCCAACACACGCTTCTTTAATCTTACTGGGAGACTCAAATTTCTGTACATTTATAAGATACTTTTGTTTATCAAAATAAATAAAAAATCATTACTTATATTACCTTACTAATTTTTGCCAAGACAATCCAATAACGCGGAACTGTTTCAAATAATAATGCTGTATGTATGAGACGATAACATAGTATCTAAGGTTTATTTCACTTACGTGTTTTGTTTTCAGACAAACACCATTGCATTTGGCGGTGTTGAACAACCACGAGCACCCGGCGCTGGCTATACTCGAGCACAAGAAGCTGATAGAGGAGGGCAAGATGCCGGCCGCTGATAAGAGCAACGTCACTCTCATGCCGAACCTTAATCTGAAGAACTCAGAAGGCGATACACCGTTGAGCTTAGCTTTGACTGAAGGTAAATTAATCTATCTATCCTACGAATATAATAAACGAGAAAATTTTGTAATTATGTGGATGTAAGGATGGATGTAGGTTTGTTCCTTTTCCACGCAAAAACTGCTAAACGTAATTTGATGAAGCTTTACGTAATAACGTATAGGCTATGTTTTATGCGATATTGTGTAAAGCATTAATCAGATGAAGTCGCGAGCAGAAGCTAGTTCTTATATATAAATTAATCCTTATTTCCCTTGGTCACGGTATCATGCTATAACTGGACTGATATCACTAATTATTTTTTGTTGGTTTGTTATGATTAGGGGAAATTTAAGAAAATATTAGCGTAGTACTATCCCAATGAGAACTGTCAAATCGATTGATTAATGTAGCGCTGTTTCGCCTCGTTAGATTATAAACTATTTGATGATGTTTTAATATATTTTGTTTTAAAAAAAAACCATATATCTTTACTAGAAAAGTGTGACAACTCGATTTAACTACTCCATTTAAGACTCTAAGTCTGCACATATAAATTTGAATTCATGTGGCGACACATATGTCACAATAAAGACTAAATGTGATATATAACAAAATACAGAATACGTAAATGGTGTAAACATTTATTCACAGGCCATAAGAACATAGTGGCGCCTCTGATAGAAAACGGCGCCGATCCGAACGTTCGCAACGGAAAAGGCTTGACCGTACTGCACCAGGCCATCGTCGAGGAGGACTCGCGAACTGCGATATACTTGCTCGACCACGGGGCAGATATGGACGCTTTGTGAATATAAATATTATAACTATTATCTGTTTCTTACTGATATTTAGTGAAATTTTGTGTTGATATACCTATATATATAGAATGTTATCTATACTCTATACTAATATTATAAAGAGGAAAAGTTTGTTTGTTTGTTTGTTTGTTTGTTTGGACTGAATAGGCTCCTAAACGACCGGACCGATATGAAAAAAACTTTTACTGTTGGAAAGCTTCACTATTCCCGAGTGACATTGGATATAATAAAAAGGGATCCGGGCGAAGCCTGGTCGAGCCGCTAGTAGTTTATATATCAGATGCTGACTAAAGAGTGCAGTCTCAAATATTACAATTTTTTTTTAACTTTATCGCGATGTATTGTAAAAGTACAATGATGCGTTGGGACGAAAGAACTATAACGGATTTTACTCGCGTATTTTATTTCATATGCTGGTCGTTTCGGTATAGTTGTTTCATTCCAATGTGTAATAACCGCGTAGTCATTATTAAATTACATATATGGACCGTGTTTAACGTTTGTGTGTTAACCCACAAAAAATCGGGTTTTGAGTTATGAATGCAGTTTTATTAAATAGATCATGAGGAATACGGCAGTGAAATCCATTTTGTAAAAAAAAAATCGTAGAATATTCTAGAGCACAAAATCGATTATTGCTTATTTCCTATGTCAGATTTGTATTTTTGCATTAATGTGTTAAGCCACATAACACATTATTGCCTATTTCCTATGTCAGATTTGTATTTTTGCATTAATGTGTTAAGCCACATACCTAACACATTAATTAATGCAAAATTCTAATTTGTTGTTTTAAAACCAATATACCTAACTATAATGCACTTATTTTTAGAAAATGTAATAAAATACACAACAAACGTATTAAAACTTTAATCTAGGTACTTATTTAATTAACGTTTTTATCGTTGTATAACATGTTTCAAATATCATTATAAGTTCTGCTGCTGTAGGTATAAGTTAACACTTAGGTAAATATTATTTGAATTAGGAACTTAAAAATCATAACAAAACTTATTAATTGTATCATTTTAAATGAAACCAATACATATTTTAGGGTTCCGTATCTTATAAAGATATATCTGTATCTGGTATCTTACAAAAAATGGAACCCTTACAGGATTACTTTGTTTTCTGTGTGACCCTTTACCTCAGTAACGCGTGGAGGTAGGTATCAAGGTGAAATTCATAGTAATTATCAAATACTCAGGACAGGGACGGTTCCCTTGGTAATAGTAACAAATTCACAAAAAATCGCCAACGCAATCAAAAGATACCGCCGTTTATGTCGCGAATTGACGCAAATTTTCAACACTCGCTAGGGAATCTAAACCTACAGGGCACTTCTCGTGAACTCAGGATCTTGAAATTTAGTACGAGGTAACGTTTTATAGCACAGATAAAGAAAAAAATACGAAAACCATACATTTTCAGTTACATCATTAAAAAATATATATTTAAACTTATATACCTACAGGTTTATTTATAGTACGGAACCCTTGGTGCGCTAGTCTAACTCGCACTTAACCGATATATTTTTTATATCCATCATTAGATTAAAACGTGTGTGAGAAAAAATAGAATATTACACATAATAATATTTTATTATAGAATGACAGACATGTCTTCACAATTTACCTATCAACTCTTCGAAAAATGGTTTTTAAGTGGTTTATTAACTTTTTAGGTACGGAAGTAGGTATATATTATTGGTTTAATTCAATATGACAAAATAATAATGATAAATCAATTTGCTTAAGACTTTGAAGTAATTGAAATAGGTAATATAGGTATATAGGTTGTCTGGTAGAGAATGCCGTATGGCATTAAGTCCACCTTTTGTACATTTGTTTTTTATTGTGCAATAAAGTGTAAATAAATAAATAAATAAATAGTAATATAAGTGTTAACTTGTTGTACCTATTTCTCATTTTTAGCAGTACTTATAATGTTATTTAAAACATGTTATAACAATAAAAACTAAATAAATAAGTACTTACATTAAAGTTTTAATACGTTAGTTGTTTATTTTATTACATTTTCTAAAAAAATAGTGTATAATATATTCATTTTAAAAGAACAAATTAGAATTTTGCATAGTGTTATGTGGCTTGGCACATAAATGCTAAATGTAATGAACCTTATAGCTTTTAAGCATTAACCATTTTTCTGCTTTTTCTTTTTAATTATGAATTTATTGTAATAAAAACATTTATATCCTTAATCTATGCACTTCAACAAAAAAAATGATACCACATAACATTATTTTTTTGCTTAAAATAAGCGGAAAAAGAAGAATGTTCTCAAAAAACTTTAAACGCCGATATCTCAAAACTACCTCGGTGTGGGTTGACACACGAATGCATAACACGGACCATATATAAATATGAATTATAGAACGGAAGCTGGCGAGACTCCGCTGCAGCTCGCCATCCATTGCCGGCTCGGGCTGGTGGTGGAGGCGCTGTGCGTGCGCGGCGTGGACATGAGCCGCCTCGACGCCAACGGCGTGCCGCCGCTGTGGGCCGCGCTCGACTCCGGCCAGGAGGAGGTCGCCAGCGTGAGTGCACCTTATTACAAAGCGTTACAGTACATTTTTACTTGACTATTTCACTCTCAGCAGTGGTTGCTAGTGTGAGTTTAGATCTTATTGTAAAGAGGTATGGTGTATTTTGGCGTGACTAGATGACAATACTATCACGTCACGCAGCAGCGGACTGAAGATTGCCAGCATGAATTTAAACCTTATTAGAAAGAGATATGTTTTATTTTTACTTATATGCCGACTCGACGCCACTGGGATTCGACTCTGGCCAGGTTGCTAGTGCGAGTTCAGACCTTATTGTAAAGGATTATAGTACATTTTAACATGACTACAGGAGAGCCGCGCCACGAGGTTCATACCACTCTAGCCATAAAGGAGTTGCTAGCGCAAGTTTGGACCTTATTAGATAGAGTTATATTGATGTAAATCAAGTCGACAACAAGAGTTCTTCGCGACTTTTGATTTCGGATAGGAGGTTGCTAGCGGGAGTTTAAACTTTATGATAAAGAACTACGGTGCATTTTGACATAAGCCAACTCGATAAAATATTTGTTATAGATTCTAGTACGAAATGGTGCCGATGCGGACTGCTGGGGCGCCGGCCCCGATGGATGTCTTCAGACGCTGCTGCATAAGTAAGATTATTCTAAAATAGTCATGGTTATTACTTAGATTCGATTTTATTTTTTTCTTGAAGATAAAAAACAATAGGTATTCAAACTCCAAATAGATAACTAGTACTCGTATTCGTCCCAGTATTTAATCAACTAATTATTTCGAGCTTGTATGGACTTGGCGACAGTAATGAAACAATGCATATTACTAAATGCACTTGATATTTCGAGTACATAGTGCGCGGCCCTGAAAGAAGTGAGCCGTTGCTCCCTCCCGGGATATGGGCTGCGTCATCTCATATTCAAGTACAGATGTACTTTAATTAAGTACACACAACTAAAATTTCGATGTTTTTATCTGCTGGAAAAATAGCAAATAAATAAATCGGACATTATAAAACGATACTCGTGTCGTTAGGGCCATAGACGAGAACAAGGAGTCCCTGGCAACGTTCCTGGTGCGGTCGGGCTGCGACGTGGAGTCGCCGCGGCGCGCGGGCGCGGGCGGCGCCGAGCTGGCCGCCGACCGCCACGCGCCGCTGCACCTCTGCTGCACCTGGGGGCTCACAGAAGTCATACAGGTCACACATACTTATATAAAGTAGCAAATATTGTTATTATTTTAAATTATCATTTTAGTATTTATGCACATATCTCTGACGCTTACTGTACTATCAACTGTGCTGGCGATGTTACACCTTTAAGGCAATAATCGCTTGAACGACCCTGGTACCTGGCGGCTGTGTGTGAAGCAACAAGTGCAAGCAATTTTTTTCTAAAATGGCGTACCCCGAAAGCATCCGATAGTACATGCTATGCGAATTATACAAAAATAGGTATTTATGAAATAAATATCTTTGGTCAATTCGCACTTTATGGTCAAAGTTAGCTACATATATATACTTAGCTATAGTCTGTTTCCCGAGAGTTGTTGATGAAATGATACGTCTCCGAATAGCAACTGTTGCTGAACTATCGCAAACTCTATGGCGGATGTAGCTACTTTGCCTACATTCGCTGTTTTCGTGGTACGAGGCTAGCACGGCGAACGGAGGATATGATATAATGTTACAAAATCGATTGTGTACTTAATAAATGTAGATATTTGGATTGTGTAGAGTAAATAAATAAAAGTTACTTAGACCATAGTTCGAAACCCCGTCACAAAAGTATATGTATAATATTTTTGTATTATAATGCGGACCGCTAATTATAGCGGTCCGCATTATAATGAGTTAGAAAACCCTGACTTTATTAACTTTCGGTGAAGAGACTATACTTCAAAATAGTAATATAAATCTTATACATAATTGTGTTCGTAATACTAATAAATCTATTTATTTTCAGACATTACTGGAACACGGCGCGAATATAAACTCAAAGGACGCGGAAGGCAAGACGCCGTTACACATCGCCATAGAGAACCAACACTCGACGATCATCTCTCTCCTTCTCTCCCAGCCGGGGATAGATCTGTCGGCGAGAGACAACAAGGGGGTGTCGCCTTTCGCGGCCGCTCTTACTGCCAGGAACAATAAAGCAGCACAAGCCATATTGGAGAAGCATCCTTCAGCTGCTGAACAGGTAATGACTGTGGTCGTGTGTCTGTCTCACTCTCTCTCTCTCCCTCCCTCTCTGTCTCTCTTTAATTCAGGGATTTATCTGGTTGCGAGAGGCAGCAAAATGGCTATCTTATATCAATCATTTTTTTTTTTTCTATATAAGTAAGTTAGCAAATTTACCAGTTTCGTTAATAGGTACATATGTTAATGTAGGTTTGCAAAAAGAATGTACATATCTATAAAAATATTTGTCAATAATCATTTTTGATACTTTTGCGGTTATCACTTTTCAATGAAGCAACTATAACGGATCACTTGTAAATAATTCAAAATTACCACTTATAAGTGTACCTACCCCATTAATATTCCCTTATTGGTCTATATTCTTTTCGTTTAATTAGATGTATAATTACTCTCCATTGTTTTACATACTTAATTATAAGGAATAGTAGTAGGTATGTAATGTGCAAATTGCTAATAGAACTCCGTGACGTTAAGTTGCGTCATCTTCACATAAAACTTTACTGTCTCGATAAAAGTTTGATAAACATGAAATTATGAAACAATTCACTTATAATACATTCAAATCAAATTAACCTTAAGACGCCTTTTTTTGCTCAAAAATCACCTACAAGATTATTATTTATGTACTAAATCAGCACCATAGACCATAGAAGAAAAATTGCAACACAAGAAAACAGCACAGGTAAAGAATATCCATAGAGATAAAGAAAGAAAGTCGCCCGTATTCATAGCGAAGACTAACGGTTTCAAAAACCAAAGTATAAATTGGAATGAAACAACTGTTAACGGATTTAACTCGCGTATTTTTATTTCATTTTATTAGCTGACGTTTCGGATTCTTTACAGTTTCCATAATCGTAGCACGACTGAGCTGACAATAGTCTAACGCTAAAGTGATTTATACAGTTATGCAAACTACCTTATATTTAAATTACAAATTTTGAAAAACTACCCTATTCTGAATTATGAAATCCTAATTACAATTATTTAAACCTAATAGGGGGCGTTACTAGCGCTTCGGAAAGGCCATCATTACAGAGAAGAAACGCCGCAAGAAACTCAGTAAAAATACGCGAGTTAAATCCGTTAACAGTTGTTTCATTCCAATGTGTAATAACCGCGAAGGCATCAGAAATTATTAACCAAAGTATAACTCAAAAAAAATCGCAGGTGGACAAGAAAGGCCGCAACTTCCTCCACGTGGCGATACAGAAGTGCGACATGGAGAGCGTGATGTTCCTGCTGTCGGTGGAGGTGGACGTGAACTCGCGCATCCAGGACGCGTCGCTGACGCCGCCGCTGCACCTCGCCGCCGCCGTCGGCAACGAAGTGCTGCTGCGGAGCCTGCTGCTGGCCGGCGCGAGGCCCAACGATAGGGATGCTCACAAGTGAGTGTTGGATATATGTATTTAATAATTTATGATGCTTGCGCGGTTATTACGTACTAGCGGTCACCGACTTCGTACGTCACTTTCATACTAGCTTTACCTTCCTTCCTCCCCCTCAAGGGATGATTTTCGAAAAAATATTTTACACTAGAGGCCCCGGCAGACGTCGTCCTGCCCGTCCGATTGTTTCGTCAAAGATCTGTCAAAGTCTTCTGTCACTTCTTCATAAGGCTTCATATTTTCCCCGTTTTTTATACATTTTCCACTGTTTCTTCGCTCCTATTGGTCGCAGCGTGATGTTATATAGCCTAAAGCCTTCCTCGATAAATAGTCTATCCAACAAAAAAAGAATTTTTGAATTCGAACCAGTAGTTCCTGAGATTAGCGCGTTCAAACAAACAAACTCTTCAGCTTTATAATATTAGTATAGATTATAATATTAGTATAGATGTTTCATAAATTTTCGATGAAGATCTTCCATACTGAATTTCATTCGAATAACCTAAAAAACGGCAAAGTTTCATACTAACTTTAAAACCCCGTGATTTTACAAAACTACTTTCTTAGTGCTCCCTACGCTATAAAAGGAACCCCTATGCCAAATTTCAAGTTTATAACCCTTATAGTTTAGGCCCAGCGTTCATAGATCGGTTAGTTTTCGCTTATGCCTCCCTACATATTTTTATGCTGGTAGATTTCCGAATACGTGACAGTTCACGCCAAAACGTTGATGGTCGTATTAACATGACGTGGTACGTGGCTACGCAGACGCACGGCGCTGCACGTGGCGGCGCAGGCGGGGCACGCGGCCATCGTGTCGGCGCTGCTGAGCGGCGGCGCCGAGTGCAGCGCCGCCGACGCCGCCGGCGACAACGCGCTGCACCTCGCCGCGCGCGACGGACACGCCGCCGCCGCGCGCGCGCTGCTCGCCGACAGCGACATCGACGCCGCCGCCGCCAACGGGAAAGGTACGCGAGTGACGTCACGCGCCCCCTCTCTCTACTAGCCGCCGGCGACAACGCGCTGCACCTCGCCGCGCGCTGCTCGCCGACAGCGACATCGACGCCGCCGCCGCCAACGGGAAAGGTACGCGAGTGACGTCACGCGCCATCTCTCTCTACTAGCCGCCGGCGACAACGCGCTGCACCTCGCCGCGCGCTGCTCGCCGACAGCGACATCGACGCCGCCGCCGCCAACGGGAAAGGTACGCGAGTGACGTCACGCGCCCCCTCTCTCTACTAGCCGCCGGCGACAACGCGCTGCACCTCGCCGCGCGCTGCTCGCCGACAGCGACATCGACGCCGCCGCCGCCAACGGGAAAGGTACGCGAGTGACGTCACGCGCCCCCTCTCTCTACTAGCCGCCGGCGACAACGCGCTGCACCTCGCCGCGCGCTGCTCGCCGACAGCGACATCGACGCCGCCGCCGCCAACGGGAAAGGTACGCGACGCGAGTCACACTAGTTACGTCACGCTCCCCCTCTCTTTACTAGCCGCCGGCGACAACGCGCTGCACCTCGCCGCGCGCTGCTCGCCGACAGCGACATCGACGCCGCCGCCGCCAACGGGAAAGGTACGCGAGTGACGTCACGCGCCCCCTCTCTCTACTAGCCGCCGGCGACAACGCGCTGCACCTGCTACGGACCGTAGGTGAATGGTAATTAAGGTACTAAAAGCCCCCGGTGATGAGAGGTAAGCTGAGACCCAAGAAGAAAGGTATAAGGTCCCTTTTTATGTTAAAACCTCAAGAACTATTCCGGATATAAACAATACGTATATATAAGAATGACCACCAATTTGTAGACCTGAGAATCACCACAATAATCATAGCCGTTTGTATCACTCCTACAGCGACTTAATTTTATGTTGCATACAAAAACACTAATTCAACATGATCAATGTTGATTATTACACAGATTTTACCTTTAACAGGTCGCAATCCTCTTCACGAGCTGTGTTGGTGCAAGAAGGACAACGCGGCGGCGATTTGCGAAATATTCATCGAATTCATGCCGGACTACCCCATCAACAGGACTGACTTGCAGGTAACGTAATAAAAAGTAAGCCAGACAATTCATCAGTCCATCATATAGTGTTTGCATATTCACAAACTTACGCCTTTATAAAATGAGTGTGATAAAATATACGTATGTGTGCACTGCGCAGGGCAACACGCCGCTGCTGCTGGCGTACATGAACGGGCAGGGCGCCATGTGCCGCGCGCTCGTGCGCGCCGGCGCCTGCCTCGCGCAGGAGAACAAGGACGGCGTCTCCATATTCAACTACCAGGTCACATATGACATAACACATTTTTAATATAACATATGATACTAGCTGTCACGGCAGACGTCGCGTCGTCAAGCCCGAAAAATACTGCGCTACATCGATTAATATAAAATAAAAATACATTTATTTCTCAGCAAATGTTTAGATCAACATTATACAACCATTGAAAGTACACTGTTTCTGGGAATTTATGTGTGTTAATTACCAGTCGTCCATACTAGACTAGACCTGTCCTATGGCAACACAAACTTTAAGATTACAAAACAATAGGTATAGTTTTTGGTGGAGTGACGATTTGCGTAAGATGACTGGCAGGAGCTGGATGCAAGCAGCCGAAGATTGAGCAAAGTGGCGTGCAATTGGAGAAGCCTATGTCTAGCAGTGGACTGCGATAGGCTGATGATGTGATAGTTATTATGGAACATTTACAGTTGCATACTGTTGTTGTATAATATTTTCGTCAAGTTTTACTGTATTTTCTAAAATAATGTAGTTTTTGCGTGAAAAAGTAACAAACACACTCTCACAAAATTTCGCCTATATATTAGTGTGATATGTACGAAATAAAATGCATTTTTTTATGCGCTGTGTAGGTTGCGACGAAGCAGCTGCTGCACCGGCTGCTGGACGCGCTGCCGGCGGAGGCGCCTTGGGCCGAGAGCGACCTCTGCCAGGAATGCGCCACCAAGTTCACGCTCACCATGAGGAAGCACCACTGGTAACACACCACTGCCCCGGCTTACCATTCACTATTTTAGAAACAAATATCTTTGGACAATTCACTCACATTGAACTACTCCCAAACTATGCAAAGCTTGTATTGTGTTAATGACTAATAGTCGACGGAAATATACATAAAACCAAGATTTAGGTACAGGTAGCAAAAATCGACCCCGCTATCTCCGGCTTACACTTGTTAGATTGTGATTATATGTATGTTTTTAAATAATCATTTTCTTTACAGTCGCCATTGCGGCCGTATGTTATGCAACAAATGCTCGAATCAAGATGTGCCGATATTGAAGTTCGGTATGAACAAACCGCAACGGGTCTGCGAGATTTGCTTCAGCGTGCTCCAAGTCGGCGCCAGTTAGTAATACACGCCGCACGACACGGTTCCGATACGCTTGCGAGATGCGACTGCACGCCTAGCACAAACTGACGTTAGACCATCTTTCCCTGTCAAATTTTTGTAATAAATGAAAGGCTGACAGTGATGGAGCTATTGTCATGACTTTATCTTGTGCTACGCGTCCTGCAGATTCTTGAATGTAGATTCGTCTTGTGCAGGTCTTTTTTTATTGATAACTTTCGAATGAGCCAGTAAATGTGCCCAGTTTTCTGTTAAATCGAATATTTTCCTCTCCTTAAATGAAGTTATAAACAGAACCTTACTGTTAGGACTTTAGGTACTTTTTTGCACTACTTGTCTTATACTTATATGGCTTGATTTATTTTATAATATGTACAATAATGTCTTAACTGAAACAATACTAGTGCCTCAAAATTATTGGCAAGTGTTTATACTTTCACATGCCAAAGTCTGATAGTGTTTCTATTGCGTTTTAGATTTAAGTTCAATATTATTCATTTAGGAATTATAATATGTATGTTATGGTAGGAGATTGTAAAACATTAAATTTTTCTTTTAAATTATGTTATGCGAAATGTCGCACGTGATTCTCGTTTGGTAACATTGTATACAAAGTCAATTTTTGATACATATTTTATTTACATTAGTAATAAGATTTTTGACATATTCAAATGTATTATTTTTAGATTAAGCAATTTGTTATGTTCACTGTATATGCTCTTTATTTTATTGTTAACATTCCAAATTTTTAATAAATTAAAGTTACTTAGACTTGTTTTCGGCATTTGCAATTATCTTATGAAATGAACAGTATCTTACAAAGGAACAAGCATTTCCTGAGGCTTTACTACCGTGTATTAGTCTAGAGAGATGTATGCATTATTTTTTGGTATATTATTTATATAGAGTAGATTATAGTCAATTTATCTATCCTACTGAAAGAGTGCCATTCTGGTTTGAGAATTTCATGCTTAAATTATCATTTCTATAGAGCTTATATTATTCTATAAAATTAGATATTATTGTTTTCGTCCAAAATCATTATGCTCTAAAAATAAAATTTTATATGCCTTAATTCTGGGTTTTATTGAAAAATTATATACATTTGTAAACTCTGATTATTTATTTACAAATAAACAACAGTAACACCATCAATCACTCATTGAATATGTTAAAATAATTTACTAACACTAGTTCTACCCATTGCACCAGCAAGACATTTCTGTGACAAACAAATTCCATTTACTGAAAATAAGATCTGTGTTGCGATTGAGGGCAGAATTCTACTAGATGGATATTCACTTTAGCCTCTTGAAGAGGTCCTTAGTGACACACTTGTCTTGGGCATGGACATAGTCGACGAGCTCCTCCTCGCAGGTTTCAGCGGTATTGGAGCGAGAGTTCACTCGGTCATTGCACTCCTGGAATTTAGCCCAGAAGCTTTGGACTTCGGGTCTTTGGGAACATGCGTCCTGGAAGAAAGAAATGTCGTCAAGATAGGTGTTCATATATAAATTACAATTAATACTATATAAATCCACTAAGAAAAGATTGTATGCTATCAATACTAGGACAAATAATCCTGATCACTAGCATCTGTACTAATTACTGTGGATTTAACCCGACAATCTCTAAACATTTAAAAATAGAATCAACTGAAATATGCTCAAGTATATAACTTACTATAATAATATTATTATACTGTAATAACATTTAATAAACTGCACTATATTTTTTACTTTATGGTAATTTGTATTCTACTGCTACTATATATAAATTCCTAAAATTAAAGTATACATAGAATTGAATTGAAGAACCTTAGATTTGCGTTTCAAGTCAGCACTAAAAAAAAATTAATTAAAAAAATTATATGCATGTAAATATTATCTGTTAAGTACATCAAGGTTAGGAAATTTAATAGTATCCAAACATCTTATTGAGTGTTTCCTTGTAAAAGACCTAGTCTAACCTACCTACAGGCAGCATACACATTTTAGTATTGTTATTGTCTCAAGGTTTCACAAGTTCACAACCTTATAGGTTAGGATATAGTGAAATTAAAACAAAAGCCTTTTAATATATTATTTAGAGTAATTCCTATACACACCCTCAGTTCCTGTTGGGGGTCTACCAAGTCCTCCTCCTCTTCCTCAGCCTTTACCACAGGAATCAGCTTTTCAGCCATTATGCCTAAAAATAATACGAGACGTAACAAAATTGTATCAATACGTAAACGCACTCATGTACCATATGTATGCTTCAAACTACATGTAAAAACCGTGTAAAAATAACAAAAAAACTTATAAAATTACCTAAATCGATGATGCAACGAGCCTTTGCAAACCGATAGCAAGTAGTTCAATGTTACCAGTTCACAGTTGTTCCGAATTTGAAGTTCGATTATAATTTGCATAATGTAATATTTCGGAGTATATAAATATTTATTTGTATGGCATATTATTATCATCTAAAACAATCTAATTTAACAACATTTTCAGTAACCTATTAAAACTATACCTTAGAATAGATATTTCTTCAAATGGCAATAATGTAAATGACATACATGGACGACAACATAAAGAACATAGACGTCTATAAAGAATCGTATTAAAATCATCTAAGAGAGGAACTACGAAATGGTAGACTTCATGTCACTGAGAATAGAAATTTTAGTCAAATGACCACTTTATTAAAAGTATCTTATTTTAAAATAGTAATATAAATATACTATATTTACAGTGGATTAATGAAAAATATATTTAATTTTTGCGAATATAAAAACAGCACCTTACGGCTAATAATATTTTTCTAACTGTATTATATACACAGCTATATTCACAGCTCCCAAGTGGCCGTCACCATGGAGAGAGCTTGCTGTAGAAATTTATTTTTTAATTCGATATTGTCGTGTTAATTTAGTGAATTTAATATTCAGATCATGCTTATCGTAATAAGCAAGATCTATTTTCAATAAGGTTAAGATGAGATTACGTCGTACTTTCCGCACTCGCCAGAAAACGAGAAATAATACATATTTGTAACATATTGTTTTTTTAAGCAATACAGGTTCGTTTAAATCAAAAGTAAACCGATTTGCTAATCTTTGTAATCTTTTGCAGGCCCCTGTTCCACGGTTGGCTAATTCAAAACATTATTCAGAGAAGAGTTGTATATATTGTAAAATATTGAGGTTATGTCACATAAAGTATTATTGTTGTTTTATGTTTCAGGATGAATGGAGGAATGGAGCATAAAACTCCAGGGCACAATGCGGTGCTCCACAAAGCACCTAAAAACTACAAGTTGCTTATGGACCCATTTCTTGTGAAAGGAGCAACAAAACTGTACAGATATGATGGTGCTGTACCAGGAGACACCACATACCCTCCCGTGCAGTGCCGGGACCCGCGCTCCCAGCTGGCAAGGATATGGAACAGGCTGGAACCAGCTGACCTGCCCGTCCCTAGGTATACAAACAACATTCAATAACATTGCAGCGAACCAACAAATTTTTTGAGTTGTAACAATCAATAACATAGTTTGTTCTGAATTTAACTGTTACTATTGCTAATAATACAATGTCCGATTGTGCTTTAAACTAGAATTACAGTGATTACTCATCCATTTGATCACCTAAATTGATTAATTCTGATTAGTGCTAACCTCCTTGGTATTTGGACTACTTTAGAATTCCTTGTGCAAAATTTGTCTGAATACCGTGATTTTCTTGCTCCATTAGGGTCTTTGCTAATAAATTATACTAATAACACATTTAAATCATTCAATCTTTAGTGAAAAATGCAATTTTAGGTGGTATTTAATCTTTGTTTTTATTGTAGTTAAATTGACAGTTCTGCCAACATGACCAATGTTTTGACACATTTGTCTATGGCGGGAAATTTAAAAGTTATGGCTTCTGTATAAAAGTGTTTTAAATTTTTATGTATTAATTTTGTTTTGAATTTTGAAGAATATAATCTGAACTTAAATAAAGCAATAAATTAATAATTTTACTTTTTTATGCTCATCATAAATTTACATAATTATATGAACATTATCCAAATGATAAACCACTGATCTCTGCCGATGCACTTAAACAAGTGTACTTTGCACATTTTCACTCCATCATGTCGTACGGGACGCTCCTCTGGGGAAACTCCACTGAAGCCGGTAGGGTGCTGGTGATCCAGAAACGAGCGTTGCGTACTCTTGTTGGGGCGAAATATAGACAGTCGTGCAGAGACGTGTTTGTTGCTCAACGCATTATGACGCACTACTCATTATACTTATTCGAGTTATTAATGTTTGTAAGAAATAATTTAGATCAATTTAAAGTGGTATGTATCTCTGGTAAAGTAAGTCGTTTTGCTGGACGTTTGAGAACGGTCCCCCGTCGCATGGCCCTTGCAGAAAAGAATCCCCGTGTTCTTGGACCGAGTCTGTATAATCGCCTACCTGACGTGATAAAGAACGAGCCGTCTGACGAAGCATTTAAGCGCCAACTGAGAAACATTTTATTGGAAAACCCATTTTACTCTGTTGACGAATTTAATCAAAAATATAAATAAATTATTTTTATTATTAATGTTAAATTACTTGACACTAAAAGCCATTTGACATTATATTATGCATAATGAAATTTATTGTAATAAAATTATAATTTTTGCTGATACTGTAAATACTGTAAGTTAAATCTGTATTGACGATCTCAATATGAGTGAATATAATTTGACATAATAATGTATTTTTTAATGTTATAATGTAATTTGTTCATATTATTTTTTCTTTATTTTTGTTCTGACGATCTCAATGTGAATGCATATAATTCGACATAATAGTGTAATTGTACTGTATGAATTTTGAGAAATAAATAAATCTAATCTAATCTAATCTAATGTTTTTGTTTTTCAGATTTAAAATTGACAAGAACTATGTGGGGACACCACCGCAACTAGAAGTTACCATAGCAAATTTAAATGACAACATAGATAAAGCATTCTTATCAGACATGATGACCAAAGTCGGTGCATATGAGGAGCTGACCATCTTCTACCATCCTGTAACCAATAGACATCTTGGTTTCGCTAGATTAGTTTTCCAAGATGTTAAATATACGAAAATATGCATCGAAAAGTATAATGGAAAATCTGTAATGGGTCAGGTGAGGCTATTTTTTATTAAATATTTTAGAAATTCCTTTTTGGATTTTACATTCTGTTAATTTTTAAATATATGGCTGTGATAATAGAATAGTGACACAAATTCCAAGCTTAAATAATGGTTCTCAACACAAGTAAATTGTGCATAGATCTTACCAGCTAGGTTACTCGGACATTTTGATGCAAGCTTTTATTTAAGACATAAAATTCCTTAACATATTCATAACACTCAGCCGACCCTTTGGTTATCCCACTTTATAGAAAAACTAGCAACCAACTTCACACAGGTGCTATAAATGTTCCTCTTGAATCACTATCTATTAAAGTGAAGTGTTTAGTGAAGTGTGTTCAAAGAATATGATGAGCGGTCCAGAGATGAATGTATTATATTAACCAGGTGTTAGAAGTAATCCACGACCCTTTTGGTCGTCGGTGTACGGAGATGTTCGAAGAGAAGACTATGGAGAAGCGCCCGGCAGCCATGCCGCCGCCGGCGCCCGCGCCGCCCGGCCTGCCGGGGCTCCCAGGGCTCCCCGGGCTGCCTGCTGAGGAGCGACCGCTGAAGGACCCCTCGCTTAGCAAGAGACTCGAGGACACAAAGATTGTTGATAAGGTACGCGTACTATACTTGCTTCATGTTTATTTTACAAATGTGATGATTTTTGGAAAAGCTTAGTAGGTTCAATTATTTTTTACTAAAAAAAATTGTATATAATAATATGTAAGGATGTTTGTTACTCTTTCATGCAAAAACTACGCAATGGACTTTATTGAAACCATACAATCATATATATCTTTACATCAGAATAGGCTATATTTTATAAACACAATATGTATATTCTGTAAAGTACTATTTCTGCCGAAGTTACGAGTACTATTCTTCAAGAAATAGAAAAAAATATATGATTATAAATTAATTAATTGTAGTTTACAATCTAAACAATTAATATTATATTAAGTAAATTAAGTATATATGTCCCAAACTAAGCAATAGTACAAGTACTGTACCCATAGTACCGTAAAACCCGAATTGAATCGGACTGTCCACCCACCCAGACCATTACCCACCAGACAATGGAAAAACGTACATAAATACATATAAAACTCAGGTAGAGACGCCATTGTTCATCACATTGACATCTGCCACTAGTAGCAAGAATAAAACCAGCAACCCTTTTCGTAGTCAAGCACTCTGACACTAGACCAACTTAAAGTCATATTGAATGATTGTCAAGGTGGATATGATGAAGGATCCGTACCGCAAGGAGGGCGAGCACAGCGACGGCGCCCAGCGCTGGTCCGACGACGAGCGCCGCGAGCGCCGCCGCCGCCACCGCAGCCGCGGGGACCGCGACCGCGACCGCGACCGGGACCGGGACCGGGACAGGGACAGAGACCGGTAACTTATTTGTTATACTAGATTCATAACCGAGGCTTCGCACACGTACATTACGGTCTTCAACAAAAAGTTGTTAATAAATTATATATGATGTAGATTTTACCGGGCAGAAAGCATATGTAGACATAGATCTATACTAATATTATAAAGAGAAAATATTTGTACCTATTTTTATATGTTTGTAATGAATAGGCTCAAAAACTACTGGACCGATTTTAATAATTCTTTCACTGTTGGGAAGCTACATTCTCCCTGAGTAACATTAGCTATAGAATATTTTGAAAAAAATTAGGGATCCGTGCGAAGCCGGGGCGAACCGCTAGTGTTGGATGAAATCATTTATTGTCGGAAATATATAAATAAAACGTGATTTTACAAATATTATGTTGTATCACATCAACAGGGTTACGTGAAAATCCATTAAAATATAATTTTATACAAATTTTAGCCCCTTTTTTTACCTTGGGGGATTCATGAAAATTACTTTTCATTCCGGATTGGTTATATTTTTTATATTTACAACATGAGTATAAATCTTCTGCATATGATTAATATTTTTTTAAAATCTCTATAAAAGAAACTATTGCTAAGAAAACTATAAAAACATCTATAACGGATTTAAATCGCGTATGTAAATTTAATGCTAAATACCTTATAACAATGTATAATTACTGCGAGAACATCAGAAATTATGAAAGTTCTATTATGTATTTAGTCAAATTTGTAATCTTCCAAAGGTTTACGTGCTAGTTGGTATATTAAATATGCAAAATATAGCAGCTTAACGATTTGTTTTCTTTCGCAAGCCGACGATGCCGAAGGAAATGTAGACGAAGGTACACCAAGCTTTATTGTGCATTTTTTTTTATTTGTAGCTACTTGGCGAAGCAAATAGAGAAAGCCAGTTTTTTTTTATATCCATAGCTGACTCTGAAATCGACTGTACCAGCAATATTCGTTATCATAAAAACATAAAAATAACAGCAACAAAATGTATATAAATAAATACATAAATGGCACAAACGTCTGTGTTTTTTTAACTAAATTTATGTCATTATATGCATATTTGCAAGTAGTTTACTCGACACTTAAATATTGCAAAAAAGATGTTGTATACACAAAAATATACCTTATCTTTATGAGGTAAGGTGTATATTTGCTTAAATGAAGTCTAAAATTTGCTTTTGTATCTATATTATCCGCCTAGATGTCAGTACACTAGTTAGTACTCTTTAATTTGCTTAAGTATATGATTTGTTTAACATGTTTGATGCGTGTTTAGGCATAGAGATCGGTACTCTCGTTCGACGAGCGAAGCGAGCGACGCTACGTACGCGGCGTCGAGCCACGGCGACGTCACGTTCACACCGGCCGGTCCGGGGCCGTACGACCCTTACTACCAGCAGAGGTAATTATTTAGCCAACTT
The DNA here is from genome assembly GCA_038024825.1 of Polylopha cassiicola. Classification (NCBI taxonomy): domain Eukaryota; kingdom Metazoa; phylum Arthropoda; class Insecta; order Lepidoptera; family Tortricidae; genus Polylopha; species Polylopha cassiicola. The sequence continues at coordinate 1,626,751 of CP149062.1, forward strand.
ACACCAATTAATACAGACCTATATTAATCAAGACTTGAACTATAGGTACTAGACAACGGGTAAACATACATGAATATGCATAAGACATCCAAGAATCAGATACGTGCCCATAGTAGGATTTGAACTCGTAACCTACGGTTTCGTAACCAGTTGATCTGGCCACTAGTCAATTTTATTTGCAAAAATTAATCTATCAATTAATCTAACTAAAGAAAATGGGACACGAGAATTTTACACACATAATTATGTGTAAAATTCTCGTGTCGCATTTTCTTCAGTCTCGTGTTACAATTCTCCTCCGAGGATACGTGACCGATTTAGATGAAATTTCATGTGTATTCGGTAGGTCTGCGAATACGTTGTTATCTATTTTTTATTTATCCCATAAATGTGGTGTAAAACATACTTTTCTATACAAAATGTTCATGGGTGTTGGCCGGGCAGGACGACGTCTGCAAAGACCGCTGGTATTATAAATGATCGTATGTTACAGCTACGGGTACGGGTACGCGGGCGGGCCGGGCGGTCCTGGCGCTGTGGGCGGTGTGGGCGGCGCGGGCGCTGTGGGCGGTGTGGGCGCTGCGGGCGGCGCGGGCGGTAGCGCCATGTGGTGGGGCGACTGGCGGCACGCGCACCACCACCACCATGTGAGTTGACGACTTGTACACACACACACACACACACACACACACACACACACACACACACACAAACAAAAATGTACAATACAGTTTGTTAGAAAAACCATCTCGAGACAACATTTTCAATCGATTCCAAAATATATTTCGTTTTTTTTATCAGTTTAAAATTGTTGTTCGCAACGAATTTATTTTTTAATGTAAATTTTCGACTAACTATAATTATTCCTTTTTTAAATAGCTACTGAACCTTTCCTTTCACGTAAGAATTTATTTGTACATATTTTTAAAATATTGATTGAATTCTGTGTTGGGTGTCAATTTGTACATTTTATGTAAAATAAAATGTACAAGTCATATTATAGCATATTTTTATTTGCAGAGAACATTTTTTTTTGTTTGTTTCATTCATAACGTTTTGTGTTTTTTATATCGTCACTAACCCGTTCATCATTTTACTACCATTGTCTTATGTTTTTCATTTTGGTGTCACTCATTGCGTTACTTTTTTAATTCATTTACCAACATTTTCATTACCTATTCAATCTACATTTTTCTTCATTACTGGGGATATGGGTACCTATTTATGTATTTTTTTCTTCGGTACACATGTTGTTTTCTTCGTAATAATTTCTTAATTTAGCGTAGGAAGTGCCAGGAAAGAAAAAATTGGTCACAGCATTTATGATATGAATATGTATTTCAACATACAATAATGTGTATGAATTTTACAAAGACGTTTATACGTCCATCAAATCTTCTCTTTGTACAAAACAATGCTATGTATTTACAAGTTAAATATGGTTGTAAATTGTGAAAGAGCGTAAGTGATAAAATGATGTGGTGTGAAGTTGGAGCGTGGTGCGAGTGCGACGCCGTCCACGGCGTGGGCGACGCCGGCCACGCCCTCCGCGCACGTCGCGCACTCCGCCCCGGCGCCCGCGGCGGCGCAGCCCGGCCACGCCCCCGCTGCAGGCGGCCCCGCCCCCGGCGCCGGAGCGCAGCGCGACTCCGACCACGAGCCCGACCGGACTGAGAGGCTCAAGGTCAATAAATAGCACGGAAACATAATATATTTAGAATCGGAAGGGTGCTGAGAAGCGTCGTTTCAAGTGTACCATTCTTGTAAGAACAACAAAATTTACTTAGTTATTGAAAATTTAAACTTCTAGTGTTATCCACGAGGAAGTTATAGGAGGTCCAAAAATGGCCTGAATTGCTTCGAGAAAAGAATGGTGCGAATGGGCCGCTTGTTTTGCTCGACTTGACAGATAAAATTAGAAATGTTAAACGTTTTTTGAAATCATTTTTTTCACATTTTAATTCAAAAATTGTAGAGTAAATCATATTGTTTAAGTCATAACGTGGCTCGCGAACAGATAATATTATACTTCTATAAGGGTCTCCCTTTTTCTCTTCTATAGCTCTATTATTGCGCGCTATATCTCGAAATATCAATAACTTTTAAAATATCGATTAAGAACTTGTACGATTTTTTCTCTACACCCTTCAAGATTCAATATTTTTATTAATTATAGTTCACGTATATTTGCTCTGTAATCTTGCAATATCGTATTGTAATTTCGCAATGATTATGTACGCAATGCACTTATGGTGGTCTGTTTAATTTAATTAAATGTAATGATTTAATTTGTATTAAGGATTAGTGGTTGTATTTATAGTTGTTTTGTAGTTGCACTAGGCACGGTTATTGTAGCATTGTATGTTTATTTTTAATTTTACACACTAGCACGATTCGCACTTTGGATTGGTTAATTATATATTTGAATAAATACACAGTATAAATTGTTTCTTAGAAAGATAAAATCGAGATAAAAATCTTTACCCAAATATCTAATGTACAAAATTCTCCCGTCGCGGTGTTTATTCCCAAACTCCTGCGAAAAGGTTGATTTTTTTATAAAATTTTAGGTAAACATAATTTTTTCATACCCCTAAGTGTGAAGGTGACTCCAAAGTTTTTATTTTTTCATGATTCAGCATTAAAACATCCCTAAATTTTTATCCTTCTACCAACCTTTATTTATTATATAAAATTTCGAAAAACCCGGTACAAAATTTGCTGAGTCCGTTAGTATTTATACAATCCTCACGTCGTACTCCCAAAGTGATAGACAGACACCACTTCTCATACCACAATTTTCATACACCTCTCTTGCTGTATAATATCACACATTCTTACACATGGTCCGCTGGTATTGGTTTTTTTTGTCAGTAAAAATGGAACTTAATTACATCTTGGTAAGGTTTAAAGTAGATTATTTTTTCTCTATAATTGATTGTATTGTCTTAGTAGCATTGACAGAAACAAGGTAAGTTTACAAGCATGTTGTTATACTTATATGTACCATTGCATGTTTGCATGATAATCGCCCATCTGCATGTTTTATGTGTCTTTAGAAATTATATTAAACTTACTGTAATTTGTTCCAAAATTTTATTTCCAATGAGGGCCACCGCGTGTCAGAAATCCGCTAGATGGACTAGTGTAGAATGAGGTCCAGCTGTCATGTACCACCAATCACAGGCCAGTAGCTTGCCTCTCATTGGTGGTACATGACAGCTAGACCTCATTGTACACTAGCGCATCTAGCGGATTTCTGACACGCGGTGGCCCTCATTGTTTAGTGTCGATACTGATTCTGTAATACTTTGAAAAGAAATTGATTTATTCCCCAACTAAGCCAAGCTTGTATTATGGGTGTTAAGCATTCAATAAACATACATATAAGATATCCAGAACTCAGGTACGAATACTCGTGTTCATCATTCGAATTTTGTAGTCGGTTGCCCACTAGACCAACAAGCCGTCAAAGCAGGCTTAATTAGAATTCATTTATTTTTTAGAAGAGTTAATTGTCTATATGTCGCAGTGATATGATGAAAACAGGGATTTGATCAACTCCCTCAGTGATATGATCAACTCCCGGTAGATGATAAAAATACCACGCGTTGTGTCATTTCCCTAGCGAAATTTAGTGATTTGATCAAATCTCCAAGTCATTTTAGGGAAATGAAAGAATCATAGAAATGGCTGCTAGATTTCTTCATTTCACTTAGTTATTTGATCAAATGCCTGAGCTGTTTTAGGGACATGATAAAATAAGTAATTAAGTCAACTCAGTTTTAACATTTCACTAAACACGTCTAGTGATTTGATCAACTCCCTAAACAGTTTTAGGGAAATGAAAGAATCACAGCAATAACTGGTGGAATTCTTCATTACCCTTAGTGATTTCATCAAATCTCTAAGCTAGTTTAGTGAAATGATAAAACAAGTCTTAGAAACATGATAATATCCTTTAGGAAATAGGTATTTCTTTCTCGGCTAACAAAATAATAAATTAGAGCCCAATTTTTTGTGTCATTGTCTATTAGCCAAGCACGTGACATACCTTCGATATTCTGGTTAGATCGTTCAATTGACACTTGACTGGCTGGATGTCTAGGTCTGCCATTAACTATCTTGCACGGTGGTCACAATTTTTTTAGTTCTTTCCACACTATTTATTTTCTATAATTTCATAACCCCTATTATTTTATGTCATAACTATTATTTGCCATAATTACGAAAAAAGCAAATCCAGACTGTTTCTTTGTGCACATTGGGTATAATGTAGGGGACATCTTATTTATTGGCAATTGAAGGTCTCCTAACTCCTTTAGGTACGACGACGAGCGAAGCGAGGAGGAGTGTTAGGTAGAACTGTGCCCTTGCAGTGCGCGAGCCGAGCGAGCGAAGCGAGCGTGCCGCGGCAGCGGCCGGCGAAGCGTCAGAACTGATACTTTTAATAATAGTATATTTACGACATCACATAAACTAACCAGGTTTTGTCAACTAATAATAATAATCACTAAACTTTGACCGTGTTATGGCAAATAATTATTATGATGATTGAATTCTATGGCATAGGTATAATTTAAGCACATTTAATAATAGGGAAAATGAGATGTATGGCACACGTATAGCTATGACACTTAAAAGTTATGGCAAATGAAAATATTGCAATGACCATTATGGCATAGAATATAAAATTATGGCAACTGAAGTTCGAGCATGTGAAATTATTACACTGCGATAACGGCCGAGAGTTAGAGCAAAAAATATTTGGCTGTAGGTAGCTTGTTGTTTATTTTTTAGCCGAGAAATACCTACTTCCTAAATGGTATTATCTTGTTTCTGAGACTAGTTTTATCATTTCCCTAAATTTTCTAAGAGATTTGATGAAATTACTAAGGGTAACGAAGAATTCCACCAGTTATTGCTGTGATTCTTTCATTTCCCTAAAACTGTTTAGGGAGTTGATCAAATCACTAGACGCGTTTAGTAAAATGTTAAAACCGAGTTGAATTAATTACTCGTTTTATCATGTCCCTAAAACAGCCCAGGCATTTGATCAAATAACTACGTGAAATGATGAAATCTAGCAGCCATTTTTATGATTCTTTCATTTCCCTAAAATGACTTGGAGACTTGATCAAATCACTAAATTTCGCTAGGAAAATGACACAACGCGTGGCATTTTTATCATCTACCGGTAGTTGATCATATCACTGAGAAATTTGATCAAATCCCTGTTTTCATCATATCACTGCGACATATACATTAAAGCAACGACGATTCTTCATTCGAAATAAACAATACGCAGTAAACAAAACTTTTGTGACTGGCGTATTACTTTCTTTCACAAAGTTTTACAGAATAAGACTTCAAACCCCATTGAACAGATTTATAATCAGATCAAATCTTGAACATAATTATACATCTTCAGTAATAAAGATAAAAAGCTGTCCAATTTTGACGTTTCTTGCGACGTTTAATAAGTGGAGATTTATCTTTAAACGGCGCCGTGTCCACCGGTCGCGTCGGCTCGTGATTAAATGGCAAGTGTGCGTAGGAGGCGCCGCCGGAGAAGGCCGCCGAGCCGGTGGAGCCCCGCCCGCCCGAGGACGCCGCCGACGGACAGGAGCCGGAGCCGAAGCCCCCGCCGCCCGCCGAGGAGCCCAAAAATGTTGATCTCGATACTAGGTAAGACGAATAATTATCTATCCCTACTAATATTATAAATGCGAAAGTAACTCTGTCTGTCTGTCTGTCTGTTACGCTTTCACGCTAAAACTACTGGACCGATTTAAATGAAATTTGGTACAAAGAAAGTCTGGAGCCTGAGAAAGGACATAGGCTACTTTTTAACCGACTGTAAAAAAGGAGTTCCACGCGGACGAAGTCGCGGGCAGAAGCTAGTTATCTATAATAGTAATATAAAAGCGATAGGATATATAAAATTAATCCGCAACACGCTTCATCAAACTGAATACTTACTTAACCATGTTGTTTCGTCTTAACCCATTGAGGGCTAGCGTAGTCACGGCACGTTATCGTGACTACGGGGCGTCCTCTAGATCCTGATCACGACAGCGTATCGTTAATTACTTTTTGCTAACTCGCTGTTGTTCACTCGTCATATATGTACCTTTATATTTTTAAACAAAGTTCTTTTGACATTTTATACTAAAGGGCACATTTTGTATGGATCCGGTGGGTGTTTTTAGCCTTAGGCCTTACTGGGGTTATAACATGCACTAACGAAAAGCTATACCAAACCTATAGGCATTTCGTACATTTTTTACATGTTTTTAATACTATCTATGATGTCTCGAAATAAATAAACTTGGTTATATAAATAGACTAGCTGTGCCCGCGACTTCGTCCCCGTGGAATAGTAATTCTTCATATGGGCTTCATATTTTCCCCGTTTTTTACACATTTTCCACGTTTCTTCGCTCCTATTGGTCGCAGCGTGATGTTACATAGCCTAAAGCCTTCCTCGATAAATGGTCTATCCAACAAAAAAATATTTTTTGAATTCGGACCAGTAGTTTCTGAGATTAGCGCGTTCAAACAAACAAACAAACAAACAAACTCTTCAGCTTTATAATATTAGTATAGATACAAAGTATCTTGTATGTATTTCTTGTCTCGCCTGACGTTTTATGTTGTTGGTAATAGAATAGCGATGCTCCTGAAGGGCGCGAGCGGGGGCGGAGGGCTGGCGCCTCCGTTCCTGGCGCTCGGCATGTCCTCCTCCGAGGAGGACGAGGACCGGCTGCCGGCCAAGATACCCGACCTCGACGCGCCGCAGCCGCCCTCCGACGACGAAGGTACCCCACTTGCCCCGCTGACAGTATATGAACAGGACGGGGTACTACCGTACGCCTTTCCATTTCAAAATCCCTTCAATTAATATTTATAGAATATATACCGTCACTTTCTAAATACAAAGCTGTTTTTATGCTTATAATAGCGGTCCCGGCAAAGCAACGGTACATTAAGTAAGAATTGTCATCAGATTTTTTATTTATTTCACCGATATTTTAATAGGTATTCATATTAAATTCGGTAAGATGATAAATCCAAAAAAAAAATACTTGTATCATATAGCAATGATGGTCTTTCCGAAGCGCTAGTAGGCTCATCAAAGGTGTAGTACTTTTTTAAGTTCTATTTAAATTTAAAATCATTTGGTACCTGTAAAATTTTGATGTCTTATGACGCATGTAAAATTTTGTAAAATGTAAAATTTTGACTAAATGTTCTATTATCATCGATTGTATAATTACAATTGATATACCACTAGCACGGCCTCACGGTCATCATCAATCAATTACAGAATAATTTTATTTATGTATACGTACACGATACAGGCGTAGCCTAGTGTGGGAATCGCTGTTATTCTCAAATATGTACATAATTTATACTATGGCAAATAAACAATTTTGAATTTTTTTGAATTTTGAATATTTTTACCAGGTTCTGGCAGTGAAGATAGAGGCAGCATAGTATCTTTCAATCAAAACAAGGAGTTCGATCCGGAGCCGCTATCCGCCACGCCGTCCCCGTACCTGCAGAGAGATTTCTACCTCGAAAGCCTCAAAATTACCGTAGAGAAGGTAATTTGATAATAATATTAGTGTGACAGTATCCAATCCCTACGCAACCGACACGCACTTGGCCGGATTTTGTAACAGATAGAAAAGATACAGTTATTAATAATTTCTGAAGCTTTTCCAGTTATTACACATTGGAATCGTGCTACGATTATGGAAACTGTATAGTTTCCTAAAAGTCAGCCAATAAAATAAAATATGTTTATAGTTGTTACATTCCAATATATATACAATTATTAATAATATCCATGAATTGTCTATATAGAAAGCGAAAGAGGCCGCCCGGCGCAAGTTCCCCGCCATGGACAAGATCGGGTCGGACATCTCGTCGTCGGAGGACGAGCTGCTGACCGGCTCCGAGCCGCGCCGCTCGCCCATAGCGCCGCCGCACGCGCCGGACAACCTCGACGACGACCAGGTAACGAGGGGGACTGGGAGGACTAAGGAGGAAATGGGGAGAGGGGTACTGATTAGGTAATATAATTTTCCGTCCTCCGGCCAGAAAGCGCCAACTTTGTGGCCGCTTCGCTAAATGAAATTGCCGCTTTCTGGCTTCGTCGAACAGAAAAATATTCATCACGACTGAGCTGTCAATATTTATAATAAAAAGCCTCAGATCACATTTTTGTCAACCTCGGCTTCGCCTCGGACGACAATTACATGTGATCTGAGACATTTTTTATTTTACTGGCCTTGGTGCGTAATGTACTATAATGTGACGTGGTTGGATGGAGAACTGGACGTAGGGAAGTACGTGGGAGGGGAGAGGGGGGTAGCTGTCATCCCAAAAGTAACCTATACGTTTTGATTCTTGCAAGGGAATTGTTGTAAATTACCTTAGACATATTGTTTGTTTGTTTACGCCTGCTCCCCCCGCAACAAAATATCATTAAGCGAAGCCATCTTGCGCGTACGTGCGAACTAGGAGAAGGTGCGACGAATTAACAAAACCCGATGCAATACGGCCTATTTATTCCCTGAACCATCTCGCTTACATGTAGAAAAGTTCCACCAGAACATGTGGGGTTTGAGTTAGCTCCCTTTAGATCTAGGGTTGTCGAGGCATCGAGTTGATTCTTACGATGCGCCCTTATATATCTATTAACAAAACGTACAATATTTATTTGTTTATTTTTGTAGTGTATTAATATATTTTTTCCTGAAATAAATGTACGTTTTAGCAGATTTTTTGTATCGACTTACCTAATGCTGTGTTTGCAACAGATGTCTCTGTCGTCGCTGTCGTCGACGGAGGCCAAGATCGAGGAGCAGGTGCCGGCCGAGGCGTACTTCTACCCCGAGGCCGGCGCGCACCCGCACTACTACCAACACATGTGGCCGCCTACAGGTACTTACACCTTTTAGTTGGTAATTAACTCGCTCAGTCTATGTAAACTTATTTTGTTTAATTTTATTGTGCACAAATTTTATAATATTTATGAGTTGTGAAAAGGCAAAAAGACAATCCCTAAATAACTTAAAGAAAAAAATTGTTATTACAAAAAACATCTCACTGAAATTAATCAAATAGCATGATATTTTGTTTCTTTGTCAATTTTCTATACAATTTTTACTCGTAATCAGACGTGACGTCACGAGCACTACCGTCTACTAAACCAAATATAATTTCGGTTTATTTACCCAGTCATCATTTATATTAAAATATATATGTATATGTTTTGTTTAAATATCCATATTACAAGCTTTGTTTAGTTAGAGACCACAATTGGTTCTAAAAGTCCAAATATTAAAATGTTTATTTTTTTTGTGCAGCGTACCCGCCGCCGGGCTACGGCGCCGGCGAGCTGCCGCTGGGCTACGGCGGCGCCTTCGCGGGCGCGCCGCTGCTGCCGCACCACTACCGAGCCTATCCCGAACAGAAACCCGCGCAGGTACATAACTAGTTGTATTTTCTTTAATAAGTATTAACGTCCACTACGGTTGACATCTATACTAATATTATAAAGAGGAAACATTTGTATTTTTGTATTTTTGTATGTTTGTAATGAATAGGCTCCGAAACTACTGAACCGATTTCAAAAATTCTTTCACCTTTGGAAAGCTACATTATCCCCGAGTAACATAGGCTATATAATATCATGCTAGGTCTTATAGTTGCGGAGCAGTAACCGAAAATGTTTCAAAAACGGGGGAAAAGTATCGTTTCTGAGACCTTCCGTGGCGTGCGCTGAGCATATAAAAAAATCTTAAGTCCCCCCGTGCGAAGCCGGGACGGGCCGCTAGTCTCTAATATAAAAAGACGTGTATTTTTCGGCAGATAAATTTCTGGTGAACTATAATGGTTTCTGATGTTTTCGCGGTTATTACAAATTGCAATGAAACAAGTTTTATGGATTTAACTCTCGTATTTTATTCTATTTGTCGACGTCTTGAAGATTTACGAACGGATTTTCCGAAATTCTAACCCTAACGGGGTGAAAAGGGAGGGCAAAGATTGATGGGAAAACGTGATTAATTTAAAAATAAAAAATCAATGGAAGACGTATTTAATTTTTTTATTGAAATTCACCTCCTAACGTTGTTAAAAAGTACAAGTCGCGGGCAAAAGCTTTTTAAATATATAATTCCCATAACACTAAATTAAAATATGCATTCGTCGCCAGGAGCTGGACAACCCGTACTACCCGACGATCAACTCGGTGATCGAGCGCGTGACGGCGGAGCTGAAGGCGATCCTGAAGAAGGACTTCAACAAGAAGATGATCGAGAGCACCGCCTTCAAGAGCTTCGAGCTGTGGTGGGACGAGCAGAGCCGCGCCACCCGCGCAGCGCCCAAGAAGGAGGACGCGCAGCCGCTGCAGGTACGCACTTCATAGCTCCATATTATCATATACAATCCTAATCTAATATTATAAATAAATAAATATATTTGGACAATTCACACCAATTATCTAGTCCCATTTTAAGCAAACCTTGTGTTATGGGTACTAGACAACGGATAAATATACATAAATACATATAAGACATCCAAGACTCAGGTACAGATGCCAGTGCTCATCACATTGACATCTGCCCCTAGCGGGATTCGAACCCGAAACCTCCGGTTTCGTAGTCAGGGCCTCTGACCACTAGACCAACAGGTCGTCAAATGCAAAGTCTGTGTTTGCGCCGTACTATTATTCCCCGAGCGGCTCGGGAGACGGGGAGGGGAAACAAGCGGCAGCGGGGGGAGCAGACCACGCGTCGAAGCCGCGCCGTCTAAAACACTCGCGCAGCCACAGCGCGCGCAGCGACGCTCCTCATTTCTATTTTTTTCCTACTTTTTATAATTTAATTGGAGTCAGTATAACGCACACCTAGATCTAAATGGAGCTAACTCAAAACAGTTACTTTTTCAGGAGAGGTGAAAAACCGATTAATATGTCCATATGCACGCATGAGTTTTATGTATAGATTTATGTTTTTTATAATGAAGCTAGCAGAGTTATATTAGCTTAAATCTGTTTTAGTGTTGGGTGGGTTTTACTGGAATCCGATGGTGTGCATAACTAAAATCTTCAGGTTTTTGATTTAGCTCCCTTTAGATCTAGGTGTGCGATATAATAAATGAAGAAGGCAAACTCTTTTATTGTTCTCCCGAATAGTCTGTCTGTCTCGCTTTCACGCTAAAGCTACTGAACTACAAATTAAATTTGGAACGCAGATCGTCTAGAGACTAAAAAAGGACATTGGCTCCTTTTAATTGCGAAAAATAGGGTTAAAAAGGGTAATGAATCTTTGTATGAAATTCCACGCGGACGGAGCCGCGGGCAAAAGCTAGTATAAAATAAACATGGTCGGGTTGGTAATACTCAAAAACGGTGGGATATATCTGGTATAGAGGCAGCACATGTTACCCTTTTTCCTAAAAAAAAGGCTGTTTGTCGAGCAAGACTACGTCTGTCGGGACCTGTTTTGTTATAATGCAAAACAGTAAAGTTATACCCGTGGGTATGGAGAGCGTTCAAGTATTACGTAACGCAATTTGAGGGGAGGGGGGTCTCGTAAGTTACGATACGTGAATTGTCCAAAGATATTTGTTATTATGAACGCAATATTATTGCAGGACATATCTAACAAGAAGGAGGAGGCGGTGGACTCGATCAAGTCTATCTTGGAGTCTCGCGACATCGCGCTGGAGCTGGGCGGGCTGGGCGGGCTGGGCGGCTACGGCGCCGGGGCGGGGCTCGGGCTGCGCGCCGCCATCCCCAAGATGCCCAGCTTCCGCCGCATCCGCAAGATCCCCTCGCCCGTGCGCATGGACGACGACTCCTCCAAGCGGTTCAGCGATCAGGTGAACCAGATTTTTTCTTCTTATATATAAAAATGAATCGCAAAATGTGTTGGTAAGCGCAGAACTCGACAACGCCTGGACCAATTTGGCCAATTTTTTTTTAAATGTTCGTTGTAGTCCAAGGATGGTTCTTACGACGAGAAAAAATCGAATAATTGCCGGGAAAACCCAAAAAACAGCCCCTTTCTTTTCCCATACAAACGTTGTCTAACTAAAGTTACCTAATTTGAATTTCGAACGGGCAGGATGACGTCTGCCGGGACCGCTAGTATATATATATCTTATCTTATCATATTTACTTATATAAAATGATTTGTTGTGAATGACTAATGACTACGCGCACTGCCATAAACCGCTGATTGTAGAGATCTCAAACTTGGAGAATGTGTCCTTTGTATGACGTAGGCGTCCGATGAAAAAATGATTTTTCCAAAAGTCTACCTCCGGAGGGATTGAAAAAATGTATCGCACAACGTAATTCCTTAGTCCAATATATTTCAAATTTTGCTTCAATCATACTTTGGCAGAATAATTACGGCTTTAAGCAAGAGCAAAACTATACAATAGAATTATTCAAATGAATTTCCTAATAGGGTTAAAAATAAGACGAAGTCGCGGGTAAAAGCTAGTGTTTTATGTTTGTGTGGTGTCGTGTCGTGTCCAGGAGGAGATGGTGCAGAACTCGGACGAGGAGAAGGAGGCGCCGTGCAGCCCGCGCGCGCTGGCGGGGCCGCGCTCCTACCTGGCGCGCAGCCGCCGCCGGCACTCCTCCTCTACCGCCCGGTAACCATACCTTATTACTATACGCACAGAGTACATTTTACTATGACACAAGTACACCTAAAAATAGTATGTACGGTGACACTTTAGTACATATAAAAGGTTATGAGTATAGTCAGAAAGGTAGAGTTATCTTTGAAGAAATATCTTTTAGTTCATGTTGATGAAATTTTAAGTTTATTAAAAAAACTTGAAATTTTTTGACAAACTAAGGTTTATATCATAAATAACAATAGTAATTAAAAAGAAATTTAAATAGTGAGCTCATACTATCAGAAGAAAATAATATGATTGGAAATTAAATATGATGTGTTCAATTATAATTCGCCAATCAAAACTTTTCTATATAAATATATATCTATTTACAATTTACACCAATTGATATAGCCACAAACTAAGCAAAGTGAATACTATAGTTAAGTACTAGACAATAGATAAACTTTGCCGGGCAGGATGGATAAGTTATGTCTGTATATGTATCATCTCACCATGTCCCCGGATTCCGGGGACATGGTGAGATGGATGGTACGATGTAGTAACACTATAAGTATTGACTGCTACTATTATAATATATTTATTTCATAAAACACAAGGCTTATATACTATATCGAGACAGCGCATATCGCTGCTCGATCTATCTACTACGTGATTTACGTGACTGTGTGGAATGCGCTGACAGGGCCGCCACACAAACTCTCAACCTCCCCTAGACATCCCTAAAACTACGAACTCACTTATGACTTGCGACATCTAGCGAATAGTCCAATCAATAGCCTCAACACCCCATTATGGACTTATACTACGGTACTCTATACCTAACAACTATTATATTTGCAGGTCGTCGTCATCGTCGTCGTCGTCGTCATCGTCGTCGTCGTCGTCGGAGCCGGAGCCGGAGCCGAAGGGCGCGGCGCCGCGGCTCTACTCCGACACCGACGACTCGGAGCTCGACGAGGCTGAAGTCAATGTAAGATTACTCATTATAGTACACTAGCTTCTGCCCGCGACTTTGTCCGCGTGGAACTCCTCCTTTTTTGCAGTTGGTTAAAAAGTAGACTATGTCCTTTCTCAGGCTCCAGACTTTCTTTGTACCAAATTTCATTTAAATCGGTCCAGTAGTTTTAGCGTGAAAGCGTAACAGACAGACAGACAAACAGAGTTACTTTCGCATTTATAATATTAGTTAGGATTACGCACCTAGGCCAGTAAAATAAAAAATGTCTCAGGTCACATGTAATTGTCGTCCGAGGCGAAGCCGAAGTTGACAAAAATGTGATCTGAGGCTTTTTTATTTACTGGCCGAGGTCAGTATACTATTTTTCTGTTCGACGAAGCCAGAAAGCGGCAATTTCATTTAGCGCAGCGGCCACAAAGTTGGCGCTTTCTGGTCAGAGGACAGAAAAGTCATTTATTTGTCGATTATCATAAAGTCACAAAGCTCCCTTATCTTTGTCCCCTAATACTATTGACGTTATCACAATGAACATCTTCTAGCCTGAACGGCTGAACTGATGTTATTGATTTTTGGTATATACAAGGAACACAAACTATATGTTCCTTATGCGATAGTTTTTTATACAGACCAAGTCTTACTCATGCTCAAGCATGCCGTAACTTATTTTTCTGTCCTCCGGCCAGAAAGCGCTAACTTTCCGGCCGCTGCGCTAAATGAAGTTGCCGCTTTCTGGCTTCGTCGAACAGAAAAATAGTATACTGACCTCGGCCAGTAAATAAAAAAGCCTCAGATCACATTTTTGTCAACCTCGGCTTCGCCTCGGACGACAATTACATGTGGTCTGGACATTTTTTATTTTACTGGCCTCGGTGTGTAATGTACCTACTATTATAGATTTTAAATTACTACATAACAGTAAGATAGAATAACAAATCGCAAATTAAAGACTTCCTAAACAAATTAACAATATTCAATGTATGTATTGTATATACATGAGTTTGTATGTTTATAGTTCAAGGTGGTCTCCAATAAGGAGAGGTTACGGAGGGTGTATTCCTCATCGTCAGACAGCGAGGAGGAACAGAGGAGAAGAGGTATTTATTCATTTCAATACTTAAACAACTGTCTATTGTTAACGTCAAAAAATAGAAGTTTGTTATAATAAATTTGTCTTAAATATAATACATATATGTTTAACGTCACTGTTGTACGTCGTTTCTATATTTTGTTACATCCAACGCGTCATAAAATTACATAAACTCTGTAAAATATAGTTAATCGTAATTGTAAATTCTTTAACGACAGATAGTGGCAAATTATCGATCTTATTATCAAATCTATAACCAAGTCGATTCGTCCATTTTGTCTATACTAACATAATAAAAAGGAAAGGTTTGTTTGTTTAGATTCAATAGGCCCCAAAACGGCTGGACCGATTTGAAAGATTCTTCAACTGTTGGGAAGCTATGTTCACCCTGAGTAACATAGGCTATAAATATTTTGCAAAAATATAAGAGGGATCCGTGCGAAGCCGGGGCGAACCGCTAGTCGTTTCAAACAAACAAACACACTTTTCCTCTTTATTATATTAGTATAGATATATAAAATATTATTACTTGTCAATAGAAAAGACGCCGATCCCCCCCGTGGAAGCATCAGACGAGAGGCTCGGCTCGCCCATACTGTCGCCCGAGGAGCCGCGCGACCTGCTGCTGGACCGCGTGTACTCGGACTCGGAGGAGGAGCGGGAGTACCAGGTAAACACGACTCTACGCTACTTGTACAAGGTTGAATATTGAATGGCAAGTCTATACTGGCGCCCGAGGAACAGCGTGCCTTGCTACTGGACTGATAGTCAAGAATCGAGGTAACCAGGTTATATTGATTTCAACTCTACACTAGTTGCGTAAGGTTGAATATTGGATGGCAAGTCCATACTGTCGTTTGAGAAACCGCGCGACTTGCTACGAGACTGATAATCAAGACTTAAAGAATCCAGGTTATAATAATATGCTAGTAGTTCTGATCTCTACCCTACTTAAGTTGTATAAGGTCGAATATTAAATGTCTGCAGGCTTACGTAAACGGTGACTTAAAAACCAGGTTATATGCCAGTAGATCTCAACCCTATTCTACTTGTATAAGGTCGAATATTGTATATCCGCAAGCTTATGTAAATGTTAGTTAGATACAATAGGTATTAAGTTACTAGCAAAGAGCTCTAGTTGTCCCTTGAATTAGGTCCTTATGTACTTATTGTGTGTGACAGGAGCGGCGGCGGCGCAACACGGAGTACATGGAGCAGATCGAGCGCGAGTTCATCGAGGAGCAGCGGCTCAACTCGCACACAGCCCCCGCCGCCGCGCCCGAGCCGGCCCCGCCGGACAGGTAACGACATTTAAAAACACGAAAACAGCTTTTAAATTTACAAACAAATTAAATGAACATAACTAAAGTTTATTGTACACTAGCTTCTGCCCGCGACTTCGTCTGCGTGGAACTCCTCCTTTTTTGCAGTCGGTTAAAAAGTAGCCTATGTCCTTTCTCAGGCTCCAGACTTTCTTTGTACCAAATTTCATTTAAATCGGTCCAGTAGTTTTAGCGTGAAAGCGTAACAGACATACAGACAGACAGAGTTACTTTCGCATTTATAATATTAGTAGGGATAAAAAAACATAAGTAGCGCTGTACCTATACATTAAACAAAAATAAAGGTTTTACAGAAAAGAAAATTTGGGCGTGTCAGATTTATAACTCCTAACTAAGATAAATAATACTAATGTCAACCTGATATTTTTATATACCTATATTTTATTACAAACCTTTGCCCGCGATTCCGTCTGAGTGGATTTTCTTACAACATTTCATCCCCGCTTTTAACCCCTTACAAACCTTTTTCGCAAAAAGTAGCCTATGTCCTTTCACAGGCTCTTTAGTAGTTTTAACGTGAATGCGACACAGACAGACAGAATAACTTTGTCATTTATAATATTAGTCAGGATGTAGGTATTCACTATTATAAAAAAAAACATGTATTTTTACGCCACTAGCACGCCCGAGACCAAAACGGAAGACCTTCGAGCGAGTCCGATCAAGAACCATCTCAAAACACCGGAGAAGAAACAAGAAGTGGAGGACGGAGAGATCACGTCGGAGGAGGAGAACCTGCAGGCGAGGCGGAAGAAGGAGAAGAGGGAGAGGAAGAAGAAGAACGAGAAGAGGGTCGAGAAGAGACAGAGGGTGGTCTCGGTGTCCGTCAGCGAGCAGAGCAACGCCGAGTCCGCGGTCAGCGTCAACGGGGTTAAAGATGTAAGTATTGTCATAATATAGTAACTTACTTACGTCATGGGCTATGAGGTAGACCAATGTAGTATTAGTGCGGGTAGACTCATACAAATTCAATTACTATAGTGATATAGTTTTTAAATACACTTACCTAATAGATCATTTCTATCTTTCTCGGAAGAAATGCACACTGTTTTAATTATTTGTCAGAAATATGTTTTTCGAGATGTTAAAAAAGAACCTAAAATTATCTAAAACGGTCCATTGTTGGTTACTTATCTATTCACTATGTACTACTGTATGAAGTAACCAGCAAAGTAACGTTAACTATGATTTAAAGAAAATTGGTCATAGTATAATTGCGTACGCAATGGAAATATCAGACTTATATGACACTACATATTATACAAAAGTATGTTACACCTAGGACGCATTCCACTTAATGCCC
Source organism: Polylopha cassiicola (assembly GCA_038024825.1). Lineage (NCBI taxonomy): Eukaryota > Metazoa > Arthropoda > Insecta > Lepidoptera > Tortricidae > Polylopha > Polylopha cassiicola. The sequence continues at coordinate 1,644,120 of CP149062.1, forward strand.
ATCGATTACGACCGCTAAAATTGCCTATCGTAAAAACGTCGCTGGCGTTGTCGGCGAATGTTATACATGGAACGCACATCGTGAGCGACGAGAGCCCATACTGACCCACGAATATTTTGTGGGTGAAGCGGGAGCAATGTGTACCTACAGTGACGTCATCTATGATGTCGAGCGATCGCTCGCGACGACCATGGGTCTTAGGTGGAACGATACAGTTAATCACAGTGTTACGATAGTTGCGGGCGTATAGTGGAACCCCTAAAGGTGTATTTTGTACGGGAAAGACTAAAATAATTGATTATCTGTTTCGCAGACGGGCGGCAAGGTGTCGTCGTCGTCGTCGCCGGAGTCGCAGGCGTCGCAGGCGTCGCAAGCCTCGCAGGTGGCCCTCGACCACTCCTACTGCCGCCCGCCAGCCGCCACCAACCATCTGCAGCACGACCACGGTAGGCACCTACTCTACATCCATAGAACATAACAACACTTCACTACTCACTACCTTATACCATCACCACACACAATTTTAGTATGTTGTTAGACATGTCACCAGGACCCCGCAACACCTGGGAGACAATCTCTCCAGTTATGACGTCATCAAGATGGCCCCCGCCGCGATTTACAAAGCTAAAAACTGTAAAGAAAAGAAAACTGTAAAATAATGAGCGTATAACGCAGTTTGATTTTTTAAATTCTGTCAATAATTGCTAAAGTATAAAAAATAAAAGCCTTATACCTTAAAAACTAAAAGCGCGCGAATCCGCGCATTGTCTGGATTGTACGTTAGAGATAGACTACCAATTTTCACTGAATATATTTTTTTGTATTTCAAGAATATAATATAAGTATATATTTATTATATAGGTACGTTACAATGCAAATTACTTCGCGACGCTTAGCGATTTGGCAATCATAAGGTGACAAAATGTTTTAAAATCCAGGTTACACGTGGATGGCCGAGCCGGAAGTACTGTCTCCGCCCGCGGCGCCGCCCGCCAAGGAGACCAAGCGGCCGTACAAGAGGAAACACGAGACCAAAAAGCTAGCAGAAATACAGAACAAGTCAGTATTTGTTTATTTTATTATTGTCATAAATTTTATAAAAATCTTGTCAAAAAGGGAAAGCTTCTAGCTTCAATAAATTATCTACAGCTGTATGAATGTTGCATAAGGATTTTCTTCCTTTAATTCAAGTTATATTGAAATTGCGTGCTGCACTTTTTATCACGAGACTATTTTTTTTTTCCATAATAATAATTTAAAAAAATGGAATAGACAACAGATAAACATACCTAATACATACAAGACTCGGATATATATGCTCATGTCACTAACATCTGCCGCTAGCGGTATTCAAACCCTCAACACTGAACTCTAAAACACTCATACAATCCCTCAGGCTCCACGACGCGCGCGTAGAAGACTTCGACCACCCGCCGTCCACCGTCACATTTAAACCGCGCGACATAATGGCGGAGATGCAAGTGATGTACGAGTTCCTCACGCGCGGCATCGACCGCGAGGACGTCGAGAATCTGCGGCGAGCGTACGAGGCGCTGCTAGCGGAGGACGCGCAGGGATACTGGCTCAACGACACGCACTGGGTCGACCACCCACCCACGGACGTGTGCTACAGCCCCCCCAAGAAGAAGTCCAAGCGGCACAATAATATATATGAGGACTTACAGGTAAGGGCATTGAACAGGGAGATATAATACGATACATGGAATTGGTTATGTACCTGGAGTAAGCTAAAGGAGGTACAAAAGATTCCAATGGGTCGAAGTGCATCCGAAAAGACCCCATTAATAAGATAAGATATTATTATGATACAGGCAAGGGGGTAACGGAGGTTCAATAATATATATGAGGATTTGCAGGTGAATTGGCTAGGGATTTTTGTGAATTGAAGGGTTAAACGGGGGTTGGAAGTTAGTGTGTAACTTTACCGTTTTTGAAGTTGTTCGAATGAGATTCAGTATAGAAGTTGTTTATCGAAAGTGAGGAGACACATGTAAAATATTTTATCTAAAATCATCCCCCAAGTAGGTATGTATGAAAGTTGTATGATTTTTAAAGCTATTTCAATAAAATTTTGCATTGCATGTTCTTAATTGAAAGTCGTAAAACACGTATATTTTTTTTCCATAATCATCCCTTGAGCGGGTAGAAAGGGAGGTATGAAGTTAGTATGAAAGTTGCGTACGAAGTCGCAGGTGGCCGCTATTAAAACTCCGCATCCTCCGCTCCGCACAGGGTCACTCGAGCGGGTCCGCGCGCACGGAGGGCTACTACAAGATGGACGCGCGGCTGAAGTCCAAGTACAAGTACCACCACGGGCTGGACGCCGCCGCCGCCGCCGCCGCGCTCTCCGCGCCCGCCGACGACAAGAAGATCGCGCGCCTGCAGCACATGTCCCGCGAGGCGCGCTCCAACCAGCGCCGCCTGCTCACCGCCTTCGGTACGCCGCCACGCGCACACGCAAACACACGCACACGCACACACACACGCGCACACGCACACACCCGCGCGCATCAAACCGAACCTTGAGCGAACAAAACTTCGGTCGGACACTACCAAAAACCTAAGTGTACTTCGCTATGAAAATTTACAAGTTTCTAAATTTACCCAGTTTCGGCAATTTGCAGTCACAGTAAGTTAATTTCAAAATTTACTTCAATTTTCATACTGATTTAATTTCTATTAATACAGGCACAGATACGGACTCTGACCTGCTGAAGTTCAACCAGCTGAAATTCAGGAAGAAGCAGTTGAAGTTCGCCAAGTCCGGCATCCACGACTGGGGACTGTTCGCGCAGGTAAGCTTATTTATTTACAAACACACTCGTAATGGGGCATTAAAACGTTTAGTTCACATTATCGCATGTTTAATTATAAATGCCGATTGGTTACACTATATTAGAAATTTATGGTAATAAAATTGGACGGAAACTATTAAATGTATTAAACAATGTTGTATGGAACTCGCGTCTAACAATTAGGTAGGTAAGTATGTGACAATTTGCAAATATTGGTATTAAGAATGTTGTAAATCAAATTTTAAAAAGATTTAGCTGTTTTATTGGTATTGATGGTGAGATGGTGTGCATAACTCAAAAATTTAGGTTTTCGAGTTCGCCTCCGTTGAATTTATAAGACGTATATTAAATAATTTTCATATAACAAGTGTTTAAATTGTAGGTAATTATATAAGTTAAATGTAACATGTGTCAAATACGCAATTGAAAATAGATAACGAAGACTTGTTATGGCTTATTTTGTGCTAAGTCTTCCTAAAAAAATAAAATAAACTAAATAAAATATCACAATATATGTATTGTCCAGGAGCCAATAGCAGCTGACGAGATGGTGATAGAGTACGTCGGTCAGATGATCCGGCCGATAGTGGCGGACGTGCGCGAGGCGCAGTACGAGGCGACCGGCATCGGGTCCTCGTACCTGTTCCGCATAGACCTCGAGGCGATCATCGACGCCACCAAGTGCGGCAACCTGGCGCGGTTCATCAACCACAGCTGCAATGTGAGTGATAACCAATACATTGTATATGAATTGTTTTAGGTTCAATTTTACTGACTGTATTATGAATAAGATAGGTTGACTTATGTACGCCGTTTTGCTTGCTTAAGCATACGTTCCGTCGATTATCATTTTATCACATTTAAAAAAAATAATTGTGCAACATAAGCGTTACGGTGTTAGTAATTAAATACAAATACTAGCTGACCCGGCGAACCTTGTACCGCCATACAGGGTATGGTCGTGTAAGGGTGAAAATTTGGAATTATGTAGGTATGCATTTTTTAATGCTGATGAATCATGATGAAAAAATAAAAACAAAAAAGTAAAAAGAAAAAATTTGCCGTGGATCACGTTTAGGGTAAAATAGATGTTATACGATTTTCAGACCTACCTGATATGCTCACAAAATTTCATAAAAATCGATCCAGCAGTTTCGGAGAAGTTTGGCAACAAACACCGCAACACGAAAATATTATAATAATATATTAGATTACACATCGTTGAGGAACATGAAGAATACCTACTTATTGACTATACATTCCCTCCGTTAATATTCTTGTAATGAGTACAATATACTTTTAAGCAACATTTTTATTTAAACCTGTTCAAAAAATAGGGGAATGTTCCATTTCACCCATTTTTTTCACAAATATAACATTATTTAATTTACAGCCCAACTGTTACGCGAAGATAATAACGATAGAGTCTCAGAAGAAGATCGTTATATACTCCAAGCAGCCGATCGGCGTCGATGAAGAGATTACCTACGACTATAAGTTCCCCCTCGAGGACGAGAAGATCCCCTGTCTGTGCGGCGCGCCGCAGTGCCGCGGCTTCCTCAACTGAACATGGTTCTACAAAATGTTTCTATATTATCACAAATTGTCATTTGGTCACACTTATTTTCTTTGTACGGGCTATCTTCGGTGTCTATAAAGGTGATTAATATGCTTGAAATCATAATATAGTATTTCTGCGGGTCTTCGAGCATTCGAGACGCTGTCATTGTAGTCTACGTTTAATTTTATTGTTTTAAAAGCAAAAATAATTAGCTACTATTGGAATGTGTAAACGAGTTTAACGAACGAGAGGATTTCTTATACACTCTTGCTCGCCAGCTTTAATTAAATATTTCTTTTAAAGGAATTCTATATTAATGAAGTACCAACAACGCGAAAATTAAACAATTTATTACATTTTTGAAATCACCTATTCACCAAATATTTCTTAAAAATCAAAACGTACAGACGTAGTTTCTCATTATATTTACAACATATCCAAAAATTATAAAAATCTAACTATATTTACTGGGTGTAAAACGTTATCGCCTTTTGTATGAAAATTAACAGGTTCACAATCCTCTTAAGAGGCGGCCGAATTGTCTGTAATTCTTTGTTAGCTCGTATTCGCTTTGATATTTAAAAAGGCGATTTATTTTGAAAATTAGTGTGGCCAAATAAAAATAATATATTTATTTGATCACAAGTGTTTTGCCGTGGAACACGTTCAGTACGTTCTAGACAGGCGGCTCGCGAAAGATTGTTCCTGCTCTACGCCTTATTTTATAAAAGGCGGTGTGGCGTTACAAGTAGGTTGACGTACTTATTGAATGTATAAAATTGAAACTGCCCAAGTATGGTTTAAAGATTCTGGCGCTGATTCACTAAAAGTTTGTCTGACAGATGCTTTCTCGCGCATAAAAAGCCTTTGCTGGCAAGGTTGTAACGATTAGGTCCTTCGGATTATTTTTAGTAAATGTTTAAAATGATCTGTTTTCTTCGTAAAATTTAACAACCATAAATGTTTTATTGAGTTTGAATTCAGCAGAAAATATTTTTAACATTAAATTTTTATGCAACGGTTTTCTATTAGTCAATGTTATTCAATTTGTCTGCAAGTCTGAAACTCAGTTTAATCCACTTTTTAAAATGTATGAAACTTGAGGCACGTGAGATTTTAGATTTAAAATGTTTTAATGACAATTTCTGTAAGTACATAAGACTGATATGGATACTGAAAAAAATATATAATTACTTTGTTTAATATAATAACACCGTTAAGGTATGGATTTTTGTTTATCTAGCTATAAAATAACTCCCACAATTTTTAAGATTTTCGAATTCCATATAATTATGCTTAATTTTCTAAAATCTCACACATAAGTTTCGACGCCACACCGCCAAGATTCGTACATGATATCTACGGCAATAATATAACATAGTTATGTTGTAGTGGTAGCGAGCCGCCTCTCTCCGAGCGGTTTACGAAGCTGCCTCAACAATTAAGAATTTTATAGTCCTTTTTTGTAAAAAGTAATATGATATATGGACCGTGTTAAACGTTCGTGTGTCAACCCACAAAAAATCGGGTTTTGAGTTATGAATGCAGTTTTATTAAATAGATCATGAGGAATACGGCAGTGCAATCCATTTTGTTAAAAAAAAATCGTAGAATATTCTAGAGCACAAAATTGGTTATTGCTTTTTTCCTATGTCAGATTTGTATTTTTGCATTAATGTGTTAAGCCACATATAACACATTATTGCTTATTTCCCATGTCAGATTTGTATTTTGCATTAATGTGTTAAGCCATATACCTATCACATTAATGCAAAATTCTAATTTGTTGTTTTAAAACGAATAGGTACCTATACATATTATGCACTAATTTTTAGAAAATGTAATAAAATAAACAACTAACGCATTAAAACTTTAATGTAAATACTTATTTATTTCAAGTTTTTATTGTTGTATAACATGTATCAAATAACATTATAAGTTCTGCTAAAAATGAGAAATAGGTACAAGTTAACACTAACTTATTTTTTTATTACTTATTATTATTTTTATCATATTAAATAAAATATTTTAGAGTTCCGTATCTAAAAGGAATAAAAATTAACCCTTACAGGATTACTTTGTTGTCTGTGTGATCCTTTACCTCAGTAACGCGTGGAGGTAGGTATCAAACGAAAATTCATAGTAATATCAAATACTCAGGACTACCGTCCCTTGAAATTGTAACATAATTACAAAAACTCGCCGACGCAATCAAAAGAGCCGCCGTTTATGCATAGATACAAACGTCATTAGATTTAAACGTGTGTGATAAAAATTAGAATATTATAATAAATAATAATATTAAAGAATGTACGAATTGTAGCCACAATTTATCAACTCTTCGAAAAATGGTTTTTAGGTGGTTTATTAACTTTTTAGGTACGGAAGTATATATTATTGGTTTAATTCAATATGATAAAATAATAATAATAAATCAATTTGGTTGAGCTTTTAAGTAATTGAAATAATATAAGTGTTAACTTGTTGTACCTATTTCTCATTTTTAGCAGAACTTGTAATGTTATTTAAAACATGTTATAACAATAAAAACTAAATAAATAAGTACTTAAATTAAAGTTTTAATACGTTAGTTGTTTATTATTTTACATTTTCAAAAAAATAGTGTAAAATATATTCATTATAAAAGAACAAATTAGAATTTTGCATAGTGTTATGTGGCTTAGCACATAAATGCTAAATGTAATAAACCTTATAGCCGATAAGCATTAACCATTTTTCTGCATTTTCTATTTAATTATGAATTTATTGAAATAAATACATTTATATCTTTAATCTATGCACTTCAACAAAAAAAATGATACCACATAACAATATTTTTTTGCTTAAAATAAGCGGAAAAAGAAGAATGTTCTCAAAAAACTTTAAGCGCCGATATCTCAAAACTAGCTTGGTGTGGGTTGAAACACTAATGCTAAACACGGACCATATGTGTGATGCATGAATCTGAATTCCCCTTGTATCTAATGCGATGCAGTGCATTATGTAATTATATTAATTATTGTAAAATAAGACGCTATTTGACTGAGCCTCAAATAATTCTAGTGATGAACGAGTGCTGTACATTATTTGTGAATAATCTGCTGTATTGTCGGGTATGTAGTACATTTTACAAGTACATATTTAATCGAGTTGCGAAAGAATCGGAACGTTGTAAGTGTTGTGTTATTATAAATGTGAAATCATAAGACTTGTGAGTAGTTCTTTCGTGGATGTCTCATAATCGAATACTTGGATATAGTGAACTTGCGGGTCCCTAGTTGCACTTCATGTAATGTAAATGTTTAAGATTGTAAATAAAGATTTCAACAATTTTACTGTGTGTTCCTCATTTATACAGCGACCAAAAAGCGCGTATATTGTTAGATTTTTAAGCGTAGACAAACTAAAAATAGACATTTGTATTATCTTGGGCGCGCGCAAAATAGTGATAGTGGGCAATACGTTAGGGAACAAGAGAGACATTTAATTTTGTATGCCCTTGGGCAGCTGCTAAAGTGATACCCGAAATTCTCTCTTAGGCTCCCATAATCAGTCAGATTGGTATAAAAAAAATAAATCGCACGTTTTGCCTTTACTAGAATAGAGTGACATCAGAAATATTTTGCTACTCTATTTTAGACTCTAGTCTGCACATTTTAAATTTGAATTCACATTTCTACTTGTCGTACTTTAAAAAAGCTGTTAAGGGTTTGAAATATTAAATAAAATTATGGAACGTTCGATGGATATGTTGTTTTCCCAGTCATTATTGTTTTAAGTCACCAAATTTACATTCACTACTTTGGATGAGTTGCAAATAAAACATACATATATATGTATCAAAATATATATTATATTTAACAGATCGTTGAAGAACGAGAGTAACAAATATCTCTTAAAATTATTGCCATACATACATAATTATAAATTATAGCTAGCATACTAATGTCAATTATAAAATCACAGTACGTTAATATTAATATTATTCATTTACTGTTGCGGCAAGTACTGAGCAAAACCATTGTTATTCCGGATACATTCAAATTCTATCGAGTGTCAAAATTATACAAAAATTAAGTACAAAATATTGAACGGCTGTACTAAAAACAAACCAAATACTTATTTTTCACTCAAAAACAAAACAACAAAACTTCCAAAATAAATATTCCTACCTAATCGAATACATTTAAGTACTAACAGCTACTTCCAAATTATAATACTAATAGCAAAATAAACACTAAACAAAATTCCTGCTTAATAACATATAGTTGCAATACTGACCGTAATCTACATATTTGTGTACATTAAACACGATTCTAGTAATAAAATAATGTTGAGCCTTTCAAAGTAGATAACTAAAACTCGACGTGATACAAAAATACTAGTATACTACTCGATTATACAATGCTTCCTAAATTACCTAATCTGTAAGAGGAACGTAAAATCCCAAGGAAAAAGGACAAGTCTATTTACCTAATAATCAGTATTCTCTTCTCTATGACACGATTGATCGAACTTAATTGCGTATTCATTCGAAGCGAACTTGTCTCGCGAACATCTCGGCGCACAGGTCGGCGGCGCCGCGCTCGCTGCTCGTCTCCGAGTCCGAGTCGAACTCCGACGTCATCGCCGGGGACCTCCGGCCGGCCGACGCGCGCTTCAAACCCACCTCCGTGGTCAATATCTCCTTTATAACGTCGTCCCGCGTCTGCGCATTCGAGAAATGTGCGTCTCTATGATTTTTTGTGCGAAACTGTTGCGCTTTCTGTCTAATATCCGCTAGGAACCCCGTCGTCACCTCCACGCTCTCGTGCGACAGATCGTGGTTGGAGACGTCCGTCAGAGATCTCGCCAGATCACTCGACGAGCCTCTCACGTCCGAAACCGTCTCGAGGGACTCTATGGAAGCGCCGATACTCCTAAACGCGGCCATGCCCTCGACGACCGAAACGACGTATTTGTCGGCCTGCTTCGAGCTGATTATGATGCCGTTGGGAGCGACGCCTAGCAAACGGGGCTCGGTCAGGTTCAATTTGAAAACCTCCGGCGTGTAACACTCCGAGGCGGTGGAGGCGAGGGAGGTCGCGTCGCAGGTGCACGGCGGCGACCGGTAAGCCTCGTCGTTAATGAATACTATGGTCACTCGGTCCTCGCCCACGATGTACAGGAAGGGGTGGACGAACTCGAACCGGTTCGCGGCGGAGCTCCACCGGGGGTCCTCCGTGCGCGTGCGGCGGCCGCGCGCGTCCACGAACACGCCGCACTCCGCGTAGCAGAGCAGGATCTCCACCGGGTCGGGTTTTATAAGGAGGATGGCTCGCGGCGGGGAGTGTCTCCTGGCGGCGGCGGCGACCGTGGGGTCGTCGGTGGCGAAGGCCTCGAGCGCGCCGGAGGGCAGGTCGATCTTGAGCGGCTTCTCGCCGGCGATGTAGAGCGCGCGCGGAGTGAGCAGCAGGCCGCCGGGCGCGCGGTCCACGGTGAGCGCGCGCTGCGGGCGGAACAGCGCCGCGCCCGCGTCGTAGCGCAGCGCCGCCACGCGCCGCCCGCACGACACCGCCGCGCAGATGCCGCCCTCAGACACCTCGCCGATCACAGACTGAAAATAACATTTTGAACGTTTATTGTACAAATTTCTTTCTATCGATTATATAATTCTTAAATATTTAATTAGATGTTACAAAATTAGATAATGTAGATCGATGGTGTGAAAAAATTAAGTGCATACCGAAGTAGGTTAACATTAATAGAGCTTAGTATTATTTGCACGCTAAATATTGACATAATATTAGTAAGTCGTGTAATGGGCAAAGAGTATTACGTTCAGATTACTAAAAATAGAATTTTAATGGACTATCAATAAACGAGGTGGGTATTGTCAACAATCACACGAGAAAAATCATACTTTAACTAAATGCGGCGGGGTGGCGTCCGGTAATTCGACCCTGGTGACGGTGAGGGCCGGCTTGAGAGCCCCGGCGCGGCGCAGCGCCGAGGCCAGCGCCGGCGCCGCGCCCTGCAGCAGCGCGCCGCCGCACACCAGCAGGACACGCCCCCCGCCCACCAGCGCCGCGCTCGATACGCTCGACACGGCCCCCGCGCCGCGGGGGGAGCCTTCCAGCTCCAGGCGGATGACGCCGCGGGTCGAGTGCAGACCGTCCTCGCAACCTGGAGATAAATATGTCAATTTGTAGAAAGAGATATGCTAGGACCGACGTAAGGCATTAAACTAATTCTTACTCGTGAAAGCGTCCATGTTATTATTTCGAATATCTCTATATTAGTCGAGTGTATCTATAAAGAATCAAAATCTTTATCAATATTAGGTCTGTCTGACAATCTGCATAAGCAATTTTTATCTTACCTATAGCCACTAGATCGGGAGCGACATATAGCGCGGTGGCGGGCTCGGCGGCGTGCTCGGCGAGCGGCGCCGGACTGTACCCCGCCGGCGCGGCCCGGCCCGGCCCCGCCCCCGGCCCCGCCCCCGCGGCCGGCAGCCGCGACAGCCAGTACGAGCGCGTCGCCATGTCGCCGCACACCGCCGCCGCCTCGCCATGATCCGAATCCTCGAATTTTATCTAAGAACAAGTCAACATAACTTATTTATTGAAATTTCTGTAATAACCAAGTATAGTGTCGTAACTAAACAAATATGAAAATCTTTAAATTGACTGTGTTTAATTAAATAATATACATATACAAGTATACTAACAGTGAAGGCTTTGCAGGCCTCGTCGTGCGGCAGGCCCTCCGCGGCGGCGCTCACGAGGCGCGCGCGGAGCACCCTGTCCCCGCTGTGCAGCTGCAGGGCTCCGTCGCCGGCCCCGGCCTCCGCCCCCGCGCACAGGCGCGCCCGCATGCGCTCGCGGCGACCGTCTCGCCTAAAAACCACATATATATATATATCATATCTGGGCCCAGGAATATAGGATTCAATTTTATCCATGAACGGTGTCTATGTCATCTAATTTATATATTTAACTGTGTCACGTGGTTTCACCTTTACAGAATGCAATTATGCTCAGGATAAAAATAATAGCCTGTGTTCTTAGTTATAGTCTAGGTCTATAGCAAAATTCATCAAAATCCGGTGGTTACGCCTGAAAGCGTAATAAACGAACAAACCTAAATATAGTTATCTTTAAATAGTTATCTCACCATACAATCTGCAGAAACGTGTCTTGGTCCGTCGCCCGCGCCGCGTCCGGCGTGTCGATGCTTTTGATTCTGACAAATTTAATATAAACATTTTAGTATTCCATGTAACAAACCTCTCTTAGGTGGCTGTCCAATTATAGAAATATATTTTAAACATTTTAAGGCAGATTTTCTTCATTATTTTAATCTCCATAAGAGATAGAGAGAATCTAAGTTATTTTTTGCTCTTTGGTAAGTGCATTAAACAGGATCGTAATATTTAAATCTATAACAAATTTTTTATTTACCAATCATTGTAGTTTATTAATACAGAAATCCAAAAATATTATAATATAGTATATATGACTTATATACTATATCGAGACAGCGCAAATCGCTGCTCGATCTATCTATGTTACGTGATCTACGTGACTGTGGCAATCTGCTGACAGGGCCGCCACAACAATAAACCAATACTTACCCATTAGACACTGGTTTGATTTTCTCTCGTCTCGGAGTGGGCGGGAAACTGCAGAAAAAAAATATGATTTTTAACAATATATACGTATGTACTCATTTACATATTTTAATATTTATATGTTTTTTTTTGTTATTGTATGTACTCACTTAGTGTCGATGGTGGTATTACTGGAGGCGAGTCTAGCTCGGAGACGCTCCACCTCTTCCTTTAGCTCTCTGTAAATATACATGATTTTCCACATTTATATAAATAAAAAAAATATAATATTTTATAATTATTAATTAGTAAGGGATGTGATATATATTAATATATCTTGACACGAACATGAGCTCATAATTTTCAGAATTCGTGCCGTTATACATATATCGCGCACCTAGATCTAAAGGGAGCTAACTCAAAAATCTGAAGATTTTAATTAAACACACGCTAAAAGAAAGAATCTGATTCGTTACAACAATTTCGCCTCTCCCGAAAAAAGTTACTTTTTTTGAGTTAGCTCCTTTTAGATCTAGGGGTGCGATATTAGAATTGGGATTCACTATGTTGTCTTTAAAATTTGCTCAAGAACAAACACTGTAATACAATATAAAAGTTCTGATGAGTGAAATGAGACCAGGTCGTAACACTACGTACTGTTAATTAATAATTATTTATTTAATCAAAGACAAGACTTCTATACTATCGCTGCTTCTCTAGAATAGTGTCACAACTCGAAATAATTTGTTACTCCATTTAAGATTGTAAACCGTCGCATATAAAATTCAATTCAAAATGGTGATGCATTTCGAGTTGTGACAGTATTCTAGAAAAGCAGCGCTATATTGAGACAGCGCAAATCGCTGCTCGATCTATCTGGTACGTGGGTTACGTGACTGTGGCATGCTGTGGCGGAATGTGGTGACAGGGCCGCCACAGTAAGTTTGTTATTATGATAGATATTATTGTTATCGTGAGTGTACCGGTTGGCGCGGCGCAGCGGCGGGGAGGCGTGCGCGCGGCGCGCGGCGCGGCCGAACAGCTTGTTGCTCAGCGAACACTTCTTGCGCCCCGCCTCCTCCACCTTCGCCTGAGCACACACAAACACATCTTAACTCTAAACATAGCTCAATAATTATACAATCTGTGTCACTTCACACTTTAGACGCAACCATAAAATAGCTAGGCCTGCTATCTACGTCTACGCCCGTAGGTGTCTTTTCTCGGAGCTACATAAATATTTACAATATTTCATAAGTTGATTGTCTTAATTTTTTAAGGAAATTTTTCGGTGACCCGTTTGTAATTATTGCTGGATAAATCGTACTTAATAAGTATTATTACTTATTATGTTCTTAAATATAACTTTAAGACGAGATTGACGGCCTTTCATAGGCTCGAAAATCCACACTACTGTTAATTCTGTAGTAGTAGTAAGTATCAGAGAGTATTGTCAACCTGCAGGAAGTCGATGAGCTTGGCCTGCTGGCGCAGCGTGGCCTCGGCCTTGGTCTCGCGCGTGCGCCACCACGCCGTCGCCGCCTCGCTGGCCTCGCGCAGACCGCTGATCTCCTCCTGCACACACACATACACACACATTCAATGATCATTCAGTCATTTAAAATGATAATGACATTTGTACTAAGACAAGAGAAAAAGAATAAAATCTCTGAAGCGTCATTTAGTAAGTACAAAGATAAGATAATGGTAGATTTCGAAGATTCGATCAGTGACGCCACGATCAATTATACACGCCTGCGCCTCGTCGAGCTGCGCCTGCAGCTGCAGCGCGCGCTCGTGGTGCTGGTGGCTGCGCGTGCGCAGGGCGGCGCTCTCCTCCTGCGCGACATACCTGCGCCTCGTCGAGCTGCGCCTGCAGCTGCAGCGCGCGCTCGTGGTGCTGGTGGCTGCGCGTGCTGGTGGCGGCGCTCTCCTCCTGCGCGACATACCTGCGCCTCGTCGAGCTGCGCCTGCAGCTGCAGCGCGCGCTCGTGGTGCTGGTGGCTGCGCGTGCTGGTGGCGGCGCTCTCCTCCTGCGCGACATACCTGCGCCTCGTCGAGCTGCGCCTGCAGCTGCAGCGCGCGCTCGTGGTGCTGGTGGCTGCGCGTGCTGGTGGCGGCGCTCTCCTCCTGCGCGACATACCTGCGCCTCGTCGAGCTGCGCCTGCAGCTGCAGCGCGCGCTCGTGGTGCTGGTGGCTGCGCGTGCGCAGGGCGGCGCTCTCCTCCTGCGCGACATACCTGCGCCTCGTCGAGCTGCGCCTGCAGCTGCAGCGCGCGCTCGTGGTGCTGGTGGCTGCGCGTGCTGGTGGCGGCGCTCTCCTCCTGCGCGACATACCTGCGCCTCGTCGAGCTGCGCCTGCAGCTGCAGCGCGCGCTCGTGGTGCTGGTGGCTGCGCGTGCTGGTGGCGGCGCTCTCCTCCTGCGCGACATACCTGCGCCTCGTCGAGCTGCGCCTGCAGCTGCAGCGCGCGCTCGTGGTGCTGGTGGCTGCGCGTGCTGGTGGCGGCGCTCTCCTCCTGCGCGACATACCTGCGCCTCGTCGAGCTGCGCCTGCAGCTGCAGCGCGCGCTCGTGGTGCTGGTGGCTGCGCGTGCGCAGGGCGGCGCTCTCCTCCTGCAGGGCGCGCAGCCGCCTAGCCGCGCCGCCCAGCGCCGCCTGCGCTCCCGCCGCGGCGCCCTGCAGCTCCGCCGCCTGCGCCTCCAGCTCGCATATCCGCGTCTCCCGCGCCTCCAACCGCTCCTGGGGAGTTAGTTACGCATGTCATATCGATAGGAAAGTGAACTAGAACATCAACACCTCTTGAGACCAAGTATCTGGAGGAATCCAGTCCCAAAGTAAACAAAATACCTTCAAGTCGTGCAGCTGGTCGGCGAGCTGCCGCGCGTGTTGCTCGGCGGCGCCGTGCTCGTGCGCGGCGTGCTGGAAGGCCGAGGCGCGCTCGCCGCACTCGCGCTCCGCCGCGTGCAGCCGCTCCTTCACCTCGGACAACTCCGTGCGCATACGTTGCACTTCACTCTGTTAATATATAACAACTTACATAAATTTTATATTTTATTGTTCTTATAATAAAGCATTTTAAAAGCTTTTATTTAACTTGGAATGTAAGTGTAGGGATAAAATCTTGCAACTAAATTTTTAAGCAGAACTTTAACCGATTGAGCTGAAATTTTGTACACATGTTCAGTTTGTATGACAATGCATGGTTAACTACGAGACATCATACTGAAAAAATATGTTTTTTTCTTATTTGTAAGTACCTCAAGGTCCTTGTTCTTGACCTCGTGTATGTCGGAGATGCGCTCCAGATCGATCAGCTGTTCCTCTAATAAGCTGCAAGCTTCTTGAAGAGCTTTGTTATTCTAAAAAAAAAAACATTTTGAATTGTTTAAAAAAAAAACTTTTTTTTACGTATAGGAGCGATATTGTCACAGATAAAACAAAATACAATTCGACTAGTTAAAAACTATTTCAACTTAGAGGTAAAAGACAGTTGTTGCCCCAACCAAAAAAAACTCCAACTTGACTTAATTAAAAACATTTACAACATTAGAATAAAATAACTATAACGGATTAAACTCGCGTATTTTATTTAAATTGGCTGACGTTTCGGAATCTTTACAGTTTCCCATAATCACAAAATAGTTACGCTAAAAAAATCAGAAATTATTAACTTTTTCAACATCACGTCAGAAATTCCGTCAATTCATTTACCATATCACAATGTCTATTGAACGAGGCTATAACATAGTTAGCCGCCAAACACCTCCCCTGTAGCAGATCGGCGGCGAGAGCGTGTCGCAGTCGTCTCGTCCACGCGCCGTCGCCGCCGCGTCGCGGACAAGCGCGACATACACAGAGATACGCGGGTTTAGGTAACACTGGCGGTTTGTCGCCTTTCAACTGACACTTGACATCTGACAGAACGACACTTGCGATATGTGCTTTAGGATTTTCACTAGACATTTTTGCACGCAATAATTAAGAGTTTTTCTTGTTTTATTTTTAATAAATCATTTTAATTATTTAACGCG
This sequence comes from Polylopha cassiicola, assembly GCA_038024825.1. Classification (NCBI taxonomy): domain Eukaryota; kingdom Metazoa; phylum Arthropoda; class Insecta; order Lepidoptera; family Tortricidae; genus Polylopha; species Polylopha cassiicola. Next base: position 1,660,124 of record CP149062.1, read on the forward strand.
ACACGTGCCACTTTCCGTTGTTGCACATCGAATGTGTATAATCGATGGAAAACGATATTTCAGCACTTAAAAATAATTTTAAAAATATCACAATGACACGTGCCACTTTCCACTGTCGCATATTAAATGTGGATAATTGAGAGATGTCTGTCAGAAAACAATATTTCAGCACTCAATAATTAAGAGTTTTTTTTTTTTATTTTTAAATAAATCATTTAAAAAAATATTACAATGACACTTGTGGCTTTTCGCTATCGCATATTGATTGTGAATAATAGAAAGATGTCTGATAGAAAACGATATTTCAGCACTCAATAAATAAAAGTTTTTCTTGATTTTTTTGAATAAATCTTTTTAAAATTATCACAGTGAGACTTGTGGCTTTTAGCTGTCGCATATTGAATGTGGATAAATGAGAGATGTTCAAGAAAATAATATTATTTGTTTACAGAATAACTCGATGTCGAGTCATTGGGTTTAGTGTTTAGGTAAACAACGGCATAGAACTGTATAGAAATGCTGACGTTGTATCAACAGTGAAGTCATTCGTCAGGTATTTTAAAAAGCCTTAAGAACTAATTGAAAATATATATTTTTTTACGAATTTTTAGTTTTTCTGATATTTTTATTTTTTGATAAATGTATTTTACGTTACTCATTTACGTATTTTTTATTGTCTTGTAATGTATTTTATTTTTGTTTTTTATTATGCGAATATCATTGTACGAGCGCACTCGACATCGCACCTAATGCGCGTGTCATATAATTAACATTGTAAATGTATTTTACTTTTTATTTAGTGCAATAAAGGCATTCAACGTGAGCGGTCACTTCTTTAACTTACATTCCGCTGTTAAACACTAAGCAGAACAAATCCGATATATTAAAATTATCAAATAACGAAATAGCAACCTGAATCTTACTTGAATCAGTTCATGGTTGCTACACCTGAGTTCAGTGACCTCATAAAATAGTTTCAATCTCATTGGAATGAAACAACTATTAACGGATTTAACTCGCGTATTTTTTATTTTATTTTATTAGCTGACGTTTCGGATTCTTTACAGTTTCCATAATCGTAGCACGACTGAGCTGACAATAGTCTAACGCTAAACTATACTACTACTAAACTATATACTATAGCTGACTATTGTCAGCTCAGTCGTGCTACGATTATGGAAACTGTAAAGAATCCGAAACGTCAGCTAATAAAATAAAATAAAAAATCCGCGAGTTAAATCCGTAAATAGTTGTTTCATTCCAATGTGTAATAACCGCGAAGGCATCAGAAATTATTATTAGTTTCAATCTCACCTGAATCAGCTCGTTGTTGCTGCCCCTGAGTTCAGTGACCTCGTCCCTCAGCTGGGCGCGCTCCCTGCTGGAGAGCTCCTCCTGCTCCTCGGCGTGCAGGCGGCGCTTCTCGCTGTACTGCAGCTCGCTCTTCAGCTTGCGGATGTCGTTGCGGGATCTAGACGAATAGATACCTTATCGTGATCGGGTTACGGTGCATTTTCGCTTGAACGTTGAAGTGTTTTAAGTTGTTTGACGTTGTGAATTTATTAGCTTGACTATGTCGGCATATCAATTAAGGAAATTTTGTACGACTTTTAGGTATATCTTATAAGTTTTTTCACGGTTAAATGTACGTTCAAATATTACGTAAGCAGGTTTACCGTAATTAATTACCTATATAACAAGGCGGAAAGTGATCCCCCCTTGTCATCAAAAGTAAGTAAAGCTCTTAAAAAGTAAATAACTACTGATGACGTAATCAGCATTAAGTGTCTTCCTACCCCTTATGCCTACATAATACTTGAACAGCCATTAATTCAATATTTGAGAACTTAATCGATAAATTAGGTAAAAAAAACTTAAGATTTCCTGATTCACAAACACTGTTACAATTGATTATTAATAATATTATATTCATTATATATGTTATAGGCAATGTGTATAATCCGGCATTGTATAGAATACCTAGGCATTGTATACATTGCCTAAAACGTTCAGGCAATGTGTATAATACGATTCATTTCATACATTGCCTAGGTATTGTATAAAATGCCCGAAGCGCATCAGGCAATGTGTATACTAAAAAAACGCGTTACATACATTACCTATGCGTCAACCGGCATTCTATACAATGCCTAGGTATTCCATACATTTCCTAGGTAAAGTGTAAAATAGTTTGCACATTCAATATCATTTCACACATTGCCTGGACGACCCCGGCATTCTATACAATACCTAGGAAATGTATAGAATGCCTGCATTATACACATTGCCTATAACATATATACCTATATCGACAGTGACATTGAAGGCGTCTCAAACACTCAAAAATCCACCCTACTATATTAGATATGTGAAAATACACTATTACACATAAAAAAAAAAAATAGAGATCCGTGCAAGGCCTGGTCGGACCGCTAGTCGAAAAATAAATGTGTCTAATCTAATCTTATCTCACCTTGGTATTAAACAACTTTAACGGATATAACTCGCGTATTATATTTTATTGGCTGACGTTTCGGAGCCTTTACAGATTCCATAATCGTAGCACAACTGAGCTGACAATAGTCTTATGCTAAAGTGATCTAATCTCACCTGTCAACCTCCGCCTGTGCGGTTTCGTGCGTCTTCTGCAACTTAGCAAGCTGTTCCTTCACTCTTTCCATCTCCTGGCTCGCTCGCTCGTACTGCGGCTTCAATGCTTCTATCTCGCTCTGCAGCTCCGTGGCTCTCTTCTCGGCGGTTCTTCGTGCTTCTAACGCTGTAGAGAGACGTTCTTCTGCCCTTTTGAGGTCTCTCGCCGTTGTTTTAGCTTCCGCTGATAGTTCGTTGTATTCACGCTCCTGGGTTGAATTATTTATTTAAGTTATGGAAAACCAGATGCATAGTAGAATATATAGAAGCTAACTTTTTAATAATAGTGACAGTATAAAGTTATAAAAAAACAGCGAGACATTACAGAGGCAGTTGAAACATGGTAGATTTTGTTTAAAAAGAAAAGCAACTGGAAACGGAAGTTCCGTCTAGAAATAAAGTTTGTTAGTTTGTCAATTGTTTTATATACCTTGCGCCATCTGGCTAGGTTGGCAGTTCTAGCTTCTTGACGTAGTGCTGCTATTTCTTCGGATCGGGTCTAAAAAAAAGAAAAAAAAAACTTTATAATAGTAGGTACCTATTTAGAATAGACAGTATATTCGTTTGTTAGGCATGTTGGAAAGGCAGTTGGTGTTACCTGCAGCTGCATCTCAGCGCGCTCGAGCTGCTCCCTCAGCACGGCGGCCTGCGCGTGCGCCGCGTCCGTCACGCTCTCCGTGTCGCTGTGCGCTTTGCCCGGGGACGCGCCGGGGCTGCTCCCCGCCCCCGCCGCCCCGCCCCCTGCTCCCGCGGCCCCGCCCCCCGCGCTTGAGCCGCGCTCCTCGCAGGCGAGGCAGGCGCGGGACTCCAGGGCAGTCACCTCGCGCTCCAGCTGCCGGACCAGCTGCTCCAGGGTGTTCACCTGGTAATATACATGTTAATTATCTGCTCCATAGAAAACTAACAGGTATAATAACTGCGGCGGTTTTGTCTGGATGAATCTGTATATGTGGTACTGTTAAAAATTATCCTGACGAATTAAAAACCTTTTATTTTAGAAATAGATTAAAGATGAGTAGTGCGGGCGTAGCGAGGTACAGGCAGGGGGCGGCAGCTGTCTCTAGAAGTAACCTTGTACCGTGTGTCGAAACTTACTTCTAGAAGTAACCTTGTACCGTGTGTCGAAACTTATCTATACTAATATTATAAAGAGGAAAACTTTCTTTGTAATGAATAGGCTCAAAAACTACTGGACCGTTTTTAAAAATTCTTTCACCATTCGAAAGCTACATAATCCACGAGTAACATAGGCTATAGAATATTTTTAAAAAGAATTAGGGATCCGTGCGAAGCCGGGGCGAACCGCTAATCTTAGATATATTTTTAGTTTGTCTACGCCTACCAGCCCCCCCTTCATAAAATCTTAGGTAGGCCCTTGTGAGTGGTAAGTAGGTCAGTGGTGAGTGGTCAGTGGTGAGTGGTGAGTGGTGAGTGGGTACCTTCTCCCGGTGTCGCTGGTCGTCGTGCAGCGCGGCGGCGGCGCGCGCCTCGGCGGCGTCGAGTCGCTCGTGGAAGCGCGCCTCCGTGCGCGCGCACTGCTCCTCCAGCGCCGCCGACCGGTGCGCCGACTCCTGCAGCGTGCGCTGCAGCTCCTGCACACACACACACACACACACACACACATACATACACACGCAAAGTAAAACATGTCCTTACTCTATTTACTATTTAAAGCAGTCCCTTTTACCGCTTTTATAGTAGATTTAAGTAATTTTATTTTTAGTTATTTCTGTAATATTATGTAATGTGTGGTTACATTTGTATTCGAATTCAAAGCACCTAAGTATATGTTGGAATTTCATTCAATCCGAGGCAAAAAAAAAAATGTGGAATTATAGTTATGTATTATTTTATTTCTATAAATACATTTTATTAGTCATATATTTTTAGTGCAGAAACACAAACATAGCAAAGCTAATTGCTTTCATATAAGACTGGTTATAGCTTCGTAAAAGATTGAACAATTTTGCTCCCTCATATACATATATCTAACACTGAAATCAAAAATTTTTCGTCACATTTATACCTACATTTTTACAGAAAAAGTTTCCAACCGACATTTTTAAAATAGTATTTACCTCGGAAACTCGGCAAAGTCGATAATCACTAGTGGCATGAAACATATTCCCACGTCTTCTTATACGTAGATATATCAATTGTCAAATATACAAAATTTTATGAAACTACCCGTTTCGGAATACGACCACAAACACAGTAACACGACATTATTAATATTACATATTTATAGTATGTTACCTGCACTTGTGCCTGCAGCGTGGTGGCGCGCAGCTTCTCGTGCGTCAGCTGCATCTGCGCTTCCTTCAGCTGCTCCGTGCACGCCGTCGCCACGCGTTGCTTCTCGCCCAGGCGCTCCTGACAACAACAACATGATAAAAATTTATTATCAACATATTAAAATTAAAATAGATCTCACATGCTTCCCACGCATTAATAATAATAGGAACTTTGATTTTAATAGGGAGTAAACGAACGGTAGTTGGCAGGTATAAATCGTTAAGAGATTAGTAAAGAAACTACCTGCCTGTCATCGTGCCGTCATTATCTTTCATTAGTCAGTAATAAAATTATTAATTTATGTCATAAAATAGTTAAAACAGATTTTACTCGCGTATATATACGGAAAAAAGTGTAAATTTTTGAGCCTAGTGTAAAATCATCGTCAACTCAGTTTATTACGATTATAGGAACTAAAAAAAATTCGAAAAGTAAGCATAACGTAATTTACACGAGTTATATTCGTTATAATTGTTTCATACCAATGTGAAATAACATTTATTTACTATCATCACAAATAAATATAATTTTACAGTTATCATTAGCAGAATGTGAGCACCATGAACTACAATACGAATTTACCCCGGTAGTTAGTGGGTTAACAAATACACTACGAGTTAATATATACGACTCCGGCAGTTAATGGGTTAACAAATACTAACCTGTAGAACGGCAAGCTCCCGCCTGGCCTCGTCAAGCTCGGCCTGCAGGCCCCTGTTCTCGGCGTCGAGCAGGGCGGCCCTCTTCTCGGCCTGCTCGCGCGCGCGGGCCTCCCTCGCGGCGGAGGCCTCCGCGGCCGCGGCCCGCGCGCCGGCCTCCCTGCTCTCGGCCTCGCCGCCGCTTAGCGTCTGACGTCGTAACGCGCGCTCTTTCGCTATTGTGTCCTAAACAATTAGATATTGAAGTGAATATAAGGGGAATACACAGGTCTGACACATGCTGAGTGGTAACCATTTTGGTACCTGCATAGTGTCTTACTCCTGTTTTTTTTTAGTTGTTAAGTTAAGTTAAATTATATGTCTAATTATAAGTACTTATTTGTTAATAACTTTCTGGTACCAAATAAAGTTTTTCTATTCTATTCTATTAATATAATTTTGTGTATCTGTAGTCCACGCAATGCATGTAATGACTTGACTATAATATAGATAAAATTATATAATTAATAAATCATGTAATTATATTGCAATGCCCTCAAACGGGTTACCATGTGAAACTAACCACTGTGAAAACACCTGTATGCAATAAATAAAAAAAAGTAAAGGCGCTTCGATAGACTGGATAATAGTTATTATTTACTTATTAATAATGGCGTTAAATCTACCTCTATAATCTACATTATGTGGTCTAAAATCCAATTCTAAATCTACACTACATCAATCTAGTAATACTATACACAGTCAGTCTAAAAGCCTATAAAGATATAGCCCGTTAAAATTCCTCTTGACATTCCATACTTTTTACCGCAAAGTGACGTCACGAACCCTAATCTTAACGAGCTTTCTCTTTGTATTTTTTTGTTTAGTTTACAGAAACAAATACGAGTTATTTCTTATTGAGTATAGTAACACAAGGACATTTTTTTTTAACCCAGAAAACGTACTGTAACTTTGTTTAACCTGGTCAAAACTAAATGTCGTGCTATATGGTCATTGTCCAAACTAGAAATACTACAACAGTCTACTACGACTCACTAGCGCGCGGACGTTGATCTCCGTAATGCGCCTGTGACGCAACTCTTGCACTTGTTTTATAATATCCTAATCAAAACAAAAAGAAAAAAAAATGACGTAATCTAAAGGCGCCACTATATTCTTCTAACACTTCTTTATTGTTAATCTTGATTCAGAAAAAAAACCAAATAGATTTTTTTTAATAGTGAAAATGAAAAAAGTCTGTTACGCTTTTACACATGACCACTAAACCCATTTTATTAAAATTTAGAATAGAGACATATTGGAATATAAGAAAGAAAATAGACTTTATAGAGCTAGATGGAGTTGAAATAGTAGATTAAAAGTCTGCATTGAAGTTCGTTATTTGTAAAGATGATCTTAGAACTTTGTATTTTGGCACTTAGTAAGAAAAAAAAACTAATACATTTTATAATCTCAGGTGAAAATTAAAAATGCTACAAATATGTATAACGCGCCCACGCAAACGAAAGCTTAAGCGAATACCTTATAATGTTTCTGCTGCGCCCGGGCGGAGTCCGCTTGCGCGAGCGCGCGCGCGCACTCGTCCTGCATCTCCCTCACGCGCGCCTCCAGACGCGCCACGCCCTCGCGCAGCCCGTCCCGCTCGCACACTAGCTCACTCGCTCGACTCTGCGCCGCGCGCAACTCCGCGCTGCCGCGCTCCGCGGCCGCCGACACCAATTCCTGATTGGTCCGCTCCAATGCCATGCGCTCCTCCTTCTCTATTTCTAGTTGACGCTCGAGCCGTCTGCAATTAAATGTAATGAAACTTGCGCTGTAAGTATGTACGGTCCAGCCTTTTAGGATGAGTTAGGTGACAAATACGTGTACAGAAGGCGATGATTTAACTGACTTGTTCTGCAGCGCGAGCGCGGTGATGTCGGCCTGCAGGCGCGCGCGGGTGCGCTCGTCGTCCTGCGCGGCTCGTCGCGCGCGCTCGGCGGCGGCGTGCGCGGCGTCGTGCGCGGCGCTCTCGGCGGCGGCCAGCTTGTTCTGCAGCGCCGCTATCTCCTTGCCGCGCGACGCCGCCAGCTTCTCCGCCGACCTGTGCGGTGTATACATTATTAACTCACTGCTCTCTCTCGTTCGCACACTTGCTGTCTCGCTCGGCGGTCCGAATGACCCGAACGATCGCGAAACGTATATAAGCAGCGCGCAGCTGTCAATTAGATCAGTCGTTCGCTGACGGTTAACCTTAAGAGATGAGCTATACTATGACTTAAGGAGCGCTGTTCCGCATCTTATTGCAACAAATGTCTTTCTCCTGCTGCAGTTATTTGTTATTAATGATGACATACATCAGTACTGAAATGTCACATATATGTGCAACTTCCTCCAGGTGCTCCTTCTTCGGTCAAGTCAATGTTCAAACGTGTATATAGGTAGTTATGAAATATGTCAATAGATGTCACTTTGTGGGTAATAGAACGCGCTATTGACTTGTTCCGTGGAAATGTACATAGGTTTACATAGATTTCAATATATTCGCATTCAAGCAAAACTGTTTGGGTTTCGTTTCCCTCCGGCCTCAAACAGTCAATGCTAACTGTACTCTGCAATGAGTGACGTGTTTGACTCACTTGAATGTAGCTAGATCGATGGCGGTGCAATCGTGGGTGGCGTTGAACCCGCTGCTGGAATAGGTTTCCTCAGCGTCGTCTGGCGCCACGTACGAGTATCCTGATAATAATAAAAAAAGTGTGTTAAAGTGTGTGTGAAAAATTACGATGTTCGCGAGTGAGGCTCATGACGTCACTTTGTGGTAAAAAGTATGGAAGGAAAGAAATAAAGAACGAAATTTTAAATTATCGTATTAGTTGTTGTGTGTAGTGTGTCTTGTGTGGTGTGTCGTGTGGGGGCGTGTCCTGCGCGTCACCTATGAAGGGCAGCTGCCCCTGGAAGGGCGGGCGCGCGCGGAAGGGCGCGGCGCTGGGCGGCGGCGCGCTGCGCGGCGGCGGGCTGAAGTGCGCCGCGTCCTCCGCGCCGCGCACCGTCGGCACCCACGGCGGCACCTGCCGGCCATATAGATGTTACTTACTGCATACATGACAATGTATTACAACACTCAATGAAAGGCACTGATTACGTAGTTATTAACTTGAAATAATTGTCTAATAATTATTTAAGGCGTATCAGTTAAAATGAGATATTAATTTAATGACTCGGAGTGAGATCTGTCATTCGTGTCGTGAACCCTGAACCCTAATTTTTTTCAAAATATTCTATAACCTATATTACTCAGGGTACATTCACCCTGAGTAATTTAGGTTATAGAATATTTTGCTTTCCAATAGTGAAAGATTTTTTGAAATCGACACAATAGTTTTCGAGTTTATTCATTACAAACATACATACACATAAAAACACAAATCTTCTTCTTTATAATACTGTAGATATATGCGCATCGTATCGGAATGAGTTTAAATACAAGGAAGATATAATACATAATGTACATAATGATTTGTTTACGCGCACCTGGTCCCGGATGGAGTGCATGGAGAGGTGCTGCAGGGCGGCGTGCTGCACGGTGTCGAGGTAGTTGTAGCGGCGGCCCGGCTGCGCGCGCAGCAGCCCCGCCACCAGCGCGCGCCACGCCGCAGACGGGCCGTTCGGAGGCGCCTCGAACGGAGGACCCGCGTCCTCCGACCGCTCGTACCTACAACGATATCATATTGTACCAAGACTTTTTTTTAAACGAGCTTTTATTGGGTGCGTTCCACTAAGCGCCCGCAACGCTCGTGACACCCTCTGTATCGTTCCACTTAACGCCCGTGGTCGTTGCGAGCGATGGCTCGACGTCATAGATGACGTCACTGTTCGCGACCACATCGCGCCCACTTCGCCCACAAAATATTGGTGAGTCAGAGTGGGCTTTCGTCGCTCACGATGTGCGTTCCACCTATAAACATTCGCTTACAACGCCCGCGGTGTTTTCTCGTTAGTGGAACGGCAATTTCAGCGGTCGTGGTCGACGGCGTTGCGAGCGTTAAGTGGAACGTACCCATTATGTACATGTGATCCTCTTTAGTTTGATACCCCACTCGGATATTTGTAGACATTTGGTGTTTCAACCCAGCTTTTATACTTATACTTAATTTAGTTTTAGAATGACGTCACATACTTTACCGTGCATTGTCATCCAAATTTAAAAATATAAAAAACTGGTGTACAAAATTTCAGCTCAATCTTCAAAGAACTTGAATTTACTAAAATTTTGTAACACTAGTAAATTATATACTGGATTTTAAAAATTTTAAGTTTCAGCTTCGGCTATCAATTAATAAAATTTGGTATTTTTTTTTGGCACAATTTTAATTTGACAATGTAGGCATATAATGATCATGCTAAATTGTAACAAACAAACGGACTTAGCTGTGCTTCTGCACATGTCGCCTAATAAATAGCACTTCCTTTAACAAATAACTTACTTCTGTACATTGCTGAGTATTTGCGATATGGAATCGTCATCGCCGGAGGAGAACGGTCTCCGCAGGGTCACCAGTTCGAACGCGACCACGCCCAGGGACCAGTAGTCGCAGGCTGACTGTACAAAGAAAAACATACTTATATATCTTATCTATATGTATTGAAATATTTTTGTAAGCTAATACTGTTTTGTAACAATTAATTATCAACTACGATCTATCAATCGAAATTCGATCGATATTTTTGGTTCAATACCATTAAGTTTTAATTATAATTAATTAATTATTGCTAACAATTTATTGACTTTCTGTAAACAAGTCTACATTAGACTGGAAGTAAGGCAATTTTTTTTTTTAAATACAGTAATTTTAGTTAAAAAAAGGGTTGAAAATTTTAAAATACTAATTTTTTTACTAATTAGTACCAAACCAAAAAGTTAGTGACATCCAGCGGCGCCAAGCGTATTTTCTCATATAAAATAAATGTTAGTAAGATATAATTAATAAACAACTAGCTACTGTGAAACATTCAACTCATGCCTTTTAATCTCTACACTACAATATCAGAAAATGCGCTATGCGTGCTTGTACTAATTTCTTCACCTAAAAATTCATATTTCATGACTTCAATCTACTAACAATGCATTCATATCTACGTGCATATAGGTACGTATTATTAAAAAAAAAATATATCTATAGTATTAAGTATAAATTGATCTTAAATAAAATTCTACTCTACTACGACAATCGGTGGAAAACAAAAGTGAAGTATGTCTAATAAAATCTTTGCATTAGAGAATGTAACTAAAGTACTTTCACAAAATTTGGTTTCGACCGATTTTATTGTATGAAGTGAATAAAAAAATATATAGGCCTCTTAGTAAAACCACCATAACGTAATAATATGTAGCTTATACTATGGTGATGATAATATTAACTGTCATGACTTATTTAAGTGGTTTTTGACAAGATTCGTTCAAAAACATTCATTAATCAGTTATCATTAAAATACAGTAGTTCATCGCTATTTGTATGTGGTAACTACTCCAAAAATATCAGAATTCGAGTCACTGATGATACAACAAGTAGATAGACTCATAGTCGCTCAAAAATGTACCATCTAATATAGATCTATATAACTTAACATTTGGGAAATGCGTTAAAAATTACAGCTGTGTCAGGCAACAAGGGATTACGGAACAGATGTTTAAGTGACAGCAACGGAGTAAGGCCAATATTGTTCATTTAAATCAATGCCTCAACTTTTTATTCACTTCATCAATAATCATCCCAAACAGCACATAAGTTTTATATTAGCTGTAGGTTTTTTTTTAATAAACTTAAAGGTTTATTGAATGCAGACTGGCACTAAGTTTGACCTAATTAAGTATAAATATCTTTTACTCTTATACAGCACATATAGAACTACATGGTTGGGATAATTAGCTGCCTCAATAGTACAGTGACACAAACCGAAAAAATAATAATACGGGATTTATCTTAAGAAACGGCAAGAAACCAATAAGGTATTTTAAAAATACATAATTATAACCATTACAAACTAAGAAAATAATTCTCTAATTTTCAGCCAACAAAACAAAATACGCGAGTTAAATCCGTTTATAGTTAATAATTTCTGATGCCTTCGCGGTTATTACACATTGGAATGAAACAACTATTAACGGATTTAACTCGCGTATTTTTATTTTATTTTATTAGCTGACGTTTCGGATTCTTTACAGTTTCCATAATCGTAGCACGACTGAGCTGACAATAGTCTAACGCTAAACGTTAGCGTTTATAGTTGTTTCATTCCAATGTGTAATAACCGCGAGGGCATCAGAAATTACTATAATTGTCTTACGTTATTTATTATTTTTATTTACTTAAGCGATAGACTATTGTCAGCTCAATCGTGCTACGGATTATGCAAACTGTAAAGGATCCGAATAGTCAGCCAATAAAATACGCGAGTTTAATCCGTTTATAACTTTATAGTTGTTTCATTCCAAAATGTAATAACCGCGAGGGAATCCGAAATTTGTATACTTTTCTTACTAAAGATGAGTATCTAAATGTGTCACTATACTATTAAAGCATATAGTCAGGCACAAGCGCAAGCGAACCCACAACAGCGGTCTGTACGATCCCGCGACAGCACTCGAGACAGACGCTGTGCCGCGCGGCGCAGTCGGCGGCGGCGAGGATCTCGGGCGCCACGTAGTCCGCCGTGCCCACCGGCGCCGGCGCGCCGCCGTCCGCCAGCCGCGCGCACGAACCGAAGTCGCCCAGCTTCACGTGACCGCATCTGACAGATAGTAAATATTATAGTCAGGCGCGAGCAGTGAGGGTCGCGCGTAGTACGTCATGGTAGGCACTACATACATTTATACCATTGTGCCTATATGGAATGCATTTTCTATGCCCTTGCATAGAATAGAATAGAAAACATTTATTTGGTGAAAAATTTAATATTTTACTTAATTAATACAGATTAAACATATTATGCAAAATGAAACAAAAAAAAACTAGAAAATATCTTTAGACAATTCACACCAATCTAATCCCAAACGAAACAAAGCTTTTACTGGGTACTAGATAACGTATAAACATAATTAAATCCATACAAGTTAGTTTAATTAAAAGTTATATAACCCCGCGCGTGCAGTGGGCAATGCGCATCAATAGCGCCAGGGCAGACATCGATATTGTGCATATATGGAATACACGCCTTTGTACATTATATGCAGAGATGGGCATTAATCGATTATTTTTTTAATCAATTAATTAATCGACTAAACAATCAATCGTCACAAAACTAATCGCGATTAATTTAATTAAGATTAACTTAATCGTCGCAGAATTCGATTAACGATTGGTCAATCGTCATTTTAATCGACTAAATTTCTCGATTAAATTTTGAAACACAGTGCATAACAAAAAAAATATATGTACATATATCATTCAATATGTTCTTAGAAATAATTCTAGAGCAGGGCAAAAAGTGGTTAGGCAGTATATAAGTTAGGTAAATTTATTTATTATGGATATTTCATTTTAACAGGTATCTCCACGTCCATCAAAAGACCCGTAATAGCCTATGTCTTATATCAGCGTACCCCGAAACTTAGACTTACAATTTTTTTTTCTGATATTAATCGAAAGAAAATTAATCTAATTAATCAATCGATTATAGATTTAATCGCTCGTATTTAATCGACGATTAACTTAATCGTGATTAAGTTAGTCGAACATCTTACGATTAAGATTGATTAATCGTCACTTTTAATCGTTAATCGATTACTTTTAGGTTAATCTTAATTGTTAATCGTTAGTCGATTACATTTTGCCCATCACTGATTATATGTATATCATAGTGCTAGTAAACTAATAAGCTCTTTTATTAGTTGTAGTCTCGAATACAATTAACTAGACAAATATTTTTTTTTACTAAATAAGCTACATTAATATACGCTGGATGATGTTATTACTTGACGACGTAAAAGATAATATAGGTAGCAATAAAAATTAGAATACAAAAAATAAAAAAATATCTATAAATTTATTAAAAAGAACTTATAAAAATTAAAAAAAAATACTGTGCAATTATTTTTCATAAGTTTAAAACATTTAGAAAACTAACTTTCGTGATTCCTACTTAGGATTATACCAATATGATTATTTAAAACATGTACCAGATAATGAGGCACATTTTACACACATGATAAAAATACATACATCCTATCGTATCCTAAATGGTATTATAAAAAAACTCACCTGTCCAACAATATATTGTGTGGTTTCACGTCCCTATGCACATAGCCCATTTGGTGCAGCGCCTTCAATGCATGCGCTATCTCCGCTACGTAGAACGCGGCGTCCCTCTCTTGCAGCGGGTGGTTGCGCCGCGACAGCAAACCAGCTAAATCACCGCCGGAACATAGCTCCATCACCAGGTACAGGTTGTTGTTGTCCTAGTAACATAGAAGATTTACAACGATGTATCAATCGAAATTCGATCGATATCTATGATATAAGGGGCCGTTCAAGTATTACGTAAGCAGACTTATTACACTTATTTATCCCCCCCCGCCCCCTTGTCAGCAAAAGGATGCAAAACTCTTACTCCCTCCCCTATGGTTACATAAATAATAGAACTTAGGTATTCCGTTTAACATTGAATGCATTATTTTTTTGTAAATTTATTTGTTTGCTTGTATACTTTTGTATTGACTTTGCATGAAATAACTGGTTTTAAAAAAACAATACACTCAAAATTGTGTGCAAGTAAAAAAAAACTTTCAATAAAAAAATTCGAAAGGAATGTAAGCAATGACCTTTGCAATTTAAATGGAAGAATGTGCAAATGATGTAGCAAGCAAACCTAAAATGTCACCTACGGAACCTGTTTAAACCCTTCAAGGCAACCACGCGCTTCCTGCCTGCGTACGATATTATGATAGCTATAAGTTGACATTAAGAAATTTTGCAGTCATTTTAAGCAAGGATCTTCCTACAACAAAGAGATTCTTATAAATACGAAGAAGTAGGTACTTACAACGTATTTTTTGTCAATAGGAAATTAAGGGGTCCTAGTGTTTATAAATATGCCTCTAGCAGTATTCAAACTGCAAATCTCTTGTTTCATAGTCTGGGAGTCTTGAAGACTAGGCCATTAAATGATTTAAATAATTACTTGTACAAGTGTCTTTTTGATCTACTTTACCTGGAAAGCATATTGCAAACGTGGCGCCCATGGGCCGGAGGCGTTTGCGAGCACGTCGCGCTCGTCCTCGGGCGCTCCGGCCGCTCGCTTGCGAGCTTGCTCCTTTCGCACACACTTCAGAGCATACACGTCGCTCGTCTCTTTCTCACGGACCATCTATTCATATACATTAATTAAATTTAAAACATTTATGTTGGTTTTGAGAGATAGGACATTGATTGTGAAGGTCCATGCAGCAGATAGTAAAAAATAATAATTAAATAAATAATGAGGTAATAACAATTACTAATTCTTAATTTCACAATTAAACTTCACTATAAAACTGAAATTGTATGTACTATTTGTTAATTACTTTCACATCAAAAAATGTCCATATGTTTAGAATTTACTGTGTTAAAATGCATATTAATTGGCTTATTACTGAGACAGAAATAAGTAAATACACAATTTTACCGAATATAACTATAAGATTAGTTAAAACATAAAATTCTTACATGCACATCTCCAAATTGACCTCTGCCAATAGTCTGGAGGACCTCGAAGTCCGACAGACATACTCGGATCCTGCGTAATTCAGCCAAGGTACTCCGATCTAAACCAAAAGGAACATAAGAATTTAATAATACACAAAAGAACTTAATTATTTATTAGAACACAAACCAGATATATCTACTATAATGTAATCCTATTTACTATGATTTAAAGTGTACAAATCATAATTAGCCATAAGATGTTGCACTATTTATTATGTAGTTCTTGGTTTTTAGATATAAGTAATTCACAAATTCTTAATTCAGAGAAAAACAAAATGTGTGTGAATTAGAGGCAGTATAGACCTATTCCAGAAAACTTACAAGGTACTACATAAGTGAGATTATTGCTGGTATAATAATGTGTAAAATTTACATAAGTACATACTTATTTAATGTACCTATATTATTTTGATATTTATTTCAGTAATGTGTGAAAAAGATAGTTTGAGATTACTGTCAATTTATTAATGAGTATAAAGAACTTAATTAGTAGGTAGTATTAGCAGGATCACTCAAGAGACCAAATATTAGAGCTCAGATAACTAGTATTTGAAGCGGGAAATATCGAGTTTCTGTAAAATATTTCAACTTACACTTATCCACAAAACTCCGCACGAGTTCGTCAGTCTTCTTAACAGGGTCATCGTTGCACTCGTCATACAAAACTGTAAGTGCATCCAACAGAGCCTCACGATCTATTGTCCTTCTGCTAAATTTGTTTGAACCTATCGTACTTTTACCCAAAATCAATCGATTTAAACGACTGATACGCACAGCTATGGCCTCTTTAGAGGGCTCCATTTTACACTCCTAATTGGAAACTTTAATTGTTATTTATTCATTGTTTTCATGTGTTTGTTTTGCAGAGTTAATTCAATTCACACCGTTATCGAGACAACCTGGTATAACTACCGTTAAATTTTGAATATCGAAAAATGTCAGTTTGACATCTAGTGTTGCAAGATTTGAAAATCGTTTGTAGTTATTTCAAGATATAATGTAACTGGTATCTAAGTAGCTCAAACAGCAAACCAAGTTTATGATAGTTTAACTACTCGTCCATAGAGGGCGTTAATAACTACTAGGTAATACTACTAGGTACTTTTTGAAATAAGGCCAAAAAAATTTTTTTTCTGGTAATGAACACTTTTAAAATATAGCATTCCTGTAATTTATATTCTATTTTAAATAAGTGTGACTTTTTTGACCACATTTTAATGAACTCTTACATAGGTTTTGCTTATAAAAAAAATATTTCATTTATAATATGTAATTAGGTACCTATGCATATCACCGTGGGATACTAACATCACTAACTAATAATAAAGTTAAAAATGTTAATTTAAAAACCCGAAAATTATGCTTATTAGCGCCAGCAACTTAAGCTTCAGATCTTATTTTTTTTAATTTCGCAAATGATTAATGGAAATTAATTAGGCATATTTATCTTTTAAAAACCTGAATTTTATTTGTTTTCGTACCTACTATAAAATCGATGTCATATTATGTTACACCTACTAGCGGTAATAATTTAAATAATATTATAATCCGTTTTCACAAGGTTACCATAAGGCTACCTAGGTAGGTAAGTACTTTAATTTAATAGGTGTAAATTAGAATTAAATTGAGATCGAAAATTTTCTTTGTTGTCATTAGGTACCTATATCACGACGTGCTCCTCTAGCTAGTATTAAGTATAAGAATTATGTACTTAGGTAATATAAATTATATAGATACTTACCTACTACACTACCATAGTCTTATATTTTTTTAACAAATTATTTTAAAAATACAATGCCATATCTAAGTTGTTATATTTCTTGTCAAGGGAATCAATGAAGGTGTTAATAAAATTAAAATATTTGTTACTTAATTAAAACATTACAACAAAATAACTCTGTGTTATGATAGATATAATTATAATAAAAAACGATAACAAGTAACATATTTTCAATCTGTAATCGACATCATTGGCACTCGCGACGTCAGCTGCCTTTATAAACATAAATTCACATTGGTGTAACTTATCACTGAAGAAAAAAAAAGAAAAAACATAGAGTTTTAATTAAGTAGGTACCTAAAGTAGGTTGTTAAATATTTTAACAAAGTTTCAAGTATGATGTGATAGTACGTACTAAATCCATTGATAATTTAAATGTACTTAGGTACCTATCATACAATGTTTTTACTTACCCGCTGTTTCTCCTCTATAGACCGTTTCTAGAGTCGAGAAATCACAAAATATCGTCTTCTATACCAAAATGAAGAAGTTATGTAATTTTTAATGTCAAGTTACCTAAATGTTTGGTCGTTTAAGCTTCTACACCTTCTATGGACCGGATGAACTAATATTACAACTAATCGCTAATCAAATTAGCACCTACAGCGTTTATCAGCTCGTTCGCTAAATATGTAAAATATCTACTTAACAATTACATTCTTAAGACAGGCATGACTTGTTTTTTTCTCGTCATGATTCTAAAAATTTCTTGAATATATGCCTAAAATCGTCATGCGTTAGTATAGGCCAATAACTGGCCACAGCACTAAGCCCCGTCCCTAAATAAACAGAACAGTGTGACCGCGTCCTAACCGTCCTTACTTCTTCTAAACGGCGCTTGTTTATATAAGGCACTGGCTGTTCGCAATTCACTCGCACTTTTGTCCTTACAGCCACTACTTGCAATTTGCCGCGGTTTTATAAGAGCGCGCTTATTTAAAATAAGAACGTTCCTTTTGTGAATGCGCTCGACTTTGTTTTTTTTAATAATAGACAAAGTATTTTATTTTTTTAATTCGGGCAGTTTGAATGTAGTGCAGTGATGTCGTTGCTTCAAGGACCGTCTGCCAAGCAGCTGGAGCTGATCCGGGAGGAGCTGGGCGAGGGCCCGGGAGACCTGGAGAGAGGTGTCCGGGATCTTAGGAGTATGTGTGCTGCTTCCCCACACTTGCCACAGCCGGAAAATATAGGTAGGTATTTTTTTTACTAATTTGTGAAAACGAAAATATTCATAATATTCAAGGGTTCTAAATTAAAAATGATATTATGAATAAAATAGAAATATCAATCAGTGAAAAAAAAACAAATAATAAGGTAGGTATGTATACCTAGTATTGATACAATTACAGTAATAAAGGATTAATTGTTGCAATCTTGCTTGCGTAGCATTTATCTTAACTCAAATCTTATACTTAGGTATTCAATAATATTTCATAAAAAGTAAATATTGAAATTAGTTTGATAACTTAACCATTACCTACCTAATTAGGTTAAACATAATATTTTCAATTGTAAAATGGGCACAACTAAGTATTTATTTCAATCCGTTCTAGTATCATTTACACGGAATCTGACTCTTATTAATTTGACCTCATTCAATATTTAATTACGTTTGTTTAGTTTCTGCTAACAAGACAAGTTTTCTTTTGTAGTTACTGTACTAAAAATATATCGTAACAGTGCCTCTTAGAGACATGAGGCCTAAAAGTATAGACCATTGTTATTGCATTTGGGCTGAAGAAATTTTTAAAAATCCTTAGGTTGTTACCTCAATAAAAAAGGAATACGGTCTAGGTACCTATAAAAAATATGGATTTATGTTTAAAAAGTTAAAAGATGTTATTTGTGATGTACCTAAGTACCTACCTACCTACCTACTTGAATAATTATAATCAAAAGGAAATAATTATAAAAAAATCCATGCAAATTATGTTGCAAAAACCATTTATAAATTAGGTAAGTATGTATATAAAGAAGGTCGTCAAAATTAAACAATTGGAATGGAAATAATTGTCAAATCAGCTTTACCACGCGCACACTACGCGGTAACCTCAATATATAAATATACTTACCTACAATACCTAAATTTGAACATCGTATTTTTAATCTTCGCAAAATTATAGCATCAGACTAAAAGATAACTAGAGGTCTCTAGGATAAATGTTAAAAATTGGTGTAAAATTGTCATCAAAGACCACATCATGGTCACATTTCAGAGAGAAAAATTGTCTGCTTTGTCTATGGTATGATTAATTAGCTCAAAAAAAGAATTATGTAGGTACTTCACTGTCTTAACTATATAAACTTCCTTAACTTAAGTAAGGCCTTACGAATATTTTTTTATCCAATTTAATTACAACGAAATGTTGTTATTATGCATATTAAATTAAATTGTCTGTCTGTACTTATGTGAAATTACTAAGATTACAACTGACATGACAATAAGTAGGTTACCAATACCGATCCATTTATCACTTACTCGTAGGTATAAGAATAAAATAATAATATGAGTTTAAATGATAATAAGAGTTATTTTTATTTATAGACCTGCTCATATTCTGGAAAATTTCGTTCCGATTTAGAACGTACGTACCTAATTATTTTAAAACGGCATTCTTAAATAAAGCAAAACAAAATGTAAATATTTTAAGATTCGCGAATCCTTGTAACAATAATAACAACAAACATCTAGCACTGATATTTGTTGTGTATTTGTTTTTTATAAATAACTCATTGATTACGTAAACATTGTTTTTTTGATCATATTATGTAATCTGTATAATTATGTAATTTATAATTAGATATTATAATGATTTACCTGAGCAAGTATATTATAGGTAGGTATATATGTTTCTAACTACGTCGTGACGTAAATTTATCAACAAAAAAATGTTGTTTTGTGGAAATACCTAATAAAAAAAAACATTTTTAAATGTCATATAACTAAATAAAAACCAGATAAGTACCCGTTTTAGAAAAAATATATTTAGGAAGTCTAATATCAGAGTATAGGTAGGTAATCAATCTTATGTTTATTATGCATAGGTTTCCGGGTGACCTTAAATGTGACATTTCTTAAATTTGAGTAAAAAAATTAAAAACAGCTCCTACGACGATCCTTGAATAATTGGCTTCCTTAGTCATGGCGATATTTCATAAGGCTTAAGACCTTCATGACCGTATATCTACCGATCTACGATGATCTTTGCAGTATTAATTATTTTCCAAATAAGTACAATTTAATGATATAATAGGTGACCTAAAGAAATTCGCATCGCGTTTTTTGAGATTCTTTTTTAAAAAAATAGTGGTTGACGGTGAAATATTAAATTGTACCTACCTATAATTCAATCAATGCTGAAGCAAAAAAAAATAAAAACAATAGAATGTCCAAAAAGTTAAATACTTAAACACTTTAGGGTGGACCTACCTACCCCTAATATTTAGGGGTTAGAGAAATAAATGTTGGCCGATCCTCAGACCTACCAGATATGCACACAAAATTATTTTATAACAAACACCGGGTCACGCGATTTTTATATATTACTAGCTTCTGCCCGCGACTTCGTCCGCGTGGAACTCCTCCTTTTTTGCAGTCGGTTAAAAAGTAGCCTATGTCCTTTCTCAGGCTCCAGACTTTCTTTGTACCAAATTTCGTTTAAATCGGTCCATTAGTTTTAGCGTGAAAGCGTAACAGACAGACAGACAGATAGACAGAGTTACTTTCCCATTTATAATATTAGTAAGTTTATAATATTAGTAAGGATAGTAATGATTAGGTCTTAGGTAAACAACTGTAAAACCTTTTTATTATTTTTATTTAATCCTTGACACCACAGATAATTACTAGGTAAGTAAGTACGTACTTAATCTAGTTATTCTCTATAAATCTTTTAATGTCAAGTGGGCTCGTTGAACTCCTTGTTAAGGTAACTTGTAAGGGAACCGGTCCCTAAAATAGCTCAATGCTACCCATTATACAACCCAACCTCACCTTAAAGCCCCAGATTACAGATGAATTAAGTCGTTATTACATTAATATTCAGTTAAAAAACTGGTATCAAACCATTAAACCACTTAAGCAAGTGTTTTCTTACTCAAAGTCTTGAATTTGAATTCAGGCGTTACCATTAACTTAAATACGTAAGTAGGTAAGTATACCATGTAATGTGCGAGAAATTAGTTTCAGAGTTTTTTCTGAAGTATGCTATCGTACTGAAAATTCAAATTCAATACTGAAAGTTTAATTCTAGAAAGAAAATATGCTTCTCTTCAGCGGCCACAACGTTCATTCGTGTTTTCTTTAACAAATGGTGTGTGAAGGATACTCATGCTATTTAGCCCCTTTAAAAAAGTGACTTCTAGAGAGTATAATATTTAGTAGTCATTCACGGTTGCATCTTGCAATCAGTAACGCAAATGACATTGATAGGGCGTCGTACAGACTATTCTGCAATATTACGCGCGACCACTGCATTCTCTCCTAACCCGCGTAATATTACGAAACGCAACTTTAACCATGCAGGCCGCTAATGTTTCTATTTACTACGTTTTTTGTTTGTTAATTGCATACACGAATGTATTGTGATTTGGAAAAAGTGCCACGTGCCCTTATATGGTCACGTTTTATTGCAAATTAAACCTCGGAGGTAAATACGTTTTCTAACTGCAAGTAATTTATATTGGCATTTAAGGTCAGTGAAAGAAGGACAAACTAACACGTTAACAAACATACTTATATATAATGATGTTGAATAATAATGAGATAGGTACCTACCTATGGATTATAAAACCAATATAACTTCCTAGCATTTGAAGTCGTTTCAAAGGGAATTATTTTGGAAATCATTGGCAAGGAAGTGCAGGTATCTACGAGCCTAGCGATAATATAGTCAATATTGTACGGTAGATATCGTTAAGATATTTAAAAACTGGATACAAGGACTTCTGACGCATGGCATGCAAATCTCATATAGACATAGAAAACAACCTGTAATTAAACACTAACAAAGAAAACTTGATTCTGTTACGTTGTTGATAAATTGTTTATCCTCAAAACCGGATCACCCTTTTTTATTACTGTGCCATAATGGAATCTTTACAACACCGATTTAGAATACTTATTTTTAGAATCAAATTAACTTACTGACCCTTTTTAAAAATAACAGAGGTCCGGATATGACTTCACGCGTTATAAATAATCATTTTGTTTGGTTTATAAAAATGAACGTAGTATGAATTCTCACGCAAAATACTTAGGTACTTACCTAATTGAAGTTTTACAAGAGGCAGTAAGAGAAATGATTTTCAGACCGTTAAGCATCATAGACTGTGGTCCTATAAGTAAAATAATACCTATACCTATCTTTTAGCAAAGTATAAACTACATAGAAAACAAAGTGGTTTTGAATCTATGCAATTTACAGGATTGCTCAAGCTAACCAGTTAGTTGCACCTATAAAGTACTTACCAGTACTGTAATGCAACTTTAATGTACAGTAGTTTACTTTATAACAGTACAGTGGGAACTAAATGAAATGCCGCCTCTTCGTCATTGTTCGTGGACAAAGGTTTTGCAGTCTGAGCTGTCGGAGGCTAACCAGTAAGCTGTTATGGTAATTAAGGATTTGTGACTAAGCAACAGATTTCATTTGCTGTAGATATATGAATTGCGTTGACGCGACGACTAGTCGGGGTTGGTCAAAGTACCTGTTCCTTATGTCATATCGTATTTAAATAACAAAATACGTTGTTAAACTCAGAATAACACGATAATTACAAAATATGTATTATTAATTACATTTATATTTTATGGAAATAAAAAAAAAACATGAAATAAGCGTTAGACTAACGTCTGCTCAGTCTTCAGATTATGGATTCTGTCAAGTTTTTGAAACGTCAGCCAATAAAATAAAATACGCGAGTTAAGTCCGTTGTTTCATTCTAATGTGTAATAACCGCGAAGGCATCAGAATTAAAATGTATTGAGTTAAGTATCTATATTATATCAAACTGGTTATGATATAATAAGTATTATGTATGTATCTAACGTGAAGGTCATAAATCTAGTTATAACGATATGAACTTATTGGAATGAAACAACTATTAACGGATTTAACTCGCGTATTTTTATTTTATTTTATTTGCTGACGTTTCGGATTCTTTACAGTTTCCATAATCGTAGCACGACTGAGCTGACAATAGTCTAACGCTAAAGTTTAGCGTTAGACTATTGTCAACCGCGAAGGCATCAGAAATTGATATGAACTTATTTTTTTACTTTGCATTAAAAGTAGTACTTATCAAGCATTTTTTAAAAGAAAACAAATGTTCGTTTCACATAAGTACTTAAGTAGTTCTTTTAGTACCTACTGATGTCATTCCATCTTTGAACTTTTTTCTTGTAATTGCCATCCACTATTTTTTGCATTGCATTGTATTAAAGCATTGATACGTTTATTAATTACCCTCAGGTAGATTATTAGGTTTTTTTCTGCAAATTAATGCTCGTAAATTACAATGCTAATAAGTTAGGTATTTATGTAAACATGTATTTTCTCTTGTAGGTACTTTTGTTTGAAATTTTTTGACGTTGCATGACATGTCAAAATATTTGTTTTTACTGCTAAATGAATTTTTGGTGACAAAATCAATATTTTTGTGTAGGTATAGGTACAGGGGTCAAAGTTACAATAGGTAGCTAATACTAGGACAAGGTTCAAACATACGTCAATTCTTGTATTTCTGGAAAATTGTACATAATATATGTACCTATCTACATACCTGCTTACTTAGGTACTTAGGTACTCAAAAAAATTACATTTTATACAATTTAAAGATTCTATTCTTACAATTTAAAGTAAAGATCACCATTATGAGTGTAACTGTTTGCTCTTTTATAAACGTTTTATAGTTAAGGAAAACCAAGCTGACTGCTGTTTTATCATCATTTTTATACACGTTTTAGAAGTAAGTTTATGATTGATGGTGTCAAGGAACCAAAAAATGGTCCCATCATTTCAGTTTTGCGAAAATTCGTACGTGACAAGACCAACAATAGCGTCGAACACATTATATTTTTTATACCTGTCCAGGACCGTATTAATAGGCGTTTTTATATAGGTAGGTACAATATAAAAGTACTCTTGTTGCGGTTCATATAGGGAAAAAAAAAAGATCTGATCATCTCACCCGCCCGTTGTTGAACGGTGGTTCCAACTAGAACTATGTAGATTAGAAACCTATAATATACAGTATTTTTACTAGTTGAAAGTATATTTTAAAAGAGACTTAGTTCAGGATAACAAAAACAAAATCATAAAAAATCATAAACAATTAAATTATATATAGGTAAGTACTTACAAAAGTCACAATTATTTGTACAGATACGAATATACTGGAGCTGTTCGTGCGCGGATGCCGGATGGATCAGGAGCGCGCGCGCAGCAAATTGGAGGCGTTCTGGATGCTGCGCTCGCGCCACCGAGACCTCTACGAGCACCGCTCGCTGACGGAGCCGCCGCTAAACGACGTTTGCAATTTCGTGTAAGTGTTAAATTAGGGTTATTATGATTAACAAGCTTTGAGACTTGTTAATTTTCGCAACCTTGAAATATAGGTACGTAGCAATAAACTTGCTCCAAGGACTTTAAGTGGTGTGGACTTCATGCCCCGGAAACATTTTTTTATGATTATTATATTATATTTATTCTGAACGACTTCTGTAGATATGATTTTCAAACTTTCTGATCCCCAACCGTTATATTTTTTTTCATTAATAGTCGCGAAATTAATATTCGTTTTTCATACTACATCGATAGGTACGCTTCGCTTCCAAATCCAAATCAACGTTTAGGTAACAGTTTCTCATCAGTCATCAGTTATAAATTACACATTGATATGAAACAATTTCAGCGGATATATAACTCACGTATTTTATTTAATTTGCAAACGTTTCGAAAACTTCACAATTCCAATATGAAATAATAAAATCCGTTAGGTAATAGTTGTTTCACTTAAATGTGGTAATAACCGCGAATGCATCAGAACTTATTAAAATACGCAAATTAAATCTATACTAATATTATAAATGCGAAAGTAACTCTGTCTGTCTGTCTGTTACGCTTTCACGCTAAAACTACTGGACCGATTTAAATTAAAATTGGTACAAAGAAAGTCTGGAGCCTGAGAAAGGACATAGGCTACTTTTTAACCGACTGCAAAAAGGAGGAGTTTCACGCAGACGAAGTCGCGGGCAGAAGCTAGTACGTTATAATTTTTCGTTCATATAGATAGCCAAGTTCGTACAAGCATCACTCTAACAGACACAGATACCCAAATAAACACAGCTATTTCTAAGTTCGTTTGCCTATTCCACAGGGATGTAGTGCCTCTCCCAAAACTTACTGACGACGGTCTCCGTGTGACGGTGTTCCGCATCCGCCCAGAGTATCCTGAGAGCAGTGCAGACATAGCAGCGGCGGTGCGAGCCTCTCTACTAGTGTCTGACGTGAGGATGAAGGACGAGAAGGCTATAGCGGGGGATGCTTTCGCTTTTGACGTGAGTATAGTTGTACCATCGACATGGATAGGTTAATACGAAAAGGATGACAGTGAAATGAGGTTTTACTGAAGATTTACAGGAAGCATCTCTGAATAAGAGATTAAATATAATAGCAGCAATTAGTTTACTAAGTACAAGTTCCAAGTGCATGCATTTATGTATAAGTAGCAGAGTATTTAACTCACTACGGTATGGTAGCACTATAGCTACTGATCACATCAAAGTTACCTAACGCCTGAGCCTAATGGAATTTTAGGTTAATCTGAAAACCTGTGCTCCACTGTGGTCCAACTACCTACAAATACTTCGATAAATATTTAAAGCACTCAATAAAAATAAAAAGTAAGCTGTCATGATTCTGTTTCTAAGTTTATGGGAAGTACCCTGTTGGCTTAGATTCCCTTGCGAGTATCGATGATTTGCGAAATTTTGCGGTATAAACGGTGCGGTGTATCTTTCACTTGCGTCGATTTAGAAGTTAGATTCTTTCTCAGCTCCAAAGGACAGCAAACCTGAGTATCTGATATCAATTAGAGCTTGATCCACGCGTCCCTGAGACAGACGGACGGACAAGAAAGTGATCCTATAAGGGTTCCGTTTTTCCTTTTAAGATAATATGAAATCCTAAAAAGAATGAGCGAACTGACCTATCTTAATTTTGCATCAGATGTCAGCAGTGCGCGGGTCGCTAGTGGCGCGGATAGCGGCCGGTATGGGCTCGTTCCGGCGCGGCATCCACCTTGCGCACGCGGCGTACCCGCAGCGACTCAAGCGCATCCACATCATTGGCGCGCCGCCCTTCATCGCTTCCTCCCTACAGCTGATTAGGGCTTGCGTCAACGACAAGATTAAACAAAGGGTAAGTATTATGCAAGGTTTTAGCTGCTTTTGTTTCTTTTGCAGTAGGTAAAATTATTTGGATTACAGGATTAGGGTTTGCATCTCTGGGTCTGGGTTACCCCGGATTTGGCTTAGTTTAGAAAGCGGGGTTTCATTTGTAATGCTTATTATCTTTTAAAAATTAAAAAATATATTAAACTGTTTTTTATTATAAGTTTATAAAACCCAGTGACCATGTCCGGGTTCTTAGTTTCCAAATTCGGGTTTTCACGCATCTTGTCTTGGTTGACAAATTTTAGAGAAGGCAACCCTAAACCTACAGGATACAGGACACAAGTATTTTATCCAGATGTTTATTGTTAGGGATTGCTATAAGTACATATATAATAAAATTATATGTCAGATATCAAGGTAGATAGTTTTATATTCGAAATATAAATTCAATTACACAAGGAAAGTGAAGCAGTATCTGACAGCTAAACGAATGGTGCACAGATCTATGTAGCGCCATAGATAACACAACAAGTAATAGGCGGTACCTACCTTGTATGACTTGAACATAGCAGCGTTTTAAGTTCTAAAATGGGAATCAAATAATTATGTAAATAACTTATTTTGAATGACATCGGTGCATAGGACGGTTAACTAGATCGATGACTTTGTTTACAATGACTCAGCAGATTTTAAACAAACCCAAAAAACTTAACATGCAAATACTATTTACTTGAACATTAATAAAATAAGTAGGTAGGTACGTAAGTCACAAAGTGACCTTTAGGTTTTGGTGTCTTATTATGAAGGAATGCGCTTGCACATATATTCACTTCCTTGTTTTAATTACGTGATATATTTAAATATAGTATTATGACTCAGGATCTGGTTTATTGTTTTAATGAATGCAGGAATTTCATAAGATGTTAATTTGTCATTGATTCAATCTTTTTTTGTTTTAATTTGTTATCCTCGAGATCAATTAACAATTTGTAATTAATTATAGAAAATTAAAACATAAGTGTGAAACGAGAGCCAAGTTCGACGATAAAACAAGTGATATCTAAGTTTGCAGGTCTTAATAATATAATTATTATGCCACATTTGACATATTTACTCGTACCTATGTGAAATAATAATAATAATAATATCTTTGGACAATTCACACCAATTGATCTAGTCCCAAACTAAGCATAGCTTGTACTATGGGTACTAGACAACGGATAAACATACATAAATACATATAAGACATCCAAGACTCAGGTACAGATGCCAGTGTTCATCACACTGACATCTGCCCCTAGCAGGATTCGAACCCGCAACCTCCGGTTTCGTAGTCAGGGGCTCTGACCACTAGACCAACAGGCCGTCATTTACAATTTTATTATAATAGTTTTTGAGTTATAAGGGTGTCAAAAGTGGCTCCAAATAAGTGTAATAAGTATTTCAAACGGGGCTGTTCGCCAGTTCTGTTAGTATCAACCTTGGCTTGATTGATACACTACCGCCTGTCTAGACATATCGAAAATAAATATTTAACACCTTGAGCTTATAGCTAATGTTAAAAAAAAATATTTTTAAAGAAAAATATATTTTTACAAAACTGTTAGATTAAATATTATTATAACGTATGTGAAGAATATACTAGAGGAAGCAACGCAATTATACCTATGTTCAGTATAATTATAAGTATAGTACTGTGCTAGGCAACTCGTTAAAAAATAATTATTATTACGTATTCATAAAGTGATTATTATACGTAATCATCGTACTCGCATTGAGTATTTAAACTGGGTAATAGCTATATATAAGTGCTTAAATACAGAAGAACACTTAATCATATTGCACTATGCTTACCACGAATTAAATGACAAATGAAATAAAACGATAAAAACATCATTGTTGTAATCTTGATAATTATAAACAATAAAACACTTTCATTGTCTTCTTAATAATTGATAGGAAGCGTAAATATGATTCATTTGACCTCTAATTTCCATAAAAGATTTATTTGACGTCATTACTTAGTCAAACAAGTAGACGAGATAGTTTGTTTGATTGATTAATGGACCAATATCCCAATTCCAAAAACCCACCGCATACAGAAATTAGGAAAGATTTTTTTTTAGGATTGGTAGTATAAAATAAACTTAGTAATAAAATCGCTAGCTCAGAACCAACAGACAAACATAGGATGTTTTTTATCACGTACCCATTACAAAAAAAATATTATGGTATTTTTTTTTGCTTTTAATACTGCTACCTGTAAAACGGCCTCGGCTTCAGATTAGCGAGTACCCATTCCTTTCTAAGTTTCTTTTCTACTACCAATCCCAAAAAAAACAACTTTCCTAAAATCACGTACTTAGATAGGTAGGTAAGTAGGTAGGTACCTAAGACTGGGTCGACATGGGATCTCACTCTGTAAGTTTTCAACGTTATTTTAATTTAGGTAAGTACTACTAAATGCGTTAAACTGAAATAAAATTTGAAAATCATTTCTTATTTCAGTTTTATTTACACTCGAAACCAGAGGAACTGTTAGAACTCATCCCCGCACGAGCGCTACCAGCCGAATGGGGGGGCGAAGAAGAATCTATCGATGTTCTCGCCAGGAAATGGCGTAATAGAGTCGATGAAATTAGGGACTATCTTCGGGAGGTCAACGAGCTCTCTAACACTTGTAATAAGAAGACAGATGAGAATGACATCTACGGTGCTGTGGGTGCCTTCAGAAAACTCGATATCGATTAAGGCACGTTACTAGGGTTTTAATATAGCAGCCATTCACGATGCGATTGGTGGAGGGAGGGCTAAACAAACTGTGTCTTATTTGTGATTATAATAAGGGTTGGAAAATGTCACAGGTGTTTATTATCTTTCCGTGTTTTGATAATACTTAAAATAAAAAAAGCATTTGTACCTACAGAAATGAAACAATGATAACGGATTTAACTCGCATATTTTATTTTTTTTGCTGAGTTTTTGAAAACTGTACTGTTCCTATATTCACGTAGGTATCACGACTTGGCTGACGATAGTCTAGCGCTAAAGTCGAAGCGTAAGTTACAGCCAGAACGTCAGCAAATAAAATACCCTAGTTAAGTCCGTTAAGTATAATTGTTTCATTCCAATTATAGACGTCCAACTCGTCCAAGTATTATTTTAAAACCATTGTTATTGGTTTTTATTTTAATTACTTCTAGACTGCAGCTCTTTCTAATTTAATTGTATCTCTTAGTATAAGCAAATCAGTATGATCTGTGTATTGTTAAGTAGATTTTAAGGCAAAAATTTTATACTAAGAATATCATGTTATTATGATAAGGCAATAAATATTTATCTTTACATTGTGTTTTGTTTAATTTTTACAACAATTGTTAATCAAATACTTTTAATATGCATTAATAAAAGTAAAGAACAGTTCGGTATATCATCTAACTTAATGATCTGATTGTATAAAGTTCTCGTGTCGCGGTTTTTGTTGCCAAAGTCACTTAATATCTGGTTGTTTTGAGTATCGACCAACATCTATTTTGTACACCTACACATTTTTTATAATATAAAGAGTGGTCTACCCTAAGGGCGTGCATTCCATATAGGCACGGTATCACTAATGTATGGAGTGCCTACCCTGGCGCCATACTTGCGCTCCCCCCACTGCAAGCGCCTGGTCTACCCCAAAATTAAGATTGATTTGATTTTATTGAAAAATACCACCATCAACACCAATACTCAAGAAAAATTTAAGTACATTCTATACCTACTTATCTATGCTGAACTTTATTTATAATCTTTGTTAAACAAGGTCACATCATGTATGTGTATTTATAATCATAACACATCACGCAGGTATTATCAATAAAATAATTATATATTCTAAAACGGAATACACCACCTGTTAGTAATTTATTTTAATATTATTCCATACGTCATAGCAGAAAAGTGTTTATCTAGAGCATCACAAATAGCAGACAGAGATGATACAATGCGTAAATTATATAAATCTGCTAAGTCAACAGACATAAATGTCTTAAAAGAGGCTGCCACGATAAAGCAATAGGTACCTAATGCCCATTATAATAATATTCTAATAATATAGGTACGGTACCATTAAACCCCATCTAGAAGGGGTTTAAAAGGTAGCAGTCAAGATGACCAATATTATTTTACTTTTTGGAGAACACATGAATAAAATTATTAACTAGGAACGTGCGTACGCATACAGCTGAAGACTTGTGCTTTGTTTAAATATGATAATTGAATGGGTATTATACTAAAGTGCACAATCATCCAGCATATTTCATTGCAATTTAATCGTCACCAAAACACACTACCTAAGTAGTAGGTACTATTATAGGAACCTATCTAACGGTCCACCTTTGTTTTTGATGGTGCATTGGTAATACTTACCTATTGAAGAATAAGTATGTAAGTATGTATCTAAACTACTACCACTTAACTATTATAACTAGCTAAGAACATATTATTATGTATATGGGAAAGATTCAATGTGAGAGTGTGGCGTCTCGCCTCGCCCTTACATAGCTGTATGTAACGGCCCTTATATTAATAGATGTTGATTTGAGACTAGAAAATTATCATTATCTGTGGTACTCATTCGAGAACCGGTGCTAAAAAAGAACTTATGTTACAAACCTTATGTTAACAATTAATTCATG
This sequence comes from Polylopha cassiicola, assembly GCA_038024825.1. NCBI lineage: Eukaryota > Metazoa > Arthropoda > Insecta > Lepidoptera > Tortricidae > Polylopha > Polylopha cassiicola. Next base: position 1,691,305 of record CP149062.1, read on the forward strand.
TACAAGATGTACCTTTATTTAGTTGTGATGTGATTGATTAAACTAATTATATGGAAGAGTGCGTTTCTATTGGAAACCCTACGCAATACACACCAAAAGAGCATGCATGAAAGTAGGTACTAAGTTAGGGTTGCCATAAGTGTAAGGACTCGGACCGGGACATTTCAAGAAAAACTAGTAAAGGTAGAAAAACTGGAACTTGATTACACTTTGTATAACGTGATTAGTATTTTCAACCGACGAAACGGAGGAGGGTATATTTCAAAGTTGGTACCATTTTAATTTGGAAAAAAAAAATCCAACCTTAAGGGTAGGAAAATAGGGAATGATAAAATTTTCACGGACTGATTGTATCGTATCACCACGCGTAACTTTTTACAGAGTAGTCCGATTTTGATAATTCTTTTTTTTATTGGATGCCTCAAAGTTGATCCCATAAAAATTAGGAAAAAGAAACCTCCTGTAAGGGAGGAAAAAAAAAAACACGCAAAATAGGCGCAGTAGAAGTCGTCGAGTTGCGGAAAACAAGCCCGCGAAAACCTTAGGGTGGGAAAATAGGGGTAATTTATTGTTTACTAAAAGTTAATAAGAAAAACAAGGTAAATAATTTGTATAAATTATGGCCAAAGAAATTACAAAATAGTAACTTTTTAATAAAAAAATTAACCGCCGAAAAAAACTAAAAGGCAACAAAAAAGACAAAATTATATTTTTTTTCTAAATATTCAGTGCGGTATTGTTTTTTGTTGTCTTTTAGTTTTTTTTTTCGGCGGTTAATTTTTTTTATTTAAGTACATAATAATCGATTTTTTTTTTTCATTTTCACGATTATTAGGTCGATTTTGCTCAAGAAGTATCAACCAGGTATCAACTAAATGTATAAAATCGATTTAAAATATCAATACATTAGAAAAATCGATCTTGTATCAAACATCTCTAAGTCACATACTGGGCTTGATAGCGTGCTATTGATGCGCTCTTGCTCTGTCAACGTCGAGATACTGCGATTTCGATATGTGTTGACACTGTTAATAATACAGTCATTTGGTCGAAAAAATTTAGGTTACCTGAAAACTTTTCCGGGAGTTTTGAAATTTCGCAATTTTATAGATTTTGGTATGCTCTTGCCAAATTTCAACTTTGCCACCTCGTATGGCTGCCGCTCGCGCCGCCATTTTGAAAAAATGGCGCCCAAAAGCAGTTTTTTTGATAATTACTCCTTTCTGGTGCATTTTACAGGAAAAACATAGTATACAAAATAAAAGTAGAGAAAATTTCCTACAATTTATGTCTTAACCTTTTCTTTCCTAAAATCAATAGTAGGAGGACCGTAAACCATTATACATCCGTGTAATATTTACTTTAAACTGCTCTGTACCAAAATCGATAACATTGCCACATTTCAAAACTCCCGGAAAACTTTCCAGGTAAAAATACTAAATGACTGAATTATAACGTAAATTCGTGAATCGTGAACGGACAAGTGTCAGCGCTTACGTTGTTCTATCCACGTACGGCTAATCGTACGCTAGTTAGAGCGCGTTTATTGGAGGTATATTACTGTTTACCAAGTCCAGCCCTCTATTAAATAACTATGATTTTGAAACCGGGACAATTTGCTTATCGGCCGGGACGCCGGGACACCATGCTTCAAACCGGGACATGTCCCGGCGAACCGGGACGTATGGCAACCCTATACTAAGTGCAAAGTGTTATAATATGTCCTTAACTTCGCGATTTAAATAATCTCCAAGTAGATATCTGCACAAAAACAATCCATACGTAGGTAGATAATTAGTCAAAAACAATAAGTTTTTTTTGAATAATTACCTACGTATAACCACACGAACCTAGTAAGCACACAAAAACAAAGTTTCAAAGTTTGAAGCAATAAACAAAAATACCTATTAGATATCTATATAAATATCTACCTAAAAAAAAAAACAAATATATTCATGTTTATGTATGAACATAGTTATTTAAAATGGACCCATTTTACAAATACATGTTATTATAACACAAACAGAATGTGAAACAAACATTTTTTTACTAATCTCTGTAATATACATTCCTACGTAAGTTCATTAATTCATATTGTTTTTATATCGACTACCTATATTTAGCCACGACACAAATAACAACATAAAAAATGCTTTAGTTTTTTGTGTTTATCAACACGGAAAATTACCGGAAGCCTGTGGAAACATTTGAGAGTAGCCAGTACAAATATTCCTAAATAAAATGAAAACTCGAAACGGTTCACTATGTTTTATTTCCTAGTTTTAGGTAAGCAACTAGTAGTTGTTCTCATTTACATTACTTACTATATATATCATAAGGACAGAAACTTGCGCGTTTCCTTGTCGGAAGCAACGGTGGGAGGACATTAACCTCGCCAGCGATTGTTGAATATTATGACCAAATTAACAAGTCCGGTACCATAAGTAAAAAAAAACTTTGTCATACATTATTTGAACTCTGTTATTAAGGCCGTCAAATTCCAGTTGGTTCTAAAGTAGGTAGGTACATACACCTATTTAAAAAAAGTTTTTTTTAAGTCCGTTGTCCGCTTTGTGGGTAAGTACCTACCTACCTACTTACGTGCAACTGAAACTAGAACCCAGGTGAGTGATCAGCTATTGTGGACCTATGGCACCTATGCCCAGAAACAGATATCTTTCAGTTGAAATCAGGATGATGAGTTCTTTAAATAAATAGGTACCTACCTATAGTGCAGTCATTGAAGCTTAAAATACGGCCTTACCTCCGAATTTTTTACTAAGTGGGTACAAATATAACATATCACCACATACCACCTATACACATATGCATTTTGGAATGAAACAACTATTAACGGATTTAACTCGCGTATTTTTATTTTATTTGCTGACGTTTTCAATGATGTAATAAAAGGTGAAAAACAAAATTCTGTTCATTAAACGACATCTACCGTCTAGTAGTTGTAATATTAAGCTGATATTATGCACAGTATCGCCATCTATTGTTGATTGGAAACAGCTCAGTGGAATTGAATGTCAAATTTATGTTTTTTAACTTAGTAATTATAAGAAATCTAAAATCATAAAAAAAATATATATAAATATGCCTTTAATTCAGAACAAATACATAATGTACGAAAAAAAATTTTGGTTTGGAAATTTGAAAGCACACTAAAACATTATTTTATATAAAACATCTCATTACACGGTAAATTTTAAATGATTATTTTATTTTTACAAAGCAAAAACAGAAAAATACAAGTTCGAAATATTTAAATTGCTTATATAACGAAAATATAAAAAACGAGATATATGCTAAAATTACTGACGTCTAAAGTAATCATATGGATAACATTTATTGGATAGGATTTCCGAAACGGATCGTTTTCGAACGTATGAATAGCTAATAGCGTTGTGTCATCTGTCATTACGTGGCTGCGAGATCTAAGCAAGAAAAACAAGCTTATGGTCATCTTATTGCCGAAAATAATTTGTAAATATAGATATTTTATATAGAATAACATAATGGGCAGTCAACTTAGACATATAGGGCTAGCCGCAGTCCTGTTTATTACTTTATTTAACGCAATCAATTGCTACACCATCACAGTAGATGCTCACGCTGAGGAGTGCTTTTTTGAACATGTTGAAGCCGATACGAAGATGAGTAAGTTCTAAAAATTAAAGCATTATATATTCTTCATTAACAACCTAGTTATATGTGCTTAAGTGCAATATGTGATACATTATTGTTAATTGTTGTTACTACATGCCAAGAATGTTAGTGACATAAACGAAAAGGAGAATGTATAGTCCATCTTATCGGAAAATATAACATTGTTGTCTTCACATCTATATTTATTTGGCACAATATTAACTTATGTTTGTTGCAGGTTTGACATTTGAAATAGCCGAAGGTGGATTCCTGGACATAGATGTGTCAATCACAGGCCCTGACGGTGCAAACATATACCATGGAGAAAGGGAGTCTTCTGGCATGTACACATTCTCAGCAACAACATCGGGAAGATATACTTACTGCTTCAGTAATAAAATGTCCACTATGACACCCAAGGTTAGCATATCATTTTGTTAATTTGAATATTTAGCAAATTACATGCCTAATGTAGGTCCAACTGTTCAAATGAACCATTAATTTTTATTATCATTACTTTTCTTGCCAGAATTGTAATTATTTTCTATTATTAAAATGCCCATGAAATCACCCATATATTATGGCCTGGCAAAAGTATAGTGCTAAAATTATATTCAATGGCGAGTTTCTCATAATTATAGAGGTGCAATGGACTCTAAGGGCCAGGATACTAAAAATATTGAAAATGACAGGCATGTATGGGGAATTAAATATGACCCAAAGAAGCTAAAGAGGTTTATCATAGGAGCATACAGATTTTCCGTTACTTGGTTAGACACTGCCGTCAGCAAAGAAGACTTTATTTATGTGTTTAATTTCCAGGTGGTAATGTTTAACTTGGAAGTGGGTGAAGCCCCGCATAAATCAACGGGTGACAAGGAGGAGGATGTCAACCATAACAAACTGGATGACATGATCAAGGAGTTAGCTACAACCCTCAAAACTGTTAAGCATGAGCAGGAATACATGCAGGTAAGCTAATATTATTATTCCAAAATAAAAATAATAACTATTTCATAAGAAAATACTGATAAAGATGCCCTCAAAATACCTCATTGCAATATATATTGTTGGTGTTGGATTGTCTCTAAGATACTGTGACATGATGGGCCTGGCCTTTACATATTATTCACTTTACCAATCATCTTACATTAAAAATATAAATGAGTAGCTGTCCGCCCACAGCTCATCTTTTTTTATAGCCTATGTCACTCAGGAATAGTGTAGCTTCCCAACAGTGGAAGAATTTTTGAAATGGTCCAGCCATTATGGAGTCTATTCAATCCAAACAAACCTTTCCTCTTTGTATTATAGTGTAGAAATATACTAAATAATGTCTGATTGATCTTCAACTGATAAAGGTTGTTGTATATAAAAACATTCTTGCAACCTTTCACATTTATAAATAGGTTATAATGATATCAAATGATTTATTAAATTTTACCTTCAGGTACGAGACCGCATCCATAGATCTATTAACGAAAGTACAAACTCCCGCGTAGTTATGTGGTCAATATTCGAAGCTTCAGTCCTACTTATCATGACTGTTGGTCAAGTGTACTACCTCAAGAGGTTCTTCGAGGTCCAACGCGTCGTTTAAATTTACACCTTATCATGCTAAACATACCAGCTATTTTTATTAACTCATAATCATTAAAAATTGGTTGGTATTATTTAGCAAAGGCATAAGAGCCCCTTGATAGATTTCCTGACAACATTATTAAACATACAATCTGTATTTGTCTACTTTATATTGGCATAGAACAAAGAACTTGCGTTTTATACAGTGTCCTCGACATGTAGTCAGTTTTCTGTGATCAGGGAAAAGTTGTCCAAATGTTGACTAAAAATTACTACGCACGAGATAAATGTAAAATCAACAAATTTAATTACTAACTAAATTATTCAGTTGTCTAGAAATATATTTTGGGTTTACTTAAAACTCGCTCCCATGAAGTAGTAAAATGCTTGGATGTTAGGCCAACGTTGCGACACAGTAATATCTGACAATCATATTTTATTTTATACTCATAAATAATGATCTAAAATACGATCATAAATTGTTGTTACAACTGTACAAACATTATTTGTGAATAAAAGTTATTAAACTGAATAAGACCATTGTTATAATTGTGAATTCAATATCAGTTCCTTTGTACTTACTTCACTTAATTTAAAAATACTATCTCCTTTTTGCAACTTTCTGTACTGGAGGATATAAATTTAATGTTAGACAGAATAGGTATATTATATATTTTTTTGCGCAATATAAATATACCTTAACATGGGAGCGAGTGTATATGGTGTAAATTAGTGTAAATTTTGTGAAACCTAGGACGAGTAGCTTACGTATATCAGTCTGTCTCTCTAACTAAGAAATGTTTAAGAAGGACAAGTGATATCCCCGTGAGCTACTTGTGCTAGGCGCCTGATCTGATGTGTGAGTCGACTAGGGCCCTACTTCACCAACGCGACAATTGTCGGTGAGGAGTGACAATTGGAATGATGAATTACAATGCGTACTCGTAGTCAAAATTAAGCCAACTAGCGTAGATTCTTGTCGAGATTGTAGTGTAAATAAAATTGTCACTTATCATCGACAATTGTCGTGTTGGTGAAATAGGGGCCAGTGTTACGCGTTTTGATGAAATAAATTAATAATGTTTGTACGTTTTTGAGTTTTTTTTACCCATTCTATACTTAACTCTTGTCTAATACCATTTTGCTGCCTTAAAAACAGCTGAAAGCAAACACAAAATTAAATATTCATTTCAATTTATTATTACAATATCCAACAATTAAAATTTAACAAAAGTTATATATCATGTTATATAAAATATTTAATTATAACAAACAATAATAAGAAAATATGGCGAAATTGAGAAACTATTTTTGCACCATTATTTAGCACTTTCTAATACAATAATCAGATCTTACTAACTACAAACGAATCGAGCACATTTATCTTAATTCATATTTGATATAGTGAAATTTGATTTCATATTCGACTTGTGTATCTATGCATACTTATTTGACGATAATTAACATTGTGATGTTTGAATATATTATTATTGTGATGAATAACGGCACATCGATAATACTACCATCATTGTGTGCTGTGCCTTAGATTGTATTGTCTGTGGTCGAGTACAGTATATTATATATACACTTTCAAAGCATAAGGTAAAATATGTACCTACGAGTACACCTATTTTTACAATTGAGTAGTACAGTCAACAGCACATTTTTAACTGCATTTCAAGGTTTAAGACTGAACTTCAATACGCCCTACAATGAGTGCGGAGACGACTGTACCCGCGGCCAGCTGTTTCACCGAGTCCGACGACCCCGGCAGCTCCAGAAGAACGCAAGCGCCGCACGCGCTTAGAAGACGGCTGCTGCACTGTTGGAAAATATACTTTATTAGTACCTGGATAAGATTCCTTTTAGATTTTTCGTAAAATGATATATTATGACGTAATTATTTTCAAGCATATCTGTAAAAGGATTAGAAAGTTTTATACATAACAAACTTAAAAGTCAAATAAGTTTTAGTTTCAATATGTACTATAAAAATAATTATTTACATATTATTATGCGTATGGCTAACCTTCCTTATCTTCATTATTTAAGGTGTTTTTGTTTATGTAATTTTGTTTTATAAAAATATAGATTTAATTATTGTACAACAGAACTCTAAAGCGGACTTGATGCCACACGTCATTAAAATAAAGATTTTTTTTTTTATTATACATTTCTCTACTAACCTGGCTCCCAATAAGCGTGGCGGTGGGCAGATCGTTGGTGGCGGGGAAGTGTATGGTGGCGCGGCCGTACTCGGGGCGCGGGTCCAGCGGCACGGCGTGAGCCAGCTTCACGCGCATGCGCGGCCAGCCCGCGCCACCCCCAGCGCCCACGCCGCTCACCACGCGCAGCGCGCGGAGCACGAACAACAAGCAGCAGACGTATGCAGATACCGGGTTACCTGGATTAATACGCAATAAGTAATCTTGGTGTGTGTGTCACTAGCTTCTGCCTGTGACTTCGCCTGTGCATTATAAGTAGATTACGCGATATCGCTATAAAATATAGCCTAGACGCTATGTACGTTAGGTAGAAACAACTTCGAGGATGAGGTGGATAGAAGAATTCAGTTAGGTTGGGCAGCGTTTGGGAAGCTACGTCAAGTCTTCATATCGTCACTCCCACAGTGCCTGAAGACGAAAGTCTACAATCAGTGCGTCCTACCCGTCATGACATACGGAGCCGAAACGTGGACACTGACGGTACGGCTGGTTCACAAATTAAAAGTCGCTCAGCGGGCTATGGAAAGGGCTATGCTCGGCGTTTCTCTGCGGGATCGAATCAAAAATGAGGTGATTCGGCAGAGAACCAGAGTCATCGACATAGCCCACCGGATTAGCAAGCTAAAGTGGCAGTGGGCTGGCCATATTAGCCGAAGAACCGATAACCGTTGGAGTAAACGTGTTCTAGAGTGGAGACCGCGTCTCGGCAAGCGTAGTGTAGGACGTCCTCAGGCAAGGTGGAGTGACGATTTGCGTAGGATGGCTGGCAGGAGCTGGATGCGAGCAGCCGAAGATAGAGCAAAGTGGCGTGCAATTGGAGAGGCCTATGTCCAGCAGTGGACTGCGACGGGCTGATGATGATGATGATGATGATTCTGAATTGTAAAGTCTCATCAAATTCCATTAGGTAGTTCTCGCGTAAAATAGCAACAAACATACACACTCACAAACTTTCGCCTTTATAGGTAATATTAGTGTGTTAGTCTTGTTTTTGACGATTAAAGTGATATAAACTTATTTTGATGATTTAATATTTTATCATAGAATTTACACTTAATATTTTTTAATGGCTTGACTATATGTTATTAAATTATACTGGTATAACCTTATTGTGGCACACATCCAAATTCTATTGAAAAGATAGTAATTTGATAAAAATCAATAAGTTTACAAAAATATCTACTCCTATCCGGAGGGGGTGAAGGTCCCCCCCCTGGATCCGCCCTCGTATACACATCTAGACCCCGATTTATTTGAATGTATTCAGTATAATGTATTACCCGGCAAAGCGAAGATGTACTTGGTCCGGCCGGCGAGCTGGCAGGTCGCGAACGTGCTCGGCTTGCCCGGCTTCATGTGCACGCGCCCGTAGTGCAGCGTGGCGCCGAAATCCTATCAACAATACGAGTTGTGGTAGACTATGGTCAGCAGCATGGTGTTTTTTTTGTCCATCAAGTGAATTATCAATACTGGATATTTATTTTTTCTTTTTTCCAATCAAACAAATAATGACGTCACGTCTGAATGTAAGTTGCATAGAGGCGTGACGTCACAAGACTTCATTCCCGAAATTTAGACGCAAAAAAGGTTATAGAGCAAGAGCCAGCGGCCCCCAGACTTTCGGTTAGAGATTGTATACAGTTGGCCCTGGGGCCGTTACTGCTCCACCGGATAAAATGGGGAGCGCTCCGAGGGTATCCTCAGCGGCATGGTGGTTTTTTTGACCATCAATTAAGTTCTCTATTTAAGATGGACATGTAGTACATACATACTTTTCACGGTCACGGATGGATGGACGAACAGCAAAGTTTCAATAATAATACTGAGACTCTCCTGTCCGTCCGTCAATCTGTCTATCACCACAAACCATCTTATAAACTATGATAACTAGCCAGTAGAAAATTTCACAGATGTTTTTTTTGCCGCTATCTATTTTCTTGTTGGATAGTTCACCTTAACCAGCACCGGCTTGAGCAGATCCCGCTCGCCCATGGAGACGCCGCCGCTGCAGACGAGCACGTCAGCGCGCGCCAGCGCCGCCGCGACGCAGCCCGCCAGCTGCGCCGGCTCGTCGCGCGCTATGCCGCAGTCGATGCTCTCGTACCCGTGCTCTCTGCAATAACACACACATAAATACTGTGTTTTTTTTTTATTTTAATTGCACAAGAACAAGTTAAAGTACAACTTGGTGATAAGGAGGAGGGGTTTAAAATTCATGAAATTATTGGAATGAAACAACTATTAACGGATTTAACTCGCGTCTTTTTATTTTATTTCATTTGCTGACGTTTCGGTTTCTTTACAGTTTCCATAATCGTAGCACGACTGAGCTGACAATAGTCTAACGCTAAAGTTTCATTGCTGTTTCATTCCAATGTGTAATAACCGCGAAGGCATTAGAAATTATTTTCATGAAATTAGTTCGACGTAGTAGTGTGACGTACTTTATGGATGGCACAAATATTTTTTTTAATACTCTTAAATGACGACTTCCTTGATACAATCCCAATTCTATGTCCTTCATATCAAATTTCATATAATTCGGTTCTCCCCACCTGTAGGGGGAGTTGAAGAGTATACCTGAGCAAGGCTCGAAGCATAGTCCTGTTGGAGTCCCGGATGTGCGCCGGCCTCAGTTTCACTTCAGAAGGCTCTTGCAACTCGTTTCCGGTCGACATCAGCGCCACCTACACAATTAATTTACATATTTGACGAACTAAGTAATATACAGAACATTAAAATAGGTGTCGAACAGTTTTTTGACTAATTTGAGATCTAAGCCAAGTATGCTTGTAGAAATGTTAGAAGTATTAAAACTAAATTTTTTTTTTTGATGTTTGTGATCCTAAGAGGTATTCTTAAGAATTGATCACTCATCTCCAGAAATGTGCTGGACGCGGGTCAAAAATATCAATCTCGACTTTGCTAGCCGTTTACACACATTCGGAAATATATATAAAGAAGAGATTAGCAAGGGCGTGCATTCCATATAGGCACAATGTTGTAAATGTATGGAGTGCCTACCCTGACGTAGTACATGCGCGACCCTCACTGCACGCGCCCGGAGATTAGTGTATAATGTAAAATAATCTATATTAATATTATAAATGCGAAAGTAACTCTGTCTGTCTGTCTGTCTGTCTGTCTGTCTGTCTGTTAAGCTTTCACGCGAAAACTACTGGACCGATTTAAATGAAATTTGGTAAGAAGAAAGTCTGGAGCCTGAGAAAGGACATAGGCTACTTTTTAACCGACTGCAAAAAAGGAGGAGTTCCACGCGGACGAAGTCGCGGGCAGAAGCTATCTATATATATACATACCTTAGGGTTAGCTTTAACGGTAACATTTTGGTAACCAGCGCCGGCCAAAATACCAATATGACCAGCGTCTAGCACAGCACCTGAGAAGAAAACACAATAAAATTATAGTGTTAAATTTTACTTTATCTCTTCTCTTTATCAATCCTTTCCTCTTTATTATATTAGTAAAGATAACCTTTTTACGAAAATACATTAAAATTCAACACTGAACCTAGAAGTTCGGAGTTCAAATTTAGTTGAATGCAGAAAATTAAAGTACAGCATACCTATATTTTAAATTTAGTTAAACATTGCACCTAATATTGTAAACAGTGATGAAGAACTGCGAAAATGCGACTGCAAAAATGAGATTGTAAAAATTTCTAATTATATGTATAAAGAAATTTGTGGCTTACCTTTCTTAACGAGTTCAGCGCCCATAGGTATATCGAAGCCTATTGGTCGCACGTCCTGACCCGGTTTCGGCGCTACCATTATTTCTACCTCCAGTTCGGTTTGCCCATCTTCTGTGGCAGACACCAACTTCGTGTCTTCCACCTGTATGAAATAAATAGTATCGTAGATAATGGTCAAGATTGGACAAAAGTACTTGAAATGAATAAGCATTATAATATAATTAGTTCTTAGTTTTGCTTGACTTGGGACCAGTATCATACCCCCAGATAAAACAGAGGTTTGCCAGTTTATAAAAAATGGAGAGTATGTAGGTATATAATGTTTTTTTTTTTGTTCTTTTAAAACATCTCAAAATGAAGAACTTGGATTGTACAGTGTCACTATTATATTTTTACAAGGAATGTATTAATTTCCAATGCCATCGCAGTTATTACACATTGGAATAAAACAACTATAAGATTTAACTGGCTATTTTATTTTATTTGTAGCACGACTGAGCGAAATTTTCAAAACATCAGCTAATAAAAAAAACTTACTTGTTTCTTTTAATATTACTTAATGGGTACTTTATTTTATATTAATGGGTACTGCTTAACTGATGAACTGGTGATACAAGTGATTTAGCCGAGCTGACCTGAACGACACAGTCGGCGCCGCTAGGCAGCGCCGCGCCCGTGTTGATGCGAGCGCACTCGCCGGGCAGCAGCGGAGCCGTCGGCGCCTCCCCCGCCGTCAAGCACGAGCGCACGCGCCGCACGCCCGCCCCGTCGCCACTCACACACGCGTAACCTGATATTATACACAGACAGAAACATTCACACAACAGTAGAACTCTTTGTACTAATTATTGTTGATAAAAATTGATATACTACTCAAATATACTTGTTGGCATACTTTTAATTACCCTGTCATGTCATGCTTACTACATAATCATAGGTATAAGGGCTAGGGGGACCACTTCTATTTCCCACTTTTTATCTTATAGTCACAAATTTACAAATAATTATAAATTTATTATTACCAATAATATTTGAAGTTACTGTAATTAAAAGAGAACTTTTTGTCTTACCATCTTTGACAGAAGCTGGAAAAGGTGGCATAGGCTCTTTAGTGCATAGTGACTCTGCAATCACTCTCCCCACAGCCTCCTCCAATGATATTATCTCCAGAGACTCGGTCCATTGCTGCATCACCGTGTCTACTATCTTAAAAGCTTCAGACATTTCAATCATAGGAAACGGAGACTCCCGAGGTCTAAATGCTACCTTCGTCATGTCGACATTACTTCCACCATGATGTGGACAGACATGCCCAAACTGCATGGAATCATGAATTGTCCTCACTTCAGTGAGATCATTGCTCATCAGAGACAATGCATGGCTCAACACAGGTTTGATGACTTCAAAACACTCAGTTACTGCTTTTTTGCTTCCTGGGAAATTGATGATTAATGTCTTATCTCTTATGCCAGCTACAGCTCTCGATAGGATTGCCATAGGAGTTTTTTTTAAACTCTCCAGTGTCACGGCAATTGGGATTGCGGGTACCTCTCTATGGATAACAGCTTTGGTTGCTTCTGGAGTGACATCCCTGCTGCTTAAGCCTGTCCCTCCAGTTGTTAGTATGAGATCAACATTAGCTTCATCACAGAAGTATTTCAGTTCCTTTTCAATGATTTCTCGTTCATCAGGAATAATAATTGTGTGCAAGTTAGCTTGAGGGAAGAGTGCTTTGGTGAAGGCAGCTAACGTCGGGCCTGAAGTATCTTTGGAGTTATCTTTGAAGCATGTGTCGCTAATAGTTAACACGGCTACTGCTTTCACCATTTTGTCACTACAATTAGATAAAAACTATTTTAAATTTATATTAAAAATTTTACTATACCAAATGAAACGTGCAGCATGAGTGAGAATGTGCTAAAGAAAATAATACTGCATTAATTACCGGCAGGTAATAATTTAGCGGAACGCAAACACCAAAGTAAACATGAATATTAATTTTAGTAAGTAAGTAAATATTCCGTAGAACACTACAGTAACTTCAGTAACACATTGAAGGTCAATGTATAGTTATCTATCTAATTAGAGCAATACTAAGTACCTATATGAGTTTTCAAATCAACAGCGGCACTTACGTTACGCACCGATGATCACAATAACAAATCGTAGTACACTATTATAATACGTAATATCTTATATTGATTAACTTAGATCATGAATGAACTGATTGCGTAAAGATTAATAATATTACATCACGTAGATAATGCGCGACGGTATATAAATAATGATAACGTATTTAATCAAATCAAACACCGGCGGGCAACCTTAGACGATGATTGACGATGAACTTTTTGACAACTAATTTCAGATCTCTGACGTTTCTACTTGCTCGATAGATTATTCCAAAAGATTTCTGAGACACTGTTAAAAACGCCGACCAAATATATTACAGTTTTAACATTTTGCTATAACGAGTATATTGTATTATTAATGCTACGTGTATCTCACATTTCTTATAATAATATGATGAATGTACTTAATGTAAGTAAAAATAGTAATGGTACAAAAATGTTGCGTCGGATTTTTTAAACATATTATTACCCCAGGCACACACCGCGCAGAGGCGAAGGAAATAGAGAGAAATTTTGGCAGAGCGTACGTGTGGCCGCTCTATTTTTCAGAGCGAGCCGTGTGGAGCATAGTGTAACATGGTCATGTAATCAGAAATCGTGTTACTCCGGCATTAAAACAGAAAATATACTGAAATTATTTATTTTGATATAATTTATAATTCTTGTACAAATAATCTAATTTAAATGTGTTTTTGTTGTCAAAAGCTCGTGCGATGATTCTAAAAAAATAAAAAATAATTACATGATGATGATGATAGATTATACTAAATTAACAAAATAATTCACAACCATTTTGTACTTATAAAACTAAACTCGTATATTGAGTGTGTAGGCGAGTTATGACGTCATTTTCGACGATCACACACGGACAGACGTCAATGAGTCGTTTCAACGGCTCGTATCGTTGCAAGGCGCGGGAGTTACCCACTACTATAAGTTTGTGCTTGGCTCGTGTCACGCCGACTGCTAGACGCCTTTGGTCGTTTAATACCTCCCCTTCCTGTAAAAAAAACACAATCAAAATCGGTTCACGCGTTAGGGACACACACAGTCAGACAGACAGACACGTCAAACTTATAGCAAAGGTTTGAAGTGTTTTAATACATACAGGTTCAAATTATTTAGTTTGTTATTCATTGCTTTACACAATGTAATTACCGTCATACTCAATATGCGTTATATATTGAGGTCGTTAAAAACATAAAACAAAGAACACATAAAATTACAATTTGCATTGGAATCCGTAGAATACGGGCGGCGTTATCGAGATTCTTGGGGAAAAGCACCATCCAAAAGTATGTATGTATGTATGTAATTTATTTACTTATATTTTACAATATACACAACAAATGTACTCTACTTATGAACTTACATAATCTTTTACAGTACACCTTTGAGCGATTGCTTTTCAATACTTAATCAAAGCATACTTCAGTTGAAATGATGATTTCAACATACCTTGACTCTCTTATCATTGTGTTCCTCTTTTTTCGTGCACGAGTATATAATGACGGACTTGTCCCGCCCTTGGAACTGGTCGACGGTGCTGACCTCTACGGACCATTTGTGCAACGACCGCCGCAGGAGGGCCACTTGGTCGCGAAAAGGTGATATAACGCCTATATCAGCTGGTTTTATACCACCCTGATAAAAAGAAGATATATGAACTGCTGAAATGAAACTATAACGGAATAATTTCTGATGCCTTTGCGGTTATTACATACTGGAATTAAACAACTATAAGCAGATTTAACTCGCGTATTATATTTTATTGGCTGACATTTCGAAAACTTTATAGTTCCCATATCCGTAGCAAGCTGACTATAGTCCAACGCTACAGCTTCACGTGAGTTAAATACGTTTATGGTTGTTTCATTCCAACTATATAATAACCGATTCAACTTCACAGTTCCTAAATTCTTAGCCGACTGAGCTGACGATAGTCTAACACTGACGAAACTGTAGCTTAAACGTCAAAATTAAACAAAATACTCGAGTTCAATCCTCTGTTACATTCTAATCCTTACTAATATTATAAATGCGAAAGTAACTCTGTCTGTCTGTCTGTCTGTTACGCTTTCGCGCTAAAACTACTGGACCGATTTAA
This sequence comes from Polylopha cassiicola, assembly GCA_038024825.1. Lineage (NCBI taxonomy): Eukaryota > Metazoa > Arthropoda > Insecta > Lepidoptera > Tortricidae > Polylopha > Polylopha cassiicola. The sequence continues at coordinate 1,706,719 of CP149062.1, forward strand.
ATGAAATTTGGTACAAAGAAAGTCTAGAGCCTGAGAAAGGACATAGGCTACTTTTTAACCGACTGCAAAAAAGGAGGAGTTCCACGCGGACGAAGTCGCGGGCAGAAGCTAGTGTGTAATAATTACGAAAGCATAAGAAATTATTCTTAAAAACTCTTTTGAGTTCTTGGACCGTCTTGCCAAAAAATTTGCAAGATATTTTGGTTTTTCTATCTCTTCTCACTTACCTCAATCAAGGCATCTACTAAAGCGATCACGACACACGCTTCATCGACGTTCGTCAGAGACTTATCAGTTTTTGTCTCAATTTCTTTGACAACTATATCTAAGAATAACGCAGCGTTTTGCGGTTCGGGGCTGCATGCCCTCTCTAGCCAGGACTCGTCGATACGGGTTATTTTCTGTTAACAAAAAATAAACTTTAAGACCAAATATTAAAGCACTGTTTGGCTTAAATTAGTACGACTTGTAAAGTCGGTCGATTTGAATTTGGAAAGTTACCCTGTATGTAGTAGTACAAGTTTTGAATAGTTTGGAACTGGATCAATGACTTAACTGTTGTCCCTAATCTGTTAGACTCGCACGTCATGTAGAATGAGGTCCAGCTGTCATGTTCCACCAATCATAGGCCAATCAATATCTTTGGTGGAACATGAAAGCTAGACCAAATATACTACAAGAAAGGTTGGGTAGCTTTTATCTATCAAATTTTGAATAATAGCGATCTGTTGGCACAACTGGAATTTGTATCAAATTACATACATAATTTCCAGTATAACTTGATCCTTATTACCTGTAAGTTAATGTTCAATTTGGCTTGCGCAACTTTCTCATCGGCACACTTTAGTCTATTATTGTATGCCACTTTGTTGGCGATATCGGTCAACGCTTGGTTCATACGATACTGCAGTTGCAGTGTAGAAGTGACGTCATCGCTCATCAGTCTGTGGAATAAACTCTCTTCCATACCTAAACGCCTGGAAATATATTAAAAATTGTTTTACTTACGACAGTGTTAAAAATAAAACAGGCCAAGTATGAGTCGGACTCGCGTATGAAGGGTTCCGTATCATTATCTATATGAAACGGCAAAATAATCATGTTTGGTATATGGAAGCCCATTTTATTTTTTACGTTTTTTTTTGTAGCGGCAACAATAAGTTTTAACTGGTTAACTATCAAGGTTCATGAGATATAGCCTGGTGACAAATGGACGGATGGACAGCGGAGTCTTAGTAATAGGGTTCCATTTGCGTACAGAATATAAAAATCATGCATATATTAAATCATGCATATCGCACACCTAGATCTAAAGAGAGCTAACTAAAAAAATGTACTTTTTCAGGAGAGGCGAGAAACTGATTAATATGTCCATATGCACGCATGAGTTTTCTGTATAAATTTATACTTTTTATAATAAAGCTAGCAGAGTTATATTAGCTGAAATCTGTTTTAGTGTAGGTGGGTTTTGATGGAATCCGACGGTGTGCATAACTCAAATCTTTCGGTTTTTGAGTTAGATCCCTTTAGATCTAGGTGTGCGATATATTTTTACATAAATTTAAATTATTCAAAATTATTACGATATCGATAAAGACGCGTCTTGAATTCCGACTTGTGTTCATAAAACACAGTGCAACTGGATTATAAAGTTATGTAGTTTTTGAGATTGAATTTACCGAGCAGCCCGGCTTCGTACTACGGGGGGCAACTGTTCCGGGTCGCCGACTAGCACGAAACGATTCGCAGCAAACAGCGGCCTCAGCACTGTGCATTGTAACACCTAGAAAACAACACAAACATAGGATTGTAATAATGAGTACGTATAGGGTACGTTCCACTTAACGCTCGCAATGCCGTCGACCACGACCGCTGAAATTGCCATTCCACTAACGAGAAAACACCGCGGGCGTTGTAAGCGAATGTTTATAGGTGGAACGCACATCGTGAGCGACGAAAGCCCACTCTGACCCACCAATATTTTGTGGGCGAAGTGGGCGCGATGTGGTCGCGAACAGTGACGTCATCTATGACGTCGAGCCATCGCTCGCAACGACCACGGGCGTTAAGTGGAACGATACAGAGGGTGTCACGAGCGTTGCGGGCGCTTAGTGGAACGCACCCATTATATATCACTTTTTTAAATATAGAATACACATAGTAGAATACACATTTTGGTTCCATAATGTATGTCACACGTTAGGGGGTGGGGAGAGGGTCGCCAAGTGTGACATTGTGTGATAAGGGGTGGGAGGGTCTTAAGTTTCGTGACGTCACATTTCAAAATCTAATAGGTACATCTAATAGTGTTAAAATGCCAAATTTTAAGTATAGTTCACCTGTGTTGCCTCGTCTACTATACAGATATCGAACGTGGTCCTGGCGAGCATGGCGTGGGCGGCGCCCAAACAGGTCACGCCGACCACTTCCTGCAAAATTGGAATATATAATAAAGAGAAAAGGTTTGTTTGTTTGGATTGAATAGGCTCTAAAACGACTGGGCCGATTTGAAAAAATCTTTCACTGTTGGGAAGCTACACTATTCCCGAGTGAGATAGAAAAAAAATAGGAATCGGGGCGAACCGCTAATATAGTACCTATATAATAATAAAATAGCTTTAATTGAGCTACAAATTTAGAATTATTACACTTATACATAAAAATAATCTTAGTTAAGTATTCGATAAATACTATCAAATCGAAATTGATTAAATTCCTGCTTTGCCGGTCAGAACGACGTTCTGCGGGACTATTTTATTATAATTACGAAAGTTTTCGCGGTTATTACACACTAGACTAGCTTCTGCCCGCGACTTCGTCCACTCCTTTTTTGCAGTCGGTTAAAAAGTAGCCTTTGTCCTTTCTCATGCTCCAGACTTTCTTTGTACCAAATTTCATTTAAATCGGTCCAGCAGTTTTAGCGTGAAAGCGTAACAGACAGACATACAGAGTTACTTTCGCATTTATAATATTAGTAGGGATTAGTAGGGATAGTAGGGATTCCAACAGATAATCAATACCTACCATAGAATTATACAACTCCTCTAGTTCCTGTGGCGTGGTGCATTTGTCTGCGAGCTGGTGTTCGCAGCGCGGGAGCAGCTTCGAGGCTACGCGCGCTGTCGAACCTAGACGCATAATACGAAGACTTTCAGGTAACCTGTACAGAAAAAAAAAAAATATTTTAGAATGAAACAAGTAATTCAAATTTCAAATTCAAATTGTTTATTGTATATCACATTACACAAATAATTAAGATGGAAAAAAAGTAGGTATTCATGTGACGCCCTGCAAGGGCACAGCAAATTTACTTAACATATAAAGGCATATTATATCTAAAACAATAACAACCTAATTCTAAAAACATCTCTAAAATCAATTTTATTAACTATTAACGGATTTAACTCGCGCATTTTGATTTAATTGCCTGATGTTTAGGAGTCTATACAGATTCCATAATATTAGCACGACTGAGCTGATAATAGTCTTATAATAAATATAACTATTAATTAATAATTTCTGATGCCTTCGCGGTTATTATACATTGGAATAAAACACTATAGACGGATTTAACCTCGCGTATTTCAATTTTTTGGCTGACGTTTCGGAGCCTATACAGATTCCATAATCGTAGCACGACTGAGCTGACAATAGTCTTATACTAAATATGACTATTAATTAATAATTTCTGATGCCTTCGCGGTTATTATACATAGCGGTCCACCCCGGCTTCGTAGGGATCCTTTTTTTTTTCAAAATATACTATAGCCTATGTTACTCAGGGTGTACGTAGCTTCCCAATAGTGAAAGAATTATTAAAGTACTTTTTGAGTATAAACTCAAAGAAAGATTTGTATTTTTGTATGTAACGATTATTCGTTACATACAATAATACAAATCTTTCCTCTTTATAATATTAGTATAGATTGGAATGAAATACTATAGACGGATTTAACTCGCGAATTTTAAATGTTATATCCGTCTACTATTTCATTCTAATACTATTAACTAACTTGATCAATATAAACATGAACTTTATTCTAATAGCATAAAGTTTATTTTACCTGCACAGCACCGTGTCGACGGCGGAGTGCGTGTGCGCAGTCACCAACACTCGCTGCTTCAGGGCGACCAGCATTTGTATCAAAACACTTATTGTTTGTGTTTTACCTGAAACAATATAAATTTCCTTAAATATGTATCTATGAATGGCCACTTTTTTAATAATCTTATATCAGAATATATAGTAACTAGCTGTCCGCCCTTGGTTCGCACGGATCCTTTTTTTTTATAGCCAATGTCATTCGGGAATAGTGTAGCTTTCCAACAGTGAAAGAATTTTTCAAATCTGTCCAGTCGTTTTGGAGCCTATTCAAACCAAACAAACAAACCTTTCCTCTTTATAATATTAGTATAGATAATAGGGTTGATGACTGGGTAAAAATAGTACATTACGCACCGAGGCCAGTAAAACAAAAAAAATCTCAGATCACATACGTAATTGTCGTCCGAGGCGAAGCCGAGGTTGACAAAAATGTGATCTGAGGCTTTTTTATTTTACTGCCCGAGGTCAGTATACTATTTTTCTGTTTGACGAAGCCAGTAAGCGGCAATTTCATTTAGCGCAGCGGCCACAGAACAGAACGGAGGACAGAAAAATAGATTTTCTATTTAGTTCGGTAGTAGGCACTCGTGGCGGAACCTCTGAATCTAAATTGTATCAGGAAGTTACGTCATAAGCCCCTATTCCTGAACTTTTTGAAGCACTTAATTTTGTCATTTTTAGATTGAATAAGTAAAGAAAAAATACGAGTCCAATACTTCTTAAAAAAAATATATATAATCTATTCTAGTTGGTAAATTATGTACAAAAAGCCCGTAATTAATATTTTAGATAAATATTAAGTATAATATCAAATAAAAATTAACAATATAAAAAAAGTTAAACACTGCGACAATATTATTAAATACTGCGACAATATTATTAAATACAAAAAAAAGGCTCCATATTCAAAATTCAACTCTATTACCAGAACAATAAGGTCCAAGTTCCACTCACCAGTCCCCGGCAAGCCCTGCAACAGCGCATAATCCTTGGCAGCAAGTGCTTTCAACACCGCCCTCTGCTGCTGTATATTCAGCGATTTCATCAGTCTCGCGCCGAGCCGGCCCACTTCACGCGGCAACTTATTATCGAATAACGCCGCTTCTTTGTCTATTATTAATCTGTGTAAACATAAAATTAAAATATTAAACTACGATCTATCAATTTTCGATCGATATTTTTGATTCAATACTATTATATTATTAGTTTAAGTCTTGGTACAAATATCATTACAGTAATATTAATAGTACATTACGCACCGAGGCCAGTAAAATAAAAAATGTCTCAGATCACATGTAATTGTCGTCCGAGGCGAAGCCGAGGTTGACAAAAATGTGATCTGAGGCTTTTTTTATTTTACTGGCCGAGGTCAGTATACTATTTTTCTGTTCGACGAAGCCAGAAAGCGGAAATTTCATTTAGCGAAGCGGCCACAAAGTTGGCGCTTTCTGGCCGGAGGACGGAAAATGTATTTTTTTAAACAAGCTTTTGTAATTTTACAATGTACGTACACGTGATAGACAAAGCGGAAGGAAGAAGATCAAATTTTCGCCTCAAAGTTTACTGCTATTTTATACATCTCTCGGCAGTAAAAATATAATTATCACGTATTGTAATAGATATATATACTTAAATTCTGGTTAAATCTATCCATATATGAATCTCTGAATATATACCTAATAGAATTTAATACTATTAAACAGAAAATTTTATAATTTATTTATATTTTTGAATGAATTCGTCAACAGAATAGAGTATTGAGTATTGAATATAGAAACTCTTACCGCCTCAATCTTTGTCCGCGGTCGCTGTCCTCTACAAGCACTCCCAGATTGGTTAAATTCTGCACAGTGGTAGCGTAAGACTCGTACGTATCAATATGATATAAAGTATCATTATTTAAGCGACAACTTAAATCCCTGAAAAGGACAAAAAAAATTAATTACACAAATAAAACAAAGTCGTGCTAGTTACACGATTTATCAATTTGTAACATAACATTTTCACTAGGAAAAGACCCCTGCCCCAGTTCAAGTATTACGTAAGCAATATAAGAGGAGGGGCGGGGGGCAGGCGCGTGCAGTGAGGGTCGCACATGTACCACGTCAGGGTAGGCACTGCATACATTTATACCATAGTGCCTATATGGAATGCACGCCCTTGGCGGGGGGCTATATAGTGCTTATGTAAGCAAGAGTGTAGTAGGATTTTGTAATTTTCGACACTCGCAAGGGAATCAAAACCCACAGGTTTCTTCTAGGGAAGGGGGCAGCTGCATATATTATTACCTTTCTAGAAGTATGTGTATTTCGTTGTCTTTGGCTATGGTTACAACACCAGCGGCGATCCACGGTCTATTGTCTATGCTCACTATTGAAAATTCTCCCTCCTGCGGACCTTTCGATTTGTTTTCAATAGATGAACCTAAAAACATTTATATTATTATACATAAAAATAAATATAAATAATGTCAGTAGATTAAATCTCAAGAACAACGAATCTTCTTTGGAAATAAAACGTAAATAAAAGAATACCTTGGTTTGCGATGGTCTTCTCAAAAATGTGTAAGTATCTGTCGCCCGATTGCTCGACCGATTTTAATTTTAAATTTGCGGCACAAGTACCTCTTTTAGATCTGAAAGAAGTCGTATGAAATAAATAAGTTTTGTTTTATAAGTATTTCCATAATTATTATAGTTCTTCCACGGATACTACTAAATAATAGTTTTAATTTGACATTGACTACCATAACATTTTACTTTTTTTATCAAATATGTATAAGTATTGATAACAGATTTTTATTACTACTTTGAAATGAAATTACTATCAATTAAGTTAGTGCACCATACATAGTTGTATCAACAAAAGTAGTTTTGCGTAAGATATTAAACATGCATTTTAAATATTACAAATTATGTTCTAAAGCATTAATGTAACATTTTCGGTCATTTACTACCTTTTCTATATTTTGTACGCTTTGAGTGTTATTTTCATATAAAAAATATATAGGTAAGTACCTACTGAATAAAAAAAAATCTAAAATTGCCATTCGAACTGTCATAAACAATTCCTTCATTGACAGTAACATCAACATTACTTCTTTAACTGTTAAAAATGTATACAAAATCGTTTACAATAGTACAATACGCACCTAGGCCAGTAAAATAAAAAATGTCTCAGATCACATGTAATTGTCGTCCGAGGCGAAGCCGAGGTTGACAAAAATGTGATCTGAGGCTTTTTTATTTTACTGGGCGAGGTCAGTATACTATTTTTCTGTTCGATGAAGCCAGAAAGCGGTAATTTCATTTAGCGCAGCGGCCAGAAAGTTGGCATTTTCCGGCCGGAGGACAGAAAAATACCTTTTCTCCACACTGTCCGTCCATAGAGCATGCAGAGGCGATTTCGTCATCTGCCCGGTCTCCTCCATCTTCAACAATGCACTCCAGTGTAAGAAGTATTTGATGTGTTGCAGCGACAAATGGCCCAACGCCTCCCCTTTCAGTTTCGACAGGGGGTGCGTATCGGATACCGTTGTTCCGTCTGTGTGCCTGTACATACATCACTACATAGTATAAAACAAAGTCACTGTCTGACCGTATGTATGCTTTTATATTTAAAACTAGCAGTTCGCCCCGGCTTCGCACGGATCCCTATGTTTTTTTTGCAAAATATTTATAGCTTACTAGCTTCTGCCCGCGATTTCGTCCGCGTGGAACTCCTCCTTTTTTGCAGTCGGTTAAAAAGTAGCCTATGTCCTTTCTCAGGGTCCAGACTTTCTTTGTACCAAATTTCATTTAAATCGGTCCAGTAGTTTTAGAGTGAAAGCGTAACAGACAGACAGACAGACAGAGTTACTTTCGCATTTATAATATTAGTTAAGATGTTACTCAGTTATAATGTAGCTTTCTAATGAAAAAATAATTATTAAAATTATTAAAAAAATCGGTCCAGTACTTTTTGAGTTTATTCATTACATACAAAAATACAAATCTTTCCTCTTTATAATATTAGTCTGGATTAGTATGGACTACGTAACGGTGTTTGAAGCGGTTTCAATAGGTAGAGTGTTTCAAGAGGAAAGTTTACAGTATCCGCGTGAAGCCGGGGCGAGTCGCTAGCAATAAATAAAATTAAATATTGGCCAAGTCACATTTTTCCTCCTTAATAATGTCCAAAAGTACGTTATGAAAAAAAAAAAAAGAATCTTACCACAGATGCAAGGAGCACACAGTGAGGTACGGACACTTGGCGCACGCGTTGTGATGGTGCACCGGTTCCGGCAGGCGCTGCTGCAACGCCACTGATGCTTCCTCAATGTCACTCAACTGCTCTGTGAATAAAAAAAACACCTTAGTAAAAAATACTAGTAAAGTATTATTAAACGCTCAAAAGGTACTATATATGCTGAATAAATATCTTCGAACAAATCTATAAAAACTTGTAATTTGGGTACTAGACAACAGATAATCTATACTAATATTATAAAGCCGAAGAGTTTGTTTGTTTGTTAGTTTGAACTACTGGTTCGAATTGAAAAAATCTTTTTTTGTTGGATAGACCATTTATCGAGGAAGGCTTTAGGCTACATAAAATCACGCTGCGACCAATAGGAGTGAAGAAACAGTTGAAAATGTGTAAAAAACGGGGAAAATAACTATTCCACGCGGACGAAGTCGCTGGCGGAAGCTATTATACATAAATATAATAATAATAATATGTAAGATATCCGAAACTCAAGTACAGCTACAGTTGTGATGGATTAAAACCCGCACGCTACCTCCGGTTTCGGAGCGAGTGGCTTTGAAATGCAATTTTATTTCCAAGTTGTAATAGTACATTACGCACCAAGACCAGTAAAATAAAAAATGTCTCAGATGACATGTAATTGTCGTCCGAGGCGAAGCCGAAGTTGACAAAAATGTGATCTGAGGTTTTTTTATTTTACTGGCCGAGGTCAGAATACTATTTTTCTGTTCGACGAAGCCAGAAAGCGGCAATTTCATTTAGCGAAGCGACCACAAAGTAGGCGCTTTCTGGCCGGAGGACGGAAAATAATATTTTCTGTTCTATCTTTATTTACATATATATGCTGAGTACAGTTCAGTTATTTTTTAGTAGTTATTTTTTTGTTGTATAATAAAACACGAAATATTTTCATACTTTAACTACTAAAGCTATAATTAGAGATAGCAACCTGGATCTATCTGGTTTGGTCCATCAGCTAGATACTGCACCAGCTGATTCCGCAGCATCATCAGATCTCGCCGCTCCGGGTACCCGCAACTCACTTCCCTTAGATTCACTCGCTCCCTAAACAATAAAAGGAAGATGTCATAAGAAAAAAAAATTAAATATAATCTCCTAAGTAATCCAATGGTACAAAAATTTCAACAAATTTTTGAATATACAAATATTTTTATCCTACACAAGCGGCCCCGGCAGACGTCGTCCTGCCCGTCCGATTGTTTCGTCGATGATCTGTCAAAGTCTTCTAACTGTCACTTAATGAATAGTAATTCTTCATAAGGCTTCATATTTTCCCCGTTTTTTACACATTTTCCACTGTTTCTTTCTTTCTATTGGTCGCAGCGTGCTGTTATATAGCCTAAAGCCTTCCTCGATAAATGGTCTATCCAACAAAAAAATATTTTTTGAATTCGAACCAGTAGTTCCTGAGATTAGCGCGTTCAAACAAACAAACAAACAAACTCTTCAGCTTTATTATATTAGTATAGATGTATATTGCGTAAGAAATACACGCCACATAATAAAAGAAATCTCACTTCAAGTACAGTAGGAGGCCCCTCTGCAGGTCAGTGGTGGGGTCGCCGCCCCTCTGCAGGCTGAGCATCATGCCGTACAGCACCAGCTGCCCGCAGTGCTCCGCCGACACTGACGCCCTACCACTTTTCAACTCCAGCGGAACTACTGCCTTTTCACGACCAGCTGTGTCAGACAAAAAAAAACGTGTCTTATCTTCTTATATATAAAAATGAATCGCAAAATATGTTGGTAAGCGCATAACTCAACAACGCCTGGACCAATTTGGCCAATTTTTTTTTTAAATGTTCGTTGAAGTCCAAGGATGGTTCTTACGGCGAGAAAAAATCGAATAATTGCCGGGAAAACCCTAAAAACAGCCCTTTTCTTTTCCCATACAAACGTTGTCTAACTAAAGTTACCTAATTTGAATTTCGAACGGGCAGGATGACGTCTGCCGGGACCGCTAATCTATCTTTATAAAAGAAAGTCGTGTTAGTTATTCCGTTTATAACTCAAGAACGGCTTAACCGTATTAGCTGAAAATTGCTGGGGATGTAGCTCAAAACCAGGAAAAGGACATAGGATATTTAAATCGATTCTTTGCTGGGCGGGACGAAGTCTGCCGGGACCGCTAGTAGAGTAATATAATAAAGAGGAAAAGTTTGTTTATTTGAATAGAAAAGGGTCCAAAACGACTGGCCTATTTGAAAAATTCTTTCACTGTTGGTAAGCTACACTATTCATAGTGTCATAGGCTATATTATAATAAAAAAAAAACACTTAGGGATCTGTGCGAAACCGGGACCGCTATATAATATAGGTACATGTCAATATTCATGACTTCTTTTTTCTTTGTCCATTTAGTAGATTGCCAAAAAATATTGGATATTTTCTTTTCTCAATCGAACAATAAATGATAAGTGCTTCTAAAGTTCCAGAGTAGGGGCTTGTGACGTCACGCTATGGTAAAATTTATACCACGACGTGACGTCGAGTCCAATCTAACTAGTCGAAGATTTTCACACAAAAAATATTGAAGAAAGAAACATCATACCTTTCCTGTCGTGAATGGTAACTTGTAATGTAGCATCTATTTTTCCTTTCAAGCCCAACTGTGGGCAGCACAAATTCTCTTCTATATCAAGAACCTTGTTTATATTACCGTGCCAGTTATCTTTTTGACCCTATAATTAAAAATAATAAAAATAACAATTCAGTTATAAATTACATTAGCTATACTTAAATACGTGACGTATTTACTAGCCGGTGTATGGAACTCTATCGGGAGTTTATGACTCTTTGTTAGGCATTTGATATTATGAGAGGAACGTCAGCAATTTTGTAATTGGGTACCTAATACTTTAATTGTTTTGTATTATGCATTTTACAGTGCATTAGTTTAAGACTGTAATACTGTAACTTTTTATTTGATATACTTAAATAAATAAAATAATCTTGGTCCTTCGACCCGGACTAAAGCAATATTTTATTAAAAATTATCTTTAACTCGTGCATTTAGCTTGTATTACCCGATTGCTGAAAGAGGGGTGTTATGTTTACTATTACTGTTAAAAGTAATCTGATTTAAAAGAAAAACGGAATCCCTTTATATAAAAAGATTTTTTAATCAATATTTTAAGATCTGATAAATAATAAAGCAAAGTTTACCTTAACAGAAGGCGGTTTGTCCGTCATATACATCTGCATGAATTCAGCTAGTGGTGTTATATACATCTGTATGTTTGTCTTCGCCTCTTCCACAGACAAACCCGCGTCGTATAGACTCTGTATTGACTCCTTTATTATCTTATCCGCTTCCTTTTCCAATGTGGCGACAGACTTGATGCAGCCAGTGAGAGCTTTCTGAACAAGCTCGTGAACCAAAATACCTATTGTCATCTGCAAGTAACACGTAAGAAAACATAGCTAAGAACACTCCCGACATATTCACCTTTCAAACAAAAAACAGAATGAAAATCTGCCCATGCGTTTGGGAGCTATGATGCCACAAACAGACACACACACACACACACTTTATTGTTCTACTAGCTTCTGCCAGCGACTTCGTCCGCGTGGAATAGTTATTTTCCCCGTTTTTTACACATTTTCCACTGTTTCTTCGCTCCTATTGGTCGCAGCGTGATGTTATACAGCCTAAAGCCTTCCTCGATAAATGATCTATCCAACAAAAAAAGTTTTTTTCAATTCGAACCAGTAGTTCCTGAGATTAGCGCGTTCAAACAAACAAACTCTTCAGCTTTATAATATTAGTATAGATATAGAAATGAAAAATACGTAGGTATCCAATAACTTTTGGTAATCTACTTGAAGACAAATAAAGAGTTGTCATGCCTCTATTTCAGTGTTAGTGAAATAAAGGCTGTACACTACCGAAATATTTTGCGAATTTGCTATGTTCATGACTTGAAAAAATTGCCATTATATATACACACTAGCTTCTGCCCGCGACTTCGTCCGCGTGGAACTCCTCCTTTTTTGCAGTCGGTTAAAAAGTAGCCTATGTCCTTTCTCAGGCTCCAGACTTTCTTTGTACCAAATTTCATTTAAATCGGTCCAGTAGTTTTAGCGTGAAAGCGTAACAGACAGACAGACAGACAGAGTTACTTTCGCATTTATAATATTAGTAGGGATATATAATTCTGTTCATTCAAAACCACCATAGACATTCATTACTAAGACTTCAAACACTCTATTCTGATAAAAACTCACAGCACTATTAGCAGAGTCGATGCCCCGCCACCGCTCCTGTAGTACCGCCTTGCGTTTACAAAACACTCCGGCGACCACACTAGTTGATGAAACGAGACGGTCCGGCCGGAGTGCGATCAGACCTGACGTGTTCGTCACGCTGAACTGCCCCGCGGGGTCCCGTGGCGCTAGGATACTGAGCGTGTCACCCTGGTGAAAGGGTGTGTCGATCCTGGAATGATAGTAGTTTTTGTAGACCTAATAATTTAAAAAGTATTTGGAAAGTAGGGAGATTTATATAAAAATAATACTTATATACCAGACTAGCTTCTGCCCGCGACTTCGTCCGCGTGAAACTCCTCCTTTTTTGCAGTCGGTTAAAAAGTAGCCTATGTCCTTTCCTAGTCTCCAGACTTTCTTTGTACCAAATTTCATTTAAATCGGTCCAGTAGTTTTAGCGTGAAAGCGTAACAGACAGACAGACAGACAGACAGAGTTACTATCGCATTTATAATATTAGTAAGGATAGTAAGGATTGATGCCATACTGTTATAGAATTGAGTTCTGTATAAAGTTTACTTTTAAAACCTAGTTCCTTTAAGTTTTTAATCTGTAAATATCTCTTAACCAATGCTAAGAAACAATACATGTTTTTTAAATATATTTATTTGGAAACTTCACATCTATTGACTTAATCTAAAATGATGAAACAATAGATAAATATGCATTGATTGTATACACTTGTGTTCATCTCGCTGACATTTGCCCCTAGCAGGATTTGAACACCCAAGTTCCGTTTTCGTTTCGCTCTGGCTACTAGACCAACAGGCGATGTTATGTCATGAATGACAAAAATATACATTTTCTAATATTTTTATCCTAAAGAAGTGTACAATAAGTACAACACCTAGAGTCTAGAGCTTGTTATTACTTACCAAATACCATAAATATGGCAGGTGCCTCTATTGTCATTTGAATTCTTCAATCTCAGTTCAATTTTATTTGGAAGTCTATTTACAGTTTCTATTTTACATCTCTGCATAGTACTTAGATCAAGGTCTTCTTGGATTTCCTAGAAAAAAAAATGTTGAAGACAAGGTACCATAAACTCAATAAATGGTAATAGTAATGTCACAGATTCAGTCTCAAATATATATTATCTTTCATTATTTACTTAAAAATACACATGAATATAATCAAACCTGCTCTATGTCAATATCTTCTTCCCAAGCATCACCAAACAGACCATCCACATCTTGAAATTCAAGAATTTTAGAACATTTCAGTGGACTCTTTCCATTGCACATCTTAGGTGATACACCATTCCTGGGTGATCTTTTGATTCCTAGATGATAAATAAAATACAGGATAAATACATAAAACTACAAGCATTATATATAATTTTGTAAAAGCAATCTTAATTATAATAACAAGATTGTAAACATATTAAAAGGTTTGAAACTTGTTGCCAATTCAAAGATTGTTAGTTCACAGACTCTGTGTTATGTATCTTTACTGAAGATATTCTAGAATTATCTTATCATTAATTACATTTAAATTAAAAAATAATTACCAGAAGTCCCATTCTTAGCAGGAGTCTTATTTGGGCTAGACTTTACATTAAAATCATAAAAATTAGGTGAAAATTTTCCGTTGCATTCAAAGCTTGAGTCATGATTAGATTCATTTGATTTGCACATGATTTCTTGATCCTTAGTTTCTACATTTTCTAATATGGACGGAGTTAATGGTGACTTTTCTTTCTTTTTCACGAAACTGTCCGGTTTCAGTAAATTCTCATTTTCCAATTTAATTGGACTGATCAAACTATCAAAGTCTGACATGGATTTCAAATTCTTTCGGCCATTTTCTTTCTCTGGCGATTTATTTAATGATTTATGATTTACACCATTTTTAGATGGAGTTCTATTTTTTTCATTCTGATTTTCTATTTTAAGTTTCTTTGGTGATTTTCTCTTAAACAAACCGGTATCAGATTCCAGATCTACGTGTGTTTGATCTACATTTAATACAATTTTGTCTTCAGTGATTTCAGTAAGTGGTGAAATAGCCTTTCTTTTAGTTGTTTGCTTTCCAACATCTTTTTCTGGTGAAACATGATTTTGAGTGACTGTTTGAGTCTTAGAAACATTGGCATTCTTAAAAAACTGCGTGATTGGCTTTTGATTCTTTGTCGGTCCAGCCTGACTCTGTAAATTCAAGTTGGAAAGACATTATCTTCAAATAGTAACTTAATTTTATCAAGAACATAAAGGAAAATGATATTATTACCTTCTTTAGGCTTAAAGCTCTAGGCATAATAAATAATGAGGAGAATTTACACAATATCACAATAAATAACAACTTAAAAAGCAAAATAAAAAAATGCAATTAAAAATAAACAAACGTCAACAACTCAACATTCAGCCTTTTTTTCCCGCCATGATTTATTATAATTTACGGATGACGTTTAAGTGTAAACCTTGCTAGCAAAAAAATACTCATTGCTGGTTTTACATTATTTACAGCTGATTTCACTTATTTTATGTATTTTTTTTGATTATGTTGTTTCTTATGTGTGGATTTATGTGTACTAACTAATAAATATTATTTTCCAAAATAAATATTTCAAACTATGTTATCTGTAATTCAGTATTCTGTAGTCTGTGCGTGTGCAAACTGTCAATGTCAAATACTAGTTGTTTTTGTTTGAGGTTATAATACGTGCGTGTTTGTTATTTATATTATAATAACTGAAGAGAACATTTATAAATATTGAAGAAAGATGTCTAAACGACCTGAATTTCAAGCACCACCTGAGATTGTAAGCGTGTTTTAAAGAAATGTATTTTTTATTTATTTATCAGTATAATACATTTTAAATTCATATTTTTTCAGTTTTACAATGAAGAAGAAGCTAGGAAGTATACACAAAAGTAAGTAAACAATGTCAATACACTAAAAAATATTGTATATGCCCGTCTGAAACCCTTATTCTGTACATAAGGTATTTTTTACATTATCGTATATTTTTTTTACACCATCCCATATTTTTTTTTAGTTCTCGGATCATAGACATTCAAGCTCAAATGACAGAGAGATGTTTAGAACTTCTGCTTCTCCCTGAAGATAGTCCATGTTTGCTTCTCGATATTGGTTGTGGATCAGGGCTGTCTGGCACAGTTCTCGAGGAAAATGGCCACATGTGGATTGGAATGGATATCTCGTCTGCTATGCTGGGTAAGCTTAATTTAAATAATTTATTTTCCAAACTTGAAGTTTTTAATCGATTACTTATATGGATATAAATATAATACAATTAAGATCTAATTTAATATGTAACTCTTCTTAAATCAGATTTTCAGTACCTAGTCTCAAAAATATTTCAATTTTTGTTTGTCAATTTTAGAAGTGGCTCTAGAAAGAGAGACTGAAGGTGACCTAGTCCTCAGTGACATGGGTGAGGGTGTTCCATTTAGAGCTGGTAGTTTCGATGGGGCTGTCTCCGTGTCAGCCATACAGTGGCTCTTCAATGCAGATAAGAAATCACATCAACCTGTTAAGAGGCTTTATAAATTCTTCAGTACATTATATGCAGCATTGGTAAGTTTATATTTTATCATCTTAAGGTTTTATAAATATATTTAACATTTTTGTGGAAAATAGTTCCTGTTATCATTTGAGAACATTGTTATATAAAGTCTATGGACTCTATGGACAAAGATCTTAATTATTGTTTTTTTTTTTAGTCCAGGTCTGCCAGAGCTGTATTCCAGTTTTACCCACAAAATGAATCACAGCTAGAACTCTTGACATCACAGGCAATGAAAGCAGGTTTCTATGGAGGTGTTGTTATAGACTACCCAAATTCAACAAAGGCCAAAAAGTTCTTTTTAGTGCTGATGACTGGTGGATCTGCACCATTGCCAAAAGCTTTAGGTAAGATAACTTAAATTAATAATAATGTTCTCTCAAGAAAAAGACCTCTATCTGTAATGTGCGGATATATTAATAAATATTTATTATTATTATATAGGAACAGATGAAAGTGATGATCTCCAAGTCAAATATGCAAGGAGAGAGGCAAGTAAGAATGCCCGCGGAAAACCCCTCAAAAACACAAGAGCATGGCTTTTGGAGAAAAAGGAAAGAAGACGGAAACAGGGCAAGGACACCAAACCTGACACAAAATACACTGGCAGGAAAAGAAGTGGTAGATTTTAAAAGCTATTTCTTGTAAGGAAAATATATTATATACATACACTAAGATAAAATAAATGTTTAACTTATAATATTGCTTATCTTTTAATTACATATTTCCAAACTGTATCTACACCATGTCCAATAGTTTCTACAGGCGTCATGTTAGGTAGAGGAAATCTACAAGCTACAATAACTGTGTCACTTCCAGCTTCATTCACAAGTTTGTTTTCAAATTCTTCCATCATTTGCTCAACACCAAAAATTACTATATTGTTATAAGGCTTTAAATCAAATGTCCATAAATTTCGTCTATAAAATTTCGTGTTCTGACTTTGGGAAGATAAGAGAGCTGCTATTCTAGAGTAGTACACTAGCCAGGGGTTAAGTTCCACTCCATCTGATTTGAAACCAAGTTTAGCGGCTGTAAACACAATTCTGCCATCACCTGAACCCACATCCAACAGTCTACCACTTCTACCAATCAATGCTCTGGTAACCCCAGCCAATTGTTCTGTAGTAGCAGGCACATAGGGCAAACAAACTTTTCTTAATGCTGGAGAGACGAATGGAATGCAAACAATACTAACTCCAACAGCTAGACCACCTGTAGTGTATATTAAAACTTTGCCAGCAGGCGAAAGTTTCTTTGGAGTTTTTGTTTCCGTATTTAATAGTTCCAGTTCCATTATGTAATTTAAACCTTTCTTAAATATTCCTTTATAGGTTATCCATTTTATTTTGACAGAACAGCTGTTTACCATAGCCAAAAATATATTTTTTGTATTATATCGTACTAAGGACTATCAAAATCAATTTGTGTAATGCAAAGAGCCAAGAACACTATTTTATTAGTGACCTTGGCTCATCATTTTTTTTTTATTCAACTGGTAACATTCCATTTGAACTGTCAAATTGACATTAAATTATTGTCAGCTTTTAAGGCATATCGGAATCGGACCGACCGGAATTCTTATTTTGCTGAAGATATTGTTTACTACACACGATGACGGCTTTCGAAGAGTTCGGTGTCCTAACCGAACTGGGGAAAGCCATCGAAGAGATGGACTGGACGCTACCAACAGACGTCCAGGCCGAGGCAATTCCTCTCATATTGGGTGGTGGAGACGTGCTTATGGCTGCAGAGACCGGCAGTGGCAAGACTGGTGCCTTCTGCTTACCAATTCTCCAAATCGTGTGGGAAACTTTAAAAGATATACAAGAGGGGAAGACAAGTAAAGTGATAGCGCAAACTTCCTCAGAATGGACCATGTCGTTTTTCGACAGAACAGACGCGTTGGCAGTGACCCCAGATGGTCTTCGTTGTCAGTCTAGAGATCAAAAAGCGTGGCACGGCTGCAGGGGTACTAAGGGGGTGCACACGAAAGGTGCTTATTACTATGAAGCTACTGTTACTGATGAAGGACTTTGCCGAGTGGGCTGGTCCACACAAGCTGTAAGTATAGTTTATTCAATATTTATTACTGTATATTATGGGTACTATGGGTACTAGACAATGGATAAACATACATAAATAGACATTCTTAACATATTATACAAGATTCAGGTACAGATGCCAGTGTTCATCACACTAAGATCTGTAAACTCTGGTTTTATAGTCACAGACTCTGACCACTAGACCAACAGGTTATCAAATAAATATATTAATGTAATTTATGTATTTCCTAGCCAATAAGTTGTTAAAAAACTAACTATGTAGATGTATTAATATTATGTGTACCTATAAAATGGAAAATAAAATGAAGGAAGAACAAATTACTTAGTCCTTACTTCCATATGGGGAAGGGGAATGGGGTGAAATGGTCCCACACCAGTGGACTGATCACCCGACCATTGCTGCGCGGTTGTCCCCAACTAGAAATAATAACAGTCCTTACTTTAAATTGTTTTTTTATTTACAGGCAAGGCTCGATCTTGGTACTGATAGACTAGGATTTGGTTTTGGTGGCACAGGGAAGAAGTCAAACTCCAAGCAGTTTGATGACTATGGTACTGCTTATGGGAAGAATGATGTAATAGGTATGTTTTCAACCGACAAATAAACAGAGCAGATTCTCAAGTCCACACATATATATATTTTTATGTATGATCAGTAGTTTGATTTTGATAGTTCTTTTATTTCTTTTATTATTTCATAACCAGCATAAATCAACAAGAGTTAAGAAGTATAGATTTGAATTATTTGGCTTCTTTATTGTATATTTTCTAATTGGAAAATACCTTACTTATATTGTTGCTTTATTTTTACCAAAAAATATATAAATGACTCAAACTTCCTATATTTTCAATTGCCCAGGCTGTCTTCTTAACTTGAATAACGGCGAGATCCGATACACAAAGAACGGTGAAGATTTGGGTGTAGCGTTCAAGCTGGAGGCGCCGCGTCGCGCCGACTGCTACTTCCCAGCTGTGGTCCTCAAGAATGCTGAGATGAGCTTCAACTTTGGGGCAACCCCATTTAAGGTGATTGATAAAGCAGATGTATTATTGGTCATCTCTAGTACATGTTCAATTATGAAAAGAGTTTTTACATGGGTACTTATAGTTACAGTTAGACAACAAAGGTATAGTACTTAGTAGGAATAAAACTAAGATTGATTTTATTTATATATATGAGTATATGGGAGTATAAGAAAATTATTTATTTTATATGTAAATTGTAAAATCAAAGGTATTTGTACTCTACTATGAAGGTATTATAGTATGTAGACTTTGCTACAAGGTTACTAGAGAATCTTAAAATAACTAAAAATAGTTTATAGGAATTAAGTTTTAATGAATGTGCTCCTAGTTATTTTTTTTTATTTTAGCATCAACCTCCAGCCGGATATGTGGCTCTTAATCAGGCTGCCAAAGAGTCTATGAAGAATAACATAGTGGTGGCAGGAGTGGCTACAGACAGCAAACCTGCCAATAACGCGCCACAGGCCATTATTATTGAGGTATTATTCAATAAACATTTTATTTAGAAATTTAAATTCCAAAATGGAATTTATTTGAAATTTAAGTTATAATTAAAACATATATTAAGTATAGGTAAGTAATTATTAGTAATTGATTTCAGATATTTTGGCTGCTATTACACATTGGAATAAAATGATTGTAACTGAACAAGTATTAACGGATTTAACTCACGTATTTTTATTTTATTTGCTGACAGTTCGGATTCTTTACAGTTTCCATAATCGTAATAACCGCGAAGGCGTCAGAAATTATTAATTGTAATGGATTTAACTTGATACTTCTTAGTAACTTGATTTCATGACTGAAAACTAAAAGTAATTTAACCACACCACTAATACATGCCTAAAAATTTATAGTTTGAGAAAGGTTACATAGTTTGAAATTATTTTGCGTCTATCATGGTATTAGTACTAATAATTCTATATTTTTTTACAAAAGACAACAAACTGAGAGGAGTTATCACAAATAAACAAGGTCTTAGACAACTATTATATGTATTTTGCTAATAATCTATCCAATTATAATTTGACAGCCATCGCGCGAGTTAGCAGAACAGACATGCAATCAAATCACCAAGTTCAAGAAACACCTGGAGAATCCTCAAGTGCGCGAGCTGCTGGTCGCTGGCGGCATCAACGTGAAAGACCAGATCAACCAGCTGAACAACGGTGTCGATATAGTGGTCGGCACGCCTGGGAGGCTGGAGGATCTTATACAGGGTGGTAAGACATCTTGTACATTGGAATGAAACAACTGTTAACGGATTTAACTCGCGTATTTTTATTTTATTTTATTAGCTGACGTTTCGGATTCTTTACAGTTTCCATAATCGTAGCACGACTGAGCTGACAATAGTCTAACGCTAAAGTGATTTATACAGTTATGCAAACTACCTTATATTTAAAATACGCGAGTTAAATCCGTTAACAGTTGTTTCATTCCAATGTGTAATAACCGCGAAGGTATCAGAAATGATTACATCTTGTACTGTTATATGTTCGTGTATTAGATTAGATTCATTTATTTCCCAAAAAGTCAGTTAGATTATTAAAAATTATTCGAGACGTATTTTTTATTTTCTCTAACAAATAAACAATGCCAAAGATAAGTGCTTGTACAGTTCGGGATTGGCGGCTCGTTACGTCACGGCAAGCATAAAGGGTACGTTCCACTTAACGTTCGCAACGCCGTCGACCACGACCGCTGAAATTGCCGTTCCACTAACGAGAAAACACCGCGGGCGTTGTAAAATGTTTATAGGTGGAACGCACATCGTGAGCGACGAAAGCCCACTCTGACCCACCAATATTTTGTGGGCGAAGTGGGCGCGATGTGGTCGCGAACAGTGACGTCATCTATGACGTCGAGCCATCGCTCGCATCGACCACGGGCGTTAAGTGGAACGATACAGAGGGTGTCACGAGCGTTGCGGGCGCTTAGTGGAACGCACCCAAATTGTACCTAGCCGTGACGTCACAAGCCCCACTCACGGATTTTGGAAGCGCTTATCTATGGCATTTATTATTCAATTGAAAAAAGAAAAAATATTTGTCCAATATTTCCTGGCAATCTATTGGATGGACAAAGAAAAAAAGTCATTCGTCATGTCTATTGCCAGGTTACCTAGCTCTGACGCACTGCCGTTTCTTCGTGCTCGACGAGGCGGACGGCCTGCTCAAGTCCGGGTACGGCGAGCTGATCGACCGGCTGCACCGGCAGATACCGAAGATCACCTCCGACGGCCGCCGGCTGCAGATGGTCGTGTGCTCCGCGACGCTGCACGCTTTCGAAGTTAAGAAGATGGCTGTGAGTTGTTCTTTGGAATTCGTTTTTGTTTTATCAATTTGAAAATGTACCTAATAACTTTTTAACACTAGAATTAGAATGAAATGCTATAAAGAGTTTAACTTCAGTATTTCTTGTTATTTGGTGACGTTTCGAAAACTTAACAGTAGGGAACTGTTCAGTCAGCTGACTGAGCGTCAAGATTATGAAGTACATAAGCAAAATTGGTATTTACTGTTTTATAATTTGTTGGAATGGAGTTTAATAATTATAAAACTATCCTATTTTTTATCTATTAATATTATGTCAGAGCTGACTACGAATAAAACTTTTTTTTTTTTTCAGTATTTAATTAAACATACTTAGCCATAAAATAGATTTTTCCAATTTATAATATTTTATTTATACAAGCCTCCATGCGTATAATAATTTGGAGCAAAGTACGTTTTGTGATCGATTCCTGTTATTTTTCGGTAAATTAAGGAAATACAATAAAGTCCGTGGGTACTCAATGACAGCTATGATCATATTCTCAATTTTAAACATGACGCGGTCCGTAGATACGCAACTCTATCTCCTACAATATTTCCAACAAAACAATTCCGTATTCCGTTGTCAGGAGAGACTGATGCACTTCCCCACCTGGGTGGACCTGAAGGGCGAGGACGCGGTGCCGGAGACGGTGCACCACGTGGTCGTGATGGTTGACCCGCAGAAGGACCACTCCTGGGAGACGCTGCGCAAGTAAGATATATACTATAGCGGCCCGTCCCGGCTTCGCACGGGGGGACTTAAGATTTTTTTAAAGGCCTCAGAAACGATACTTTTCCCCCGTTTTTGAAACATTTTCGGTTACTGCTCCGCAACTATAAGACCTAGCGTGATATTATATAGCCTATGTTACTCGGGGATAATGTAGCTTTCCAAAGGTGAAAGAATTTTTGAAATCGGTCCAGTAGTTTCGGAGCCTATTCATTACAAACATACAAACACACAAAAATACAAATCTTTCCTCTTTATAATATTAGTATAGATTTTGTCTTGTTGCTCAATATGATTGAATTTTAGTACATTGTCATACAATAGGCAAGTCTTTTTTTTTCTTTGTCCATCGAGTGGATTTCTAAAAAATAATAGGATGCCTATTTTAGTTAAAATTATTAAGTCTGTGAGCGGAGTCTCGTGACGTCACGATATAGTAAAAAATCCAATAAAATTGTTCTTTTATCCTAATAATTGAAGAGAAACAATTTAATATTATCGCTGAATAAACAGTATTAAAATTAATAATTGCAGTATCACAATTTCTGATGCCTTCGCGGTTATTACACATTAGAATTAAAAACATTCTAATTGCAGTATCGCTTAATCGGTGTCTAATTTATTAATTAATTAACCGTTTGAAGTTTTTTTTTTTTTTATTGACTAAAAAACAATATTCAGGACCTACTCAGTCATTGCGAAACAATTTTATTATTTAATCCCTTTTATTTAATGATATTTTTTTTAAAGGCATGTACAGACAGACGGTGTGCACAGCAAAGACAATATTCGCAGTGGCAACACCACGCCGGAGACTCTTTCCGAAGCAGTGAAGCTACTCAAGGGGGAATATTGCCTCCGAGCTATTAGAGAGCACAAGATGGACAGGTGAGTGCAAGTGAGGCCAAGAGCGTGTCGAGCCACGCACAGGGTGCGTTCTATAGTTGTCAATTAAATAAAGTAGTTGTCCATTAATTTTTTGACTATTTTCCAGTTACTGAAATAAAATGGTTATAACGAAGTTAACTTGCGTATTTAAAATGTATACTGACGTTTAGAAATCAGTCCAGTCCCCATATTCGTAGCCGACTGAGCCGATGATAGACTAACACGAGTTAAATCATGTTAACCGCGAATTAATTAGATTTTCTTTTTAATAGGTACAAATTAACTAAATGAAAGAAACTACATAACCCATTTTTTTTCAAACTTAACTAAAATATAACATTTAAGTATATAAATCGTAATTACTTATATTAGAACACAAATTTAACAGTAAATCATGATTTGTGGGGATATTATTAGTATGCATATATTGAATGTATAATATTTTGAATTTGATGTTTTCATTACTAGCATAGCCATCTGTGGCGTGGCAAATACGTGTAGACGCATACGTGTCGTCACGGGGGCCTCGGTTTTTAATATAAAATTAATTTTATTCCACAGAGCCATAATATTCTGTCGCACCAAACTCGACTGCGACAATATGGAGAGGTATCTCAAGTCCTTCGGCAGCGAGTTCTCCTGCGTGTGCCTGCACGGCGACCGCAAGCCGCAGGAGAGGAAGGGGAACCTGGAGAAATTCAAACAGGCTCAAGTAAAGTTCCTCATATGCACCGACGTGGCCGCCAGAGGCATTGATATATCTGGACTGCCTTTCAGTGAGTAGACGTTTAAATGTACACCATTGATTTATAAATAAATAAATATCTTTGGACAATTGACACCAATTGATCTAGTCCCAAACTAAGCAAAGCTTGTACTATGGGTACGATGTTGCATACTCCTTGCGTTTGTATATATAGTTTTTATAGTTTATTGTTAATTGGCTATTGCCCTTTTTTAAATATCGATTGTTTCTTATTTCTATTTAATTGTCACTCAGTTAGTTTTAGTTTTTGATTTCATTGTGTTCTGATATTGTGTTGTACTGTTCGTTGTAAAGTTACCTAATTAAATTCCACTATTATTCCTTTATCCTATTGTTTGCATTACAGTCCATTCCTCAACAACAGGTACTATACAACGGATAAACATACATAAATACATATAAGACATCCAAGACTCAGGTACAGATGCCAGTGCTCATTACATTGACATCTGCCCCTAGCAGGATTCGAACCCGCAACCTCTGGTTTCGTAGTCAGGGCCTCTGACCACTAGACTGTTGGCCTTCAATAGGATCTTCAAGCGTTTGAAATACTGACATTGTCCTCTTTAGCTATATCTGTAAAGGATATGACGAGTGTTTTTTTTCTCTTTCTCCATGAAGATTATCAAAAATTCTTGAAAAGCAACGAAAAATTCAAATATGCTTTAAAATTAGCTCGTGACGTCACGTTTAAGTATAAATTGAGCCCTCGCTATCGAACTTTTGACGCGCTTGTTTTGGTCGTTTATTGTGAACAGATTTTTTTTTTCCAATCATTTTTAATATTCCACTTGATAGACTAAATGGCATTTCGTTTTCTTTACCCAGTCGCCATCCCCATGGTTGCAGGTGATATTATTATGTATCAATGAGGGCCACCGCGTGTCAGAAATCCGCTAGATGCGCTAGTGTAGAATGAGGTCTAGCTGTCATGTACCACCAATCACAGGCCAGTAGCTTGCCTCTCATTGGTGGTACATGACAGCTAGACCTTATTCTACACTAGCGCATCTAGCGGATTTCTGACACGCGGTGGCCCTCATTGAAACAGTATTCGTACCGGTTTTAGATAATAGTTTAAAATGTATTTTCCAGTGATCAACGTGACGCTCCCCGACGAGAAGTCGAACTACGTGCACCGCATCGGGCGCGTCGGCCGCGCCGAGCGGATGGGCCTCGCAGTCAGCCTGGTGTCATCGGTGCCGGAAAAGGTATGTTATTAACTATAATATCGATATATAGATGTAGATATTATATCAATTTATATATTACTAGCTTCTGCCCGCGACTCCGCCCGCGTGGAACTCCTCCTTTTTTGCAGTCGGTTAAAAAGTAGCCTATGTCCTTTCTCAGGCTCCAGACTTTCTTTGCACCAAATTTCATTTAAATCGGTCCAGTAGTTTTAGCATGAAAGCGTGACAGACAGACAGACAGAGTTACTTTCGCATTTATAATATTAGTAAGGATTAGTAAGGATACTTCCTCCGGCGAACTACTTACTGCCATATTTTTTCCGAGAATATTTTCTAAAATGTTCTTTTAGTTACTAATAGTTTTCTATATTAACCCTTTCCTGACAGTAAAAAACTCAAAAATTAAAGAATTATTTAATTTGCTGTTACGGTGGTCTACTACCGTAACTATAATATATCTACTAACAATTAATATGAAATCTTAAATGTTCAACTTTCAGTGCACTTACGTATATTTTGTTGACTGGTGATAAAATGTATAATTTGTATTTTTAGGTGTGGTACCACGGCGAGTGGTGTTCTTCTCGCGGACGCAACTGTTGGAATACCAACTTGATAGATGACAGACCGAAGGGATGCTGTATGTGGTACAATGAACCGCAGGTACATAGACACATCTCAAAATAATAAATAAAAATATCATAATCATAATCTTTGGAATTTACTTCGATGGGGGCTACCGCGTGTCAAGAATCCGGTAGCTGACAATAGTCTTATGCTAAAGTCACTATTCAGTCGTGCTACGATTATGGAATGTGTAAAATTTTCATAACGTCAGCCAATAAAATAAAATACGCGAGTTAAATCTGTCTATAGTTGGTTCATTCCAATGTATAATAACCGCGAAGGCATCAGAAATTATTATATTATTGGCCTTTTTTTGTATATAGATAGTTTATAGGATATGTAGTTTTGGTATATAGATATTTGTTCATTACTCAGGCTCTTATAAAAGTGACAGATAGCTTATCTGAATCTTACTCCTATTGGATTTTTTACTTTTTCCACGCTATTCCAATATTTGTTTATTGTTTCAGTACTTGGCTGACATTGAAGATCATTTAAACGTGACGATACAGCAAGTGGAGCCGGATCTGAAGGTGCCTTGTAATGAATTCGACGGGAAAGTCGTTTATGGTGAAAAGAGGAAGCAAATCGGCACTGGTTACCAGGTATCATCGTTAGATATTTGTGTTGTTCAAAAAATGCAGTCGAGACAAGGTTCCTTTATGAAATAGATAAAATATTGATTTAGAGTAAAATCAAAATAAATATTTAAAAATAATGTCTAATACATATGGGTAGGTACCTATTTAAAACAATGTCTGTCACGATTTTACTCTTAAATAGCAAAACTGATTTTGATGAATTTTGGTATAGATATAGATGAGCCTTCGGAAAAAAACACAGGCTATTTTTTTCATTGATCCACAAAACACATAGTATAGAAATATGACTTTTCAGGATAACACTATTTTTATTCCTATATAGAGGTAAGCAGTAACTTTTCCTTAATGAGGGCCACCGCGTGTCAGAAATCCGCTAGATGCGCTAGTGTAGAATGAGGTCTAGCTGTCATGTTCCACCAATGAGAAGCAAGCTATTGGCCTGTGATTGGTGGTACATGACAGCTGGACCTCATTCTACACTAGCGCATCTAGCGGATTTCTGACACGCGGTGGCCCTCATTGTTGACGTGTATTGATAACAATTTACTAATTTGTTACAGGATCACGTAACACAGATGGCGCCAGTAGTGCGCTCGCTGCAGGAGCTCGAGTCGCAGGCGCAGCTGTACTACCTCAAGCTGCATCATAACGTCTCCATCGCGTAACTTATATAATAATGCAATATTTATAATCCAGTTTCATGAATAAACCGACTGAATTAGCAAAATAATGTTTTTCTTTTGACGTTTGTGTAACAAAGATGTGGTTTTATAAAGCAATATAATATATTTTAAGTTAAAAATTGCAATACTATAGGTTTCAGCAGTGTTGCCATTTTTGGAGTTTTTTTTTATAAACTACGTCCCTCAATCCAGATTGTTCAGTTAATTCCAGGCAGAATGGTGGCAAAAATAAAACAAATTCAAAGTTCATTATTTTTATATTTCACTCAATTACTACTGATTATTATTCGGGCAGTGCATGGCCCACATTCCCAAAATAAATAAGTCTCGTAAACACCGCTATGTAGGAAAATAGCTATTAAACAATACTGTTGCATATTATGTACCCTAGTCCAATCTTCAGTGTTGTCATCACTTAGTCCATGTGCATAACATATAAAGCATTTACATAAAAACGTCTTATAAAAATAGTACTATTTTCAATGAGGGCAACACAAGACAAACTTAAAAATCCGCTAGGGTTCACTACTCTAAAAACGCGAGCCGGTTAAATAATTTAAACGGAATATAAAACAAAAAAAACGGAAAAATATTTTCGAGTTAATTGAGTGTATTAGGACTTATAATTTTAACAAAAACACAGCTACCAAAGATTTTAATTTCACGATCAAATTGTAATAAGTGCATTTTTACTCACCTAAACGGATTTTTAAAGTTTTGTAGTCCATATTGTTATCAAGGACAAACAATTCACGATCAACATTCTTAAATGGGCAGTAATAATTAAAACAATATTTCTACATTAATTAATGAGAATAACATATCCAACGCAAACCAATCGCCAACAAATTTCAATTACTCATTTCAAATTTACAAATTGCTTATGTTACTAAATTATTTAAAAGTAAGCGCTAGACAAGTGTCGGGCCAACGCCCGTAGTGCAAGTACTACATTGTAACAAATATTAAACTTAAATTTGTATACAAAGCATTTTTAGTGACAATCTAGTCTTTACTTTTGTGAAGTTCTTACATTAAAATTATATTTCCTTTAAAGTATACTGCATTAGATGCTACAGTATACGTTAAATAAATTCATTTAAAATTAAAATGCATTACATGTTGTTTGAACGGAATATATTAATTATTTTAATATTAATTAACCTATCACTTTATGGGATACACATGTATTGGGACCTATTTAATAGTTAACTTGGCTCATAAGTCTACGCAATGAAAATTCATAGTTAGTGAAATAAGTTACTATGTAACATATATAAAATCACACAAGGCGTATCTAAGTTAGTGTTTTAGGAATATACAAATTTAATACAATAGTGACTCAACTAAAAATATTTGGTCAGCCATTAAACATATAAATTATAGAAACAATAGCATTACAGCGATCTTTCATAATTTTATAGTTAAACAAATCCTTATATTTCATTTTGCCTCTTACAAAATTTTGATTTACAATTAAAATAATGGAGAATAATTTAAGTTGGGTCAATATTGCATTCAATAGACAAGTAGGAAGTAGGAACTACAAAAGCTGTTGCTGAAAAAAAATACATACACATATTTTAGTTATTACAATACATATTTAAAAATTAATATACTAAGATGACATCCAACTGAGCGTGCTTAGGAAAATTTCCCAGCAACAATATTTAAAGTCACGTAGAAATTACAAAATCAAGTGCATGATTGATAAAATATTTTTTACCAAGTATACAAGATTAATTTAAACTATTTTTATGTTCCTAACTTCACGAAAGTAGATTTTTGCAAAAAAAAACTTGAGTAACTTATAGAATAGTGATTTCAAAATTGTATGAATAAAATCAGTTAGTAAATAAAATGCTTTAGTTGAGTATGTATAAATAAATATAGGTAAAAATAAAAATTATTTGAAAACTAAATAGATTTTTAGATAGGTTTGTTTTCTGGTTAATTCTTAGCTTAATTTGGAAACGTAATACATACTTAAAATAAACTCTGAACTGTTATAAATTTAATTGACTTTTGGTTAGATGTTTTTTTTTATTTAATTAATGCAATTAAACTGAAACCTATTTAACTTATATAATATATTGATGCTGGCTGACGTTTTGTAGCAGACAAATAGCGCGAATTTAAACCATTTTTAATTAAATAATTAGATCTTTATTTTTAAATAAAGTATCATATTAATAAGTAAGTTCCATAGTAAAATTATGGCTGGACATGCATTAAAATTGAGCTAAGAAATATCCATTGAAAAAAGATCTATTGGCAGTGATGTGGCTACAGTACAATAATTAGCGGTAAAATGTAATAAAAAAAAAACTCAGCATTTCATTCACTGACCAGTCCTGTGTTTACATTTAAGTATAATGACAAATTTTAGATATTTTAAATACTTATTTGATAATTCAGGGTTATCCCACCAGCTTAAATAGGTTAAGAATAATTTATTCTATGTGACATATAAAAATTTCTTACTATTCAAAATTTCTTCTACTTGAAATATATCAAAATTTACTTCAGTGCGGTTACGACCTAGTTAGGGTGAAAAACCTATATCTATAGGATGCATACGTTAGTACGTATGTAGTTTATTTAATTAAAAAAGTAGGTTAAAATTATGAACAAACTATAGGGATCGATCATTTTCTTCTAAATTTGGCATTAGATTTTTTTCACTTTCAATTCGATAATTTGCAAAGGTGATCAAATATATCGGTGTAGCTCCCTTGACTATAGAGACCAGTACTGATAAGTAGATATTTGAAGTTAACTTGCTCATGAGTGACTTTTTTATTCGTATCAAAACACGAGTTTATTACATAGGTCGCAATCGCACACTGTTGGACATAATATAATTTCCTATCATAATTTATCCCATCGGCGCTTTCCTTCGCTATTCGGGGATTTAGTCGCTATCACACATACGCTTTTCATAATTATCGCAAGTTTTGAATAGGTTTTTAACTTAAAAATGCAGGGAGATCCCTTTAAAGGTCGAATTGGGATCAAGTTTATTATACAAACCTTTCATTTTCAGACCTAGAATTTTTACAGATTTAATTTTTTACCGTTTGAGATAAAGATGTTATGTTTCGTATGTAAACTTGATCTTCCAGACAACTTTCAATAAATTATTTTGAATTCTTTCCACACCGTGGCACAATTGTGCTAAATTATATTAAACAGATCATAAATTTATGTGATGTGATATTAAATTCATATATGAATGAATGTGCGTCTATTACATAATGAATCCTATGTCGGTGGGAAAAATATGTTTGTATCTTTTAATTTAAATTAATTTGTATGAGGATAGAACGTTCACCAAATTCACAAATCACGTCATTATTCCACTGAGCAAAATTTACAACCTCGCGTCTTTCCATATTTGTTTCCATAGATAACTTAAAACTAAAATGATAAATACAAAACTATTCGAGTTAGTTACGCCATACAACTAGAAATAAATAGGGTAGACTCACGCAGTCTTAGGTCTGAATCAATAATTTATCCACAATTAAGCATCTATTCCACTTGTTACAATTGTCAGCCGAAAGTGACAACTTTTCAGATTTCTCGAAAATTGAAACCACCGCGTGTCTTTAATCCGCTACGATGGGCGAATATGAGCTAGGTAGTAAGTGGAAAAGTACTCTAAGTAAGATCAGGTGTTTTTAATGTCGTCATAATCGAGAGACCACAATGTTCAATTCGAGGCCTCTTATAAAGGCACAATAAAATTACAACAATTGTGTTTTGTCATGTCATCCGTAACGTTTACACGAAAGAGGCCCAGAGCCCAATTATACAGAATTTTGACAAGCAAGGGCGGCCTTACACTCAAAATGTCAAAGTGCCTACTTTGCGCGGGACACGTGTCCGATAATGGCGATAATCATAAAAAATGGACACATCCTTTAATTAACCTACTACATAAGACATTTGTTTCCAACGTATGGATCAATTACAAAGGGTGCTTATGCATTTTTTTTATTACACAAACGTTAAATATTACAATAGACATTAACTCTGGACTGACTCTGTCCTTGTTTTTATTTAGATACGAAAATTAATCAGTTAGACAAAAACAAGTAAATAATCTGCCAGCTAGTGTTTTTGTATTAACCAATCACAGGCCAGTAGCTTGCATGTCATTTAAAAGTGACGCAAAGACAGTTAACACTAGCGACCTCTGGTGACATTTGATTTTCTTATGTATTAGGATGTATTGTTTGTCTCGTGAGAATATAAATTATTTATCGGAGAAATTATTGTTAGGCCACTTGTCTTATTACATAACACAGTAATGTTCAAACTCAAACTTACAATCATACATCAACAAAAAACTTGTCATTAAAGTCTATATTATTAATAATAAATTATTATTAGTACTCCATCGGCATATTATTTGGAACATACCTGCAATAAACGAAATAACATTTTATAGTAATTTTGTTATTATTTATTGTCAAATCTTTTTGTATTTCTGTTTTGACAATCTCAATACGAGTGCATGTAATTTGACATAATGTTAATTTTGTTATATTCTATTAATTTTGTCAAATAAATGAATCTAATCTATACATATAACACCTTCTGACAAATAAATTCTCCGTATCTTGTCACTACGTACGCTTAAATCTTTAAAACTACGCAACGGATTTTGATGCGCTTTTTTTAATAGATAGAGTGATTCAAGAAGGTTTATAGCACCCGTGTGAAGCCGAGGCGGGTCGCTAGTGTTGTAACACTACTTACCCAGGTCAGAGCGCGAGCCAGGGATGATGTCGCAGGGACTCCTTGGACCTGTCCCCGTAGTCGTATGTGAGCTCCTCGCCGGGCGCGATGTCCTGCGCCGCGAGCAGCACCAGCCGCGGCCCGTCCACCCACAGCGCCTTCGTGTGCAGGTTGCCGTTGCGGGAGTGGTTCACTAGGCGGCCGAGACGGCC
Source organism: Polylopha cassiicola (assembly GCA_038024825.1). NCBI lineage: Eukaryota > Metazoa > Arthropoda > Insecta > Lepidoptera > Tortricidae > Polylopha > Polylopha cassiicola. Next base: position 1,738,748 of record CP149062.1, read on the forward strand.
CGACTCGGCTGTAGCGTCGATACTGAAACAGTTACTTCAGATATAATTCGTTTTAAACTAGTGGTCGAGATAGACGTTGTTCTGCCCGTAAAAGTATAGCTATAGTAATCGATAGATTTTACAGTGGTCATTGAGAAGGTCCTGCGTTCATATTTTCGTGAAGTTTTCTTAATTTTATGTGCAACTTTTTACATTGTTTGTAACATAAGAACCTCCTGATTAGTCTAGCTGTACTAGCGTGATGCCTTAACTAAGGAAAATATGGATTAATTATTAAATCTAGGCATATAAAATAATGTATCTTCTAGTGTTTATGAATTTATTTTTCAGCCATGTAATAATGAAAGTAAATAAAATATTTTTTACTTAATAATAATGGATAAAATTATCAATCAATTAAGTATTATATAATAATACTAGCTTCTGCCCGGGACTTCGTCTGCGCACGATGAGTACTTCACACAATATCGTTATAAAATATAGCCTATATGTTATTCTGATGTATAAGCTATATTGTGGTAAAGTTTCATTCAAATCCATTCAGTAGTTTTTACGTGAAAGAGTAACAAACATCCATACATCCATACTTACAAACTTTCGCCTTTATAATAGTAGTAGGATATTGTATGCTAATAATATTTGTAACGATATTAAAATCTGTGTAGGGTAAGAATATTAAATAAGAGTTCTTATAATTAGCTTTCAAGGGTCCCTAATCTATCATTAGATATCAGTCATTAAGGTTTAAAATGGCACCATTTTTACACAACTATCTCGTGAAATTAAATCACTAGGTCTTTAACAATATCTCACCAATACTGTTGATCCTGCAGTCTGAAGTAGTACATGTAGCAGCCGGCCTCCGGGTCCTGCGCGTACATGTGCTCCCGCTCGCGAGCCTCCGCCACGCCCACCAGCTCGCCGGAGTACTCCACCACGAAACTGCCTCGACCGAAGGCCCGCGTCGCTATGATACCGCGCCCTTTACCGTCGAAGTATTTCACCTGGTCGAGAATAGATTGTGTTTAGTGAAAATACAATATTATATAGTAATTTTTGATGCCTCTGTGGTTGTAAGACATTGAAATGAAGAATTGAGATAAATTTATTATCTAATTAGGTTTTTACAATGTTTAAGCTAGGAGCTTATCCAGCACTCATCTAGTGTGTAATTTATTTACAAAAAATTACCTAAGTAATAAAAGTCGCAAGGATAAACTAACTATAATATAATAAGTACTTCGTCTGCACACAATAAGCATCTCCGTTTTACCCTTAAGAGTGTGAATTTTCAAAAAATATTTCTTAGTGTTCCCCTATGTTATAAAAGGAACACCTGTGCAAAATTTCAAGTTTCTAACACTTAGAGTTTAGGCCCTGCTGGGTTGATATGTCAGTCACACCCCCGCGAGTTGCTTTCCAACTGCACCATGAGTGTCACAAGTCAACTCGTCGAAATCCACTATTTCTTAGTACCTACTTGTTTACTAACAAAAGGTCGGCTAACCTACTCAGTTATGACATACATTGTGTATCATTGTATGGTAATAGTAATTAAGTTTCACTAAGTTATAAAACAAGTGTAGTTAATATGGTTTATTAGCTATAAACATGTTTCTGTTAGAATTGTGCAATAGGGACGCATGTTAATAACTGTTAATAATCTAAATAATCCGATAGATGCGCGTCATGTAGAACGAGGTCCAGTTGTCATGTTCCAGTGACAGACAAGCTACTGGTCTGTGATTAATGGAAAATAACAGCTGAACCTCATTCTACACAACACTCATATAGCGGATTTTTGAGAGCCATTGGGATTTGCCTTACCAAAAGCTATTAATGTAATTTATAAACATAAAGTAATAGTTTCTTCCATTCAATTACTAATTAAACCATTTACATTATATATAGATATATTTAATTACTATTTTTCTATTAACTGTAATACACTTTTATAAAGAGATGTATTAGTTAATATACTATGTGAACTGATAGTATAATTATAATTTACAACATACAATTAACAAATGAAACACATGCTATAATTACATAACTCGACACTGTGCTTTTTAGGCAGTGAAATTTTGTGTAAAAGCGAAACAGAGTGAGTTCTGTATGCTAGGATTTTGCTTCTTTTGATAATCTCGGCAGGAATAAGGAAGGAAGTCTGTTGGTCTTTGGTGTTAGTTACATTCCCTTACCTCCAGTCCGTCTTCTCTCTGCTCCCTCACAGCTCTCTCCAAGTCCCTCATCTTCTCCGCCATCACACATTTTGAAGTCTTCCTTACACTACGTCTCACAGGAAAATATTCAGTGAGCTTGTGATTTGCATGCCCATTTGTAATCTTGGCTTCTACTTTAACAGTCTTTTCTATATCTTTGGGAGACGGAGGGCGTTCTATTTTAGGACTTTTAAGCTCCTCCTTAAAATACTCAGTCAGTTTATGACTCTCCGCAGCCCTAGCCGCGGCTCTGGCAGCTCTTGAACGCAAAGTGTGTCCGTTAGTCATGTTTGTAAATCCGTTACTAGTATTCAATGGTTTGGATTTTACAACAATTTTCTTTAGTTTGGGTTCGGACTTCACTTCCACATTTTCAGTCTTTGTAGGAGTTACAGCTATAACCCTACAACAAATAGCAGTTTGTAAGAAATAATTTCACTTATACACAATTTATAAATAAAAAACACAATACAAGAATGAGGGTTAAATTATTTATCTAGTATGACCAATTAGAACACACATGAGTAAGTGAGATGACTGTGGACATATTCAAAATTCATAAAAAAAAAACATTGGTTCAAATATATACCCCTGATGTAAAAAAAAAAAGAAATTACCCAGACTGACCCAAGAATATGAAAATGACAAAAAAACACATAACACACAAAATTAGATTTTTGTATAGCCTCAGTTACCTGCGCTTTCTATAGTTGCGAGTAGGTCTGACAGGCTGTTGCTCACAAAGTTCAATTCTGTGTGGGGTTTTAACACCCTCCTGGGCTGCCAAAGTATTGGCTGAAACATATTTAATATATTTTAAGACCCCTATTTACATACAGAACCAAAAGCATCACATAAAAAATGCTTAATAAAACCTAGTAAAGTCCTAGTATCTCCAGGTAGATAGTGCAAGTTTGTAGGCAGATCTTAACCTAACAAAAAAATATTTTTTAAACTAGAGGGTAAGTAACTAACAAGATATCATAGAAAAAAAAATCTATTTGAATGCTAGTAAGATTTATTTAGTACATAATTTCAATTAATAAAAGTTTTATATTTAAGGTTATATTTTTTAGCTAAACATAAATTAAGTAATAAAGTGTAAGAGTACAGAACAAAGCATAACTACAACATAACCTGACCCTCAAATTAATGTTATGTAAAATTATAACTAAGTGAACTAACCTCGAACCATGTCCTTCATAGGATAGTCAAGCACTGCAAAAAATACCACGAAACGGCACCCAGGCTGCAGTCTTATCAAACGCAGTGCTAACACAGCACCGTGTTACGAATGTTTGGGAGACCTTGTCATGATGGGATCGCGGGAAATCTTCATGTGATCAATCATCATCAGGCTGTTGTCACGAGTTAGACATTTTGAAGCCCTTGTCAATTTCACGGTCGTTTGCGACTTAAAAATGGCTTATACTACACACCATTTATAAACTTTAATTAGATTTTAAAAATGGACACAAGATACTGAAGCTACAAGAGAAAGAAAATGGACGCTTGTTTTCATTTTACGAATTTTACGATTACTTTTACCTGATTGGTTGACAAAAAATCTTTTTAGCCAATGAAATATGAAATTTATAAACCATAGACTAGCTCTCCATATAAGTCAAGATAGGGTTGTCATCTTGGCCATGTCGTGTACGCTGCACATAAAGGCCAAGTGACCTTGAAAGTGTTGCAATCGTTAAACTCAATTACAACTGTCAAAAAAGTTTACTTGCTCCCGCTCAAACATTGTGCAGCAGTCATAGACTTCTATAATATGGACAAGGCATATTGTTCTATACGTACAATTGCTTATATAAATAGCATCAATTTTGAAGGCACACACATAAACATATATCTATCTCGTTCTTACTCAGCACTGTAACTCGCTGGAAAAAAATATAACACTATTTCAGTGCGTACAGAAACTGACATAAAGTGAAACATGAATATCCCTAAATACCTATTGAGGCCGAAAATCCGCCATGTTTAGCGCACCAAATGTCATTGTCAGTCAGTTCCGGTGGTACTTGTCCTGTCAAAAAGCCGTGGTGTAAATCAAAATAACTAATTATCTTTCAATATATTGCTCGTGATTTAAAATAATTGAAGCTATAAGTAAATAATTACGTTGCAAATATGCCAGTGTGTAGTGTAATAGGGTGCGGCAAAAGAAAAACACAAAATCAGCTATCTTTAACCATGCACAGGTATGCTATAAATAACATTAAAAATATTGGTTATTGCTTTTGTTACCTGGAAAATAAAGAAAGATTTACATTATAATTAGCAAGGTTCTTATGTGCGGTTATAGATCATGAATGGATTTGACTTATTTAACCATATTTTTACGTTTAAATATTGTTAATTTATTAGCTAGGGTTGTAGATTATTTATCGACTTTGATATCGATTTACTTACATATGACATGATAAAATATTTTTATTTTATCATTAAAACATATTTTATAGGATCCCAAGAAATAACTATAAAAAGAAAAAGTGGCTGGAAACATATGAATGCTTGCAGTTCAGTACTAGTACTTATTGAATTACTTAAAATTAAGTACATCTAAATTTGATCGCCTACACATAAATATAGTGTATTCAATTATAATATTTTTTTATTTCAGAACCAAACTCAAAAAATAAAAAATCTTGAAGATAAATGTGATTTTTTAAAGAAGAAATTAAAAGTGCGGTGGCAAAAGAAAAAAATTGCAGAGTTCCAGAATATTATAAAAGACCTACAGGAGAGGAACCTTGTCAACAACGAAAACTCTATAGTTTTAAAAGCCTGCGCAGGTCCTAACGACTTTTTAAAGAGGCAAATTTTGAAAAGTGAAGGAAAAACAAAAAAATAAAAATACGCGAGTTAAATATAGTTGTTTCATTCCAATGTGTAATAACCGCGAAGGCATCAGAAATTATTATTTGTAAGTCACTGAGTTGTTAAACGACAACTTTATAAAATCGTCATATCGTTTACATGGCAAATTTGAAGCACGATCTTATCTTGGATTTCACACATCTAAATCAAAGTATCTTTGCACATAACAATATACTTACTTCCTATTAAAGTATTTATTCTACAAATAATTTACTCAATAATGTTTAAAATAAAATGAGCCAAGAACGTTTATCGATAAAACCTAATAACATTAAAATCTTTTGGGCAGCACTAAAACCGCCATGTTTAGTGGCCAAATGACGTCACATTGGCACGCATTTCTTGTTGTTGTTTCAGTGGTGTGGCAGCAGTTAAAGAAAGAATAATAAAGAATTTACGATTTAATTTCTTACTAGTTTTCAATGAACTTTTTTAATAAACTACCGAAATGAGTTTCAATAGATTGTATTACGTATGGGATGAAAATTTGATCGCGAATTGTGATCGTTTACCAGCAGTGTTAGGAAGAGTAAGCTATTTCACTTTTGGTAATATTGATTCAATTTTATCATTCTGATAATTACACTTTCTATATTTTACTAGGCTACATTGGTGCATAATTTGATCACAGCGTACAAACTCCTTGACAATCTTAAAATAGTCCGCTCCAGCCCAGCCAGTTATGAGGATATGAGAAAATTTCATTCAGATTTGTATCTGGATCACTTAAAAAACTTTGGAATGGTAGATGAAGACTATTCAACATCTGCTCAAGATGAAGAGTATGGCATTGGCAAGTAAACATTAGTAATTATTCTCTAATGCACTAATTGTTTGAAAGTACTTTATATGTATGTTTTATTGTAGGATATGATTGTCCACCAGTATCTAATATGTCTGAACTGGTGTCTGCATTGACCGGAGGATCCATTACAGCTGTTCGTTGTCTCACTCTGGGTTTGGCAGATGTGGTGATAAATTGGTGTGGTGGATGGCATCATGCAAATAGGTTAATGAATTAATATTTAACAAAAACATGAAAGAAAATGTTTACCATCCTAAGTTTAAGATTTTTTATGTTTCAGGCATGCTGCTGAAGGATTTTGCTATATTAATGATATTGTAATAGCTATTGAATATTTGAGGCAAAAGTTTCCAAAAGTATTGTACATAGACTTGGACATACATCATGGTAAATAAGTATTCTATGAAGGTTATTTTTAGTAAATGAAGAGTGCTAAAAGTTCTGAAAAGTGCATATTGTCGAAGATGTAATCAGTATATTCTTTTTTAATAATTATACTTAGAACATAATGTAACATTTTTATGTCCGAATATTCTACTAGAATTTACATATTTAGTTAACTTTTATTGCAGGAAATGGAGTTCAAGATGCATATAATTTGAGCAAATCTGTGTTTACTTTGTCATTGCATAAATATGAACCTGGATTCTATCCTGGATCTGGTTGTATAGATGATATCGGCACTCTCACTGGCAAAGGGTATACTTGCAATGTGCCACTTCATGCATTCTACTCAAATGAAACATTTGAATATGTTTTTAATAAGTATGTTTTCTTTTTATATGTACTTTGTTTCCAAAATTACTATATGTACCTACTTAAAGTAACAAAAATCTTTGAAACTCTTTGTACTTTTTACATTATCACAAAATTTACCAAAAAATCTATAATTATTAGTAACTTTATGCTGATTATAATTACTCTTTATATTTTCCCCCAGTGTTTTCTCATTGGTCTATACCCATTTCGCGCCTGATGCTATCGTAGTACAGTGCGGTGCGGATGCGCTGGCGCACGACCCCAATGGCGGCGCGTGCGTCACGACGCAAGGATACTGCGCTTGCGTGCGGACTGTACTCAGTAAGAAGAAACCAACAGTGTTGCTTGGAGGGGGTATGTTGTCATATTATATATTAGTATCTTGGAATTAAATGATCATATCGATTTAACTCGCGTATTCTAATGTTGCAAAAGCTTAACAGTTCTTATATTTATACACTGATGAAATTTTCTAAACTCGAACATAAAATTATATACGTGAGTTAATCAGCTTTCATAATTGTTTTATTCAAATGTGTAATGACCGTTAAGGCATTAGAAATTACTATATGTATTTATAAATTGTTTTGAAACTTCCCCGCTTTCATAGGTACCTCTTTATAAAATTGCACGTCAAAAAGGTCGTAAAAATACTGTAGGTAAATCTCTAGAAGCTGTCTGAATTTGAAGATTCTATATTATTATAAAATAGCAGCGTTAATCCAATCACTAGCTCACACTTCATATTATATTGCTACCAACCTACATAATATTTATTTTGCAGGAGGTTACAATTTCCCCAATGCAGCTCGTCTGTGGGCTTCAATCACGGCTTTAACATCAGGTGTTGAATTAGACGAGAACATTCCAGAACATGACCAGTGGCCAAAGTATGGACCAAGTTATATGTTAAGTGTCCAACCCACTTTGTCCAGAGATGCTAACAAGAAAAGCTACATTGAAGAGAGCTTAGCGAAAATTCGAAGTATGTTATATAAATTAAACTATGTTTGCTTAGATTTTATAAATGTTGATACCAAGTTTACTCTTTGTACATTCATCAATATTGTTTTCTGCATTCTATATAAACATGGCAAATACATAAAATGGTTGCATAGTAACTGCAATATTGTCTGAAAATACCTAAACTTTGGAATGAATTAAGACTTGAGTGCATTCATGCTTATCACCTAAATATTTGTCCTTCGTGGTATATGAACCTGTGACCTCTAATCTAGTTAATATTTCAAATCTATTTGCAGATAATATTACTACGTATTTAACAACAGAACCTCAGGAAAAGAAAGTTGAAGATCAAAATGTAAATTCTAAACAAAGAAATATTTCAAGACCAACTCAAAACTCTGTTGACTACAAACCTGCGAATATAGATGTATATGACTTTACAGAATAAAGTGTTCAAATAACATTATCTTATCTGTCTTTTCAATGTCTATTTTCCTTATGTTAACAAATAGGGGTGTAAATATTTTCATAATAAACAACATATTGTTAATTCGGAAAAAATATATATTTAAAGTTCACATTGAACTGATCAGCACACCTTGTAGTAAACAAGTAACACATTTACTTAAAAAAAAATACATTCAAAGGGCTTAAGGATTCACATTTAACATTCTAGGTGACACTGGCAACAATATACCCAACATGAATATGTTGAATTGCAGCATGCATTTTACATGGCAACATATGCAATTTCAGATACAAACTACATTAAGTTACCTTAAGTAGATTACTAATAATTTATCAGTTGTAAACATGAGAACCTAAGCCACATTAACATTTATCATTACATAAAATGCATTTACTAACATTGAAGTTTCTTTTTGTTCAGATAATAATATAATAAATTTTCAAGTTTAAAGATTTGACTTTATGAAGCTATGCTGTGAAGTGACAATAGTAGAGTAAAATAAGTTCAAACTTATTCACAGTTGTAGTCAGTAGGCACAATATAAATTTAACAATCAAAAGGTTTTCTCAGAAATAGTAATATTTACATGTATATATAACATTGTTCTTCAGTGTTGGACAGAAAACAAACTTTTCAGAAAGGGAAATAGTTTATAACATACAAAAAATTATCATTTTTACATAGACATATTATCGTTACAAATGTATCTTTTTAAAATGTCTACTCAGATTTTTAAAGATATAAAATAAAAAAGAAAACTTTCCAATTAATTTCCCAGCCTTATTAAATACAATTCCAAACCTCTAATTAAAGTCTATGTATAATTTTAAGCTTTTATCCTTCGCCATCCTCTAATTCTTTTATCTCATTCTAACAGTGCACAAATATTTTACTGCAAGCAACATAGTGATAAAAGCAATGGTTTAACGCTAGAAGAGATTTTGAATTCACATCAGTGTTCAAATTGTATGAAAGAGTCACAGAATCTATATATAGGTAGGTATGTAATCCAAAAAAATAAATTGAATGTAAGGGTACAATAGAGAGGTAATCTTAGGTTACAAAATATATCTAGAATGATGAAATGGGAGTCAACTTTACAAACTCAAAATGTCCACTGCTGTGAATTCAAGCTAGACTGCTTGCAGTCCAAGTCATTTAATCTGAAGGCCGCTTCTCACTATGCTTTTTAGTGGATTCCTCTGCATTCTTTGTAAACTTCTTTCTATCTTTAAGAAACTCCTCCGCAAGCTCGGCACGCAGTGGGTGCTCTGGTTCGGGATCATTAACGAGTGCCACTAAAGCTTGGATTACTGAAAATAGTATTTTTTTGTTAAGTGCTGTAATGTGACAAATTTAAGTTTACTTATAAAAGTTGGTGTTATTTTTACCTTGATCAGTCTTGGTGGCCGGCTTCCAGTTTTCTGCACTGATAATGGGCAGACACACCTGACCTTTTTCATCAATATTGGGATGGTAAATTTTTGTCTTGAAACTAATTTTAGGAGGCTTAAATGGGTACTCCGCTGGGAAGTTAATCTCAATGCGAAACGCGCCTTTGTTGTAGGGTGGATTTTCCTGCAATAAAGATAGTAGTTATTCATAGATTGGTAAAACGTTACCTCAATTTTCAAATACATTCAAAGCCAAATATATACATACAGGTACGATTAATCCTTGCCATGTCAGGATATTCGACTCATCCACTTGAATGTCTCTGAAGGATTTAAGACCAGACTGTCGAATATCATTTAATTCCTGAAAAATATAAAAATACGTCACTAATGTATAACGATACTAATTTAATTTTGGTGACAATTAATTACATCATCTAAATCACCGGCAAACAGTAAATCAGTGTCAAGCTATCACTTTGATATTTGAGATAAGGACAATTTTGTCGAAAATAAGTTAGTGTCGGAGGAAAAAAGCGATGTCTCACCTTTTGAAGTCTCCTGGTTGCAGCCATTGTACTGTCAAAATCACTTCACGATTTATTTTAGGTTCAGGAGATAGCAAAAACTATATTATCACTTAATGAGAAAATCACACAATAACATAATTATGTAGCACTACTAGAATTCAATTACTACCTAGAAATACGACGTCAGTGCCCCAAAAACCCTACCTTCACACTTCCACCATTACAAACCTGCGTTTTATTACAGCTTGTGTGATTCATACCTTATTACGTCAAACGACCGGTTTTCGCAGTGAAATAACTTTGAGTAATGAAAATCAAATATTTATATACTAGTTATTTTATTTTAGTAAAAAGACAATTTAAAATAAATTTAAACGTTTATAAAGTAAATTATTTCGATTTCTATATTTTAACGAAACGAACGTAACATTTACTGACATCTATGAAGAAGATTGGAAGGTATTCACTTTAGATACCTGCGCCATCTAGTGTTATTTTGTGAAAAGTAATCTAGTCGAAGTAATATAAAATAAGGGGTCCAGGACGGTAAATCGTAAATGGAATATAATTAATAATTATTATTATAATATGCTGACAATATATGAACAAACAGGGCAATATATTGACTCAGCCAATAAAATAGTTTATCTCGTTTAGTCCTTTCTTAAAATGCAGACTATATTACTCAACGTAACTAAATTTAAAAAATGTCTTAAGGAAATAATGTGACTTATACTTTACTTTCAAAGGCATTATACTTTTTAATTTTCTTCTATCAGGGACAAATGACAATGCTGCATAGGTAGGAAGATTATCTTGTAAATAAATACCTACAATATTTGAGATTTATTAGTTCAGTGCGCACCAAAGTATAAGTAAATATATATAAAGTGCAAATAAAACGCATTTTGTGACAAATTTCACATTTTTATTTCAGTGATTACAATAACAAATTGGAATCAGGGCTATGGAACTTTAAAAAACCGATTAATTTATCAACTGTCGAAAATACTGTTACCTGATCAGTCTAAGACTTCATTCTAGTAACTAAATGATGTAAATAAGTTACAAATCGAGACTTTGAAACAATTTAGTTACGGGGTAATTGCATCTGCACTGAAGTTTAAAAACATAACCTCAAAATAAAGCACAGATACAATTACCCCGTACTACATTTTCTGTTAAGACCGAGGTATCCGCGACTGATCATAGACAATATTTTTTTATTCGTCGTGTGATCGCTCGTCGTCGCGGCGGCGGTTGCGGGTGCGTCTGTTCCAGCCGCCCTCGCGCATTCTCTCGCGTTGGCGGCCGTCGCCCCCACGCCCTGCCCCACCGCGTTGGAAGAAAGAGCCCTGCTTCTCGAATATGCGCTCGTTGGAATCTACTAGGTTGCCGACCTGGAAGAGAGCAAATATTATTATTGCGTGTTTGGAAGGAGAATATTCAAGTCTCCATACAATAAATATAAACGACGAGTATAATATATATGTTAATTTATTTATGATCTATTAAATCTGTCAGTTTTTCAACTGATAAAAGCATCGTTAGTTCCAAATAGATAAATGATTAAAAAAATATCTGCCCGATAAGGTGCTCAAACACAAAACAATTTATAACTGGAGAATGGATGCAAAATATATGATTAAGTATTGAATACTATACATACCTTGTCAGCTAGCTGCAACGCCAACGCTTGCATACGCGTCGGCTCCGACCGGTGGAGAATGGCACACTCGCTAGGGTCATCCAAGGAGGCTAGCAATTCCTCATTGATAATCATCTTCGACACCAGGGAGTGAACTTTTTGGCGAGGTAGCTCGAACATATCGGCCAGGGAGTGGAGAGATAAGGACGCGTACACATGAGCGTAGGTGAATAGGTATGTACGTAGGGATTCCTCGCGGATAAGACGACCGAGCATCGCGCGGACGTTGTCAGCACCCACCATTAGATCCCACACCTGGAATGTAAGTTAATCGACTGTAATGATACCATTGTAAGACAAATTTATTATGCTTTATGTAATTAAACTACATTGTAGTTATCAAATTTAAAGATAAAAGTGTATATTTCTTATAATTAGTGATATTTTATCACTGACAAGCAAGGAAGGAAACACGATCACTGCCTTTTACAAGATCCGAATCTCACCTTAGCATTCATCTTCTCGTTGACGATGTAGTTGAGGCAGGCGCGCCAGTCCCCGCGGCGCATGGCGCGCGCGGCGGCCACGGCGTGCTCGCGCATGGACTCCGGCGGCCCCACCAGCGCCTGCCGCTCGCTCGCGCGCAGGTTCTGGTAGAACGTCTTGCTGATCATGCGCCGCCGCGCGTCGAACTCGTGCGCCGCCATGTAGGGGATCTCGATCATCATCGCCGACACCAAGTACACGCACTCGAGCAGCTCCAGATTGATGTGCATGTGGAACGGCATCTGCCGCTGCTTCTCTATCTTCTCCTGCTCCTTGGAGCGCTCGTGCTGTCTCTGCGGCAGCAGACCCTGCGCGAGCAGCTCCTTAGGCTTCCCCGTCATCATCAGCTCGGCGAGGCAGCCGTGGGCCTCCTTGACGTTGCCTCGACGGAACGCACACAGACCTAAATTGGCCATCGTTCGGTTGTACAAGATCTGCGTGCTCGGATCGGAGTGCTGGACGGTCTCCTGCAGGTGAGACATGAGCAGCAGATCGCGCGCCTGGAACCAGTTGTCATGGAGGGCGTGATGGTACATGTGGGAGAGGATCGCGCGCGTCCGCAGACGATCCGACTCGTCGTGCGCGTAGATGTACTTGCAGAGGCGCTCCATCTTCTTGATGGAGGTCTCCTCGCCCGGCGGTAGGTCCTTGCGCACGGCCCGCGGATCGAACTTGTAGTACAGATGGTCGATTTTGCGGAGATACGCGCGACAGATCTCCTGCGGGGTACCGTCACGTTCCACGACGAGGCAGACGCGATCGATGAGCGCCGAGACCCGAACTTCATCCTTCAGCCGCTCGACGTATTCGTTCGAGTGAGGATCGCACTCCTTCAGCAGTTTAGTGAACTCATCGTCGAGCCGCTCGAGGGCGGTGAGCAGACAGCCGCGGACGCGATACGGCGCCGTCACCAGCTGCTCATTGTCTTCGGTGATTTCCTCACTGAGTATCATGTCATCGTGGGCGAGAAGTAGCGTGACCATGTGGTCGACGTTTTCGACGAGGCGGGCCCAGTACTCGGGCTTCATGGCATCGGAGACTTTCGGGTTGTAGTCGAATAGCGCGGCGACGGTGGCGGCGCGGAGCTTGAGTTGCAGCGCGTCGCCGAGCGCGTGCGCCTGCGCTACTGTCCTCAGCTCGTGAAGCAGCTCCAGCTGCGCGCGGCGGTCGGTGCGCTTGCGACCGCGAGCGGCGCTGATCTCGCCGAGTTTCTTCACCACTAGAGCAGCGTCGATGTCGCTGTCCTGGAGAAGAAGTATATTTTAGCAACAATTTTATCACTTTAAAAAATGCAAGCATGTTATATTTATATATAGGTTACCTTAGCAAACATCTTAGGTTTGTCAGAGGTGGCTGCGCCCTTCCTAACAGTCTCCCATTCGCCGCCGTCATCAGCTTGATCCCTCTTGCTGGTCTTTCCAGCTCTTTCACGTCGCTCCCTTCTGTCCTTGCGCCTGTCTTTATCTTCATCATCATCACGCTCGGTGGTCTTCTTCAAGAACTTGTCACGGAGCGTCGTGGCGCCACGCGCTTCGTCATCAGAGCTTGAGCTGGAATCATCGGAGCTGGATCCCCAATCCATGGAATCCGAGGACTCATCGTCGGCCGGAGCCGGGCGCCGCGGCGGTTCCGGTGATCGTCTAGCTTTCACCTTCTCTTTTGGTTTCCTTTCTTCTTCGGATTCATCAGATGATGAGGAGTCTGTAAAATGAGTTAGTAAGTTAAAAATGTTTAGCAATTATTTAGAAAACAGATGGGTTGGGCTAGTATAGAATATTACAAACTCTATTTCTAAATTGCATTTTCAACTGAAATAATAAACTATGCAAGTAGGTACATAAAGATTTAAAAAGGGTACCTTTTGGCTCATTATCATTAGTTTCTATATTTCATAATAATGGTATAATTGATTAAACATGTAAAACTACTTAAGTTTATGTACATTACATTACCTACCATCTTTATACAAATAAATGATGTCTATTTCTATAAAGTTCCACTATGCTCATTATATCCAACATATTATACATAAATAACTATATATATAAAAATTATTATACTCAAAAATAGGTATCTCATAATACACATAACATCTAAGCTAAATATGGGAAATAAACAAACTCTTTTTTTATTTAATCTTAAATTTCATAAGTGACTTGAATCTTACCTTTCCTCTCATCGTCATCATCAGGCAAGTCAGGGTTCTCACGAAATTTGCTAATCTCTGCTTCAAAGTCTTTAGTGTACTTCCGAAGCTTTTGTCTCAAAGACGTTAGGGCTTTGCTGTTGCCCTTGGACAGTGTTTTCCTGCTGTCCTTGTCAGCCCAGATTCCAACGACCCAATCATCCAGCTCAACCAGAGCCCTGATGAAAAATCTTGGGGCAATTCCGTTTTCCTCCTTTGCAATAACATTGGCTGCACGAGTGTAAGCCTTCTGGAGCTCTTCAAAGGATGCAAGGGCTGATGAAAAGTCTTTGATCTTTTTGTGATTACGGATAGAGTGTATGATGCCCTCAATTTCTTCATACCTCTTCTCCTTCATGGAGCGCACAACACGCTTTGTTTCCTCCTCATCATCACTGAACTATAAAGAAAATATATAAAATAATATACCTATATATAATTCTTTTTAAGATAATAATATGTAGATAAATAAGAGATCATTATTTTTTTAATTTTCCTATATAAAGCTCATATTTACTAAAACCAGATTATTACATACATTTATAATATTTATATGTAAACTCTATAGTTAGTAGTATTTACCAAAACAAAATGTATTTTAATAGATTTGATATTGTATTTGAATAAAGTATTTTATTATTATTTAATTACTGAAGCATACTAATTCGATTCTTTGAAGTTGAATAGTTAAACCAGTTTTAAACCAATTTCAAGTGATTAACATTTGAAATTTTGATTTCAAATAATTTTATAGTCATGTAGGACTTACCGTGTAGACGGGGGCTGCTGGGCGCACTACCTGATCCTCCTCGCTGGAGCTCTCGGACTCGGAGTCCGTTCCAGTCGCGAAAAACCGACTCATTGTAACGGTCTAAACGTTTCTACCTGTAAAGCCAAATAACACCATATTCCTGTTCATAATTCACTGAAAAAACACTGCTGACAATTATAGACTTTAAGAGCAAATAAATAAACTGTAATTAAAGTAATTTTCATATAAATTGTTCACGTATGAGGTGTTGTCGATACGTTTGAGGTTATAACTATTACACTGTTATTCTTGGTGAATTTTGAAAGTATTTACCTTCGGTAACAAACAAGATGTGTTGTTTTATATGTAACACTTTGTATTAGTGATAAATTCATGAAAATATCTTATAGACGTGTAGAAAGTCGAGGCAGTCCAGCTTGCCCACGACGCACGTCACTTTAAAAGAGGCACAGATAGTACATATAGATGATAGATAGGATGAAAATTTATGTTTTCATATAATAATACAATCTTTGAACGTTTTTAACTGTATCTCAAGTAGGCAAGGCAACACACTTGTCTATGAAGAACGAATGATATTAAATGATTACTTATTCTGTGGTTCAATGAACAGAGGTTATCAAATTTAGGCATATTTTGTCATATCTGTGTTATGCTGATGTTATAAAAAATGGAAATGGCGTTTCATGGGAGAGACAAGTCGCATTTTATTTATTTCGTTGCATTTTCTTAATGAATCTAATGATATCTTGAGTTTTAACGATGAATTCAGCGATATTATAGAATGATAAAGACAATATTGATGCTATAGATAGTTGTATATTACTTATAAGCAAATTTATCTCACCATGGAGTTCACGAGTCTGATTTTACCTTTAACGAAAAATATTTGTCGCACGTGCCTATCTGAAACTGAAACAGAAACGCTTATGAACGTTCAGGATTTGATTGAGTATGAGATGAACAAAATCAAACTAATAGATATCTTAGTATTTTTAAATTGTCTGGAGGTAAGGTCCAATGCGATGTAGTCTTAAAGAGTGCTTGTTGTTTATTGAACTAAACATTCATATTTTAATTTCAGAATAATGACGAAGAAAACTGGCCTCATAGTATGTGTTCTTCATGTGTATCCACGGCTTTGTTGGCATACAGCTTTAAACTAAACTGTCTTAAAGCAAATACTACTCTTTCACAAATTTTTACCATACAATCATCACCAGTAAACCTACAGAGATCTGATCTAGATTCAATAGACATAAATGTAGTTTATCAAGACCACGAGTATGATGTTCCACTCTTCAGCAGTCATTCTGTGCTGGATTTTGATACAAATATGTCCAGTTTGCCAAACAACAAAGAAGTTACACCGTTACCCCCTGTCACCGAGATCACGTCTGCTGAACAGCCTCCAAGAAAGGAGGGTGAAAAGAAGTATGCTTGTACTATTTGTTCTAAATCCTTCACCAGAATACATAGTCTTAAATATCACATGGCAAAACATAGTAATGTGCGTAAACATCTTTGTCCAAAATGTGGCAAATGTTTTTATACATCAGGAGGATTAAGACAGCACCTGATATCTCACCAGGAGGTGGCTCAGTTCAAATGTGGTTTTTGCCATAAGACTTATAAGTCACGGCAGTCATTAAAGGAACATTTCCGGGTGGCCCACTCTAATAATCGTAATCTGTTTGTTTGTGTCACATGTGGAAAAAGTTTTACTGCAAAGTCCACTTTGATGATGCATATCAGGAGCCATAATGGAGAGAAGCGGTTTGCTTGTCCTCATTGTCCGAAGGCCTACACTAGAGCATATTATTTGAAAGTGCATAGTGCAGTTCACACTGGTGAAGTGAGACCTAGGCCATTTTTGTGTGAATATAAGAACTGTGATCGAAGTTTCTTTACAAAGCATTCCTTATTAGTGCATGTTGCGCATACACATACAACTGAGAGGCCTCATAAATGTGATGTTTGCTACAAAGGTTTTGCTACCTCTTCCGGACTGAAGATCCACAGGGAGTCCCACACAAACAAGGAGATAAGCTGTAATATCTGTGGCAAAACTCTTGCAAACAAGAGAGTGCTTCAGAAACACATCAAGGTTCATGATGTAGACCCTGATGACATGATTTTAGAAACTGTGATTGATGATGGTTTCTTTGATGAAGTTTACTAATGTTAAACTTTTACATTGTGAAATCTAGCTTGTAAATGGTACCAGGCTTGAACATGGTGTAGAAATTATGATTAAGTTAGCCCCACCATTGTAAAATATTTAGTAAATAAATGGAAAAATTAATTGTTCTTTTAATAATTTCTGATGCCTTCGCGGTTATTACACATTGGAATGAAACAACTGTTAACGGATTTAACTCTTCTTTTCTTTTCTCAGTGTAGGTTAGAATTAAGAAATTTAAAATTTTGCTTATAAACTTTATTAACATAGGTACACTTTATCATATAATGAGGAAAGTTTTATAAAATATATTATCATTGGACTAATTGAATGATTAAATTAATAAGCACTCATTCAATACTCACACATTTGTGATAAGCAACTTACTGTATTTACATTTGTAATTTATTTAAAATTCAAATTATGAAAACTATTTACCTACTAAACCAAAGTAACATAATATCAAAAATAAAGTTTTTTTTACCTAGAAATAACCAAATAATTTTAAAATTTATAACATAACCAAATAATATAAATGTACTACCATCTAGCATTATAATATATATATGAATATTTTATCTTAGAAATGTTAACATGACATGCCAATTATAAAATATTAAGAATCAAGTGCTTGCAGTGAGAGGTGTGCTTGTATGATGCCAGGGTAGGCATTTTACATTTATGACATACCTGTATGGAATGCACACCTTTGTTAAGTATATAGTATACAGGTAGTACTAGTAATTCTACTAGTTTGATGCAGAAGAGACAATTTAGGACTAAGATAAATTCCTTGTTTATGGTGAACTAAGATCTTATAACTAACTATTTCATATCAGTTTGGAATATTTAGTTTGTAAAATGCTTATAAAATGACAGCAATGGTAAAATTTAATTTAGTCATCATATATTATTACTCTCCAGTTATGTTCTTTCAGAAACCACAGAGCTGTTACACTGAACATATTCCTTGTTTATTTAGGTATTGTTCCTTGGGATTTTCCCAGTAGTAAACAAGAGTAGTTCTAAGAATAGCTTATTTACTTCCACTAAGGTATTTAGCAACATTATGTAAAAGTACAAAATTATCCATAGACTATTTCCCCAATAATTTGTTCATTTGGTTATTCTGTTTACCAATTTTAATGTCTGCTCCTTCAACTTTATCTTGTATGGTGTCTATCAGTTCATTTTGTTGGTCAATTTCTTCACCAAGAGCCGCTCCCAATCCTTTTAATCTGGTGATAGCTTGGACCATTTCATCCAAGTTGTCATCCAACATTTTATTAACACGTTGGCTGTCTGTCACTGGGGCGGCCATTGCTTGATCATTCAATCCTCGAAGACGATTTGATGGGTGTGTATCATAGTTGCTTGATTGTGGCACAGGTGCCATATTATCTAAAGTATCTACTAATCTACTACCACTGGGACCTCCCCTTGAGCTTTGTGGATTTGGTGACTGATTACTTCGAGGAGGTGTTTGTTCTGATTTGCCTGAAATGTAGTTCTTGAGGCCATAAAAAACTGATTTTATTCCATTAAGGTGTTTCTGGCTGTAGTTGAGATTGGTGTTGATCTCGTCGAGGCGACGGTTCGTGTTGTCTAGCGCTTCTCTCTGCCGAGCGAGCTCCTCTGCTGTGGCTACGCCGATGTTCTCAGAGTCTCGCAGTAGCTGCACGCTCCGCTCAGAAGATTGTAGAGTGCGCTGTTCTATTTCCCGTTGTCGCTCCAGCATCACTTGCCGTTGACGTTCTAAATCGCCTATGTGTCCACCATACGCAGTTGGAGCTGGTTTCGATGCGGGTGGATAGCGATTTCTATAGCTACCCAGGAAAGTTTCGTCATCGACATCGTCGTCCTCGAATAAATTGTTCGGGTTAATATAATTGTGGCCAGCCATATCAACGTATTTTCCTTAACAAACGATTCTTTAGTTTAATTCAAATTTGATGCTTCGTACGTTGAGCACAAATACTACTAATAAGAAAGATAAGAACAAAGAATCTAAACAATGACTGACAGACAATAATTTATTCTCGTAAATCTATGAACGAGGAATTAGACCAATGAGTAATGTGGGAATCAGTTTAGTTTCCTTTCACGTCACGTAACTCTAGTTAACTACGTCAGAGTGACAGTGAGTAGCAAGTGAACCGCCCCTTACTACAGATAAAGAAGAATTACTGTTTCATTCATTTCATTCAGTTCTTAAAGCTGTAATACACGACTTGAATTCTAGGGCCCGTAAAAACGTTAGTATACATATTAAAACTTACGAATGTTTTGTTACAACAACTTGTTACATGAGCCACTTGATATCGGGTTGTATAATTACATAAGTTTTTTTAGCTTCCAGTACTTAGTTTGTAATGGGTGACTATAAATGACAAGGTGTAAACATTACATTACGTTTGTGTTAACAATTCATATCGCAGAATGTCATACCTACATGACATAAGTGTACTTTTTTTATCTATGGCTGAAGTTGTATTTTGATAGTGGTGACGATGAGAAAGGGCTATTTACTGTTTCCATAATTATTTTCTAAGTTATACCAAGAATTATTTGTGAAATAAACCGCAATAATGATGTCGACAAAGGGTGGGCTTAAATAATTTCATGATTGCTGTATATTTAATGATGATACGGTAGTTTCGAAGTAGCGGGAATCTTTATTGTTGAAATTTTATATAATTAATCTTGAATAATATTTCCAGGAATGCCTGAAACGGAGGAGCAAAACAGAATACGATTTCAAGTTGAACTGGAATTTGTGCAATGTCTAGCTAACCCAAATTATATTCATTGTAAGTATTTCTAGGTTATGAGAAGTAAATCTTCCTACAAACATATTTATCTACATTTTCAAATATTTATTTAAATAGAATATATAATATTGTTCGAAAAGTCATAAAAATCAAGCTTGAAAGATGATTATGTTGTTTGTTCACTTGTACTTTACCGATTTTAGTTTTGGCACAGCGAGGCTATTTCAAAGAGCAAACCTTTATGAACTACCTCCGATATCTGCAATACTGGCGGGAGCCGGAGTATGCTCGCTACCTCAAGTACCCAATGTGCTTACATTTTCTAGAACTACTGCAACACGAAGCATTTAGACGAGAATGTGTGTCAGCTCAGGTATGTTCAATCGCATTCTGAAATAAAATTATTTTCAACCATATTCCTACATTTAAATGGTTCTAGTAGGGATAAAAAGAGTTAATATTATTAAATGAACAGTAATTTAGAAATTTTACACCCGATTCTATAAACATTATATTTAAGATTGATTGATCTTTGGCAAAGAAGTTTTAAATCCAGTTCTATCTTTATTTGTTTTCTTCTAATAATTACTAGATATAAAGCTAGTTAATTAATAAATTTAATAATTATAAGCAAGGACTTTCTACAAAGGTAAATTATTTGTTAGAATTGGTCTAGTGAAGAGCTATGACAAATATATTCCACAATTTATAATATAGTTAGACAATATTTTCTGTAACTTATTATTTTTTAAATTGAGAACCATGAACAGAATATAGATAGTTTGCGACTATGACAAATAGCATATCTTTAACCTTTAGGGTTGCCAGGTGAGTCTCGAAATAATACTGGACAATAACGGACTTTATGCTTAAATACCGGACATCTGGCAACCCTATTAACATGATATTGGTTTATTAGGTTTGCAAGTTTATGGACGACCAAGCGATACTGCTGTGGCAGCACTACACGCGGCGGCGCACGCGCACGCTGCAGCCGCCGGACGCGCCGCCGCCGCCCGCGCCGCCCGCGGCCCCCGCGCAGGGCCCGCCCCGCCAACAAACATAGCTATCATTCTGTCTATGAACAAACATAGCTATCATATTGTAGGTATTGAACATTTTGTCTCTTTATATGTAATTTTTTTTAAAGAAATTTCTGTGTACTCTAAAATAGAATTAAGCTAGGTAGGTAAGTTATATGTAAATATATATAATAGATAGCTATTTCAGTAAATTTTGTAAGAAAATTTTGTGTAAATGAGTTTTCTGTGAGGTTGTTATATTATCGTATATTGATTCAAGTAAACACTGCTTATTTAACCTTAAGAGAATATGAAATCAAATGTACAGTGGAGTTTGCTATAACATTAAGTTCAATTTTATTTTACACACAATTTGGACGAGCAGTTTAATTGTGCAGTGTAACTTAAGAATACTGCGGCTTAGCAGTTCTTGTTCCGAAACTCGTTTACATAAGTCTTATTTATTTGTAAAACTCCCATTCTCATACCACGAGAGACTGAATTTCGTAATTTAGCGCGTAAGTTACTAAGTATAATAAAAAGTTGTTTTTTTATTCGATTTTTCACTTATTTCCTGTAGGTTAAAGAATTGGACTACCTACAATCTAGATGTTTAAGTTTCATTCTGCTTAATATTTCTGATAAATGTACAGTAGAATAGAACTCAATTAAATAATACATATGCCTGCTATCTGCTACTCTGAATATTAATATGAGAATTGTAAATTTAAATATACGGGACTAGAATCTATTAAGTATAATTGTTTTATTCCAATATAAACATTAATAATATTGGAATAAAACAACAATACATATACAATATATAATAATGTATTGTAGTGACAGCGAAAACATCACAAACAGTCAAAAATACAATAATGATTAGTTCATTTCTGATCTAGTGGCAGTGAACTGGTTAATTGTTAAAATTCTGCGTCGGGCGGCGTCGGACTGTCAAACAAAGCGCTCGAAGGGTTAAGTAGTAGAGTAGTTCCACAACACTCATCATGCTGAATCCCATGCAGAGACCGAGCAGTCCGCCAGTGTTGGCTACGAAAGAAAAACTTGAACATTATTACCTACCTACGATTAAAAGAAAAAAACATTAACACTATGGTAAAAAAGAATGTGCATTAAAAGCTTGGCGCTAATTTATCTATGGTAAGATCTTAACTTATTCAGTTTGTTTATGAATCGTCCGGTAGCTTTTAAGTTGTCACATAACGAGTGTGTTCCACTAAATATATAGAAAGATAATTAAAAAACAAAAAGTAACTTACATAAAAATTCTGTCAGACCAAAAATTTCGCCTTTTGTGTACCTTATGAACGAGTGATCCTCAAAGTAAAAATGCACGATGAGCATATTCTGCCTGAGGGACAAAAATATTTATTAAGTTGAAAAACTAAACATTTTGATACGACATTTGTAATATCTACTCAATTGAATAGTATTTACGTGACATATTCCAGCGTTCTGTTGCCAAGTCGCATGGCAAGGTTCTTTACTAGAGCCTGGTTTAGTCTGGCCACGCTTAAACGCTCATAGTAAGCGATCTCTGTACACGCCGGCAAGCATTCTTCGCATGTGCGTTTACGACCTATAATTCATAGACAATATTATAAATAACGCGTGTATCTTAGCTTTATAATATATTATTATGAAGGTTCTGGTACAATTTAGGAACGCAAACAGGATAAAAACTATTTAGTAACTTAGAACACGCGGTAACTACGTATTCGAGTTAATTGAAATTAACATCACAGAAAATAGGATTTACAGCTTTATGGAATCAAGTTTACGAGAAAGCTTTTGTTTCTACCTATATTAAATTTTAGTAATAAGCAGCTAAGTATCTACGAAATTAGAATTGCACAAACTAACCTTTTGGAATTAGCCTTAAATTCGAGTAACATTTTGCGTCTGCCTTGCCACAAACTCGTGTAGTTTTGTTTTCTGAAAAGTATCAGAAAACTACAGTATATCCTTACATAGGTACCTAAAATAATTATAATAATACTAGCTGACCCAGCGAACTTTGTACCGCGTACACAGTTTTTTTTTTCTTTTCTTTTTTCCAAGTTTTCTCACCTTTTAAACCTTCCCAGGAGTTCCACGAACATTTCAAAACTAAAATCAGCCAAATCGGTTCAGTAGTTCTCGAGTTATAGCGAGACTAACAAACAGCAATTGATTTATATATATATAGATGTAAAGATATTGCCTCAATGTAATTTGATGTGGGCGCCTTTAATTAACGTATAGCAAAGTGCAAGATGGTCTATCAGTACTCAGTGCCCAAGTAGCACAAAAGTTCGTATGAGTATTCGTATGAGCGAATACATAGGTACCGTATGCCTGAAATGATGAAATATTAAAATAGCAATACTTACTGGGCATGTAGTAAAGAACGCATTTACATAAAGCTAACATATTTCTTGCTTCGCATTCCATTTCGCAATTCTTCAAAGTGTAAGTCCTGAAAAAATATTTATAGGTAAATGTTTTTTTTTTATATCCAGCCAGTAAAACTAGTATTTACAAGATACCTATTATTAAGTAGGTAACTGTGTAACCCCAAACTTGCTATTAAGTAACTTGAAAAATCCTATATTTTCTTAGTCAACAGAAATGTCTATTGGTCCAAGATCCCAGTAATCCTAGACTTACGTGATTTAAAACCAGGTCATGGACATAGGATACTTTTCCCGTTCAAGTGGGAAAAAATGCATAGGTACCTTTTATATTATACTAGATATGCGGCTACTATGTGGGGTCAGATATCTCTGATGTTGACTATTAAAAGGATATAAAACTAAGGTTTTAAAATTACATACTACTCATACTAGTTATATACCAGGCGCGTGCAGTGGGGTGAGCGTTAGTATGGCATCAGGGTAGCCAGTCCATACATTAGTGACACTGTGCCTGTATGAAATGCACGCCCTTGTTATATACTTACCTGTAGAAGACCAATTCCTTTTCGCTCGAGAACAAGCATAGCCTTTTCTTAATGTCGATGGACTGCAGAGCTGCCTGGGCGTCAGAGATTCTCGTCTGTATGGCGACTCGCGCCTCGATACCTAGTCCGTAGATGTCCGCTAAATTAGCTATTTTTGGCGTCTCTGTCGGATTGTGAAGAAGAATCTGGAATGTTATAGAATGTAATTGATACTATAGGATATTTAAATAGGTACACTGTTCATAAGAACATTATTATATTTGAATTTCTGTATTTAATACTTTTAATTGGGGGTGTAATTCTGACTTAATTAATAATCGAACAATTAAGAAAAGTGTTTTTGCACGTCAGATAATTACTAGCGTTTCGGAAAGATTATAATTGCTGGGAAGAAACGCCGTAAGAGACTTCTCAGTCATATATTTAAGTATCTAAGTAAGTAAGTATTTGTGCTGTAATACAAAAACTTTTAAAATAGTTCGATGACTTTATGAAACTAAACCGCCAAGTTGTGTGTGGTACGAATAAAGACAGCAGTTTCTTGAACAAACTTGTTTTTACGAAAATAGTTGATTAGATTACTTGACTTGTAAAAGTGTAATGGTCAATGTGCAGAATAAATTATTGAAATTACCTATTACTGTTAATCTTACTTTGAAACTCGGGCTTTTTGTTGAAGCGCAGTAGTACTCTGCAACATTTGCGTCCAAAACCAGGGACAAACCGTGATCAGTTCCGATACCTTTAAAATAGATAATAACAACTAAGTAAGTAGGTATAATAATATTATAATCGCACCTTTACTAGAATAGTGTGACATCTCGCAATGTGTCACCACGTGAATCGAAATTTAGCTGAGCAGGCTTTAGAGTCTTAAATGAAGTAACAAAATATTTTAAGCTGTCACACTATTCTAATAAAAGTGCGATGTTTTCGCTTAAATGGAGCTAGAGTTGCCACCTAGTCTTTGGTTCTTAGGTATTTTTAAGACAAAATCTTACATATAATAAAACAGTAGAAACCGCGTGTCTGTACAATTGAAATTTTTAACAAAAAATGGGTGTGGGCAATAATAAAAGAGTAACAGAACACAAAAATGATTTTTTAGATTTTCTTTTCTGTCTGTCTGTCTGTCTGTCTGTCTGTATGTATTCGCTAATCTTGAAAACTACTGAACAGATTTTGACGCGGCTTTCACTAATAGATTAAGCTCTTCCCTGAGCAACATATAGGCTTTGTTTCATCGAAATCGGATGTCAAATAAAAAAGCTATCGTCTTTTAAAGTTTAAAGGTAATTTTTCTATAGGAGATTTTATAGTTACATAATATAGTACTAGATGGCGCCTCAAGGCAATTAAAACGCGCTATAGCTTTGTTGTTTCTCTACGTTTAAAACTATTAAATTTTGTTTGTCTTGCGATTCGGTTAGTTGATGATTTTAATCTTCTTACATATAATAAAAAAGTAGAAACCGCGTGTCTGTACAATTGAAATTTTTAACAAAAAATGGGTGTGGGCAATAATAAAAGAGTAACAGAACACAAAAATGATTTTTTAGATTTTCTTTTCTGTCTGTCTGTCTGTCTGTCTGTCTGTATGTATTCGCTAATCTTGAAAACTACTGAACAGATTTTGACGCGGCTTTCACTAATAGATTAAGCTCTTCCCTGAGCAACATATAGGCTTTGTTTCATCGAAATCGGATGTCAAATAAAAAAGCTATCGTCTTTTAAAGTTTAAAGGTAATTTTTCTATAGGAGATTTTATAGTTACATAATATAGTACTAGATGGCGCCTCAAGGCAATTAAAACGCGCTATAGCTTTGTTGTTTCTCTACGTTTAAAACTATTAAATTTTGTTTGTCTTGCGATTCGGTTAGTTGATGATTTTAATGTTATACTTGGATATGAAAATACGGACTCTGAACTTGCTTTGTGAATTGGTTGAAAAATATCGGATATAAGTAATCTAAAAATATATTGCTTACGTAGACGTAGAGTAGACGTAGATTTATTGAAATAAATATATGTATTATTGTATGTATTTGCTTTGATTTTAAAAATGCCCAGACGAAACGCTTACAACGCATCGCTATTGAGAAATCTTACTCCGCCTAAATTGTGCAATGGAACCCGACTTAGAGTAACTTCTTTACAAAGAAACTTAATCGAAGCTGAGATTCTTACTGGATGTAGTGCAGGTGAAACTGTATACATACCACGAATACCAATCATCCCCAACAATTTCCCATTCCAATTCAAACGGACACAATTTCCAGTGTCCGTTTGCTTTGCTATGACAATTAACAAGTCTCAGGGGCATACGCTAAAGGCTGTTGGAGTTGATCTCAGGTCGAATTGTTTTTCACACGGCCAACTATACGTGGCTTGCTCGCGGGTTAGTAATGCGGATAACCTTTTCATATTAGCCCCAGAAGGAAAAACTGTTAATGTGGTTTATAAAGACATTTTATAATTTACATTTGAAATATTAAATACATACCTATATTATATTTTTTATATTATTTGTCTGTCTATCTGTGTGTTCCGGCTAATCTATGGAACAGCTGGACTGATTTGGACGGGACTTTCACTGGCAGATAGCTTATGTAATAAGGAGTAACTCATTTTAGAAAAAAATCTTTAATTATCCATACTTATGTCCCAGTACTTAAATTCCACGCGGACGAAGTCGCGGGCACAGCTAGTATTTAATAAATTGTCAGAAATGTTTGGAATATGGTTTTTGAAGGAGTAACGTACAGTTTGCCCTGTGTACCTATTAGATACATTTATATTTATCCCATTTAGTCACTGATCACTTCGTATATTGTCGAAAACTAAAATACAGGGCATTAGCAAGACTACTTTTATCTTTTCACCGATAAGTCTTTTTTGTAGGAATATATTAGTATAATGTTATAAACAGAATCGTTACTAGGAAATCTATTGGGTCAGGAAAGATATCTTTACCGTTGATTTCTGATAACACCTAACCTAACTAAAAGGCGCGTTCCTAAAACATAATTAAACTCCGCTTACGACTTATCTTTCAATTGCACGACTGAATTTGCATTAGAAGTGGACTATATTTTGAAACGTTGCATGTTATTGGACGATTTGGCCAGCAACAAAAATTGAAATGGCAACACTGTCGGTAGTGTTGCCAATTTTAATATAATAAATGGTACCATGGGTAAATAAAAAAAAATGTTTCTAAAGTGGTAAAATGTGCCCCCTGAAACTTCGAAAATTGTTTTGAACGAGATTGCTAGCAATTTGTTTTTTTTATTAAGTACCTAGGTAGTAAAATCGTAAACCGCCATTTGTCTTCCATTCAGTCAACTCAAATATTAAAAAAAAACATTTAATTTCATAAACATAAAACTTATGCATAAACCGTGAACCATTCTTTTCTAATAATAATGGTACGGAAGCCTTCGTGCGCCATAAGTAAGAACGTATATTTTTATTTAGGTACTTAACTGTTGCCTGGTATCATAGGATTTCATAGTTTAAGAACATACCAATTGCTGTGTATTGACTTGTATTTTATTACCTTTTGGTCTCCAAGGGAACCCATTAGCGGGAGCGTCTGCTGGGTATCCGTCTTCAGGAGTCCAGTCCACGGAGGGGGAGGGAAATGTTATATTCATGTCGTTAAGAGCTTTCCTGAAATATCAAATACACTTTCGTAGACAACTTTATTCTGATGTGCTACTTACAACGTATAATAATTATAATCATCATTATGTGCTACTTACAAACGTGGATACATATAAATAATTATGATGTTACTATATATAATTACCTAGCACAAATAGTACTTAGGTACGTACATATTTTGGCGGCAAGTATTGTGCCAAGATAAACAATTAAAATTAATGGTATCGAGCCATGTATATGTCGCAGTGATATGATGAAACTAGGGATTTGATCAAATCCCTCAGTGATATGATCAACTCTCGGTAGATGATAAAAATACCACGCGTTGTGTCATTTCCCTAGCGAAATTTAGTGATTTGATTAAGTCTCCAAGTCATTTTAGGGAAATGAAAGAATCATAGAAATGGCTGCTAGATTTCTTCATTTTACTTAGTTATTTGATCAAATGCCTGGGCTGTTTTAGGGACATGATAAAACGAGTAATTAAGTCAACTCGGTTATAACATTTTACCAAACACGTCTAGTGATTTGATCAACTCCCTAAACAGTTTTAGGGAAATAAAAGAATCACAGCAATAACTGGTGGAATTCTTCATTACCATTAGTGATTTCATCACTGCGACATATAGATCGAATTTCGTAGTAGGTACCTAAATATTAACTACCTATTGTAAAAATTATAGCAGAAGTACTTGATAATTCATTCCGTAATATGTAAGACAGTTGTTTATGCACACATATTTTCTCTTCACAAATAATCACGCGAGCGCACCCGAGGTTAGCCAACCTCTACTCGTAAGTTCGATGTCATTAGTTTCGACCCAGCCGAAAGGTTCGGCTGTTTTGGCCGAAACCAGGCGAACTTGATTTAGGCCGAAACCAAAACCTAAACGTCGGTCGGACATTATACACAAACAATTCAATGAAGCTCATACGAATTTCGGAACAGTTTGTCTCGATGAACGACATTGAAGGTGCAGCACAGGCCCTCGTCGGTAAGTTGCGCGTTGAACAGGTCCTGGCATGGCATCACCATGGAGTCCCACGTGCACATCGCCAGCATTTCACTGCAGGGCTGCGTTACCTGAAAATAACAAATGTAACCTGTGTCCGGAAACCACTCTTTCATAAGAATGTTTTTTACAGGTCACAAATGAAGTGATCGCTAGAGCTTTTTATGGTTCCGTACCCAAAGGGTAAAACGGGATCCTATTATTGAGACTCTGCTGTCAATCCGTCTGTTGTTAGGCTATATGTTATGAGCCGTGGTTGCCAGTTGAAATTTTCACAGATTGAAATTTCCACATATTTAAAAGTACCTATTGTAAATTTCTGTTGCCGTAAATATTTAAGGACACGATTGCTTTTATTTTCTTTATTTATAGACTTTAGCATAAGATTACTGTCAGCTCAGTCGTGCTACGATTATGGAATCTGTAAAAGCTCCGAAACGTCAGCTAATAAAATACGAGAGTTTAATCCGTTTAAGATTGTTTCATTCCAATGTAAGTATAATAATCGGGAAGGCATCAGAAATTATCAGTTTTTATAGATGCTACGGAAACCTGCATGCGCGATCTAGTCAAGTTTTTAGTAATACTTTAACTAAGTAGGTGTGTGATATATAAATCGGGTTTTTGGTAAAAAATATACTTAAAGATACTATGTAATATATGTGTAATATATAAAAAATATACCTAAATATACTATGTGTATGTAATATATGATATACGAACGTTTATCAAGAAAGAGCGCGTGTAGTCCCAGTCGGCACTCTCTGCTAGTTCATCTTCAAACAAATCTGCATCATTCTGCGTGGTGCACAAACTTTCTAGTAACTTCTTATCTACGGAATCACTGTAAAATTGAATTTAATTAATAAAATCGAAAATAGAAGACTGAACCCGTACAAGGGATTAGTTGATAAAAAGGTCCCGTATATAAGTACGTAGGTATGCTTAGATAAATATTTAAAAGTATTGTATTTTTAAAAAGTTTCTTTGACAGAATGTTATTGTTAAATTATATAATTATTTATTTGTGCGGTTATGTTTTTACGGACACATGGCCGACGGATCTTTAGAGACGATTTCAATTTATACTTTTACTTTCATTTAAATACTGACATTAAGTAAGTAAGTAAGTATATATTATTTATTTCATTTTAAGGTATATATATTACTAGCTTCTGCCCGCGACTTCGTCCGCGTGGAACTTTCTCAGGCTCTTTTCTAGACTTTCTTTGTACCAAATTTCATTTAAATCGATCCAGTAGTTTTAGCGTGAAAGCGTAACAGACAGACAGACAGAGTTACTTTCGCATTTATAATATTAGTAGGGATTATGTTAAAAAAAATCTAAGTGCTCTTGCATTTAATTTGACAACAATTTAAATTAAATTGTGTGATTGTTTAGAACAACTTCGAGAACGGCGCCGTGTACCGCAATTGGTTCCGGTAGTACATGTTCATTGACCATGACCTTGGTTTTGTCCAAGTTCATCCGTAGGCCAATGCGTACAGAAGAGTCAGCCAGATCATTCAGCATCTGTTGTAGGTCCTGCAGCGTTTCTGCCACGATGAAATATGAAATATGTCTACCTTGGACAGACATTACAGTTAGGTAGAAACAACTTCGAGGATGAGGTGGATAGAAGAATTCAGTTAGGTTGGGCAGCGTTTGGGAAGCTACGTCAAGTCTCATATCGTCACTCCCACAGTGCCTGAAGACGAAAGTCTACAATCAGTGCGTCCTACCCGTCATGACATACGGAGCCGAAACGTGGACACTGACGGTACGGCTGGTTCACAAATTTAAAGTCGCTCAGCGGGCTATGGAAAGGGCTATGCTCGGCGTTTCTCTGCGGGATCGAATCAAAAATGAGGTGATTCGGCAGAGAACCAGAGTCATCGACATAGCCCACCGGATTAGCAAGCTAAAGTGGCAGTGGGCTGGCCATATTAGCCGAAGAACCGATAACCGCTGGAGTAAACGTGTTCTAGAGTGGAGACCGCGTCTCGGCAAGCGTAGTGTAGGACGTCCTCAGGCAAGGTGGAGTGACGATTTGCGTAGGATGGCTGGCAGGAGCTGGATGCGAGCAGCCGAAGATAGAGCAAAGTGGCGTGCAATTGGAGAGGCCTATGTCCAGCAGTGGACTGCGACGGGCTGATGATGATGATGATGATGATGATGATTGTTTAGAAATAAATTAATCAAATCTGATTAGATTTGTTTAATTTATTTCTAAATATATCAAGTTCTAGAGCTACCAATTGAGAATACAATATAATAATTATTCTATAATTGGAAACATAATTGAATTACTGACAGTCAATTTATTCTCACCCGGAACTTTTATATCGTTCGGCAACTGTTTTCTTGGCTTGGTTCACGTTGCAAATGGTGATGGCAGGGAACGGTATGTTTTGTAGCGGCATATTCTCTGGATTAATACTGACGATCATTGGGGACATACGCCATTTCTCGTACACGTTTAGAATAAAGAAACCGGCACACACGAGGGAACAACCGAAAGCACTCAGCCAGAAAAACCTGTGTGGAAAACAAGAGACAGCCTAAGTATGTGGTCAAATATCAGAGCTCGCACTTTGCCTTTGGTAAAGGAAGCGTGTTTATTTGAGCACGATGAAATACACTATTTTTGTATCGCATTAACGAGCTACTAAATATAAGCTGAGAAAATATTGGGGTACCTATATCCCCAACAAGCAAAGTGTTCTTAAGACTAAGTACCTACCTACTTTTATTTTCCTCGTCATTTATTTCTATAGGTATCTAACTTATAACATACTAGCTGTGCCCGCAACTTCGTCCGCGTGGAATAGTTATTCTTCATATAGGCTTCATATTTTCCCCGTTTTTTACTCATTTTTCACTGTTTTTTCGCTCCTATTTATCGCAGCGTGATGTTACCTACCTCTCTACGCCCATGGGTATATAGGTACCCAACAACTAAAATTAGTATTTAGTGCGTTCTCAATGCGCGTTATTTTCTATTATAATAATATATTATCTAATTTATAATCACTTATGACTAGTTAATAATCCTATATAACGTACAAGTACTCAAGAAAGAATTTTACCACATACCTACTTTTATAAGAACGTTATTAGTAGGTAATTCCAGACTTGTAGGTATTTATTTTCTAGAAATGGGTAGGTACTTACTTTGATTGTAGGGTGGCGCATTGCTAACTTCGTTGGTAGAACTTACTTAAATGAGATTTTTGTGTCAATAACTGGTCAAAGATAGTAATTATATTGCAATAATAGATACCTTTCAAACCATGTTAATTTCCTCTCCCCGATGTATCGCAGACCATGCAGAGTGGACGTCAGCAGATATTCTCTTAGGTCCTTCCGAAAGCCCGCGGCACTCCAATCTGGTAAGAAAACCTTAGCCGGTCTTTCCTGTTTAGTTAAAGACCATATAATAATTATTTCGAAAATAATATTGTTTCTGTGTGTGTGTTTTTGTTAAATCCATAAGGTAGATTATTAAGACGTATTAACTAAAAAATGATAAATATATATCTAGTAAACTCGGCCACACTTTTAGCGTAAAGTGACGTCACAAACCCCCACCTTATTTTGTACCTAGTTATCAGTTTGGCAATGTAATAGATGGATTAATTCCAGTAACTTATTATTATACTTACTTCACTTCTGCTGCGGCTGACAGGTCGTTTGGGATCCCAATTGTACCACGGCGGCGGATCTTGGTTGTCTCTTGTCCAATAATTTTGCTACAAAAATATGACAAATTGATTTTTTTGACTAACGACACTTAACCTTACGTTTGTTTATAGGTAACCACAGCAATAAAGTTAAACGCACATCTAAACTGTATATTACAGGTTAAACAAATATAAAGTGAAGTTTTATAAAGCTTCCTTACTCATTGTAATGAAACAACTAACTATAACGGATTTAACTCGCATTTTTTAGTAGGTAGCCGACAGAGCTGACGGTAGTCTAAGCTATTACTAGTTTAAAATTCCGTGAACTACCCTTTATGATAGTGGATTGGACAGGTTACCTTTCTCAAATTCTCTAACGATTCCTTTCTCGGACGCGTTCCAAAACTGTGATGAGGGTATACCATCATTAGAATTACAATTAGAACTTTCGAATAAATTCAAATGTTGCCAGTTCTTTGGCCGGTGGATGAAATGCGGGTGGCACTTGTGATCCAATTTCCAACAGCAAATGTTTGCTGCTTAATAGCTTGATTGCGCAGTTGAACGATTGATCGACCTTGCTCCGCCTCCGCTTTCGATAGCGATTATACATTTTCTAGTTATTTGTCGTCCTGTCCCGATATATGTAATTAGATTTTGTTGTTACGATCGCCGTGGAACCTTTAATTTCGTTAATTTAGATTTGTTTTTGATAGCGTGTTGAGTAACCGTATGCTTCGAGTCGGATGTCTGATTGATTGTCTTTGTTTCTAATTTCCTTTGTGGACTGAAGATATTAGATTAAATTCGAATTATGAACTTTTTTTTAGATGGACTGGATGGTATGAGTATTAAGTTTTATCAAAATCGTTGCTAAGATTATTAGGTACATACTTAGGTACTTACAAATTTGTAACTCTTATTTGATCCTATTAGGGTGTATTTTTTCCAAATCCTTTCTAATTGTGAAACACACAATACCTATCTTTCTCCTTTCATATAGGTACATTGATAACTAGATGTTAAATCCACAAAGAATTGGCACCTACGTTGGTTAAATTTGTCAATAGTGCGTTATCGCCTAAGCAAGCCATTATTAATTGTTGTTTTCATGTATGTTTGTATAGTTATTACTGTACCTACTGCTTCAGTGTTTGTTCGCAGTGCTATCTGTCGTAGGACAAGCTACGCTATTAGCTCTGTTTGCGTTTAGAAAAGGTTAACATTTTTTATTGCATTGACCATACATTAGTGGGCAATTTTTCAAACAAATGTCACGAACGTGCTTTTTGTTCGTTTAACGACGTTGATGACATATCAACATACATTGTACCATCAGAGCGGCATGCACCCGCGCGCGGCCACCCGGCCACCCGGCGCGCATGATCGACTTCGTTTTGTTAAACCATTTCCCGCTGGCCTCGCTCGTTGCGGGCGTTTACATTTGTAGGTATAAGAAAGGAGACTCATAAATATTGAAACAACAAGATATTTACCGTTTCATATAATTCATTATTACGCATACATACAAGTATTATGTACAAAATATCGTTCGATATAAATTTATAAAAGTAACAAAAAGCCACAAGAATAGAAAAGGCTGACGCACTTGCACTTCGAAGTGTTCCTAAACGAAGAAGAGATCGGAGGAAGGAACTGACGCGGCGGCGCAGATCTAGCGGGCGGCGGCGCGGCGGCGCGGCTGCCGGCTAGCGCTGCGCGGGCGCCGGAGGAAGAGAGAGATAGAGAGGGAGGGGGGCACTTCACCAGTGCTGCTGGGGGGCGTGCTGCGCGGGCGCGGCGTGCGCGGCCTGCGCGTGCGCCGCCAGGTGAGCCGCGCGAGCCGCCGCCACCTCGGGGGTCTCCAGGATGCCGGAACCGTCGTGGGACAGTCTGATGTTAGCGGGCTGGTGAGCGGGGGCACCCTGCCATGAGGGGGCACCGTTCCACTGCTGGTGGGCGGGGGCGTTCCACTGCTGCTGGGCGGGCGCGTTCCACTGCTGGTGAGCGGGAGCGTTCCACTGCTGCTGGGCGGGAGCGGCGGACTTGGCGGCGGACAGAGCGGCGAGGTGGGCGGCGCGGGCCTGGGCGACCTCGGGGGTCTCGGCTACGGGGGCGGGCGCGGGTCCGGCGGCGTTCCATGCGGGAGCGGCGGGGGCGGCGTTCCACTGGTGAGCGGGGGCGGCGTTCCATTGGTTGGCGGGGGCGGCGTTCCACTGGTTAGCGGGAGCGGCGTTCCATTTGGGCTGTTCGGCGCGTTGCCAGTACTCCTCGCTGTCCCAGCGGGGATCGTAGGAGCCATCGTCCTGGGGGTTGGGGTTGTTTTGGGCGGCCTGCTGCAGGGCGGACAGGTGGGCGGCGCGCGCCTGCGCTACCTCGGGGGTGTCGAGGATGTTGCGTCCGTCCTGAGACAGGGCGATGTTGGCGGGGGGACCGGCCCATCCCTGGTTCGCCTGAGCTCCGCACGCCAGCGCCAAGCAAGCTACGATGATCTGTGGACAAATATAAAGTACGTTTAGAGAACTGAGTCTGAGTTATAGATTCGTTTAAAATCGAACCTGTCGAAGTAGAGGCGTAGCGTGTGGACAGTATTTAAAGGAGACTTTGTTGAAAGAGCTATCTGTCATTGGCAATAACAGCTGTAGCAACCGCAGCAGTATTTATTATTGAGTGTGCCAACTAACGAGATAATATTCCGAGTTATTGGCCGGCACGCGGCACCGCGTCTAATTGCGGCCTGCGCCACCGGCTCTAGTTATTCGCGGAACAAGTTGTACTTACATAGTTTTGTATAATTCTAACTCTACGCGATAAGTCGCCCTCGATACCGTCAGGTGTCTGTTGTCTCGCAACGTTTACTTAAGTCTGTATGAATTATTACTTTGCAAAATATCAAGGTTTCGGGTACTAAGTAAATATATGGTTTGGCAAAAGTTTTTCGATAAGTGGCAATTTGGGATTGCTCGAGATCAATTTAAGTTCGCTTAAGGATCAAGGTTGATCCGATTTAAGTAAGCGTAATGCGGTAGGCGGGCCCGGGTGTTGTCAACGATCGGGAATGTCCGAGGTAAAAGGTCACCGGTAATTTATGGCAACACTGGAGCGAGTTTATAAATAAAAGGCCGATGACGACACTCCGCAAGTATGCTATTAAGGCAGTCGTTTATGTATTGATGTTAAATTGGGTTTGCCGTGAAAATGTTCGTAATTACTTGCCAGATACGGTATGATTGTGAGTGGTTGATACTTCTTTTTTACAACGGTAAGTAGAGATGCGTTGTGATTTTAATACCTAGGCATGATTAAACTATTAGGTAAAGAAGAGGCGTTTATTGTATTGTACTGTATACGTATTTGCTTCGTGTTATATCAATTATTGTGTGTAAATATAATAAATGATAGTTATGATATATTTTATAGATTAACAAATCTTAATTCTCGGTAAACTCCCGTGGAAGGCGCGAGTTTTAAATGCAATAAAGTACCTAATTATATTAACATACATTATACTTAATATTATTCAATTGTGTAATTTGTGGTTATTTAAGAGTGCATAAATATGATAATGAATGCAAATACAGTAAAATTCTACTCGTGCTATTGTTTATGGCCTAGTTATGGTTTCGCTAGCGCAATTTCTGTCAATTTAGTAATAGACTTTTATTGTGTAGTAACAATAAAATTGTTGCAATTTGTTGTTTTAATATTGGATAAGGGACATTTTGCTTCATAATGCTCGTAAGCATTGAGATCTAAATTGTTATTTATAACATCAACAGCAAGCTAGCTCGTAAGGTTTTTGCCTTTTGGTTATTAGCTATTTTTTATTAGGTACTAGCGGTCCCGGCAGACGTCATCCTGCCCGTTCGAAATTCAAATTAGGTAACTTTAGTTAGACAACGTTTGTATGGGAAAAGAAAAGGGCTGTTTTTAGGGTTTTCCCGGCAATTATTCGATTTTTTCTCGCCGTAAGAACCATCCTTGGACTTCAACGAACATTTAAAAAAAAATATGGCCAAATTGGTCCAGGCGTTGTCGAGTTATGCGCTTACCAACACATTTTGCGATTCATTTTTATATATAAGAAGAAGAAGATTAAGTTTAAATAAGTATGTTTGTAATTAAGTAAAAATTTAAAAAAATCCTTTGGCTTATTTTTGCGACATTTCTTTATTAGCAGTGTTATTTTATGTTTCCAAAGTCAAACTGTTTTGTATAAAAAGTTTATTCGCTAAATTGAGCGAAGGACCTGCCGCTTGATATCCAATCTAAATGACTAATTTAGATCAAGATTGGTAATATAATCTGCGACGTGATCCAATGAAAATTTAATGAGATGAGTGTAGCAAAGAATTTATAACAGGCATGCTTGTAACCACGTATTGATGTCAGGGCTTCGCGGGTCTAGATCGCCTGGCCCTGGTCACTATGACCCTACGTAATCCAATTGCAGATTTACCAGTTTCTGTAAGGATTAAAGGATTTAACTCGCGTGTTTTGTTTTGTTTGCTAATGTTAGAGCATTATGGTATTGTAGCCGACTGAGCTGACGATAGTCTGACTAAAGTTTCTTTGGATTAAAATAATTATAACACATTAATCTCGCGTAGGTATTTCACATGGTCCGTTTTCGTTCGCTTATCTCAATTCTTTGCAATAGGTATGTACTTACAAGCACATGACAATGTTGGTACTTACTTCCGCGTTTCGTTTTTAGTTTTGTAAAGTTTTTTCACACGGTTTTATGACCTATGTGTTATAAAGTCTTATATCTGAATTTGACCCGCCTCTAGCTATAAAATTTGGATTAATTATGTATGTAATTCTCAAAACTATATACCTAATTATATATTTATATCATCCCCATGTAATGATGGCACTTGGTAGTAGGAAAAGGAATTCCGCAATTTAATTATTTTTATAATTAAACTATTATATTACTATTTATCTATAGGAACACAAGATGTATAACGGATATAAAACACTTATTTTATGTGAACTATTACAATTTTACAATTAACAGGTAGTTAGGTCAGTTCGCTACGAAGATTATTAAAAAATTTACCTACTACATTTACTTAATAACCGCGAAAGCATAAAAAATATTATAATTAGTGCTAGATAGTTAACAGCGGAATGAGTTGGTTATTAATTATATTGTGTGTGATGACGGCAAATTAAAATAATTCATAGTTTTAATAGTTTTTAACACTTGACGTTAGGTAATTTACGTCCGTTCTTGCGCGTATTGTTACGAAACTTGATAAAAATCGCGACCGTTTTACAAGTGAGAAATGTGCATCCTTGAATTCAAAATATGGTGAAATAAGTGCAAAATTTTGTTAAAATATTAATACTAAGAAATCGTGTCGCTTTGTTAAACAATAGGCTATTTCATATTTGTATACTATACTTAGTCTAAATTTGGTTAGGTAAGTTATTTCGCACTCATTAGCGGTTTTAATGGTTAAAATGATTTCGTTAATAAAATCCCGAGTTAATGATATTGCTTATTTGGCTTAATAGAGCGATAGGTATTTTCTATTTGTTTTTAGGAAGAGGCTGATAAAAAAGGCTAATAAATTAAAACGAAGTTTTACAATAGCCGAAATAGGGAAGAAATGAAAACGAAGTTAAATTTTTGCTCCATTTAGGAAATCCGTGAAATGACAATGAACTTAGGTATTATTTACGAAATGAACAAAAAATGTTACCGCGGGCGTGCGGGCGCGCCGCATGTCGTGTGGCGTATATTACAAGCTGAAGCGTATTGTTAATAAATTATATTAAAATTGTAATTTTTAAGTTCGATAATATAGCTACTTCTATAAGTATTTTTAGAATTATATTTAGCTCTTACTGTCCTGGGTCGATTGTGAATTAATTGCTTTAAAAGGAGCAAATTTATACCTACACTAATTGAAAAAAAAAAACAATTAGGTATAAAATAATTTCGATATCCATCACGATCTTGAAACACGAATATATTTTTCTTCCTTGCTCTAAGTTCTATCTGGTTATATATTGCAATAAGTATTAATATATTTATTATTTTATCAAAACACTCCAAACATAATTAGCATAAAGTGCGTCACAATAAAAGCAGTTGCACCTCGCCCACGCCTCTCACACGAGAATATAAAATCAAGTCAGTGAGTGAATGGCCAAGGTCCGAAGGCCGCGCCAAGGTCGAGGAGCAGGAAGCCAACCTTCCGGGCTACCCTCATATGTCACGTTGGCATTTGCACTTTCCATTCGCAGCGGAGGAAATTATTGTCTCTGGTCGACTTTATTAAACTGGTCCGAACTTATATGGCAACTCCGACAAAGGAAGAGTAGGGCAGTTTTGTGGTTATCTGAATCAGTGTTTGTCTATGGATTGAGATTTTTATTTGAATAGTTACGGTTTAAATTTGGAACTCCTCGCTCCAATGTGTTTGAGACAGATTTTTGTTCTGTTATCGTTTGTAGTTATTCGCTATTTTTTTTAAATTGGTTTTTTTTCCGTCGAGTAAACGAATTGCAAAAAGACTGTTATTAAACTTTTCAATTAAATTGTTCTTTCCTTATTAAATATGACTATCTTTTTTGCTCTGGGTTAACATAAACGTCGTTGTAACGATTTCGTAGATGCCAACGTTACGAAAAATAACTTTAAAAAATGGAAAAGCATAAACCATCTGCATATCTTTTTTACCAATATTGGCGAACTAAAGTGAGACATTCAAGGTGTTAACTGCTCTATAAATTAAGTGTGACAGCCCACTACCTCATTGCTCACGGGTTATTGAATCTTTCATTGCTTTAACATTTATCTTAATACGTTCGCAGTTTTACAAAGGATAAAGATGGTAATGCGGTATTTATCGAGTCAAAGTACTTTTTAACGCGCTTTATCACCGACCTTCTGAAAAGTGGTTTGCATTTAAACTTATGGCTGACGCAACTCTCCCACGCGGTGCGTCACACATGGAGAAATTAATTCAGAGCACAGAGTTAACTATAAAGAACCTAATTAAAATAAAAGTAAGGCTGACTACAAATGAACCTAAATTATTTAAATTGGTCTAGTAGTTTAGTTCCTACAAGAGAGTATTTTCTTCATGCTCGTCGTATTTTATTTTTAAAAGAGAGTCAAGAAAACAAGTGAATATCTTGGGCCAAGTCCGTCATTTGTGCGTTGTCATTTGTTAGTATGTGGCAGTCTAAATAAACAAATGAACTGTAGAAACAATTGCAAACCCCTGCAGTGCACAAGTGACCGCTAGTGGTGGGTGTTTTACTTATAATTATAATTAGGATATCGATTAAATTGCCGGCGGGGCGGTGCGTGGGCTGGCCCTTCTAAATCTGTGCGCGGTGGAATGCAGACAAAAAGCTATAGTGAGCGGCGAGGCTAGCGGCACCCGAGTCACCAAGCACCCGCGTGTACTCGAGGACTAGTGGACAAAGCCGTGGGTGCGCCGGACGATGCTGCTGTAGGGATGGGCTTATCGAATATCGATATCGACCTAACCTTTCACAGTATACCTACATATACTTATTATACTACTTACATGAGGACAATTGAAACAGTATACTTACTGAGGCGAAATGTTCAAATAAAATAAAGATATCGCATTATACGATTTGAATACGATAATGATATTTGACAAGCTGTTTGTTCGCGTTCAGGTTTCTTGACATTGTCGTAAATGGAGCATGAAAAGGGACGGAGGCTTACAGCCTTAGACGGCGCCCGGTAATTTATGCGTAGGTTGTATTGCACGCCTCTAATGTCAGCCGGTATGTACATTCCTGATGTGCAAGCACTGGCTGAAACTGACATCAATGTCAACGTCTTGTCTATTTTTTTAAGTCTATCGTTATTTATAAATCGAATACGATAGGGACAGTACCTATGTGTTTTTTAAAATATGTAATGTAAATAGAACGTCTTAACAACTTTGTTAAGTAGAATTTAAGAATATTATGACTTGATGAATATAAGTAATGGAGTTATACCGTGTAGGTTATGGTAATGAGCTAGTTTCCTGTAAACTAGGTGCGTTTAATTTATGAAATAAATCATTAAGAAAATTCTCACGTTTAAAACAAGTAAAGCAATTTCCATCGTTAGTGCAATTATGAGTTAAATAACTAGGTAGCTTATTTTAAACTAAACTTGATTTAATGAATCGCTCTGGGCAGTAATTTGCATTTGAACATTATGCGATCTAATCGAAGTCTTGTATCCTACTAAACATAGGGATTAATTATAAACATCGTAAACGCGGCATAATTATTACAAACTGACCTTGGAGTGGCAGAATAGTAAACTGCGCGCTAATTGGTTACTTTATCGAAATTTCACAATTTTCACATCACTATTTTTACTCATCACTCAATCAGTGCTTGTATATTGTACTAATAATTCAATAGTATTCGTAAGAATCGAAATGATTGTATAATAAAATAATTGACGGTCGATGTGCAAAGAATTCGGTCGCGTTTAATCAAACTAGTCCAATGTCAATGTCAAACGGTTTCGTAAGTGAAGGCAATTGTTCGTAACACAAACAACCGATTTAATTTCGCGATAAGTTCAATATTAATGTTATCTGTCAGTGGAAACAAAGTTCAGCGAAAGCTTTTTATTGTGACAGGGAGCTTTGCGTTGCGAAAGTGTGCGTCATTCAATGTTGTCTGGATAGAGATGTGATTTTTTTGCAACAATCGATAAATTAAAATTTACAATCGATCAGTCTCTTTTTATGGCTTTATGATTGTCAATTCAGTTTATAGGGCTAAGGCCGGCGCCCTTGCCATAAA
Organism: Polylopha cassiicola; assembly: GCA_038024825.1. Classification (NCBI taxonomy): domain Eukaryota; kingdom Metazoa; phylum Arthropoda; class Insecta; order Lepidoptera; family Tortricidae; genus Polylopha; species Polylopha cassiicola. Next base: position 1,780,051 of record CP149062.1, read on the forward strand.
GATCAATATCTCGACAATTGGTCAACTTTCAATGACATTGTACTGAACCGAGTCGAGTTTCGTATTGTATTCGTATACAACATTGGTAGTTATTGCAAAAAATGTACTTTACTAGTTTTACTATAGTTCTAGCGGATTGGCCAAGAGGTTACTTTATTATAGTTTGGCACGCGTAAATTTCAAGTGGTGTTTATGTAACCGGGTTATTTATCTTTTTAGACCGTTGCTTGTTTGTTTTATAGGTTTCCCCGAGTTGCTAACAACATTTTGAAAGACATGAATGAGTTACGCTTTAATTTACTATTACTACGAGTGACTTTATCGTATCGTTGTAATGACGATTTTTTATATGAATAATATTTAAATGTGATACAGCCTGGTGACAGAAGGACGGTTAGACAGACAGCGGAGTCTTATTAAAAGGGTAGGTAGGTAAAACCTTGGGGTAAACCGCCCTAATAAATTGATAGTAAAAAAAAATATACGCGTCGAATTGAGAACCTCCTCCGTTTTTTTCGTCGGTTAAGAAAAGAGCAAATTTGACGATAAATGATTTTAGATAAGGGTGTTCGTTATAGCAAGTAAAATTGGAACAATAATGCAATGGCGTTATGCCATCGATAATTACAAGTACCTAATGACTGTAAAGATGAAAGCAGTGTTGATAAGTGCAACTTGGTTCGTGAAGCGATACAGATCTTACTTGTAGGGTATTTATTAAATATGATGTAAATGTAGAGTCGGGAGTGAATACAATATTTGTTAGCGTAAAAAATTAAGTAAGCGCACCTTTTGGAACCATTTCGGGATGCCAAGGAAGGCTTGGGAAGATATGATTTTAAAAAGGGTTAGATTGACTAATTTTGGTATAGAAAGTGTTTTTTTACTAGCAGTTTACCGTGTGCTGCAATTTGTTACCGTTTCTACAGGCTATGATTATATATTTTTTTACCTAGTTTTATAAGTAGTGCGAGATAAGTGCGTGGAACGAAATGGTGCACGAACGATTTGAATTTTAAATTTTTGACAATGACCCGCGGTCGCGTGCCAGTCGTGCCAACCTCACGTGCAGCTAACTTTTTAATTTTCGACACAGCCCTAGTTGCTCACGTTATGCCGGTTAACGACATGATTATGACAAATAGCCTTAAAAGCGTTAATGAGTATTTGGAAATAAGCAAATAAACGTAATTAGCTTGTTAGTTATTTTGAACTTGCCAAGTTACGATGTTTTTAAATTTGTTACGTCATAGACAGGTATTGTTTCGATTGTTGTTGATCAAAATGTTGTGCAAATTAAAAAAAGAGATATTTATCTATTAAAGGACTTTACCAACATAAAAGAGGTCTTTAAAAATTATAATGCTTCTTTGACTATCTATGTTATAGAAGTGTCAGAATCGGCTAAAGATTTATTACAAATTTGATTAAAGATATGACAGAGGTCAGGTATCCTGCTCAAACAGCGTTGGGCAAGGCGCAACAACTAGTTACTTGCATCTGATATAACAATAAATTGAGTTATCGCAAGGGCCGTTAATCACCGAACCGACATTTGCATAAGTGATCTATGGCACATCATTAGATCAATATAGATCTTTTACTTAAATCACCTAATTAATAAAATTTGAAGTACTCACCATTGGGTTCATTTTGACAGGTCGTTAGCACAGAAAGAGATAGTTTTAGAATTAGCGAGTTTTTATATAGCGCTGCTGGAAGAGTAGGTCTTCCAGGACTCGCTATGTTGAAGTGGAACTTGCGTCTGTGCTGAATGAGGGCGGGAGCGGGCTTATATAGTCGGCGCGCGGCGGAGGGGCGGGGGTGTGCTGCGCGCGCGCCGGCCGCGTGAAAGTACTGGGACAGCACAATACGCCATTGATAATAGCTGAATATCATACTCGTTTCAATGGCAGAGACATGTGCCTCTATAGTTTGGTGGACGTCTTCGGTAAAGAACTGTTGTTGTGTCTGGTTCGATTTAATTATTGACGTTAATTTTAATTTATCGAGTGTGTAATTGGGATTAATTGAAATGAGGGATCGATAAAAGCGATTTTGCCAATTTTGTTGTTTTATCGTTGTAATAAATTTGGATTGGTTGCGGTTGTTTGTTCCTCTAGATATTATTATAGTTACGTGAACCATTATAGATTTAATTGTATGGTCGTGTAAGGAGGTTTGCGACCATTTCGCCGTATTTACATCGAGACTTATGTTACTTTACGTGGTTTACGAGTATAATGGTGATTGGAGTTATCTGTACAATAAGGTGTAATGACTAAGTGCAACCTAGTTATATTTGTGACCTATTTAGTATGTTTTTGTGCTGTATCTAATACAAGTAAAAATCTTATTTAAATTTAGCCGTAAAAAAACTTAAATTAGTACTGAAATATGTAGTTAATACATATGGTTTCTACTAAAAGTAGGTAAGTAGGTATTGACTTAAAATATTAGAAGGATTTCAAAAATTCCATAAATCATGATAGTTACCTATATAAGAAGATAGGTACCTACTTACCTATTTATAAAAAATCTATATTGATCATCGATTTTGTATGTCAATAAATGACTATAATTGAAATACCTACTATGTCTAATTGGCAATATCAATTTTATTTTATCTCTTGCAAAAATCAAAGATTTTGCGGAACAGACATACTTATTTACCTGTGATATCATTTGCTTAATATCAGTAAAATACCACCCCCGTTTTAACCCCTTAATCTCCATATCAAATTTCTAACATATAAACGTTAAGTAAAGACTAAAAGGTAACTGACAGACAGATTAACTTTTGCAGTTATAATATTAGTAAGAAAGTTATATTAGTGACTAGCTTTTGCCCGTGACTTCGTTCGCGTGGACTTAAGGTTCGTCCCGTCTAGTCTAGTGTCAAAAATTGTAGCCTATGTGTTATTCTGATGTATAAGCTATATTGTGGTAAAGTTTAATTCAAATCCATTCAGTAGTTTTTACGTGAAAGAGTAACAAACATCCATACATCCATACTTACAAACTTTCGCCTTTATTATCGTTGTTGATTTTGATGATAGTATCCCATCCGGCGTAGAGGCTCGTAGCAGTTTCGTAGCACTCGTAGCGGTAGCGGCTACGCTTCATTCACTGCGCATGATTACTAAATTAACATACATCATGTAATAAAGACCACTCTTTATTACAAAGTGTATGTTAAATAATTAATGAAGTCAATTCAAATATACCAAAGTCTTATTCCACGATAATGACGTATGTCCTGGGTAAACTATTAGCAGCATATCTAGATGATAAATAGATTTCTGTAGTACCAAATTATTTAATGTATAAAGTTCTCATGTCGCGGTTTGTTGTCAAACTTCACCTAAACGTCTGGGCCGATTTTTAAGAATTTTTATATGCTTATCGGGTGGGTCTGAGTCTGTCTGTCTATTTTCCATACTTAAATGATAAGGGTGATCCACCATATTTTTTTTTTAATTCTTGCTAATTTTGTTATTGTATGTCACTAACAAAACATACAATCCTACATTTTCACTCTGCACATTACAAAACGAGAAGCTGACTTAATGACTGACATAAGAATGTCAATGCAGAAACTTGTAATTTTGCAGAGTTTATTACGTGCCCTACGCACTAAGAAAGGATTTTTGAAAATTCACACCATAACGTATAGTTCTATCATAAAAATAAAAAAATAAATATCTATATGATCTATAGTAATATAATAAAGGTTTGTTTGTTTGGTTTGAAAAGGCACCTAAACGACTGGACCGATTTGAAAAATTCTTTCACTATTGGAAAGCTACACTATTTCCGAGTGACATAGGGTATAAAAAAAGGGATCCGGGCGAAGCCGGGGCGGGCCGCTAGTTAGAAATATATTGGCTTCGAATTGTAAAAAAAGTTGAGCAATAAAATGTAGTGTAGTAAATCCGCACAAACACGCATATCAAGATCGTTAATTGATCGATTATGATACTGGATCGTTACTAACTTCACAATGTGTCATTACTTGAACAAATTAATGCGTGTTTGACACGTTTTTTAATAATGTTGCTTTTTAATGTTAATTATGTATAATCTAGGAAAGTCTTGCAGAACAGGTTGTATATTTTAGGGTTCCTTACCTTTAATAATAATTTGCAATAACATTAATAATAAACTGGTACGTATTTGTTGTTCAAAAATCTGATCTGTGTTTGTTAGAATTTAATGTGAAATTAAACCAATATAAATGTGAAAAGGGGATTCATTTAATGTGAATAATAATGTTGCTTTTGCATTGCAAGTACAATGTGACATACCACCCCGTCGTTTATGCGTCGGGGGTCAAAAACAGTAAATAAATGATAAATCAAAAATATTCAAATTAAAAGAAAATATTTGACAGAATTATAATTGGTATCTGTGTTTTCAAACACTGAGGGTATTTCTAGGGTCCTACAGTAAGGCGCGTGCAGTGGGGGGAGCGTGAGTATGGCACTAGGGTAGGCACTTCAAACATTAGTGACACTGTGCCTATATGGAATGCATGCCCTTGGTCTTACTGAAATAGAGTACGTATAAGTCCTTTACATGCAGTATTACACTTTTACCTTCGTTCCCTAGGACCGTATAACACATAAACACTGTTATTAACTAAGATCCTAGATTTATAAAATGGCGCATGGATGTAACCTCAAACCTGTTTGGTTTACTTATCAGTGGGCCAGAAATGAGACGTGTTCTATTTTCTCGGTAGTACCTACGGAACTTTTGAATGCAATTCCGACTCGCGCTCGTCCACTTTTTTTCTACCTTGTCTCCTGCAGCGTTAGCTATGTAGAATTCAAGGATTTCTGTTTATTATTTTTCTAATTAATTTACAACCATAGAACAACAATTTAATTATAATACTATTTTTCATAAAATTAAATTCATAGTCTACATATTATGTACCTATAAGCTTATTTAATATAATATTTTTTCTTACTATACCTCGATTATAATGATATTTTTGTACAAAGAGAAGAGTAGAAAATTGTTTTTTAGACCCCCATTGGGATTCGAACCCACGCCTATGCCTTTTACTAGCGGCAGCGTGCTGAACCATTACACCATAGGGGACCACTGAAAACTAATGGTATTGACACAAGAATATCAATCGAATTTCGATAGATCGTAGTTAATATACCTCGATTGTTACTATACTCTAAAAATTTTCTGAGAATGGGTTCGAACAAGTAAAACATAATATTGTATATGTATGAGAATAATCGCAACTCTTAATGCAGTGTACCGGCTTCAAGCTGCGAAAATGATGACAATGATTGCTTCTTAATTACATTCATTTCATTATCTGTAATTACTTTTCAATTTCACGAATAAAATTAAACATTTATTGAGTGTTTATTCATTTATTCCCAATGATGTATTCGACGACGCCGGTTTAGTGACAAGATGTGTTTAATATGAAAAATAATGGTTTATATATTTAAATGTATCTCGCTAGTAAAACAGTCACGCACGCCGAAGGATATTGTAATTAATCTTGTTTTCAATTGATTCAATATTGTGAATTGATAAATAGCATCAATTATTTTATATTAACACCAAATGGAGTGAAAATTATCAATTGGTGCAATCATATTTCTAGATAGTAAGACATAGGTATATTGAAATGAAACAACTATGTATGGATTTAAGTCGCGTATTTTATTTGATGACGTTTCGGTTTCTTTACAGTTTCCATAATCTGTAAAGTGTAATGAAACTGTAAAGAATCCGAAACGTTAGTAAAATAATGAAATAAAAATACGCGAGTTAAATCCGTTAATAGTTGTTTCATTCCAATGTGTAATAACCTCGCAGACATCAGAAATCATAATGAGACATATAATTTTAATTTTGAATAAAATAAGTTATTACAATAATAACAGTATATCCTATTTCATTGTTTGTATTAAAACTTAACAATGTATTTTTGGAATGAAACAATTATATAGACCGATTTAACTCGCGTATTTTATTTTATTGGCTGACTTTAGCATAAGACTATTATCAGCTTAGTCGTGCTACGAGTATGGAATCTGCAAAGTCTCCGAAACGTCAGCCAATAAAATAAAATACGTATAGGTAACCGCGAAGGCCTCAGATTTTTATAGCAGGTTTTACAATTTATAAAATAATGACGGTTCCCTATCAGTGGCTTGGCAAAGCTTTAAATTTGCACAATAAGCATACCTATTTAAAATGAAGTACAAACCAAAAATTGTACTACAAAATAACTAACTAATGCTTAATAATCTAACCAGACGGTTGTAACGCTAGTAGAACTCATAAATAAGCCTTTAATCCGTCTTTGTCAACAAATACATATTAAGTAAAAACATATAAGTAATCGTAGCACGATTATGGAAACTGTAAAGAATCCGAAACGTTAGCAAATAAAACATATAAGTAAGTACACAAATAACATTGTATTAGTCAATAAGTATCGATCTACTAATGACGTAAGTATAAGCAGTGATAGATTGAAACTGTCAAACAAGTAAAGTACAACATTATCAATTCTTACATCGCCACTTAAAAACACCTTGATTTTAATACACTTATTTTAAGTAAGCTTAAGTAACTTAACCGTGAACTTTTGTCCTTATATTTTACTAACAGGTGCATTCCTAAAGCGATAACTAGTAGCAGTTAACTTTTCAACGTCAAATTTTGACAGGAATCATTTAACGTCATACGTAACGTGACCATGGGCCCTAGACAAGGTGCCAACGTTCAACGTTAACGTTAAACGGAACGACCAAAATGTATGGGATTTGATATCCGCGAACGTTTGTGACGTACGTGACGTGACAGTCGTTCGCGGATGTCAAATCCCATACATTTTGGTGGTTTCGTTTAAAGTTAACGTTGAACGTTGGCACCTTGTCTACGCCCCCTTATGTCCAGTTTCGAACGGGACAGTCCCGTTTTGTAACTATGTGTCCCGGTATCCCAGAAATAATGTCCCGGAGACGCAGAATTGTCCCGGAGATTTTCTGAAAACAGAATAATTTTGATACCACAACCGGGTAAACTTGTAGACATTTTGGTTTTCCATCTCCATTTTCACCCCCCATAATTTTTAAACGGCTGAATTGATTTACTTACCTATACCTCGTCGTCTTTGCGTCGGACCGCTAGTTAGTTTATAATATAGATCAATTAACAGATAGTTAACGAAAAAAAAACACAATAACCCGTGTTTGAACGTAGCTTTCCAATAGTGAAAGAGTTTTTCAAATCGAACCCAGTACAGTTGGAGCCAATTCAATCCAAACAAACAAAGCTTTCCTCTTTATAATATTAGTATAGAGTAAAGATGTCACGTTTTGAGTAAAAAAAAATGGTCACGTAAGTCATGCGTCACGCGTCATGTGAAATGATCTGTTTCGCGGTACAACGCGTTTCGAGTGACCTTTGTTAACATGCGCTGCCAAACTGTGATGTTGCCGCATGAATTGTTTTAGAACACTTCTAAAGGTGCACTTACACGGGCCTATCTATATACTTACACTAGCTTCTGCCCGCGACTTTGTCTGCGCACGACGAGTTACACAATATCGTTTTAAAATATTAGCCTATATGTTATTCTGATGTGTGAGCTATATGTAAATTATTGTAAAGTTTCATCAAAATCCATTGAGTACTTTTTGCGTGAAAAATTAACAAACTTACATCCATACATTCTTACAAACTTTGACGTTTATAATATTAGTAGGCTATAAATAAAAATGAATGACCGAAATGTATGCACGGCCGTAGCTTCCGAGCGACTGCATAAATTTAATATTTTTAGTTGTGTTTTTCTTTTATGTCAGGACAAGGTTGGTATAGGTATATAATGGCACCCGTTTAAAGTCGGGGCGAGCAATTGCATGTAATAGGGTTCCTAAGTGAAATTAATCTCACTAAACTATAAAAGGTGCCAAGTGCGATACAAACGGCATTAATTGACGAAGACACTGATAAAATACATTAGATCTAAAGGAAAATTGCGTTGTAATTTGTAATTTGAAATTTGAAATGTAATTTGAAAGTTTATCTTTCATTTATAGGTAATTTGACAAGATTTAAACATTTAAAAATTAATTATGTATCACGCGATTATACTTATCTATGTTATATTTTCAAAATTTAACTAGGTTTAATTTAAACCAAAATCACACTCGTTACTAAATATCTCAAATAATAAAACGATATATGTGTGCTTGTCAAGTTGTCAAAACTCATATAAATCACTTGCAGTCGGCTCTAAGCTCATATCATTATCATAATAATATTATTTGTCAGCAGCCGCAATTATTCAAACAAATTGTTTTCAGTAGAGGTACCAATCGATATCAGCAGATCAATCGCAATGAGCTAAAGAACATGTTCATTGTAATCGGATCACTCGGATCGAGCTGTCAACACTGGCCGATAACACGCCACGCGCGTATCGTGTGAAGTACGCTTTATAGGTGAATTGAATCTGGACTAAGGAATTGATGATTGATTGAAATTGAATTTGCATTAACAGATTGTACGATGTCCAAGTAAGCTAATTGTCACTTCTTCATCTAGTTTCGTCTAGTGGATAAAATTAAAAAATATGTATGAACAGTTGTTTGACTGGAAATAGACCTTCCTGGTACCTACTAACCCTGCGCAGATAAACGGGCAAAAGCTAGTCCCTATCCAAAATAAAAGTTTTAAGACAGTATCTATTAGTTTACCGTGTGTATATTAAATAAATTGCATTTGACTAAATTTTTAAAGTGGTCCCAAGGTAAACTTAAAAATGAAACATCCCTTAGTTCGCTAATAAATATAAATGCAAAGTAACACAATAATAATATTATGTAAGTAGGTAAGGTTAATGTTTTCACGCTGATAAACGTTACAACTTCGCCCGATTACTTTATTACTTACACTAATGCATACTTAACAATGTGTAAACCAGTCTTAATGCATATAGAACCGGGTTCACAGTACAGTCATGTTTGGCACAGACCATAGACTAAACCAGTTACAGCCTGCATGTTGTCTATGGTACGAGTGACAAGGGGCGTGGCCTAGGCCTACCCCTGTCCCTGACATTTAACTCTCGAAGAGTGCGGAAAGAGAATCGTGGCATATATTATATCATGAATTCTTTCTATCATATAATAATATTACAATAAAAAACATAGGTAACAAATGGACCGAGCGAACAGGGTTCCGAGATTTTGATCACTGAAGAAAAACCCTTAGGTACCTACTACTAATATTATAAACGAGAAAGTTGATATATTACTCTTTCGCGTTAAAACTACTGAATGGATTTTGATGAAACTTCACAATAATATAGCTTATACATTATGATAACAATTTTATAACGATATTGTGTATAGTACTTATCATGCGCAGCCGAAGTCGTGCTAGTGTATGTATAAACTACTAGCTTCTGCCCGCGACTTCGTCCGCGTGGAACTCCTCCTTTTTTGCAGTCGGTCAAAAAGTAGCCTATGTTCTTTCTCAGGCTTTAGACTATCTGTGTACCAAATTTCATTTAAATCGGTCCAGTAGTTTTAGCGTGAAAGCGTAACAGACAGACAGACAGACAGACAGAGTTACTTTCGCATTTATAATATTAAGTTAGGATTAGTTAGGATAAACATAATTAGTAGGTAGATATGTAAGTGGTATTGTTTCGTTAAAAGCACAAAAAAGCGCACAAAATTCAACACTTGAGCGCTTTTGGCAACTTCAGTAACCGATCGTTTTGCTACAAATCGATTTGATGGCCTGTTGGTGGTGAGAGCAACTGGAGGTCGCGGGTTCGAGCACAATTTATACCTGACTATTGGATATCTAATATGTATTTATGTATGTTTATCCGTTGTATACCAAGTCTTGCTTATCTTTGTAAACTAGATCAATTAATGTAAATTATCCAAAGATTTATCAATCACTAGCGGCCCCGGCAGACGTCGTCCTGCCCGTCCGATTGTTTCGTCAAAGATCTGTCAAAGTCTTCTGTCACTTCTTCATAATCATAAGGCTTCATATTTTCCCCGTTTTTTACACATTTTTTACACATTTTCCACTGTTTCTTTGCTCCTATTGGTCGTGGTGTATAGCAATATATAGCCTAAAGCCTTCCTCGATAAATGGTCTATCTAACAAAAAAATATTTTTTTAATTTGAATTAGCGCGTTCAAACAAACAAACAAACAAACAAACTCTTCAGCTTTATAATATTAGTATAGATTAGTATTGATTTCCCATTACCTCCATACCTACATCTATCGATGAATGAAATATATCAGATAACTAGTAAAACTTCCGCTTTCACAACTGTAGCATAATCTAAAAATATATCAAGTGACGTGCTGGTCCGTATATTTACGATTACAAACCTGATCAGTGTTGCCAACTCCTAGAAATTCGAGTCGCTAAACTCAAAGTCAAAAGTCGCTAAAACTAAAACATAACCATGAAAAGTTCGGGGACACCCCCCCCATAATATTCAAATGGAACTTCAATTAAATAAAGTTTGAATTTGGTGCGCTATCGCGTTTGTCGTTTTCCATATTATGTATCTCTTGGCATTGAATAATTCTGTGTTGATAATTGATTTGACAAAAAATGTATCTATTATTGACTCTAGAACTGTTTTAATTTGTAAGACTCTAAAAGTCGCCAGATAAGTCGCTAAGTCGCTAAAATATTTTTGGCGTCAAAACTTTTTTTAAACAAAAGTCTTAAGCAAAAGTCGCTAGTTCTAGCGACAAAATCGCTAAATTGGCAACACTGAACCTGATCTGCTTTAGGGCCCAGTCCATTAAACTGTCGCCTTAGCGGACTCACGCGCATAGGAGGCAGTGGTAATGCAAGGTCACTTCTCTCGACATTGCAGTAACTTTTATTTTGTACTAGGTTCTGTTCGCGACTTCTTGTGTAGAATTAGAAGTTTTGGTAGCTTAGGTGTCTGTTTCTTTTTACCCCCTATATCCAAAATGTATGGGATTTGACATTTGTGACGTACGTAACAGTCGTTCGCGGATGTCAAATCCCATACATTTTGGTCCTAACGTTTAACGTTAACGTTGAACGTTGGGCACTTGTCTAGGGCCCCAGGTCCTATCCTTTCCTGGGATTTATATTAACTGAATACCTACTAAATTTTATCTAATTCAGTGGCTTAATCGTGAACAGGTACACATACATACTTTTATATTAGTAGAAAAAAATTACACCAGATAGTAAAGATATATAGGTAAATATGAAACACTACCTTCTGCCCGCGACTTCGTCTTCGCACGATGAGTAGGTACTTAACACAATATCGTTATAAAATGTAGCCTATATGTTCTGATGTATAAATAAGCTATTACAGTAGTTTTACATACATCCAGACATGCATCCTTGCGTCCATACAAACTTTCACGTTCATAATATCGATAAAGATTTATGAAATTAAATATTTATAATCTAACACAGAAGTATAGGAAAATTATTTAATCCCTACTAATATTATAAATGCGAAAGTAACTCTGTCTGTCTGTCTGTCTGTTACGCTTTCACGCTAAAACTACTGGACCGATTTAAATGAAATTTGGTACAAAGAAAGTCTGAAGCCTGAGAAAGAACATAGGCTACTTTTTAACCGACTGCAAAAAGGAGGAGTTCCACGCGGACGAAGTCGCGGGCAGAAGCTAGTTAAATATAAAAACTAACACAGAAGTATAGGAAAATAATTTAATTGGAATATACCATTTCTTTTAATAAATAAGTTACTGAACAAGTTATTCGCGTTTTTATTAGTGACCTTTATATGACCTACCTGTCCTTAAGAAAGACATCAACGAGTCGCGTAATAACTTGATTTTCTTTAGTACATTATAAGGCAATAACATGTTATAAGTTGATTATAAGTTTGTTATAAAAATAATTGGTCCTGTAACTGCTTCCAAATCCTTGCTCAATAAAGATAATAACCTTCTTAATACACATCTTCTTTGATCTTTATAATACACATTTCTTCATTTCTTTCATCTTCTTCATTTTCTTCATACACACTTCTTTATAATACACTTCTTTGATCTTTATAATACACATTTTCCTTGTTGGGATATACATATAAATAAACTTAAAGAGTCAATTTATTAGCGAGTGTGAAAAGGTTAGGAAAATACTCGTACGTCGACCGAACTAACTAAATAGCGAATTGGAATGAAACAACTGTTAACGGATTTAACTCGCGTATTTTTATTTTATTTTATTAGCTGACGTTTCGGATTCTTTACAGTTTCCATAATCGTAGCACGACTGAGCTGACAATAGTCTAACGCTAAAGTGATTTATACAGTTATGCAAACTACCTTATATTTAAATTACAAATTTTGAAAAACTACCCTATTCTGAATTACGAAAAAACTATCCTAATCAGTCGTGCTACGATTATGGAAACTGTAAAGAATCCGAAACGTCAGCTAATAAAACAAAATAAAAATACGCGAGTTAAATCCGTTAACAGTTGTTTCATTCCAATGTGTAATAACCGCGAAGGCATCAGAAATTATTAAATAGCGAATTTTAAATATAAATTATGTAAACGCTGTCTACTACGACCGCGCTAGTGAATATTTGAAATTGTAAACTAGCTTCCACCCGCGATTTTGTCTGTACATTATACTTGATATCGTTATAAAATGTAGCCCATATGTTATTCAAATGTATAAGCTATATTATTGTAAAGTTTCATCAAAATTCATTCAGTAATCTTTGAAAGAGTAACAAAGATACATTTGAACAAACTTTTTCGTTTATAATATTACCTAGTAAGGATTAAAGGTTTAAGTAATTATATGGTTTGGAATGAAACAACTTTAAACGGACTTGACTCGCGTATTTTATTTTATTGACTGACGTTTCAAAGCCTTTACAGATTCCATAATTGTAGCACGACTGAGCTGACAATAGTCTTATGCTGAAGTCTGTAATGTCTATGTATATATTTAACTAGCGGCCCCGGCAGACGTCGTCCTGCCCGTCCGATTGTTTCGTCAAAGATCTGTCAAAGTCTTCTGTCACTTCTTCATAAGGCATAATATTTTCCCCGTTTTTTGCACATTTTCCACTGTTTCTTCGCTCCTATTGGTCGCAGCGTGATGTTATATAGCCTAAAGCCTTCCTCGATAAATGGTCTATGCAACAAAAAAATAATTTTTGAATTCGAACCAGTAGTTCCTGAGATTAGCGCGTTCAAACAAACAAACTCTTCAGCTTCATAATATTAGTATAGATAGGTAATACAAACTAGTTTGTATGTATAAAGCAGATGGTCAAATATTAACCGCAGAGGTAAATTTCATGCCCTACTAACAATTGGGATGATTATATCACTGTTGCGGTGAGCCAGAGCCTATCGAGTATCACAATGTAACACTTATATTTTAGTTTACACTAGCTGTGCCCGCGACTTCGTCCCCGTGGAATAGTAATTCTTCATAAGGCTTCATATTTTCCCCGTTTCTTACACATTTTCCACTGTTTCTTCGCTCCTATTGGTCGCAGCGTGATGTTATATAGCCTAAAGCCTTCTTCGATAAATGGTCTATCCAACAAAAAATATTTTTTGAATTCGAACCAGTAGTTCCTGAGATGAGCGCGTTCAAACAAACAAACAAACTGTTCAGCGTTATAATATTAGTATAGATTATTTATCTAAGATTTGAGTTTTTCTTTAAAAAATAATGAAGCATTTATTAATAACTACCTTTTGCCGGTGACTCCGTCCGCGTGGAATTAGTAATTTTAACATTTCATCCTCCCTTTTAATTAATGTTTCTTATTCTTACTTTTGCTTAAGAGGATTGTGAACCTGTTCATTTTCATACAAAAGGCGATAACGTTTTACACCCAGTAAATATAGTTAGATTTTTATAATTTTTGGATATGTTGTAGATATAATGAGAAACTACGTCTGTACGTTTTGATTTTTAAGAAATATTGCTTAAATAATATAGATTTTTATGATTATAAATCTATATATAGATTTTTAGATGCTAATAAATTTTAGCGTAAGCAATATTTCTTAAAAATCAAAACGTACAGATGTAGTTTCTCATTATATCAACAACATATCCAAAAATTATAAAAATCTAACTATATTTACTGGGTGTAAAACGTTATCGCCTTTTGTATGAAAATCAACAGGTTCACAATCCTCTTAAGCAAATTACGCTGAATTACAAATTGCTGGACTTAGGTTATTTTTTTATTTCTTTACCAAGCAATACAAGCTCACAGTTTTGACCAAGACACTCGCACCGTAGACCGTAAATATTTAATTTATTTGCTAAATGGTTTATTTATGCGTTACGGAAGTACCTACGCGCAATAACTTACAAAAATTTCGTCACAATCGCGTCCGAACAGTTTAGGAACGCAAACAGGATAAAAACATTTTTGTATACGTTTTTTATAGATATTTAAAGTTCACATTCAAGTAGTAGAATAAAGTGCATTGATGCACATTGGTTTATGTATCTCGTACCATTTATCGAGCACTAGGGCGATGCAGTTGTTTCCTTTCACACTTGACTCTTTTTAGAAGGCGATCTACATTCCAAAGGTTTTTTTAACCAATCAAGTTCAGGTGGTCAGTGGCTGACTGTCACACCGTAATAATATTAAATGTCAAATTAAATATTGTCGTCTATAGTCATGTAAGAATGTAGGGACGTTTTTTTTTTAATTTATTCAAATAACACGTAGTTATCATCATTTCTATTAGTATATAAGGCAACAGTTATAATACTGACAGAATTAAATTTTTCATAGATGTATAAAAATAATTTTAATGATTTTATATAATGTGCTTAAATAATATTACAAGAATAATTAAATTCTGACAGCCTATATGTTCATACATTTAAAACACTTCGAAAATTATTACCAACCAACTTATTTCGAAATAACGATTATTAAAACAAATTTAAAAGAACAGTGTGAATGCCAGTCGTATTATATTCGTGACAAAAAAAACATTAAATTTTTATCTGGTAATGAATTGTTCAACGTTAAAGCATTTAATCACTTATAGTCGGTAAAGTATGCAAAGCCGAGGACTTATTAAAGGTACTTATTGCCTTTTAAGGCCTTATTAAAATATTACACGTATATTATAAGAATAAACTGACGTACAGCCGAAATCGTGGGATAAAATGGCGTAACTTCGTTTGAGAGTTTAAGTTTTCACATTTATATTTTTCTTTATAATATTTTTTTTCAACGCTCTCGATTTAATTAAAATATTGTCAGTATATAAAATTCCACAAATTGGACGTCCTCAGGCAAGGTGGAGTGACGATTTGCGTAAGATGGCTGGCAGGAGCTGGATGCGAGCAGCCGAAGATAGAGCAAAGTGGCGTGCAATTGGAGAGGCCTATGTCCAGCAGTGGACTGCGATGGGCTGATGATGATGATGATGATAATATTCCAATTAATTCTCAAATATAGTTTAAATAATAAAGTACAAACATAGCCAAAACGAAAGGGCCTAAATGGTTCTTATATTAATACAAAATATGCTTTCGGTACTTTTGGTTTATCTGAATAATACAATAAAATGAAGTACGAAAGGTAATTTTTACGAGAAGTCAAAAGGTTTGTTATGCTTCCTCGGTTATTATGTTATATATGAGATTCATAAAACACGAATACTGATAAAAATATAATTGAACTATAAGTCTTCCAAAAATTAGCATAAATTTAATAATAATATACGCTAATTCCTTTATCTAACTACGCTAATTAATTTAGTATCGATAGGAAATTATTAAGTAATATTTTCGCGGTTAAACATTGGAACAAAATAATTTAGCATAAAATGTATATAGATTTTAGATTAGATTTATTTATTTCTCATTAAGTATTACATATATTATAATTACACATTATGTCATATTATATGCACTCATAGTGAGATCGTCAAAATTTTACAATATAAAACTAGCTGACCCAGCGAACTTCGTACCGCGTACACCGTTTTTTTTTCTTTTTTTTTTTCCAAGTTTTCTCACCTTTTAAACCTTCCCTGGAGTTCTACAAACTTTTTAAAACTAAAATCAGCCAAATCGGTCAGCCGTTCTCGAGTTTTAGCGAGACTAACGAACAGCAATTGATTTTTATATATATAGATAAACAAACACATAACAAATAAAATTAAAACTATTTTAGAATTTTACAAATGTCATTATTATAATTTTTCTCTTTAGTCGTCAAACCTACAAGTATTTAATCCGTTATATTGTTTTATTATAAAATGTTTTTGTTTATATTTCGATGTGACAGAATGCCATCGTTCTCGCGGTCACGGCACTCCTCATCTTTTGTATCCACTTCATATTCATATCTGCTGCAATACATTAACTTGATTTACTAGGTACACTTAGGTAATCTATCTTTAATATATAAAAGGAGAAGTTCCCAGTTCCCATTGACATATATATATGAAATTTAGACACACACACAACCGTAACCGTAATGCTGATGCACACTAATTGTGGATTTAAAAAAAACAAACAAAAATCGAAATCAAAAAGATATTTATTCAATTTAGGTTTTTACAAGCTCTTATAACGATAAAGGGATAAAAAGGTTAAAAGAGTATTTTACACAATATCATTATAAAATAAATAAACTATATTATTGTAAAGTTTCATCAAAATCTATTCTGTAGTTTTTGCGTGAAAGAGTAACAAAAATACATCCAGACATCCATACATTCTTACAAACTATCGCATTTATAATATTAATATTATTGTAAAGTTTCATCAAAATCCATTTAAGAGCTTTTGCATGAAAGAATAACAAAAATACATCCAGACATCCTTACATCCATACATTCTTGGAAACTTTCGCGTTTATAATATTAATAGGATAAGATAAGATAAGATATAATACCTACCTACTTTAGGTCGACGTACTACAGTTAGCAACAAACCTCATGCTCGTAAAAGTTGTCCGGGGACCGCTCGAACTTGGCCTTGAACGTTATTTGAGAAATGCATAAGATTAATTGCCAAGCAAATTCATTTTGATATGTCACTTATTATAATTCAAAAATTATGATTGGTAACGCGTGGTTGGCATCTAATTACAAGGTAAGGTAATCTAGATTTTTTTTATTGATAAGATCTTGGTATGAAACAACTATAATGGATTTAACTTGCGTATTTTATTTTATCGTTACTATAGTGTTAGACTACTGTCAGATCATTCGTGTTACGAATATGGGAACTGCAAAGTATTCAAAACGTCAGCGTAAAAAAAAATACGCGAGTTAAATCTGTTATAGTTGTTTCATTCCAATTAAACAATTATATTTTACTAGCTTCTGCCCGCGACTTCGTCCCCGTGGAACTCCTCCTTTTTTGCAGTCGGTTAAAAAGTAGCCTATGTCCTTTCCAAGGCTCCAGACTATCTTTGTACCAAATTTCATTTAAATCGGTCCAGTAGTTTTAGCGTGAAAGCGTAACAGACAGACAGACAGACAGAGTTACTTTCGCATTTATAATATTAGTAGGGACAGTAGGGATTTCTGTAGTTTTTTAAGAAAACTTTACATTTCCCATATTTGTAGCAAACTGAGGTAGTCTAGCACAATAACAATGGTTTTCAGTATCGATTTTAGACTTAGATATTATATTATAATTATATTCTGACACAGATATACACGATTTAAATCCGTTATAATTTCATTCCAATGCGTAATAACCGCAAAAGCATCACAAACAACAGTATCACTAACTACGTCTACCTATGGAATTGTACCTTCATACCAGGTCTAATTTTTTTAATAAATCCGGACAGGTTTATATTATATGCGCTGGCGCATAAGGTAAATCGCATTAGGCAAGTATTTAGAGGCGGTGGGTGCAGTGACGTGACCGGCGCAAGGGCACCGGGTCAGCTGTCGCCGAGACACAGTGCTGTTGTGATCAGACCATGGTTTTACACCAGTGGTGTGTTACTAAACTCTTTAACAGTAACTCCTACCTTTTTAAATATTGTTACCCCTGTGAACTGGAAGAAAAACTGATTTTACCCTGACCAGTCGTGCTATGATTATGGAATCTGTGAAGGCTCCGTAACGTCAGCCATTAAAAATAAAATACGCGAGTTAAATCCTTTAAATTTGTTTCATTTCAATGTATAAAAACCGCGAAGGCATCAGAAATTATTATAGTTGTTTAATTCCATTACTTAGTCAGTATACTATGTCATAACAGATGCCCAGTTATTTTTCTAAAGAAATTGTTTCGATTACGTTTTACGTCGTAAGCCATTTCAATGGTGATTGCTATCACTGACATTCGAGTCTGAACAGAAATTTCTAACAAAACTGATAGCATTTTGATATAAATTGCTAGTTAAGTATGTTATGAAAGATTATATTTGACCTTTAGGTACATTCTTTAAACTGTATTCTAATTTCAATCATTTTTGTTTGTAAAATAAACTTAAAATGTTACTCTATGGGCGTTCGTAGAATTATTATGATCAATTTGAACTAGATCTTCGACGACGATAATAACGTACCATTGTAATCATTTCCATAACTTTTTTACCAAGCTGTAATATATATTTGACATATTATTATCACTGACCTATTAATATTATTAGTACTACTAATATTATTATTTACTTACATGAATTCTATACGCTTTCACTAGCTGTCAACATAGATGATGATTGGGTAAAGAAAACAAAATTCTAGGATCGGTTTTGTTTTGTTTTTACTTTCTTTAAAGAGTGACATTGGCATAATTTTCATAGAACAATATTCTATTTAGTCCGTCAAGAAGAGTTAGCTTAAATCTGTTTTATTGGTAAGGTATTTTATTGATGGTGCATCACTCAAAACTTCAGGTTTTCGAGTTTCATTTGGATGGCATACTTTTGCGCACCTTTGTATTTTCAGTTTTTGACGTTCAATGTCTGATCACCTGATTTAAGGTACGATAAATCGAAGTGATCAATTATATTAACACATCTCTTATATCGAATGCCGAGGTTATTTGCGATAAACACCGTCTTCAAAAGGAATTGATGACGTGTTGATTGCTGGCATTAAGTTAATTACTACTTGCAGAGAGAGTTACTTACTTACAAGTAATGTTAATCTATATAGGTAAATAAAAATTAATCACCATACTACAAATAATCTGTATAAATAAAAATTTATCACCGAAATGGGTGCATAACTTTTGATGTACTGCACTGAATTGGATAATTCTTTCTGTGTTGTGTTTATTATTGTTAGGACAAGGTTTGTACAGAAAATTAAAGGTTTTCGGATTATTTTAAATATAAAAAAATATAACGGTAGGAAATTTTTCCCGGTCAGCAAATATTTGAATAAATCCCAAGACTTCAAATGAGTTTGTTTTTTCTTATACAGTACCTATGAGAATAGGCTTTTTGTTAGTACCTACTTAGTTGCAAATATTAAAAATGAGCTATGAGTATAGATAAATAATTTTATGTTTCGATTCTGCGATATTGTCAGAATTACCTAATAAAGTTTGAATCTTATTTTTTCAATATTCAGTGATATCTAAAAACTAAATGGTTGAAACGCCCGTGGAATCACACAATGGCATTTTCTCTCCGAGTTATACTCAATACTTTATTTGCATTCTATAAATAATAGTTTTACAAATAATATTACTATATACTTGTAGACCCTGTTGGGCACAACAAATTATTTGACTTCTTAAATATGTACAATCATATTAAAATTATTACTAATTCTTAAACATTAATAAATTATCTACTTATGTTATTAAATTTGAAGTTTTTTAAATAATCATTATTTATGCTTATCTTACATACTAACAATATAGTCTAACAATAAACTTAACAACATAAGAATTTAACCTTTATGTATTTGAGATAGAGGCCATTCTATTAGAATTTACAAGCATATATACATGTAATTTCAATAATATGCGGAGGCTCTACTTAACAAGTACATTTCGGCACGTGCTTATTAAGCGTTATAAAATGTATTTCAAATTAAGTTATTAATTTTGTTTTGCCATTAACTAAATTACAATTTAAGTGTGAATTACTGATCAACATAGTAGCTATAAGTGTGTAGCCATATCATTAATGTATAAGTGAAACTAGAGTCGGCGGGTTCGAATCCTGTTAGGGTTAAATGTTTGATTAGTTGTCTGAAATGAATATCTACTCTGGACAGTGGTATATATATGCATTTTAGTTTTTAAAACCAACAAACAATATAAAAAGGGAGAGGGGTCGTGACGTCATCTCTTGGTAAAAAGTGTAGCAAGGTGTGACGTCACGCGGACCTTCAACGGGCTAGGTATATCGTCGTCAATTTTTGTTTATTTCATAGAAGAATAAATAAGTGTGCGAAATATTTTGATAACCTACTCGTAGGTAACAAATACTCATTTTGAACACGATTAGGTAAATACCATAGTCGTGTTTACCCCACTCTCCCTACATATAATATACTTGTAGGAATGCAGGTATAATATAGACCATAGACTATCTCTTATTTTTGCTTTTATTGCGACTTTTATCACGGTTATCATATTGTAAATGTATAATATTTTTTTTTTATTTCAGACCAAAATCCATATATACATATTATTAGAAGGTTAGTGAGTTTTATCACTAATGTTAGTAATACATAATTATAAATATACTCATTTACTCAATTGGGCAAGACTCTTTATCTGCCCAACCCAATACATTAATATAAGGACAGTCATATATGTCTGTAATCAAATATGCAGTATTCATGTTATTATTAATGACTTTTATTTTTTTGAGTTGGCAACGTACAAGTAAGCACTCCTGAATTTAGAATGACGTTTGTTTCACAAATAATTGGTTTCACCTCCACGCCCACACATCGCCGGTTGACTTCCGAAGCCATTATGAATGTAATTCAATTAAGATATGGACCACGCTTTAAATCAATCAGCGATATTTGATTTATAATAATAGAGTGTGCTGGGGAGAGCGGGGTTATTGCGGATATTAGGAAAATTACATTAAAACTGTAAGTTATTTGGTTTACTTGGAATAAAATTATGCGAGTAAATGAGTAGGTAGGTATATACATAAATATTGTAGCGGCGTTTTAAACTTTACAATAACCATATTCGTAGCACACTTAGCTGACTATAGTCCAACACTGTAAGTAGATACTACCTATCTGCGAGTTAAATCTGTTTTAATTGTTTTATGAATTCGTACCAAATTAGTAATCCTTAAATTTTACTGCTACCTATAATAATTTAACTAGTAAAAAATAATGTACCAAAATGGTTTCAATTAGCAAAGTGTCAGATCTTTGCTGTGTGTTTAAAGTAAATAATTTTATTGATTACTAGCGGTCCCGGCAGACGTCATCCTGCCCGTTCGAAATTCAAATTGAAGAAAAGGGGTTGTTTTTAGGGTTTTCTCGGCAAATTTTCGATTTTTTTCTCGCCGTAAGAACCATCCTTGGACTTCAACGAACATTTAAAAAAAAAAATAAGCCAATTTGGTCCATGCGTTGTCGAGTTATGCGCTTACCAACACATTTTGCGATAAATTTTTATATATAAGAGAAGATAAGTAGAAGATCAATGAGCGTTAGCATGTCTAATACTTACGTAACTTAAGTACCATGGTCGTGTTTACCCCACTCTCCCTACATATAATATATATTATTATGCACTTGTAGGAATGTAAATATAATATATCCTTTTTTTGCTTGTATCGTGACTCTTATCACGGTTATCATGTAAATAATGCAGTGTTCATGTTATTATTTTTGTGCAGTTGTATAAAAGTCTTCCGTTATAATTGTGATCTGTTATTTTATTTTAGAGTTCCTACGAAGTGTACTAAATTTATTTAAAAAATTATACATCTATACTAATATTATAAAGCTGAAGAGTTTGTTTGTTTGTTTGAACGCGCTAATCTCAGGAACCACTGGTTGGAATTCAAAAAATATTTTTTTGTTGGATAGACCATTTATCGAGGAAGGCTTTAGGCTATATAACATCACGCTGCGACCAATAGGAGCGAATAAACAGTGGAAAATGTGTAAAAAACGGGGAAAATATGAAGCCTTAAGAAGAATTACTATTCCACGGGGACGAAGTCGCGGGCACAGCTAGTTTAATTATAAAAATTAAACAAACATGATTGAGTCTTCACATTATGTCCGGATTTCGTATTTGACTTCGCGTGTACAAAGATGGACAATTGCCCGGTAAAAACCGGTAGGTATATTAAGTAAATACCTTTCTACCTATTGGATATTACCAAGTATTTACCTATAGTCCATCCCTAATTCCCTACTCCTGTGCTTTAAAGAATAAATGAAAATAATTTAAAACAAACTAAAATCATTAACGCCCAGTTTCGAAATATGGTTACGAAAATGCTACCTATTTGTAGAAAATAAATGTACCTCATTACTCTTGTTGTTTACAAGAGGTTGTCTCTGGTCGGTTTGTTGTCTGTGGTTCTATTGTCGATGGTCAAGTGCGCCGTGAAGGTGCTACTGTAAATTAAAAGTAGAGTCCGTCAAAAATCAATAAGGCCCAACAATAAGTTATGTACAGTTGCTTACAAAAATAAACTATCAGATTTTTAACAACGTTTTTGAGTAAGTATTGGTTTATTTTTTATTTTTCTGGGCTTGAGAATGATTAGTAAAGATAAATATAAGTAGGTAATTAAGTGATCTTGCATACTTTTACCAAAAATATTAAAGATTTCTGCTTCAATAATAAACGATCTCAATAACACAATATGTATTTTAGTTGCTTTTAAGATGTGTGTTTGGAAAATAAAAACTATTCAAATTTGCTTTATTTTTCTATTTTACCTATAAGCAAACACTAATTTATAGATCGAAATATCAAAAACGAACCATTGTGTCAATACAAAACGACAAATATTGCAATCAAAAAATACCTTCTTACTCAAATAAATAAGGTGACTGTCACAATCCAAAATAATTATCAAACCGACTGTACTCGACCTCGCCTAAACTATCGCCACTATTATTAACTGTACCCAGTTATTTATCGAGAAGCAATATATCTTCCGCGCTGCATTATGTCTTATTTTTAATATGCTCGTATGTCTGTATGTAATTACGTATGTTTGATATGAATAGATATTTATATTTGTCGCTTCAGGCGTTTGTGTAGAAAACAACGTTGCGAATTAATCAACCGTTTTGCATTCGATAACTAAAGAACGTAAGCGAGGTTTTAGATTCGAGTTGCATTTTATATTTGTTCAACGAAAGCTTGAACACACTCGTGCAAAGGCAAGTGAAGAAGCGAAGAAATGACGTAAAGAAATTGTGTAGCCAGCCTACTTGTCGATAAATAAATCCGATCTAATCTTATTTAATACTTGCCACTTTTCTCTGAGTGTGGGCTCATACACTGGCTGGCGAGTAGCTACCCGCTTCGGCTTCACATGAACGCTATAAACCTTCCTCTTGAAACACTGTATCTAATAAAGAACCGCAAAATTAGTTCTGTAGTTTTAAAGATTTAAGCATACATAGAGACGGATAGACAGCGACAGAAACTTTGTTTTATACTATGTAGTGATGTGTCGGCCCTGTTTAAAGTATCTTTGTTTTGTCAGTTCGAACTTCAAACGTCATTATTGTTTTTTTTTTAAAACAAGCGAGTATCTATGAAATCAAAGATACGAATAGATACAATCTTACAAGCGATCTGGAGTTGCGAGATTGATACACTGTTATTTGTTACGTGATTTTAATTAAAAAAGTTGTTAGGTATTTTATCAGACATAAATCAATGGCCGTGGCGCCAGCTAGTAATATCTAAGGATAGTTTTATTAAAATACATACATGATATAATAATAAATAGGTAAGTACATAATGATTTAAATAAGCTATAGGTAATTACGTTTTGACTGGGAATCAGACACTTATAACGGAGTTTACTCGCATAGATAAAAAAAAATATAGTTGGCACTTTGGATTTTTATGGTTTGGATAAAACCGGATCGTAAAGTACATTTTGAAAAGAGAGCATCGTTTTTTTTAATGATGTAGGTACATATTATTACTTAAAAGTGATACTCGTATTCGCAGCTTCATACTTATGTTCTGTTAAAAAAACACCAATACAATATTTTATTTCCCTGCAATTACCTATAAAATACCTACCCATTTTAAGAGCTGTTAACTGGCAACACCAATCTCTTTTGTTTTAATGGTGGCCGAGTGTAAATAATCGATGAAATCACCGCTCCGGACCTCATGCAGGCAATGACACGATTCCCTTCAGCCAACAGCCCTATAAGGCATTGTTTGGGAAAATACAACTTATTTTAATGCTCACGAATACATTACGGGCTGGTTTTATAAAGTTAAAGTAAGTTTAAAGTAGGTAGGTAGTAGTATATTTGAATTTTGGAAAATCGCTTCTTATCGGACTCCTACGTCACACAAACACACACTCCAAGTAACGAAGAGACCTGAAACTTGGAGTGTGTGATCAGTGGTTTAGGCTGTGCGTGTATCCGTCAGTCATTCAGGATAAATATAAGATAAGATTTGTATAGAGTTTGGGGCACCAAGAGCGTCAAAGTATTAGTATAAGTTATACTAGGTAATTATAATTAATTATGTAAAGGTAACTAACTCTCTAATATAATAAAATCTATACTAATATAATACAGAGAAGAGGTTTTTTTGTTTGGATTGAATAGGCTCTAAAACTGGACCGTGTTCGATTTGAAAGATTCTTTCACTGTTTTGAAGCTACGCTAAATATATTCTCGAGTGACGTAGGCTATAGAAAATTAAAAAAAAAAACTAGGGATCCTTGCGAACCGCTAATTTATTCATAAAGTATCACATAATTTAAATGAGATTTACTTGGATATGGTGAAAAAGGTCCTTAACACATCGCCCAAATGATAGTCACAATATTAATGAGGTAGGTTTATTCAGAAGATTGAAGAACTTCGAATCATAATAAAGAAACAGTTTAATATGATCCATGTGAATGTAAATTTTATTAATAATCTTTAGATTGGTGCGTTAATTACTCGAGCGTGATTAATATTTAAAAGCATCATCGCTGTTGTTTAATGTTTAATTTTAATCAGTAAGTGAAATTCTTTTGAATAAAATTATTTTGTAAATGAAAAGTTATTTAAGATCATTAAAAAGTATGACGATTGGATAAAGAAAAATAAATTCTATTTACCTAGTCAGTTAGATTATCAGAAATTATTGGACACTTCCTTCCATCTTAAATAAACAAAAATGGTAAAGATAAGTAGGGTCTCGTGACGTCACGATATGATACTGTTTATACCATAACGTGACGTCATAAATGAAAATGTAGGAAATTGACATAAGCTAATGATATGCTACGTGGTCCATTTTTATTATTATATTATTTTCTGTAATTGTTAATAGTTTTCTAAAATAATGTAGTTACGACCCTTTCTTCAGGACAAGTGCCTATCGATAATAGCGAATCAATAAATACAAAAGTGTATGGAAATTAGAATTAATGTTCCTAAACTAACGAAAAGTCACGTGACCAACTTTCGTTCTTTTATGTCAATTTCGCATTCGTTTCGTTCGTTCGCTAATATCGATTGGCAAATACACTAACTACTCCATGTTTTACTTGTTATTAACCAAATGTAATCTTGTTTATTTTATTTACACGGGAAATCCTTAATAAGTTGTTTTATAATAATTAGGTACTAAACGTTTCTTCGATAATTACAGTATTAATGTTTGCGTAACTTGTCGCAGTCAGGTTGCATATAGTAATTAAATTTACAAATTTAAATAGTTATAATTTTAAGCTGTTTAAGTACCGTGGAATGGGGTTACTTTAGTAAATTTTAAAATTCAAATGTGTTTTTCTCCTTATACAATAAAGTAAAAAAAATATCAAAAAAAAGGGAATATCGGTTTTGTTCATACTACCGATTCCGTTACTAAAATATTTTTTTTCATCAATACATTTCGAGAAAAAAAATAAAAAGTTCGTGATCAAGTTTATACTATGATTGGGGTTACTTTGATACCCCCTCTTTTTATTATGGGGTTCGATAGTATCCCTGATTTAGAGTAAATCATCCGAAGAAACCAAATTAATCCGTCCACAGGTTTGGAATTTAGAATGATTTTTATCTGGTTGGGGTTACTTTGACAAAGGAAAAATAAGAGCATTTTTAGAAAGATTTATTTTGTTTTAAATAATTTGGTCGTATGCCCTTAACTTCTATCTCTTATGCTTGTGCTGTGCTATTTTGCCATATATTATACTTAAATAGCATTATTTTATAATTTTACACAGTATTTTTATAGAAATTATTTTATTTATTTTTCAGAATGGTTTCAGTCAATTTTAACTAATAATTATGGTCAGGTCTTATTACCAATGAAGTATAAATGATCGATCAGCCTATTTTAAGTAGATAATTGAAAGGGTTAACACATTTTACTAGTACGAAATGATACAGATCAGTTGATCAATGTAGCCCCGTAGTAGTGATCAGAGACACCCCTAGCCGAAAATACCGCCAAAATAAAATAGTCGTAAAGGTTATCGTTTTTGATGAAATTGATTATTATAGATTGATACATTTCTGATATAGCAAAATTAGTAAAAAAAATGTTTTTGCTATAGTTTAACGACTACTTTAGAAGTTATTCATGGTATGAAAATAACCAAAAACAACTTCTTATGTTTTTTATTTTATTACTATCAAACCAGAAGCACGATCGCGCTACAATAACTCACATGGTTGTAGTGTCTATCGATGCTGCTAAATGTAAAATAAAAATGTAATAAATGCGTTCAGAAATAGTACTAGTCCTAGTTTTAGTAAGAAAAGAAGTTTTTATCAAAGTAACCCCAGGACTCAAAGTAACCCCATTTTACGGTATATAGGTACACTTAGGTATATACATAGGTAAACTAAATGGAGAAGATGACACAATGAACGACGTAACAAAGCAGGCATCCAAAATTATAATGTTTAGAAACTTGAAATTTTACACTAAGAAACCATGTTTCAAAATCTACCCCCTGAGAATCTGAAACGGGGGTGCTTATCGTGAGCAGATGAAATCGCGGACAGAAGCTAGTCTATACTAATATAATAAAGAGGAAAGGTTTGTTTGTTTGTTGGATTGAATAGGCTTCAAGAGGGCTATACCGATTTGAAAAATTCTTTCACTGTTGGAATGCTACGTTCACCCTCAGTAACATAGGCTAAATATTCTATAGAATATTTAGAAAAAGAATAAGGGATACGTGCGAAGTCGGGGCAAACCGCTATTAAAGCATAAATAAGTAAATAAATACTTATCATAACTTATATCTGCAGATAAGGCATTGAGTGAAGTGTCTCGAAGGATTTTTGATGAAGTTGTTATTTAAATGAGAATTTAAACGCATGTGCAAGTAAAATGCAGTTAATGAAGTGTCAGTAAGGAGTCGTATTTCAGAAACGCGCCGTAAAATCTGTGTAAGACAATGTATGAAGATGACTTTTATATGAGCACTCTTGTATATATGTATTTATTACTTTAGAATAGTAACAGAATTCGAAATGTCACCACAATGATTCAAATTTTAATATGATGGTGTAGAATGTATTTTATTATTATTATTATTAGTTATTGTAATTTATATTATATTATTATATAATCTATAATTTGATATTTGCATGCCACAAAATTGGTGTATTGTGCTGATCTTATAATTTACTAGCTTCTGCCCGCGACTTTGTTCCGCGTAGAACTCCTCCTTTTTTGCAGTCGGTTAAAATGTAGCCTATGTTCTTTCTCAGGCTCTAGACTATCTGTGTACCAAATTTCATCTATATGTAAGTACCATGATTTGAGCAAATAAATAGTTTTGACTTTTTTTTACTTTCAATTAGTTTAAATGTGATTATTCAGCTAATAACATTAAAAAAATAGGCTTTGTAAATAAATATACCTACGTAATCTGAGGATCCTTTGTATAAAAAAGAAGCACCTGTTAAGTTCTATTTATTCTTAAAAAATATATTTTTAAAAGAATCCAAAGACTTTTCATCTTGACACATTTGTTTTTATATAATTTTGCTATTTCAGGGTTCTACCATACAATATATATTTAATAATTGATCTAAACAGTCGGTTCAGCGGTATGCGCGTGAGTGGAGGCCACGCCCCGTCACACCGGACCGGTTGACAGACAGACATACGTGACTTCCACGAACAATTCACCAAAACAATAGAGGTCTATCACAATCGATTAACAAATTGTTGATCGATATCGATCTTTGAGCACAGATCTATACTACAAGTGAGACAACGTAACAGGTGTGTTCGTAAGTGATGTACTATTTATTTTTTAATGATATTTGTAACAAGATAAACGAAGAAAAAATAAAAACCCCTATGGGATTTGAACCCACGTCTATGTTAACACTAGTTATCGTGCTCCCAATTACACCATGGGCGTCACTAATCGTGTCATTACTATTTAAATAAGTAAATAAATATCTTTGCACAATTAGGTACACGAATTGATCTAGTCCCAAACTAAGCTAATTTTGTGCTGCAGTTATCGACATATAGGCATATGTGACCCCTTCTTATAACCGATTACTTAACAAAGCAAACAACCATTAGAAAATGGAACCATTCGAGCTCAAATCCGACTCGCACTTGACCGGATTTTGATTTATTAGCAAAAAAATGCAATATTTTTAAATCCAATTATATTTAATATGTTAAAAAAATCCACTTGCACCACGTTACTCCTTTTACAGTCACCTTGTTATCATAAAACTAGGAAATAGTAAAACAATTTGAATACAATAGTCTAAAGACAATCGCGACCGGCCCGCGCTTACAAATATTTTGGATGTAAGACTGTATGCACACTACGAGGTTATTTTGTCACTTTTACTATGTTAATTGTAGTGTGCAATAATAATTTCTGATGCCTTCGCGGTTATTACACATTGGAATGAAACAACTTTTATTTTATTTTATTTTATTTGTTGGCGTTTCGGATTCTTTACAGTTTCTATAATCGTAGCACGACTGAGCTGACAATAGTCTAACGCTAAAGTGTGATTATGGAAACTGTAAAGAATCCGAAACGTCAGCAAATAAAATAAAATAAAAATACGCGAGTTAAATCCATTCCAATGTTGTGTGCAATGTTTAATTGATTTTTTCCGCGGCTGTTTGCATATAGGAAGTAGAATTAGCTTTTGAAGCTGTACCTACCTAATTTAATTTTGAATGTTTTAATTATCCCTTGAAATGAAACAACTATATTATTATAACAGATAGCGGACCGCCCGGATCTCCAATTTTTTTCAAAATTTAATATAGCCTATGTCACTCACGATCAGTGTAGCTTCCTAACAGTGAAAGAATTTTTCAAATCGGTCCAGTAGTTTTTGAGCCTATTCATTACAACCAAACAAACAAAGTTTTCCTCTTTATAATAATAATATTAGTATAGATTTAACTCGCGTATTTTGTTTTATTTGCTGAAGTTTCGAAAACTTTGCAGTTTCCATATTTGTAGCACGACTAAGCTAACGATAGGTCTCTCAGTAAAGTAAATGTAAAGTTTTTGAATCGTCAGCAAATAAACTAAAATACGCGAGTTAAATCCGTTAAAATTGTTCCATTCCAAATATTTTTGATATCGTTTAATATGAATTTTGCTAACTTTTTTCACATTTATCTCTTAGTGAGATTTCCTTTCATTTTAGTAAGATTTACAGTATTATAAACATTTTTATGACTTTAACAGTGTATGAATTTTAAAGTGTAAACTTTTTTAAAGTGCAACGATAATTTTAATCTTTTTTTATAAACTGCGAAATGCATGGCCTGCATGATAAGCGAGTGCATGAAACTTAAAAACAATTAATAACTGCAATTATTAGTTCACTGCACATCGTCAGTTTTTATTGACTTGTTCATATAAGGCTGTGGTATAAGAGATTGTTTTCGATACTTAAAAAATTCGTAAACATAGTGTTTAAGTAGATTATTGTAATAATGCTAAAGAAGCTTTTTGTTCATGGTCGTTTCTTATGATGGGGTAAAATCTATATCTGTTTTTATAGGTAAGAATACCTATAATAATTTCTGATGCCTTCGCGGTTATTACACATTGGAATGAAACAACTATTAACGGATTTAACTCGCATATTTTTATTTTATTTTATTCGCTGACGTTTCGAATTCAATGACAATAGTCAGCTCAGTCGTGCTACGATTATGGAAACTGTAAAGAATCCGAAACGTCAGCAAATAAAATAAAATAAAAATACGCGAGTTAAATCCGTTAATAGTTGTTTTATTCCAAAGAATACCTATTATAATTTCTGACGCTTTCGATGTTTACACATTGAAATGAAACAAATAAAAGGAATTTAACTCTCGTAAGTAGGTATATTAATTTATATGTTGATAGTTTAACTATAGGATGAGCGCTCCTCGGAGCGCTCCCCATTTTGTCCGGTGGAGCAGTAACGGCCCCAGGGCCAAATGACAATGTATAAAATCAGTACCGAAAAAAAATTAATATAGTTTAACTCTAAAACTTTTAGTTGTTTTCTTTCCAATAGAGGGATTATGTTTAGCAGGTAGGTACCTACTTATTATAAATGCGAAAGTCTCTGTCAAATTGTTACATCTCAAGGTTAATTAGCTAAGCCGATTTAGATGAAATTTGCTAAAGAGACATTCGAGTTTCAGGGAAGAAAATCAAATTATCACAAATCTTATCACTAATATCAATCAATTTCGTTTTACTTACATAATCCTACTACTATTATAAAGGCGAAAGTTTGTAAGTATGGATGTATGGATGTATGGATGTTTGTTACTCTTTCACGTAAAAACTACTGAATGAATTTGAATGAAACTTTACCACAATATAGCTTATACACCAGAATAACATATAGGCTATATTTTATAACGATATAGTGTAAAATACTAATCATACGCGAGTTAAATCCGTCAGAAATTATTACATAAGTATATATTTAAAGGTAAAAGGATGACCTGACTCACCTAAGCTACCCAAGTATTATTAGACGAAGTCACAGGAAAAAGCGAAGTGGATAGGCATAAAATGCCACCGTTGTGCAAACATCTTTATAAATCGGCTTTGCGCCATTCACAAATACAATAACATGATAATTACAAAGATTTACTGCCATAAACACGACTAATCCGATTTAGGACTGGATAAGCCTTATAGATCACGATCTATAGATCATAGATCAACGCTAAGTTGAAAGAAATTGTGATAACAATAGATAAGACGATTTAAATCGATATAGATGTTGGATGTTTGTGATCGAGGTGGAATAGTAATCGATAATTGTAGCGAATTATTAAGTATTACATTTATTGGATAAAATATGACGCTCTTAAGTAAAATATTAATAACTAGCTTCTGCCCGCGACTTCGTCCGCGTGGCACTCCTCCTTTTTTGTAGTCGGTTAAAAAGTAGCCTATGTCCTTTCTCAGGCTCCAGACTTTCTTTGTGCCGAATTTCATTTAAATCGGTTCAGTAGTTTTAGCGTGAAAGCGTAACAGACAGACAGACATACAGACAGAGTTACTTTCGCATTTATAATATTAGTAGGGATATATTTGATAATATTAGGAAAGATAATACCTATCTATAGGTAAGTAGGTTATAACGTTATATTAAATTATAATCTCGCTTCTTTCACATAGAGATACTTAGGTAGAAAACTTTGTAAAGTTATTTTCAAGTAACAAGGAAGATATCTATAGGTACATGTAAATACTACTTACATAGGTAGGTACCTACTCAAGTATCTACGTTTATAATTATATTCATTAAAATTCATTTGTATTTACTTACTTGCCCAAAGAATCGTAAAAGCTTATAAGTAGGTACATTCTTACATATATTATGTACTCAGGTACCTACCTAACAAAAAAATAATTGGTAGGTATATTTTTTTCAACAGCGTCGCTGAGGAAACTTCAAAGTGCAACGTATCACAATGGAAATTTACTTTCCATCTTGAAAGTAAGGCTTTTAAAAACTTGACATGGTTACTCGCGATACAATCATACAAAAAGAATTTGAAAATGCAAACAGGAGTGTTTTTGTAGATTACCATCAAACTTATTGCATACACACGTGCGGTTATAAAAAACATGACATCACGAAACGAAGTTTAAATCAATTTGATTCTTATTTGTAACGTTTTAAAGTGCACTTTTGTATGAGTTATGAATTCAAATTCCATAGCCAAAAGTCTACAGACCAAAACAAAAGGTTCGTGTCCATTTAGTCCATGGTTTCGTAAAATATTGCACCCAAGGTCATTAACAGGTAATTTGTAGTAATTTTTTCTTGCCAAAGTGTTTTCTCTACAATTTGCGAGCTATGCTTGAATAAATCGAGTGATTTTTAGATTTATACTGTTCCGGTTATTAGGTGTTTTGTGTGCGTCAAGACAGCGGATACAAGATTTTAACTTTGATGTTTGTTTATGGTAAAAAAATCGTGCGAAAATGTAGAGTTGATAAGGTACAGCATTTTTATATTCATATAGGTACGGGTGATTCCACGGGCGTTTCAACCGCCGTCAGTCCCTTGCCATAAAAAATGAAGAATTAAGCTACAATAAGATTTAAACTCTATTAATTTTGACGACAAGTGCGAGCGCAGTATGTCGTCGCATCAAAACGTAATTCTTGTTGTAGCTCATTTCTTCAATATTCAGGACAACGGACTGACGGCGGTTGAAACGCCCGTGGAATCACCCGTATCTAGTTATATAATAATTACTGATGTTTAGGTACGCGGCTAATCTGTTTCATTGCAATGATAACACATTGCAATGAAACAGATTAGCTATTAAGAAATTAATAAGCGTATTTTTAATTTGATGACATTTACAGTTCCTGACATTAAAGTGATTTTACGTTAAGCAAACTACCTTATTTTGGATATTTTAATTTAAATGTAATTTTCCATGATAAGGTAAGTATTATTACCTAATTATGTCAGTCTACATAACATAATATCGTCAGCAAGTAATAAGATTTAATCATTAAAATATGTTACTAAAAATACTTCTCTCTAAATGAAATAAGCATATGTCAGAATGTAATTTTGCAACATTTTTCTATTTTTTTTTAAATTTACTTGCTGTGCTCGCTACCTTCACGCACACGACTGGATTGGTTTAGTATCGACCAGTTAATGACTGCACTTCACACTGCAATACATGAATATTTTAAGTTAATAATTAGCCATTAACTGCGCTCGGTAATCGAATTATTTTAAAACCACCCGTTATATGCTGAATTAATTTCTTATTTATGATATGTCAGATTTAATGGTTTAAAAGGAATTTTGTCTAGACAGTGCAGCAGTGTCGTCATACCAAAGGAAAGGTGTAAAAAAAAGATAGAAAGAAAATGTACACACACTTAATAGTACATTACGCACCGAGGCCCGTAAAATAAAAAATGTCTCAGATCACATGTAATTGTCGTCCGAGGCGAAGCCGAGGTTAACAAAAATGTGATCTGAGGCTTTTTTATTTTACTGCGCGAGGTCAGTATACTATTTTTCTGTTCAACGAAGCCAGAAAGCGGCAATTTCATTTAGCGCAGCGGCCAGAAAGTTGGCGCTTTCCGCCCGGAGGACAGAAAAGTAAATACAAGCACTATTTTATTACTTCCGCAACGGCTTCACACGGGCGATATAAACCTTCCTCTTGAATCACTCTATCTATTAAAAAAAACCGCAACAAAACCCGTTGCGTAGTTTTAAATATTTAGGCGTACATGGGGATATAGAGACAGAAAAAGCGGCTTTGTTTTATACTACATAGTGATTAACATTCGTGGAAATAAGTAAGATATTATCTTCCCTACTAATATTATAAATGCGTTAGTAACTCTGTCTGTCTGTCTGTCTGTTACGCTTTCACGCTAAAACTACTGGAACGATTTAAATGAAATTTGGAACAAAGAAAGTCTGGGGCCTGAGAAAGGACATAGCCTACTTTTTAACCGACTGCAAAAAAGGAGGAGTTCCACGTGGACGAAGTCGCGGGCGGAAGCTAGTACTCTATAAGTTTTATCATATTAACTTGTTCAAAACCATATTTTCCCTTTTATGAAAGTTATCGATAAAAGTTCGTTTATGTTAACAAGCTTTACTGATCATGCATTTATTTATTGTATTAGTTTTTAATGAAAACAATTGCATTGTTTTCATTTAAAACTTACCTACTATAAAATATATTATACTTACCTACCTATAATGAAATCTCACCTCGCTACGGATGAAGCCAGTGTGACGAGCACGAGAATTTGTGCCTGAACCTTGTATGATATTTTGGTGTATATTTATCTATATTCCTATTCATTGTAGTACAGGTTCCGTGGAGTATTTTTTTTTTTGATTACTATCAAGCTAATTTTCCGTGAGTAGCTTCATTTTGATAAGACGCCCAACAATTTCCTGTGCGAAAATTTTTGATTGTGGTAGCTAACAGAGGTAGCAATAATAAAATATGTCGATTTGATGATTCTTCAATATTTATTACTAACTGAATTGTTTTTATTAAATCTTAAGATAATTATCTAAATTATTTGAAAAAATATTTGTCCTACAAAATCTATGGTTTCATCAAAGAGTCCTCCCTCTTCATTCTTCATATGACCGTTACATTATATAAATATTAACTAAGTAAAAAAAAAAAATCAGCTGGTTAGTAATCATTTTTGGTGATGTCGTTATCAACACATGTTGAAGAGGGAGGACTCTTTGATGAAACCATAGATTTTGTAGGGCAAATATTTTTTCAAATAATTTAGATAATTATCTTAAGATTTAATGAAAAACAATCCAGTTAGTAATTAATATTTGAGAATCATCAAATCCACATATTTTATTATTGCTACCTCTGTTAGCTACCAATATCGAGAATTTTCGCACAGGAAATTGTTTAGCGTCTCATCAAAACGATGCTATTCACGAAGATTCAGCTTGATAGTAATTATTTTTACATCAATGATCTGTACTACTACTTTTAAGCGTAGGAACCGGGATAACATACCACGAAATTTGTAGGACAATATGACCGTTAAATTATATATATATATTAACTAAGTAATAAAAAAAAATCAGCTGGTTAGTAATCATTTTTGGTGATGTCGTTATCAACACATGTTGAAGAGGGAGGACTCTTTGATGAAACCATAGATTTTGTAGGACAAATATTTTTTCAAATAATTTAGATAATTATTTTAAGATTTAATAAAAACAATTCAGTTAGTAATAAATATTGAAGAATCATCAAATCGACATATCGATACCTTTGGGTTCAATTGGCGTAAAAGCCATTTTGGCCAAAATGAGTTATATATACAGTTTTTCTCAGAATTTTGAGCTCTATCTATCTGTATATAAGGATCATCGAAATTCGCAACTTTATGGCTTTTACTACCCAACTTTTTCACACAAAATGTTAACAAAAATTAAAAATGTTGGATGTATCAGACAAGCACTTAAATTTCTTAAATTCGGTCAGCCGTAATTGCTTTTTTAGTTCTTATTAACTACTGTAAAAGCCAGTGCAGCCATTGCTTGGTTTATACATCACAGTATTTGATACCATGTTATTATTGTTACGTCTAGTCGGACGGCGTAAGTTCACTATTAGTCAAGTATATTGACGTATAAACCATAATTTTACCTTAACGACTTTTACGCCAATAAATTTTGAAAAAGTTTAGGTTTCTTACGCTGCCTATCTGATAATTGTGTGGCATTTACGTCCATATCAAGTTTGCCAACAAAAAAATCTTGCATTTACAGCTATATTTTAAAGATTCGTTATAAAAGATGGTGGTTTTTACATGAATATTTTAAACGTAATAGATATGTGTATAAAATTATATGAAACAGAGAACACTGTATTAGCGACTTGAAACAGAATTTAATTTTCTTTTATTATTTTGGAGTCACCCCATTTTATTTATTTTAATTTAGTTTAGACAAAATAGAAACTTCGCCTAATGAGTTAAAAAAGATTCGCACAGTAATGTCGGATTAAATCAAGGAAAAATTATTAAAATACCAATGTTTTTGTTTCTTTTGTTGCATCGATGTTTTGCTGACGATACAAAGATTTCAAAAAAATCAAGTACCTACTGCAAAAGTTGACACAAATAATATAACCGTTTTATCTGATAAAAATCTGCACATACTTACATAAATAAGAACATGACTTGAATAAAAAAAATCTCACTACCTATTGAATCCATATCCACACCTTAGTACCTGATGATATCTGCGTAAGTACTATTAATACTCAGTATCAAATATAAATCAATGCACCGACAAACACACTAACATTCTTTTTCTTAAAAAAAGCTGGTATGAAATAGAAAACGCATTGGAAAAACTATCGAGGACAAATGAATTGGCGACCGATAAAACAGAAATGCGTATAAAAAGATCATGTTTTTGCACACTGCCTATATTTTAAGCGAAATATATCTATATTTTAAAGGTCTCTGGAAAAATGGTACCATTCCAAAATAATATCACAGGGGCTAATTGAAGAAGATGAATACAAAGGTGATTTAAGTAGATAATGTAAGTAAGTAGTAAGTTTTTAAATCACTATTGATTTCATCTTTTCCAGGTAGCCCGTGTTATACATACCCTAGTCATTATAGATTTTTATTTTGTTTGTTTTTATATGTTTTGTTGTCTAATTCAAAGACGAATAACAAATAATTGCATGACAACATTATATAATAATGCAAATTTGTGGTTTGTGATTCATAATATTATTTTTTTGTTTAGACTCTTCTATATTAGACTCTTTTTTATGGAAAAAGATAATATAATGCTGGATAATAATAAATATAACTAAATATTTAATATTTGCTTTACTAAATAAAACAATACATGCTGAAAATTTAACTACTGGACCTTAATACTGATAAAATTTTAGGAAAATAAATTGTGCTAACTTTTCTTTATATTATTTCATTAATTAGAACACAAATATTATGATTTTTAAGGGGATTATTAGATATTATTGGCAAAAATAAAATATTTACATGGTTAATACACCTAGTATTTACAAAGTACTGTGTTTTACGGCAAGAATTACTAACCCACATTTATTAAAATTGATGATACGTCACAGATCCATTCTTAGTTAATGATATTTCATAGACGTAATTACCATATCGAGCAAATATCTTGGGCGTAACTCCAAGCTATTTCCTAAACCGAAGGAGGCTGATTAATATTGACAATTTATTTATCTTCATGCCGAAAATTCAAGCATATTTTGTATATATAACTTTTTTATAGGGTTTATATTTACAATTTTATACGAAAAATAAGATTTCAAAAACAGTTTTTTGGCTCTCCTGAAAAGTGGCAATTTGGCTTTTACGCCAATTGAACCCAAAGGTATCGATATTTTATTATTGCTACCTCTGTTAGCTACCACAATCAAAAATTTTCGCACAGGAAATTGTTGGGCGTCTTATCAAAATGAAGCTACTCACGGAAAATTAGCTTGATAGTAATAAAAAAAAAAATACTCCACGGAACCTGTACTATTATCTAGTACTTGAGGCAAAATCAATAGAGTAAAATCTACAAAGATATTATTATTAAGCTCTATTTTTATCTGATAGAAAACTAGCAAATAGATTATTATTGTACATAACAAATACTTTACAAATCCAATTTGAATCAACCAAATAATTTGTACTAATTCTATAGTACAATTGTTTACTTACGACAAATCAATTCACAATTAGCAGTAACTATTAAAAGTGAAAGGTTTTATTTGTTTGATTGTATCGAATCATGCACCAACACAAATTGGTAAACCCAGTTTGATTTAGAAGTATAATCAAGAAAATATGCTAATATCTTTGTGTAAAAGCACAGAATATAAAATAGGTTGTGAGATAACGACTTTAGAAACGTGGCAATAAAGTGCTAATTAGCTTACACAGTAATAGATCAAACGTTGTACTTACAACCTTCTGATTTTGTAAAGCACTTGATTTAAAAGCGATCCCAATTGGTTTTCAACACCTGGATTGTCTTCAAACCAATTCAATTGACTTCATTTATAATATGATGCAAAAGTTAATAATAAGGCGGAGTTTTAAACAGCTTAACTGTTCACGAACGAAATGCGTAATATTACCAATTGGCATTGCTTTCAAACCAAGGCCAGATTGTGCAATGCAATTGGTTTAAAGGCGCAATTGGTATGCTTCAGGACGCTTTAATGCTTACTGTGTCAGTGGGGTTCGCCTCGTTAGATTTAAAAAAAAGGATAGAATTGGTTTGAAGATAATGCCTGTGATTTGTGGAACATGACAGCTGGACCTCACTCTACACGACGTGAATCTAGCGGATTTTGATTAGTCAAGAAAATTAAAATAAAATTTTGTTTTATCTGTTATTCTAGATATTGAAAGGTTATAGTAGATAGTGTAAAATGATAACAAAAATGATTTCTCTTGATGATTATATTCGTATATTTTACAAATGAGTAAATTATTTTACACAATGGCAAGTTCTTTTCGAGTAAATATTTAGCAATAAAATAGTAGTTTTATACTTAGAATAAATAAGTAATTATAATTAAACAATAGGTACATTTTACAATTCCAACATAAACACAATGTCTAAAATAATTATGATACATCCAAATTACATCGATTCATAATTATAGCACAAATTAAAAATATTGCATTCATAAGAACTTTCTATAATTTATACTTAATTACATAATCTACTAGTAATTAAAATATTTTTTGATATGTAAATCAGGAAATCCAAATCATTCATAAATCTTCTATCGTTCCAGTCCCCTATATAAGTGACATTCTACATTCATTAACGCAAGAGAATAGAAAGAAAATTCTATGAAATCGAAATAAACTCACCTCAAGTCACGTTGGGCACTTCTTTTTTTTGTTTCTACTGACCCTATAAAGTTCCAATCGACAGTGAGAACGATAAAAATGTAAAATTGTACGGAATCGACAAACGCAATAAGGAACTGATCACGTGACTTTTCATCAGCTCACGTCAATTTCATACAATTTTACACTAATTTCCATCATTCGCTTTTATCGATTGACACATATCTAGATAATTATGCCCTTGATTAAAACTAGTTCTTAAAACTCATATCTGCTTCGGTGGGAAGTCAAGTGTGGTATACGCTGGCCTAGTTCTGGGAACAGGGGGCCTCCGCGGCCTGGGGTGGGTCTTCCCCCCCTCCGCAGGCACAGCCGGGCTGGCCTCCCCCTCTTCAGGCAAATATGGCGCCCGTGGGCTCAGCACCAACGCCTTGTACGAGGAGTGCGAGTCCGCTATACTCCTCCCATCTCCTTCGTCTCTTCTCGACATCTCCGAGAACGGCGACACGGATCTCTTCTCGACGCTCGGCGCCGCCATCTGCACCTCCTCCTTCGGTTTCAACTCGTAAGCGTTCTCCTCTTTTCTTTTCGGTTCCACATCCTTTTTGAACTTGGTCTGCCGCTCTATTATTTCAGCCGTCGTCAAATCGGATCCTTGAACGTCGGTCTCTATGGGCAAGGTGGACAACCACGGTCGAGAAGTATTGCCGTTACACCATCTCTCTTCGTTTTCGCTGGAGTCACCCAAAAGACCTAGCTTCTCGAGGTTTTGGAGAAGTAAATTCTCGCTGGAGCTGGCCGTTCTCATCTCCGTTTTGGGGTCCTCGGCTAGGAGCAACTCCGCTAAAGGTGGAGCGAGGCCTAGTCCTATATTCCTTTCGTGGTAGACCTCGGAGATGGTTGGAGTCATCTCCCCGCTCATATGACGGACTTGAGCCATGGAATCTCTGCTGTTCGTGCCCATTTTTGGTCTGGGTACTCTTTTGGAGGTGGATGGTTGGCTGAGTTCTCTTACCTGCTCAGTCTTGTCTTCCTCGGTCCTCCTCGGCTGCGCCGCGGCTAGGTCGTAGAACGCGTCTAGGTATCTCGCGTGGGAGTGGTCCGGTCGTCTACGCAAGACCGTGTCGTGGCCGGAACTCTCCCAGTCGGAGTCGTCGGTGGAGGGAGGCCGTCTGGTGTAAAGAGTTCTGATCTTGGTTTGGTGTGCTAATGCTAAGGAGACGTCTCTTTGGGGCGCGGACGGGGCTTGCTGCGGGGCGGCGGGGGGTGAGGGGGTGAAGGCAGCGTCGCTCTCACCCCTGTACCTCGGTGGTGGGGGCGCGGGAGGAGGGGCGGTTCTTCCATCGGGCTCTCCTCGACCCACGTCTGTTGATGAGGATGTTCCTCGGACGTACATGGTGAAGGCGCCGCCGCAGGATCCGAGCGGCAGTGGAGGCGGTGGGACTGATGAGGCGTTTTCTTCTATACGAACAAAAAGATAACAGTTTTTTATATAAATCTATATAAGGAACATTTTATAATGCCTGAGTCCCAGGTACATAAATTGTGATTAAACGTTTTCTAACCCATTCAAAATGATAAAATGCTAACTTAGTAACAACTAGCAGGTGTGTACATCCTAACTAATATTATAAATGCGAAAGTAACTCTATGTGTCTGTTTGTTACGCTTTTACGCTAAAACTACTGGACCGATTTAAATGAAATTTGGTACAAAGAAAGTCTGGAGCCTGAGAAAGGACATAGGCTACTTTATAACCGACTGAAAAAAAGGAGGAGTTCTACGCGGACGAAGTCGCGGGCCTAAGCTAGTAATGGATATTTTTTTTGGAATTAGTTGAAGGTAGATTTGGAACCCCAGCCTAAGAGCTCGACTCAAGTATATCGACTCACGGCGGTGCTGCCTCGGCGGCGGCTCTCCGTCGGAGTGCGGCTCCAGCTCGCCGTCCTCGATGGAGGCGAGCGACTCCACGCTCGAGCTGGACTCCAGGCTCAAACTCCTCGGCGCCTCTTGGGTATCTGCCGATTAATATTCACTTTCAACTTCTCTATATAACTATCACTACGCACACCTAGATCTAAAGGATAAAATATCCTGAAGATTTGAGTTATGCACACAATCGGATTCCTTATAGCGAAAAACCTACCACTAAAACAGATTTAAGCCAACTTTGCTAACTTTATTATAAAAAGTATAAATCTATACAGAAAACTCATGCGTGCATGACATATGAGTCAGTTTTTCGCCTCTCCTGAAAAAGTAACTTATTTGAGTCCCTTTAAATCTAGGTGTGCGGTTAGATAATTTCTGATGCCTTCGCGGTTATTACACATTGGCATGAAACATGAACAAATTTAAACAAATTTAACTCGCGTATTTTATTTTATTGAACGACGTTTCGGAAACTTTACAGTTCCCATATTTGTAACAAGACCATGTTACTACGGCGAAGGCATTACAAGTCGCTGCTTCTCTGGAATAGCGTCACAACTCGAAATGTGTTACCATTCTGAATTGAAATTTAGATGTGACGGTTCACAGTCTTAAATGGAGTAACAAATTATTTCGAGTTGTGACACTATTCTAGGGAAGCAGCGAAGTGATCAAACGTTTTATAAGTAAGTAAATAAATGCAAATTAGTAATAACACTGGAACAGTGTAGCTTTCCAACTGTGAAAGAATTTTTCAAATCAGTCCTGTCATTTTGGAGCCTATTTCATACAAACAAACAAACAAATCTTTCCTCTTTATTATATTAGAGTAAATTTCAAAGTAATATATAACATACCGAACAGCGCCAGTAGCGCTTGCAGTACGAACTGAATGTGGCGACGGTTGGCAGCCTTGCCCGTGCGCAGCGTCACCTCGTCCTGGCCAACTTCAGACAGGTCGAAGCCGAGTGAAGCTAGCAGCTCGTGGCATCCGTTTACACGCCATAGTCTATATAAAATATCGTTATTAATACGAGTTTTTGATATAAACAAATTTATATTTATTTCATGTAGGTATGTCAGAGAATTGAATATCAAGAATGACACAACGAACTCTTATTGTTTTTGGTTGATTTAATATTCGTGACTAGCTAAACCAGAAAACTTCGAACCGCCATAATCTTTTAAGTATAATTTTTTTCTATACAAACCCAAAATAAATTATTCAATTTGGCGCATTCTATCGAATGTTATGCGCTTACATATATTTTGGTAATTTATT
Source organism: Polylopha cassiicola (assembly GCA_038024825.1). Taxonomy (NCBI): domain Eukaryota; kingdom Metazoa; phylum Arthropoda; class Insecta; order Lepidoptera; family Tortricidae; genus Polylopha; species Polylopha cassiicola. The sequence continues at coordinate 1,822,349 of CP149062.1, forward strand.
TCAAATTAAGTATATAGATAAATAATAGATAATAGGTAGGTACTAATTAATACTAGGCAATCAAATGAAATTTGTAAATGACATTCAAGTGCAATTCAAGATGGCGCCAAGTAGAGAATTGGTTCTACTATTATCGCTTTTGACAGGTACCTGACATTGACAGCTACTTCAATGGTGTCAGTCTCAGAGTTCTTGACCGAGAACTGCGAGATGACGGACCGGATGACTCCGATGATGTCATCGGCCACGTCCCCGTTGGAGATCAGTTTTGACAGCGCCTGCAGTGTCGTTGGAGACAAACCTAGGCAAAAAAGAAAATTATTACAAAATAGGCCATGTGTCATTATCTATAAAAACGGCAAAAAAGTCACTAGGGGCGTGCAGTGCGTATTGTCAGGTAGGCAGTTGAAACATGAAATTATACCTGCATGAAATGTATGCATTTGTTTTTGACTCACCATATGTGATTTTGGGGAAAAGTGTATAAAATAATAAAGGTCTATTCAGCGTTATATTACCAACCTAGTAGAGCTTGAAGGCTGGCAGAGCACTGTGTCAACCTTTCTTCTGGGTCACTTTGCGGGAAAAATACGCTTGATGGTATTCCGTTTGCGGCTGGTTCAAATCTAGAAAACAAGAATTATATGAATATTTACTAAGTAATACAAAATATTATAAACGCGAAAGCTGAAAAAAAATGTATGTATGGATGGGTGTATGTTTGTTTCCCTTTGACGCAAAAACTACTGAATGGATTTTGATGAGTCTTTACCAATTATATGCACCTCACAATAACACATAGGCTATAATTTATGAAGGTATTGTGTACAGTACTAATCATGCGCAGTCGAAGTCGCGGGCAAAAGGTAGTTTAATATAATAATAAGAATCTATAAACGTTACTTTGCCGGGCACAGACCGCTTTAGACGAAATATCCTAATTATTAATATCCTTGGAATATTACACAATTGATCTAGTTTTTTAACTAAGAAGAAAAAAAAAGAGTTTACCGGAAGCCAACGCTCATGAGCAGCTCCCTCCAGCCGGTGGCGGTGCCGGCCTTGTTCTCGATGCTCTTCTGCGTGGTGTACATCGCATTCTTCTGCCCCCGCACTATCCTCTGCAGGCTCTTCTCCACCAAGTGCAGGCACACTCTTAAGGCATCCCTGCAAAGAAGATTAAGTATTAATGATATTTATACTGAGAGAAGAGCTCCCCAGTTTTTTCTACTCTTGTCTTGGTACAAAGATCTTTAAAACTAATGGTATTGAACCATAGATATCGATCGAATTTCAGTTAATACATCGTAGTAAGGAATAAGTATTAGCAAAATGATAACGCATTCTTTATTAGTGCCAATGGGTGATAGAAGGTGCTGACTCTTTCTTTCTATAAAACATACTATCTTACCTGGACCAGGGGTGTTTCACTCCGCCGCCGCGCCATTCCGGCGCCGAGCTAGGAGTCGCCCCAATTCTTGGGGCGAATCGTCAATGGTTGCCGCACAGTGGCCCGTGACGCACGCGCGCGCTTCTTACGCAGCCAGTGTTGCCAATTTAGCGATTATGTCGCTAAAACTGGCGACTTTTGCTTAAGGCTTAGCGACCAAAAAAAAGTTTTGACGACAAAAATAGTTTAGCGACTTATCTGGCGACTTTTGGAGTAAAAATTAAAACAGTTCTAGAGCCAATAATAGATACATTTTTGGTCAAATCGACACAGAATTATTGCCAAGAGATACATAATATATATAATATGGAAAACGACAAACGCGATAGCGCACCAAATTCAAACTTTATTTAATTGAAGTTCCATTTGTATATTATACTCTGACTTTAACTATGTCAAAAAATATTCAAATCAAGACATTAAATTTTCTTTCAAATCTAAGTTTTACATTTACATATTTGTTTAAAAATTCTAGGTTTAATTTAATGATAAACATTTTTGAGTGAATTTGGAAATCTTCTAATTTGAGATTTAGGTAAAAAACCAACATTTTAAAAATAAAATTTGAATGTAAAAATGTTCATGTTGAATTTGAAAAAAAAACCTATATATACGGAAAGCGACTTGTGCGTCAAATTTAAGCAAATAATTTTATTGATAAATAAATAATTTAAATTTTTATTTAATTTCTTTTATTTACTTAATATCGCATATAGCTGAGTTGGCAACACTGAACTCCCCGAACTTTTTATGGTAATGTTTTAGTTTTAGCGACTTTCTGGCGACTTTTGACTTTGAGTCTAGCGACTCGAATTTCTAGGAGTTGGCAACACTGTACGCAGCTACAGTACTGACAACCCTATTCAGAACGTTTGACAAGGTGCGGAATAATGTCGACCTTCGCGCGGCGCCAGAGAGCTCAAAGTCGGCTGCTCGCTTGCGGTCCGTTTGCTAATAATAATTATGTAGGCACATAAAAGGCGGCATTTGTGAACATCAAAGCAGTGAACCTTCTGTACTTGTACTATTACCTATTCTGTGCCTGGACGTTGATGCTATCAAATACACGTCTATATGGTTACATATTATATTGACAAATGCCAAACTACTTGCAGCAGTGTATGACTTAGAGCATATTTATGGAATCGATCCTTTAGTGACGGAAAAGCAAAGCCTATCTCATCAAACGAGGCATATATTGGCGCCCAACTGTGCCTGGATCAGTGTGTCCATAATTTTGAAAATGAACTTTTCTGTCCTCCGGCCGGAAAGAGCCAACTTTCTGGCCGCTGCGCTAAATAAAATTGCCGCTTTCTGGCTTCGTCGAACAGAAAAATAGTATACTGACCTCGGCCAGTAAAATAAAAAAGCCTCAGATCACATTTTTGTCAACCTCGGCTTCGCCTCGGACGACAATTACATGTGATCTGAGACATTTTTTATTTTACTGGCCTCGGTGCGTATGTCTTAGTAATTAAGAACTCACCGGCACTTATCTGGCGAAGCAAGCAGTTCGCATAGAGCCTGCCCCATGAGCGCGACCTTGTTGCTGAGGCGTATGTTGGCGCCCAACAGGGACAGCCCGGACCAGTGCGCTGGATGAGCAAAGAGCTTCGTGTGTCGGACCGTTTGCATCGCGTCTCCTAGCGCTCTGGACAAGATATAACACTATTAGAGGCAGTGTTATTGGTTAATAGCCTATTGCTAACTTTTCTGTCGTTGTAGTAAATAAATGCGAAAGTAACTCTGTCTGTCTGTCTGTCTGTCTGTTACGCATTCATGCTTAAACTACTGGACCGATTTAAATGAAATTTGGTACAAAGATAGTCTGGAGCCTGAGAAAGGACATAGGCTACTTTTTAACCGACTGCAAAAAAAGAGGAGTTCCAGGACTATAAAATGTCATGTTTAGTCGTGTATAATATGTACAATAATATATAGCATTTTATACTGGTTTTAAGAGCATGTGTTACTTTTTAAAAACCACTTCTTAAAATTTTTTAAGCTATTTTTAAGGAAACGCAAGTGGAAATAATCTATAAAGTAGTATAAAGGTTGAAATTTATACGACCATCCAAATTTTATTGTAAAAAAAACCAACAGGCGCGTGCAACGGCACGTTAGGCAGTCCAAACATTTATTGCATTCCTATATACAATGCACGCCCATGTTAATTTTTATTTTGATATTTTGACAATCTCACTATGAGTGTATGATTAACGTGATATAAAACGTAATTATAATGTACTAACGGTCCCGGCAGACGTCATCCTGCCCGTTCGAAATTCAAAATAGGTAACTTTAGTTAGACAACGTTTGTATGGGAAAAGAAAAGGGCTGGTTTTAGGGTTTTCCCGGCAATTATTCGATTTTTTCTCGCCGTAAGAACCATCCTTGGACTTCAACGAAGATTTTAAAAAAAATTTGGCTAAATTGGTCCAGGCGTTGTCGAGTTATGCGCTTACCAACACATTTTGCGATTCATTTTTATATATAAGAAGAAGAAGATGAAATAAATAAATCTGATCGAATCTAATCATCGACTTACTTGGCAACCCTGCTGCCCTGCAGCAGAGCAGAGTACAGCGCTCTATACAGTATCTTAGTCGCGGTGTCTTGCGGCGCCGGCCATATTGTCAGTAAGATGGCCTGAGCGCCGGCCGCGAGCAGCGCGCGGCAAAGGCGCGACACGCCCTCGCCGGCTAACGACACGTCGTCGGTGTCGCCTTGTAACGCCGCCGTCGATGGCGGACATGATATTACCACCTAGAGGGGGAGTATAATGAGTTGACGGTCTTGTGGTTTTGATTATGTAGTTATAGGTTGTGGGTTTTATTCGTGTTAGGGGTGCTAGGGCAGAGTATTAACATTTGTGGTTATCTTGGAAGTTTATTTTATATATATTGTTTACATATCGCACACCTAGATCTAAAGGGAGCTAACTCAAAAATCTGAAGATTAAAAATTAAACACACGCTAAAAAAGGATCCGATTCCTTACAACAATTTCGCCTCTCCCGAAAAAGTTACTTTTTTTGAGTTAGCTCCCTTTAGATCTAGGGGTGCGATATGTAATTATCTACAGTTTAGTACTTAGGTACCCATAAGTTCTAAGTCGTGTATTCGTCTATCGTATCATCTAATAATCCTTACTAATATTATAAATGCGAAAGTAACTCTGCTGTCTGTCTGTCTGTTACGCTTTCACGCTAAAACTACTGGACCGATTTAAATGAAATTTGGTACAAAGAAAGTCTGGAGCCTGAGAAAGGACATAGGCTACTTTTTAACCGACTGCAAAAAAGGAGGAGTTCCACGCGGACGAAGTCGCGGGCAGAAGCTAGTAAGTTCATATATCTAATCGCACATTTATGTCATTTTCTTTCTTGGCTTTCTTTTCTATCTTTCTTTAAATGTACAAATTAAGAGATTTTTAGAAAGTGTAATTGAGAATAAACTATAAAGTGTGAAATGTGAATTGTTAGGTTCCTTAGCGAAAACTATTGTAAGAAAACTATTTTTTAATTAGGTCTCATGAAAACTTAATCTATTATTTCAAGTATAATTCTTACCAGTCTAGCGGTGATCTTCATGTTCATGATCTCAGCTGCAGTCAGCATGAACTCGGAGGCTGGAGGCAACTCCTCGTTGCCCGCCGGCAGCTCAGTACCTAACAACAATCATTGAAAAATCAACCTAATCACCAAGCAGTAAGAATCACTTCGAAACCTTTAGATATCGTGAACATAGTCATTAATGGAATAACAACCTTATCACCAAGCAATAATAAACACTTTGATAACCCAGCATTTGGATATTTGGACATAGTCACATTAATAGAATAACAACCTAATCACTTAGCGATAGGAATTACTTTCATTTGCAAGTTCTTACCTTCTTCTTCATTTTCGGTTGAGGCGTCAGCAGCGCCGCTTCCAACACTAGTGTTGAGAAGGCGTTTCGCTTGAGAATCGACCTAGAAAAAAATAAAACAAGCTCAATCGCTATCTATAACTACAGACCTACTTTTATTTGTAATAATGTAATAAAGGTACCTAAAGCGCGTGCGTGCAGTGTACCGCGTCAGGGTAGGCACTCAATACACATCACCTTGTGCCAATGCGGAATGCACGCCTTTGTTGAAGTATAAAAGCATTAAAATATAAGGTTTATAACGTTAATTACCACTTCACCAGGACTGAGTACAATGGCAGGTGTTTTCCAGCAGACGTGTGTCGCGAAGTGCACGCACTCCGCTTGCGGCAGCTGACCCAATACAGCCTCTTTAGACGCCTGCGAATTATAATACGGCGGAAATTATAGTACAAAAATTAATCCTTACTAATATTATAAATGCGAAAGTAACTCTGTCTGTCTGTCTGTTACGCTTTCACGCTAAAACTACTGGACCGATTTTAATGAAATTTGGTACAAAGAAAGTCTGGAGCCTGAGAAAGGACATAGGCTACTTTTTAACCGACTGCAAAAAAGGAGGAGTTCCACGCGGACGAAGTCGCGGGCGGGCCGCTAGTTACAGATAAATAGAATGGATTAAGCTGACGATAGTTAGACTATCGTGAGTTTGGTCGTGCTACGAATATGGTAACTGTAAAGTTTTCTAAACGTCAGCAAATAAAATAATATACGCGAGTTAAATCCGTTATACATAGTCATTTAATTCTGACGTTCAATAATCGCGAAGCCATCTGAAATTATTATATTCACAACTTTTTATTTGATTTAAGAAAGATAAAATACACGTCCATTTTTGAATAGAGTTTAAAAAAAAACAGTTTACCTGATAGTCAGTGAGCGCGGTGACCCGCAGCATGTCTGCGACGAGCTCGGCCTCCTTGAGCTGCGCGGGCGCCGCCGCCCAGCGCCCGCCGCCGCCGCCCACGCGCGCGCCGCCCGCCACCAGGCAGCGCATGCCGCCCTCCGCCGGGACCGCTGGGACCGCACCTGATAGGTCAGGTCACATGGATACGATTAGTATTGTTGATACCTAGTCTATCAACAATACATAGGTACTATCTTAACATTAACATCAACAATATCATTGCCCGGCAAGAATTCCTTGAAGCGTTTATATACATATTACGTTAGACTATTGTCAGCTCAGTCATGCTACGATTATGGAAACTGTAAAGAATCCGAAACGTCAGCTAATAAAATAAAATAAAAATACGCGAGTTAAATACCTACGTTATAATTGTTTTATTCTAATGTGTACTTATCTAATAACTGCGAAAGCATCATTATTATTGTTATAGGCTGTATTTATGTGTACCTACATAATGATATAATAATAATAATATAATTAAGTATGTATCCATATTGTGCGTCAAGAACCATATAAATTGCATCTATTTTAACAAAAAACATGTTCTCCTAGAAGTGATGAACTTTGATTGTAATAACTGTTTAATTCACAGTTCAATAGTAAAATAAAAAATGTCTCAGATCACATGTAATTGTCGTCCGAGGCGAAGCCGAGGTTGACAAAAATGTGATCTGAGGCTTTTTTATTTTACTGGCCGAGGTCAGTATACTATTTTTCTGTTCGACGAAGCCAGAAAGCGGCAATTTCATTGAGCGCAGCGGCCACAAAGTTGGCGCTTTCCGACCGGAGGACTGAAAAAATAAATGAGTACTGACCTGTATCGTGCAGCGGGCGTTGGAGCGGATGCGCGTGGGGCTGGTTGTGGGGCTGCGCGTGGGGCTGGTTGTGGGGCTGCGCGTGGGGCTGGTTGTGGGGCTGCGCGTGGGGCTGGTTGTGGGGCTGCGTGCGCGCGCGCGCGCGGTGGTGTCGCAGCGGGCGCAGCGCGGGCGCGGCGAGCAGCGCGTACCGCTCGCACAGCGGCTCGGCGTCCGGCGCGCCGCGCAGCGCCGCCCACGGGCACGCGAACAGCGCGCCGCTCACCACCACCGCCAGCTCGCGACGACCGCCGCACCCGCGCCGACCGTGGGACGCTGACGATGTATATGTTTATTATAACACTAGCTGTGCCCGCGACTTCGTCCGCGTGGAATAGTAATTCTTCATATAGGCTTTATATTTTCCCCGTTTTTTACACACTTTCACTGTTTCTTCGCTCCTATTGGTCGCAGCATGATGTTATATGGCCCATAGCCTTCCTCAATAAATAGTCTATCTAACAAAAAAAATTTTTTTCAATTCACACCAGTAGTTCCTGAGATTAGCGCGTTAAAACAAACAAACAAACTTTTTAGCTTTATAATATTAGTATAGATGTAGGTAAAACAATATATTTGTACTAAGGCACGACAGTAAATCGAGACACAGTGGGAACTAAAGCGACATTTCGCTTGTGAAAAAATACAAGTACTTGAAGATTTAGATTTAGACCATATTGTAATGTATTGTTGTATGTATTGGAAAAATACTAGACCTCCTTAAGATAAAGATGTGTATTCAATTTTATCTACTCTAGCCAAGGCAAGATTGATATATTCAATCAAGATTGAACTTGCCTTAGCAATATAATTATCATTTAAATTAATAGTATTAAAACATAGATATCCATCAAATTTCGATTCAATTTCAATACATCGTAGTAAATTAATAAAAGGAAAACCCAAAACGCAATGAATGGACGAAGTTTGTTAAATAGTATGAAAAGTCGGATGCAAATGAAAAAGGCAAAATATTGGAGATAATTGTCCTTCAGTTGTTGAATGGTTCCTAATTTTGACTAAAACCCATTTAAAGCGTTTGTTTATATAATTCATGAATGACACAAAAATAAATAACAGTTGCATTTTATAGAAAATTCAGAGATTTTGTACACATTTCTATCAATTATATATGTATATATAAATATATTTTTAAAAATGAATTACCGTGGTTATTATTGCACGAGGCGGGCAGCAGGTCCTCGAAGGGCGCCAGCAGCATCTGGTACAGCGCGCTGATGCAGGCGGGGCCCTGCCACGGAGACTGCTTCTTACGAGACCCGTGCACCGAGGACCTTCGTCATAGATAACCATTTTAGAAATAAATTGAGGTAGCAAAGCCTAGTTTGAATCTTCAGGCATAGGTACATTCACGGGTGTAGCAAGGTACGGGCGGTGCAGAAAGCGTAAGTATGGCGCCAGGGTAGACACTAAGTACATACATAGTGGCATTGTGCCTGTATGAAGTGCCTAGAAGTTCCCTGTAGGTTTTTGATACACTTGCGAGTGTCGAAAATTATCTTAGATATATTCTTTAGATGTACGTTAAAAACAATAAATAGAACAAACATAAAATTAATGAACCTTATATACTTTCTAATTAAAGCAGACAGTATTATTAATATATATTCTAACATAATCTACCCTATAGTTCAGCTAAGATCTTGTTGGGGGGAGGGGAACAAGCGTAGACAAATCAAGAATATATCCAAAGTAATTATGGACACTTGCAAGGGAATCAAAACTTACAGGTCACTTCTAGGGGGAGACAGCAGCTCGTACCTCGCTACGCCCTTGTCTATCTATTGTCTATGTCTCACCTTGTAGATCCCTGCAGGCTGGCCACGGACCCCGCTACAGACCCGCCGACAGAACCCACACTGAACAGCGAGCTTAGAGAATAGTTTGATGAATTCAATAGATGATTGCGTGCGACCTGTAAAGAAAAGCAACAAAAAATTAACAGCTTTCAACAGCTAGGTTACCAATCAAAAATATTGAGCGATGAAGATATTAACTCGTTAAAGTGTCTTCGTGCCATATTTCATGTAACTATGTGACGTCACAAGCCCCCACTCCCAAATTTTCTTTATCTTTATCATTTTTTATTTCACTGACAAGAAAATGTTCAATATTTTTATATCATTAATCGAGACCCCCAGTGGGATTAAAATTTTTCTACTCTTGTCTATGTACAACATATTATTATAATTAAAAAACTAATGGTATTGAAGCAAAAATATCGATCGAATGTTAGATAGATAGATCTTAGTTAACATTAGAAAGTATTGATCGAAAAGTCTCACCATCCTCGCGAGCCCCGTGGCCGGCAGCTCCTCAGGTTCCCACTGCTCGTCGTCGGTTCGTCTCTCGGCCGTGCTCTTCAGCCAACTGGTCCATTCGTTGATACATCTCTCTAGTTTACCGGCACCACCTAAAATGAGGGAATAAGTAAAATAGATGTATAAAAGGAGAAGCTGACTAATGACAGATATTTATTATCATCGCAGGGCCATAACAATAAGGGATAGGAACTTGAAATTTTGCCCAAGGATTTTTTTTATAACGCAAGGGAGGTACTAAGAAAGTATTTTCACAAATTCACCCTAAGATGTAAATCAGGCGCGTGCTGTGGGGTGTGCAAAAGTATGGTGCCAGGGTAGGCACTCCATACATTTATAACATTGTGCCTATATGGAATGAACACCCTTGACGGGGGTGCTTATCCTGTACGCAGACAAAGTCGCGGGGAGCTGGTATAATATTTTTGATAATTTAATGGTGATTTTACTTAAAAAATATAGTTATTAATTTTTTTGTCATTTATTATCTTGACCTTTTTTTTGTCTGCCAAGCAATTTATAAAAAAAAACAAGATATACCCTGAGGGTAGACCACTTAAAAGGGCTTCTCAGGGTAAAGTATCTCGGTCAAAACTCTCCGCCCTCGGGGTAAATTAAAGAGTATCATCAAAGTGTACTTAAACAATGGTGCCTATTTAAATTAATGAATATGAAATTTAATTTATTTTTATGCTTACCAGTATTAGTTTGAAGGTCATCCGGACTAATGTCCGGTAAGCTGTTGTCGCTGTCTTCATTCTCTTCGGCGAGGGACACTTGGTGGAACCTTAAAATACCTGAAACAAGTTTAAAATATAATTTTAGTTATTTGATGCTTTCGCGGTTATTACACATTGGAATAAACAATTAGAATAGATTTAACTCTGCAAATATTATAAGCACCAAGTACACCAAGGCCAGTAAAATAAAAAATGTCTCAGATCACATGTAATTGTCGTCCGAGGCGAAGCCGAGGTTGACAAAAATGTGATCTGAGGCTTTTTTATTTACTGGCCGAGGTCAGTATACTATTTTTCTGTTCGACGAAGCCAGAAAGCGGTAATTCCATTTAGCGCAGCGGCCAGAAAGTTGGCGCTTTTTGGCCGGAGGACAGAAAAATTGTTTTATTCCTTTATCAGCAACAGTATCCATTGTTTTGTAACAATGCAATACAGTAATATTATCTGATACTATCTGCAGCATTGAATGAAATATTAATGCGCTGTAATTTATTTAATTAATTTTCTTAAACGCACATTGCTTTGCTAATTCATTGACTTTGCGTGCCATTTAGGTTAAACTTACATATTATTATTATAATTTATGATCATCTAATAGGTAGGTAAATAAAATTTAAATATAATTGCACATTCGGAGGCTATGTGTGTGATCCTTGAGAACCGTCCGTTTTTTTTGTCGATTGAAAATATCATAGAATTAATATTCTTAAAAATTTTATCTAGGTACCTATGATGAATTGTTGAGATGACATTGATCTGTCATATGTCGGTTACGTTGTCGAATTCTCTCATTTTTTCTATTATTTGTTACCTTTATGAGGCTGCAGTAGCCAAGCATAGAGCCTTCCGGCTGCGAGGCTGTAGTACAGAACTGGTGCTTTCTGTTTGTTCACCACTTCGAGGACTTGCTCCACGTTGGACGGGTACCACGGCTCCGGCCGGTCTTTTGTTTCTTCTGACAAGTTCCTGGAGGATAAATGATTTTGGACTTTAGTGTATTGGTTTAAAGTTGAAAATTCAATATCGGTGTGTTAAGAAGTGTTTGATTCTATGCAATGAGAAAGTAAATGGGCAAGTTGTTTTTAGAAACTATGAAAAAAATATTAAAGAAGTAAAAGAAAGGACAATTCTGAAAGACAGGATATAAAGGAAATAAATAGGTTTCCTAATTGTAACCTAAAGGAAGTACAACGGGGCTTTTAAACCTGTATTCATTTAGTTTTATGCATAATTGCAAGGTAGGTATAGTCAGCGCCATATATTTAAATAAATAAAATATCAATAGAATTGAATACTATTGGTTTTAATAAAGAACCAAGACTAGAGTAGAAATATCATTTATTTATTTAATTATACTTTATTGCACAAAAATAAACAGAAGTAAGTGTACAAAGGGCGGACTTTTTTTTTTCATTTAAATTGCTATATACTTACTTGCTATATCTATTTGACGCTGAATCTATACTATCTATACTAATAATATAAAGCTGAAGAGTTTGTTTGTTTGTTTGAACGCGCTAATCTTGGGAACTACTGGTTCGAATTCAAAAATTCTTTTTTTGTTGGATAGACCATTTATCGAGGAAGGCTTTAGGCTATATAACATCACGCTGCGACCAATAGGAGCGAAGAAACAGTGGAAAATGTGTAAAAAACGGGGAAAATATGAAGCCTTATGAAGAATTACTACTCCACGGGGACGAAGTCGCGGGCACAGCTAGTGTATAATAATATGTAGTAGTTATTTGACTTACCTCTGAGCAGTATGTAGTTCAACATTGTTGTGATTTAATGTAGTTAGTTTATCAGATACATTGTCGAGCGCCCGACACCGCCCTCTTTCAGCGACCACCAACGCATCCGCGTGACGTCCTAGTTCTGAAAGATAATGTTTTTTTTTTAGAATGTTTTATGCCTTCGCGGTTATTACACATTGGAATGAAACAATTGTAACGGATTTACTTCGCGTATTTTATTTATTTTACATTCGCAAATTCGTAGCCGACTGAGCAGACGATCTTTAGCGCCAGACTATCTTACTGTAGGTACTAAGTATTTTTTTTTTATATGCTTCAACTAAAAATGTATGGTTTTCGCAATGTTTCCTTTATCTATGTTATAGACCTATCTTTTCAAGATTTCAAATTCACGGGAAGTTCATAGAAATTTTGGACACTCGCACGGCAAGGGAATCAAAACTTACAGAAGGTTTTGATTTTGACTGTCGAAAATTTGCGCAATAAACGTATTCCTGTATTTCTTGATTGCGTTGGCTTAGAAGTTTGATATTTACACAGTTTAAAAGGAAAGCAGACCTGAGTATTTGATATGAATTTCAGCTTAATGCATTCACGTGAATATGAGAAAAAGGGTCTTGATAGACAGACAAAATGAGCCTATATTCCGTTTTTTCCTTATAATCTTATTTCAATCAATAACCTAACCTAACTACTGGGCTACAATAAAATACTTACCAACGAGAACCCTTTGCAAAGCATGTTGCGTGGATGTGTAGAGTGCCGTAATTTTCCTATTTCTATGTTTTTCGCTCCCAGACTCCAGCACTCTGAGGGCGGATTGCAGTTGTTCCTTCGCCTCTTCCAACTCGCCTGAAGCCCACAGAGCGAAGCCGAGACGGTGTCGAACTCTCGCCTGAACAAAATATTAAATTTTACACCTTTTCACGGCCCACATCCATACTAATATAATAAAGAGGAAAGGTTTTTTTTTGTTTGTATTGAATAGACTCCAAAACGGCTGGACCGATTTGAAAAATTCTTTCACTATTGGGAAGCTACACTATTCCACAGTGACATAGTCTATAAAAAAGGGATCCGTGAGAAGTCGGGGCGGACAGCTAGTAATATATAAAGCACCTTTACATCTCGAATTTTGTTACTCCATTTAAGACTCTATGTCTGCACATTTAAATTTAAATTCATGTGTCACATGTGTCACACATTTCGAGTTGTCACTATTTTCTTGTAAAGGAGCGGTATGATAGATAAATGATAATGGATCGTATAGTCCGCCGTATTACAAAACAGGGCAGTTTTATAATAAGGCGGTTCAACGATTAGCCTACTTTTTCTGGTAGAAATTTGAATTTCGCGAGGGTCGCAGTCTTATCATAACCTGACCTTATTTGTTTTTGTTTTCTCATTAATTACATATTGAAAAATGACAATCCGGCTAATTGGTAGCGGATTTTACTATCCAGCAAGATATATAGTTAACTAGCTTCTACCCGCGACTTCGTCTTCGACGAGTAATTTACACAATATCATTATAAGATAAAACCTATAGATGCGTTATTTTGATGTATAAGCTATATTATTGTTAAATTTTTTACGTGAAACAAACATCCGTCCATCTATCACCCATAAACTCTTAAAAGCTGTAAAAGTAGCAAAGTATTATACATGTAAATGCATGTTAACAAAAATATAACCTCTTTTCAGAGCAACACTGCTGACTTTTATTTCAACGTAATATAGATACATATTATATACATAAAAAACCTTATGTTTAATCCTGTCTGTGTGTACATACCTCTTCGTCGGCGTCGGCCAGTCCTTCAGTGGCAGCCAGGGCTTGTCTCAGGTAGGACACGGCGCTGCCGCACGCGCTCATGGCCAGGTGGGCCCGCCCTAGATCAGCTAGGGCTTGGGCGCGCCCTCGGGTGTCACCTGAAAAAAAAAAGAGTAAATAAAGAAAGAAAGAAAGAAAGAAAATAAATTTATTCTGCAAATTTTCACATGCTTAATTAAAATAACATTAAAGGCACTTAAAACTATGTAGCTTATAACTAGTGAATTGTTGCAAAAAAAGACTCCACTCAGCAAATGTCGAGTCACCGTGAGTGACACGACGCTGATTTTCAGTGGAACCTATACGTTATGAGCTGCGAGAGGCAACATATTAATTTAAATAGAACACAAGGGATACTTTTACATGTTAGTGTTAGCGCTTCTAAAAATGTATGGAACTGCGAGAAGATAGAAGCAAGAAACTCGTTCAGTTTAGTTTAAAAATATGAATTTTTCTAAAGGTATAATAACGAAGATTTAGGTAGCTTTTTTATGTGCTAGGAGGAAGTTAAGCGTAATGAAAGGTCAGGCAATTCAAAACATAAATGTATTATTATTAAATTTGCATAAATTATTGGTAATATTATATTTCATGATCAAATAACTATAAAGAAGATAACGTCTACGACTGTCTTAAAACTAAACCATAAATTGGCAAAATAAGAAACACTATTTGAATTCGTTATATGGTCGTAACTGACCGTAATTGCCAATAAATATTAGACTCTATACTATAGCAATAGGGTTGAAACTTACCTGAAGCAGTGGCGTGTCTTAGCCTGGACTCGTGCCAGCGCGCCGCCTCGGCCTGCGCGCCCATCGACGCATGCGCCGCTCCCAGTCCGCCGCACGCGCGAGCCTGCCAACCAACAGATTTGTAGGGAGTGTTTGTATTTCCTACTTCAAAAAGGACAGTGTTTGATTCTTTGGCTTCAAAATAAAACCAATTAGATACACTGGAGTCATAGAATCATCATTACATAGTATAAAACAAAGTCGCTTTCGATGTCTGTTCGTCCCTATGTATGCTTAAATCTTTAAAACTACGCATCGGATTTTGAAGCGGTTTGTTTAAATAGATGAAGTGATTCAAGAGAAAGGTTTTTAGCACCCATGCGAAGCCAAAGTCTATGTAGCAATCAAAGGAACGCATCATTAGCGCGATTGCCGGTACAGCGCCATTTATAATATCTGTAACCTTTGATACTAGAACCCCAAACAGGGCGGATCTTCAAGCGTTTGAGACGCCAACATTGTTGCTGCCGTTTTACAGGTAGCAGTATGAAATCTACGTCATCATGAGTTAGGTACCTGCAGGTACCTGAAGCCAAAAATCAGAAACTATACACTGCAAAAGTAACTAAAAACTATATGTGAGGCCGCAAGCCGAGTGAAATGCACGTCATCATTACCTGCAGGTGCATGAGGTCAAAAATCAGGAACTATAATAATGTACTGCAAAAGTAACTTAAACTAAGTGCGAGGTCGCAGGTCGAGTGTAGTCTACGTCGTCATTACCTGCAGGTGCGTGAGGCCGAAAATCAGGAACTAAAAGTAACTAGAAACTAAGTGCGAGGTCGCAGACCTAGTGAAATGCACGTCATCATTACCTGTAGGTGCATGAGGCTAAAAATCAGGAACTATAAATTAAACTATCCTCTGCGAAAAGTAGGTAACTAAAAACTAAGTGCGAAGTCATTCCCTGCGGGTCAGTGAGGGCCAAAATAAGTATAAGTACAGTGCAAAAGCGTCGTTACCTGCAGGTGCGTGAGGCCGAGCCGGTGCGCCAGCTCGAGCTCGGCGCGGTGCTGGCGCGCGGCGGCCGCGTGGTCGCCCAGCGCCTGCCACGCCGCGCCCAGCGCGTGACAAGCCTCCGCCTCCATTATTTGGTTGTTTAGCTCCCTGCAATACAGTAAGATAACTCAACGGTCTCTATGTACAATCCCGTAGGTCCTAGGTTCTTAACTTGGGGGGTAACTACTCCAAGAGAGAAAAGAGAGAAGAACTTGTATTTCGCGATGTTAACAATTTACAAAGCTGGTATTTTTTCGAATTTAAAGTGACAAGTTTAAACACAGCGCCATCTAGCGCGCAAGTTCGTCGTTGGGAGGAGGGAATTGTGGTAATGAGGGCCACCGCGTGTCAGAAATCCGCTAGATGCGCTAGTAGAATGAGGTCCAGCTGTCATGTACCACCAATCACAGGCCAGTAGCTTGCCTCTCATTGGTGGAACATGATAGCTAGACCTCATTCTACACTAGCGCATCTAGCGGATTTCAGACACGCGATGGCCTTCATTAAATAAGTAACTTACTTGGCAATATTTTTCTGGTGTTCTAGGCAGGACACCGCCTGCTCCAAGTTGTTCAGCGCTATATGCAACGCGCCGAGCTCCCCGTAGGCCTGCGCCTTGGCCTCCGGGATGCCCAGCTCGTGGGACACCACCAGGCGCTTCTCCAGACACACTAGGGCCTGTTGCAGGTTACCTACGGACCTAAGAACAGATCAAGAATTAAAAATAAACAGCCAACGAAGAACCGAACATTATGATTTATGATCACTATACATTCTAGTAGGTACTAAATAATCCCTACTCCCTACTAATATAATAAATGCGAAAGTAACTCTGTCTGTCTGTCTGTCTGTTACGCTTTCACGCTTAAACTACAGGACCGATTTAAATGAAATTTGGTACAAAGAAAGTCTGGAGCCCGAGAAAGGACATAGGCTACTTTTTAACCGACTACAAAAAGAAGGAGTTCCACGCGAACGCAGTCGCGGGCAGAAGCTAGTTATCCATAATTTAAGACTTAGGTATGATGACGGAATAATTTTACACTATGGCTTGTTGCAGGTTGCCTACGGATCTGCTACATTCGTCGGAAATTGTAATGAGAAACAAGCTACTATTGGTGACATAACAGCTGGACCTCATTCTATACGACGCGCACCTAGCAACTTTTAAATTACTATATGTAGTCTTCTTTTCAAGGAATGACAGGGATGAAATATCGAGATCCTATAGTTTTCTTTATGCGGTTATTTATTTTAAAATACGTTTTAATAAGTTTTTTGTACAAGAAAAATTAAACTCACTTGTGACTCAGTCCCAAGCCGCGATACGCTCTTTCCTGCTCTCTAGCGTTGTCCAGTTTCAGCGCAGCGGTGAGGTGCTGTTCGTGGTACTTGGCGGCTTCATCGGGGTCCCCCAGGGCGTCGTAGCAGTCTCCCAGGGAACCCAGGGCGCGGGCCTTGTCCAAATGACAGGTCGGTGTGTTCACTCGTTCTAGAATAGCTAATTGCTGAAACAAAATTTTACAATGAATGGCTATTAAGCTGTATAAAAAAAATACTAAATATCAAACAACCCGTTTACATTCCAAGTGGCGTCACATATCACACCACGTCAGGACCTTCAATACTTAGACTTATAGAATTTTGTAGCTTTTTTCACTAAAGAAAAAATACGCGATTTGATATTGTAATTAACGGATTAATTTTACTTCAAAAAAAATGTTTTATCTTAGCTCAAAAATCCGCTATATGCGCGTCGTATAGAATGAGAACTAGCTGTTATGTTCCACCAATGAGAGACAAGCTATTGGCTAGTGATTGGTAGAACATGTCAGCTGGACCTCATTCTACACGACGCACATCTAGCAGATTAAAGGCACATTGCTTTAATAGATAAAAAAAAATCGACGATATTCAATTATTTTCCACTTACTTGCTCCAAATATCCAATGGCATCTTCGTAATGCCCCATATTGAGTTTGGCAATACCCAAGTTACCATAAGCCTGTGCTTCCAAAGCGCAGTCTTGCAGTTCCTGAGCTCTCTCCAGCTGTTCTCTGTAGCATCTTGCAGCATGAGAGTAGTGTCCAAGCGCCATGTGAACTGCTCCTATGTGAGAATGGGCCCTGGCCTCACCGGCTGAATCACCGGCCTCTTGACGAAGTGTTAGCTCCTAGATACAAAACATTTGATAAATTAAGTAAAGAAGTAATGAGAGAGAAGTTGAGATCTGGTGTTGGAAAAATTAAGGGTGAGGAAAATATTTTTCAATCATAGAAAAGAAAACCTAATTAGGACTTTGCTGAAGTGGTCAATTACCTGAGTATGATGCCCCAATGCCGCATCAAGTCTTCTTTGAAGTCTTCTGGCTAATCCTAATGCACCACAAGCTGCTGCTTCTAATGACCGATCGCGAGCCTAAAATAAAATAAATAAAATGAGGTAAATCGGTTAGAATACATTAAAAGTCAATGTCTCGATTGTAATGAGAATTAGAGATGAATGGTTCTTTGAAACTTTCTCAAATTTTATATAAAATATATACCAAAAATAATCGGGAATGTTTCTGGAAATAACCCTTCTCTAAAAAGGATATGCATGGTTTCACTCACATGGAAACTGAATTTCATTAAAAAAAAATTGTGAACCTTGGAAAAAATACACCAGTACCCAAACTCACTAAAATGAGTTGTGATGTTCATATCATCAGTATCAGACACAATTTTTTATCTCAACATTTATAATCTTTATAACATAATAGTGTGACTTAAATAACCAGATAATTCTAGTGCATAAAAATCCGAGCAGTTTTTTTTTATTTAGGACAGATCTTATTGGCACATACCTGTCTGGCAAACCCAAGTTGTCTCTGATACATCTTCACAGCTTCTTCAACGTCTCCCATTTTGATGAGCACGTCGCCGATATTTCCGAGTGCTCTAAACTTTCCCTGCAGATGCTGGGTCATATGGGCTATGGCCAGGAAATATTTCTGACATTCCAGGGCAGTCTCTAAATTGCCTAGAGCAAGGTGAGCTAAGCCTAGATTGCAGTACGCTCTGCCCATATTCATTTTGTCTTGTAGATCTTTGGCTAGTGACAGATCTTGGTCATAATACCTAGAAAATAACAGTTTCTTAATAAATGGGAGCAATTTCTATCAGTTTATGTAGACCTAAACTAAACAAAGCTGGTCTTTGGGACAACGGATTAACATACATATGTTTATTTATGTTTGCTGTAATTAGGTATATTGTGACAGCGACCACATGGCGTTTGATGTTCAAGGTAATATATCATAGTTCGTATACAATTTATTAAGTTTAGCTCAGATTGTAAGTGATACTGCTTTAAATAGTACAGTGAATACATATTATGTGTAACATTCAAGATACAGGTAGAAAAAAATAAGTATGTCCAAAATATAAACATCAGCATGTAAAATTTTCACTGATAGTTATCATATTCATGGACTCGTGGTAGGCAACACCTGATGAACAGGTTGTTTCTGTGATGTACCTACTGTTTCATTTTACTTCTTTTTGTTTCTGAGACACAATAACAAGAGAAATAATGGATTTTGAGGTTTTACCGATTTCATAATACGTACCTAACAGCTTCTCTATAGTTGCCCAAGCAATAATGCGCGTAGCCCAGGAAGTGACAGGCCTTGGCTTCAGCAGTCACGTCGCCAAGTTCCTGCGAAAGCATCAGGTGCTGTTCGTAGTACGGAACAGCTTGTGCGAATTCACCACGTGATGATAAACAGTTCCCAAGGTTCAGGAGAGCACAGGCCTCTCCTGCTGCGTCTTTAAGTTCACGAGCGATACCTGAGATAAGGGGAAATTTGTCATTATGATCTTATTCACCACCATCATCATCTTTATCGTCATCGCAGTAATCATTATCATCATCATCATTACCGTCATCGTCACCTAAAAAATGGGCGACTCGATTTGCAATGCTCATGGTACAATGGGAGTCGCCGTGAGTCAAAAGTTCCGCTAAATGAGTGTCGTGTAGAATGAGGTCTACCTGCTACAGCCACAGTCCAGTAGCTTGTCCCTCGTTGGTGGAACATGACGGCTGGACCTCATTCTACATGGCGAGCATCGAGCGGATTTAAAACATGCTGTGGTCCTCATTGACAGAACCCTTGATAGGATATAACATGTACCTAGAGAATATTTAAAAAAAAATGCTAATCTTTGTAAAAGAGGCCCTTTGCCCCATCTGAGGCCCTCTGCTCCATCTAGGAGACATAGAATCATAAGTCAAGTAAGTAAATCTTTGTAAAATATAATTTAAATAGCTCACCTAAATGTGCTCTATAATGGAACAAGGCCATATCATGGGCCCCCAACGCCTGGTACGCCACAGCCAGGTTCCCGTGCGTGGAAGCCTCTGAGCTCCTGTCGTGTACTTCTTTGGATATCGTCAGCTCTTGCTTGTGGTATTTGATGGCTTGCTCGTAGAAGCCTGCCGCTGAGTAAGCATTGCCTATGTTCCCGTAAGCACGCCCCATTCCTGCTTTATCCTGTAGTGAATTATTAATTGTGAGATTTTATTGTTTTTGGTGGTCTTTAATTTTGGTTTTAGTATTTTTTTTGGTGAAAACTGTTTTTTTTATGACTCTAAAGGTTAACTAGTAATCTAGTAAAGAATACCTCAAGGTATTAACCGCCTTTTGTACACTTGCTTCTGTTAAATTGGGTACCTATAATAAATTTTATTTAATACTTTCTGATGCTTTCGCGGTCATTATGCATTGGAATAAAAACAATTGTCTGGCGTATATTCATTTTATAATTTCTTTTCTAACAATTCCTATATTCATAGCATAGCAAACTGGGTAGCTGATGATAGTCTAACGCAGAGCGACTGAGTTTTCTAAACGCTAGCATACATTTAAATTGTTTTAGTCCTATGTATAATAACCACGAAAGTATCAAAAATATTTATTTCTATATACTGATTTGAACTTTTACGATTTTTACACACCTAATATACAAAAACGGGGTTCAATCGCGAGTTAAATCTGTTAGTGTTCATTATATAAATAATAATGGTTTTATTCAAAAGAAAGTGTCATTTACCTGCAGCTGTCTGGCGATAGAGAGATGCGCTTGATGCAGTTTCAAGGCTGCATCGTGTTCTCCCAATAGCTGATATACGATGCCCAAGTTGGAGCACGCGCGACCTTCTCCCACCTGTCAAATAAGTACAATTTATAAATAAATAAATAACTTTAAACAATACGCATCAAAAAATACATATTATAAATACTTATTTTTATAGTGATCGGTCCAATTGATCTAATCCCAAACTAAGCATAGCTTGTACTAGACAACGGATAAACATACATAAATACATATAAGACATCTAAGACACAGGTACAGATACCAGTGCTGATCACATTGACATCTGCCTCTAGTTACGTGCGTACCTACATAATTTTAGGCGATTCTTTTTTAAATCAAGATAGATTTAAGATTTATTACGGTCATTCTCAGGAGAGGCAAATTTCTATCGTACAAGCAAATATTTATGAAACGTATGGATATTTTGGCCATTTCTTATCTTTTATCGCTAATACTAGGTCTCTTCTATTTGATATAACAGGCCTTTAATGAATTTGAACCCTATTAATATTTTTCAAAAATTGTTAAAACCCATTCTCATAAGCTCCATTTAGCGAGCAAACTCCCGAATTTGGTATAAGATCATCGGTATTTTATAAACTTTAACCAATAGCTCGTATTTAGTATTTTTTATTTAAAGCTCATTAGTTAAACTATTTAAATAAAAATATACACTGCTTGAAAACGTTTTTATTAATAAAGTATGAATTATATTGTGCGCGAGCAAACATGCGTACAAAATCCGCCAACGCGTACAAAAGTATCGATATTACTCTAACCCATAAGGTTACACGCAACCTTAATGGCTAGTCGGCTAGTGTTTAGCTGTGCCTAGGCATTAGAGAAGGAACGATACGCGAGACGCATCGCCGAACAAAATTACAATCACATTTACCTACGTTCCATTCACGTGGATTCCATTTCCTATAAACTCCGTTCAGCTATTTTATTTCTTAATTAGGTGTTCGTTAAACTTGTTGTTTTATTATATAATAGAGTCTTCTAATATGTTTACAATACTTACGCTGTTATTACTTTATCTATTTGCAAAACCATGATAAAAAATAAAAAAAGGCTTTCTCCCCTAAGCTCCATCAACTAAACTCCTATTGGAGTTTAGGCAATTTGGTTTTTATTTACTTGTGGCGTCTTCATTAAACACAAAGTGAGATCTTGATTAGTGTTTTTAATATTTTAGTCTGTTTGATTTTAACATTATTTTGACGATTTCTATTATTTTTAGAAGTTATGAAAAATATTTTTTTTTTCGTTTGTAAATATCCCATTGCTTTTATAACAAATATAATGACATATTAATGTACAACATTAAAGTAATTTCTCGTTTTTTAACGTTAAATTTTTATTTTAGTATGAAAGTCCTACAAGTTTTCTAAGCTCTGTCATATTAATCCTAAACTCCGTATTTCAGAAATCTTAAATTATTTTTAACTTCAAATCTACTTGGTATATTTGATGGAGAACAACACAGGCCCATTAAATTTGACCTAGTCTTTCATGTTTTATTATAATTGTAGCCACAAATCCAAATTTCAAAATAATGATGGAGTTTAGCCTGAGAACACCCTTTCGTGAGAATGACCGATTAATAATATTATTCTAATACGAAAACTATAATGCTATTTATTTACCTTATCTCTGGCCGCTAGAGCCACGTCCAGCTGTCTCTCGTGCCATTTCTTAGCTTGAGCGTAGTCCCCAGCACACCTGTAAATAAAACGTAAGTAATCAAATTAAATTTGTGAGTACAGAAAAGTAGGGTTACTTTAACCAAATTTTCATTGTCTAATTTGATCGTAAATTTATAATTCAGTCTTAGTATTTTATGTCTCTAAAACATCTAGATCAGTTGGAAATTAATTTATAGTACAATCTGAATTTACGATAGGGATGACGATTGGGTAAATTAAACCAAATTATATTTAGTTAGATTATTAAAAAATATTCGATACGTATTTTTTCTTTTCTCAAACAAATAAACAATGTCGAAGGTAAGTGCTTCTGAAGCGGTAGTGGGGGCTGGTGAAGTGACGATATGGTACAATTTAAACCTAGCCGTGACGTCACAAACCAACTCCCGAACTTTGGAAGCGCTTATCTTCGGCATTTATTGTTAGATTGAGAAAAGAAAAAATACGTGTCCATTATTTTTAGGCAATCTACTTGATGGACAAAGAAAAAAATCTTCATCCTTGGTTTTTTTTAAACATGACCCAATAGTACAGTCAAGCGCGTGCAGTGGGGGGAGCGAAGTATGGCGCCAGGGTAAGCACTCCATACATTAGAGACGTTTTACCTATATGGAATGCACGCCCTTGAGAACAGTTTCTGACCTTGCAGCGTGTCCTAGGCCAGCATACGCTCTGGCCTCAATGGCCCTGTCGCCCAGGTTCTGAGCAATCCGAAGCACGTTCTCATGATACGCGATGGCTTGAGAGAAATTACGCCTGTAATGATACGACGAGCCCAAGTTCGAGTACGCCCTCGCTTCTTCAACCTGAAACATAAGTTATCTTAAGCTGAATATATATTTACACAAAACTAGCTGTCCGCCCGGCTTCGCTCGGATCCCTTTTTTATAGCCTATGTTACTCGGGAATAGTGTAGCTTCCCAACAGTGTAAGAATTTTTGAAATGGTCCAGCAATTCTGGAGCCTATTCAATCCAAATAAACAAACCTTTCTTCTTTATTATATTTATATATTAGCATAGCACTCGCGAATAGTGTAGTTTTCCAACAGTGAAATATTTTTTCAAATGGTTCAGTCGTATTGTATCCAATTCAATAAAAACAAACAAACCTTTCCTGTTTATTATATTAGTATAAATATAAATAAATATTATAGGTAGCTATGTATAGACAGCTTAGGTCCACAATACGGATAGAGGAAGTTTGCACTACAAGTATTTTTACGTCCACATAAATCAATTTTGTTAAAATACACAAAGTACCATCATAAAAAGATAATTGAAAAACATTAAGTGCTCCGAATACACGAAACCCTGTTCATTAAACAAACGTAAACTTGTAATAAAAGCTTTAAATAACAAAATAACCACTTAGATACTTAGTATTCAATTTATGGCACACTTACTAGTTTTATAGGAGAATCTGGAAGAGATAAGTGGCCATATACCACATAATTAAATTACCTATAATAGGTTAGCTAATTAGTTATCTATACTAATATTATAAAGAGGAAAACTTTGTTTGTTTGGTTGTAATGAATAGGACCAAAAACAACTGGACCGTTTTGAAAAATTATTTCACTGTTGGAAAGCCACACTATTCCCGAGTAACATCCCTACTAATATTATAAATGCGAAAGTAACTCTGTCTGTCTGTCTGTCTGTCTGTTACGCTTTCACGCTAAAACTACTGGACCAATTTAAATGAAATTTGGTACAAAGAAAGTATGGAGCCTGAGAAAGGACATAGGCTACTTTTTAACCGACTGCAAAAAAGGAGGAGTTCCAAGCGGACGAAGTCGCGGGCAGAAGCTAGTAGGCTATAAAAAAAAAGGGATCCGGGCGAAGCTAGGGCGGGAAGCTAGTATAACAAATATTTATGTGGGAAAAAGGATAAGTGCAGTGTAGGATGACATAATCTTCAATTTCTAATCGTATCTTTAATCCTCTAGATGCGCGTCGTGTAGAATGAGGTCCAGCTGCCATGTTCCAACAATCACAGGCCAGTAGCTTGTCTCTCATTGGTGGAACAAGACAGATAGACCTCATTCTACACGACTCGCATTTATGACACGCTGCCCCCATTCTTTTTGTCAGCTGTATTTAAATCTACAACATTTTCTCATCATATTTTCTTACTCTTCTATCGTTACGTACCTACTTTACCTAATATATAAATAAATAATAAAACAGCCCTGTCTGTCTGTCTAACTCTTTACGCTTAAAGCGCTTGACCAAGTTAAAATTTGGTGAAATTCTAAATATAATCATCAGGATCAGGACGTTCCGAAGTCACGACAACGTGTCGTGATTAGCGCTAGGTAAAAATCAAAATAGACAAAATTTATCAATTACCTGGTCTCCAAGTCTTCTCGCCAGCCTTAAATGCTGGGTATGGCAGTCAACTGCCGAATCGAACTCCCCCATAGCCAGGTAGACTGCCCCTACGTTGCCTATTTCTCTTGCTTCCTGCAGTCTGTCTCCCATCTGCTTGACAAGCTGTACGCACTGCTTGTGGCTGGCTAAAGCGTTAGGGTAGTCGCCTATAGCTGTATAGACGTGCCCAAGGGATGTTAAGGCCGCTGCAGCCGCTTGAGTGTCCTGGAATGAAATAATTATTGTATTATTTTTATAGTATCCTACTAAGCTGACCGCACGGGTGTCATTATACAAATATAGACCTGACATAAACGAACACAAAAAAATGGAATTATTCAATTTGGTGCAGTCATATATTTCACATATATTTCGGTGATTAAGTTTTAATTACGTCAAAAATTCGTCGCTTAAGAAATTGAAAATCGAATTTATCGTAGAATTTCCAGAATGCTTAAAAGCGTCAAAAAAGTGCTCAGATCGCCATAAACCTGGACAGTTCGACGCAGAAAAAAAATGCTTTCCAAAGCCTCTTCACGTCTCTTTACCGTTAAACTATTGTCAGCTCAGTCGTGCTACGATTTTGGAAAATATAAAAAATCTGAAACGTCAGCAAATAAAATAAAATAAAAATACGCGAGTTAAATCCGTTAATAGTTGTTTCATTCCAAGATATATAGTTTCTCAACTGACAAACAAGTACACTTTTAAATTGTACCAATTATTTCCGGTTTAATAGAATCATGCAATAAAATATGGGAGCAAGGTCATCAAGTCGATTTACATTTTACTATTGGAATGAAAGCCTATTAGATAAGTAGGTACTTTGATCAGAACATGTCGTAGACAACGTTCATTGTACAAACCCAATATTTTTTGTACAAAATGAAAAAATGATTGTTTGGGTAAAGAAAACGGAATCCGTAAGAAAAATTATTAAAAAAAAATGCACATTTTTTTTCAATCAGATAAAAGAACTCCCGACTCTTGTGATTAGTAATATACCTATATATGATAGACACGCTTATAACAGTAAGAGCTAATAATTTCTGAAACTTTCGTAGCACGACTGCGTTGTCTTTGACTTTAGCGTTTGTTGCCAACTCAGTCATGTTACGAACATGGGAACTGTAAAGTTTTCGAAACATCAGTAAATAAAATAAGATACGCGAGTTAAATTATTGTGTCATTCCAATGATAAAGAGCATAATATTATTTAAATTGTACCTATACTATATTAACTTTGATATTATAGAACTTTCTCCTCGACGACAGTTTTTACGAAGCGTAAGTATCATTCGAATTGATTTTGAAGCTCTACTCTTATTGTGAAATAGGCCCATAATATCTCTATCCGCCAGAACTGTGGGATATCTTGTTCGATAAGTCACTGGCTTATAAAACGTGGACAATAACAGTGTATAGGCATAAAGTGAATACTCTGACTGCAATATCGTAAATTCGCTTAAGGGCTTTAATACTTTAGTGCTTGATCGAGATTCCGAGTTTTATCACTCTAAGAGGATATAGCAGAATATTTGCGACCGTATTAATTCAATAGATACTAATTTTATATGGCCCGGTTATTATAACGGACGATTTTTATGGTACGTTTATGATTTTGTTAAGTTTTATACGCTGCCGTTGTAAATGTGCGCGTGGAGTGAGATTTTTTTTTATTTATTATTCTGGTTCCGTGCCCGTAGGGTAAGTTTAAGGGATCCGTCAGTCTATTGAGACTTCTGTTCGTCCTTCTATCACCAGGAACCGTCTAACTATCACGGTTCATGAGATAAAGTCTCATGAACCGTGATAGTTAGACGGTTGAAATTTTCTCAGATGACGTATTTCTGTTACCGTCATAGCAACAAATAAGTACTAAAAATAGAATAAAATAAACGATATTTTTTTCATTGTAAATATAGAAGTGTCCTAAAAAAGCGACTCCCTACTGAGTTTCTTGCAGCGTTTCTTCTCAGTAATGATGGTCTTTCCGAAGCGCTAGTAACGCCCCCTATTAGGTTTTAATTGTAATGTATAAAAGTAAAATATTTTGCGTAAAATGTAACATTAGTATTTCATAATTCAGAATAGCGTAGTTTTTCAAAATTTGTAATTTAAATATAAGGTAGTTTGCATAACTGTATAAATCACTTTAGCGTTAGACTATTGTCAGCTCAGTCGTGCTACGATAATGGAAACTGTAAAGAATCCGAAACGTCAGCTAATAAAATAAAATAAAAATACGCGAGTTAAATTCGTTAATAGTTGTTTCATTCCAATAAAATAAACGAGTTTAATTGGTGTAAATAAACAAAAAAAAAACACTTATCCACCACGCTGATCCATTGCCGATTGGCGAATTTCATGTTCACCAACAGGATTTGAACCTAACGATCGCTAGTCCTAAATCCACTGAACTACGATTCCTCTGTCGTCATTCAAGTAAAATAAATAAAAGGTTTAAAGCAAATAAAAGACGCGCATGCGCATCCTTTCACCGAGGAAGTTGGAGATAAAAAAAATCCAACGACACACCGCCAATAGGGTTTTGTCTCGACGAAATATACTAAGGACGTGAATGTTATCGATAGATTTAAGGGCGGCTCTAACGACTATCGATATTATAGGTATATTGTTACAGATTTTTTTATTAGTTTTTGGAGCTATTTATTAAAATTACATTTCTAACATAGTTGTACAGAAGTTGCAAAAAACTTAAAGAGTATGTAATTTATATACACAGCTAAATATTTTGTGTCATAATTATGCAATAAGCTATTTATAGCTTTACTCGTGTATACTCGTATAGCCTAGGTTTTAAATATTCGTACATTTTTAGCAAACTGCCCCGTCTTCGCTAAATCTAAGCATATATATATTTATAGGGACAGAGCGAAAGCGAAAAGCGATTTTGTCATAAAGCTACTATGTAGTGATGACATGTATGTTCAGTACTATGTACCTATATACTTGGATATATAACTAATAAACTTACTACATAATGTTGCTTTAGTTAGTAGATAGGTATACAGATATTTTTTTTTAAACAAAAATAATCCATACAATCGATATCGATTCACGTCCCACCCCTACAGATCGGTCTGGCAGCAACAATCTAACTAATTAAGTATGTGCAACATGATACGATAAAGCGGTGATTTACATACCGGCCCGGGCCCGCTTTCCAGCTAGGACGCCTTCTTGCACACCGTGATGTTATCATCCTGCCGCCCTGTACAATAGGAGTAGGACTGCACTCGGTCTGACACCGTGTCCTATTGTGCTCCTACTTGTTGGACAGCCTTTATAAATAATACTCGAATGAGACGTACGTTTATCAACTTATGTTTGCTTTTGTTTTCTTGTTGTGCATATTTTCGCTGTTTTGTTTGTAGGGTTGGGTACTAGGATAACAGAGGTTGTGTAGAGGATAGTCACTGCATATTATGTAGTAGGCACATTTATGACCGAAATGGTAATTTATATTGTAAACTCGTTTATTTTACCATTTATTGTACAGTACGTTAGACTCCGTCCTATTCATGGGTATTATAATGTTTAATCCCTACTTCCCTACTAATATTATAAATGCGAAAGTAACTCTGTCTGTCTGTCTGTCTGTCTGTTACGCTTTCACACTAAAACTACTGGACCGATTTAAATGAAATTTGGTACAAAGAAAGTCTGGAGCCTGAGAAAGGACATAGGCTACTTTTTAACCGACTGCAAAAAAGGAAGAGTTCCACGCGGACGAAGTCGCGGGCAGAAGCTAGTCGTATATAAAGTGACTATAGAAAGACCATTTAGCTATGTTCAAAATTTTGGAAACAATTTTTTGAGGTTGATGTATGAGGCTAAATGCGGTTTCTGACAATCGTTAATTAGTCCGATACGGGAACGATGTAAAAGGCTTACAATTAACAAAACTCACAAGTGCTTTCTTTTTTGTAATCTGTTAGAGTACATTGAAATGTAATGGGAAAAAAAAAATATAACAGTTTTTGACCGTGCGTTAGGAATTATTCTTATTTTTAGAAGCAATATTTGTAAATCGTTGAAAAAAAAAATGTAAGTGCTTTTTTTCTGCACTGGGTTATCACATTTAATTATTAGAACGCCCTATAACATTTTATAACTATTTCATCAACAGCTTTTAGCAATATAATCGAAAAAGTGAAAAAAAATCTATATTTCCTAAATTAATATTAAAGTGAATGTTAGTTTCCGCAATGTGCTCAAATCGATTAAAAGTAACGTCAGTTTATATTTCTAACAGATTTATCAATAGCTTCTTTTTTTATTAACATAAAACGTTCTCTAGGCCGTAAAAAAAATCCCAAGATTCTTAAGTCAACGTTTTCTAATCCAGAATAATTGTAGTAACGTATTGACAGATTTTTTAACTAATTCAACAATAGCTGCAGGTTTTATTACCTTATCAGTTCAAATAATTTTGTACAAATGTACTGAATATTCCGGTCTCATCCTAAATACTAAGCTGTAATAAAACGCATATACCTATAAATTTCAACCTATCTAATTAAGACTATCTTGGCGTAATGCGTAAGGCATCGCTTAGTATACCGAGAGTCGTGGATCGAATCCGACTGGTCAACATGCTTTTTTTATTTTTATTATCTGATCAGTTCCATATTCCATAATATATACTATGCAAAGCAAACGAGAAATGCGACGTTGTCATACTGACTCTTGTTTTTTGTTGCCAAACTTCACTCGCCGTTTAGATCGCGTCTTATTTAAAGAATCTCAATCACTGTCGTGTCAAGACAAGCGGTGTCGACATTGGTAACGGATTTTCGTATAACGAGTAATTGAACCGCTGGCCCGGCGGTCATGTCAATTACGCGTTTATAGATCGCGGCTGGTTTGAGTTCAAGACCAGGAAAGGTTAATGTGTTTAAACTTTTATTCTTTTTGTAATTTTATTATGATCACATTTTGTACGTCGGTGAGACACATTCAAGACTAACCCTAGTTAAAATGTGTATTTTCTAGCTTTATGGTTTATTTAGTCTAAGTTCTTAAGAGGCTTCGTTTTGTGTTAAGTACCTAATAAAGATTCTTTGGTAATTCCGAATATCTGGCCTGTCTTTTCCCATATACCAGGGAACCCTAATGCTATAAGATCCAGCTGTACCTTAATCATTAGATTCGTCGCGCTAGAATTTTTATACGTCTTGACGAGTACTTTGATACTACATTTATAGTACCTAACCAGGGTCTAATGATGGCGCTTAATTAATTACAGAGTTTGTCGTTTAAAAAAGAATAAGTCGAAAAGTAATAAACAAACTGCAAATATTTATACCAGTTTTGATTGTCCCATCTCCGAATATCTCGCCGCCCTATTACAGATCAGAAAAATCTTGCGACAAATAAAAAAATACTATTAACATTTATTTTGTTCATTTTAAAATATTAACTAGGTACAACAATTTATTATGGAAAATAAAAAAAGTAAATAATATGATTATGTAATACCATATTTCCTATCCGATAATAAAAATAAAAAAAGCATGTTGACCAGTCGGATTCGATCCACGACTCTCGGTATACTAAGCGATGCCTTACGCATTAAGCCAAGATAGTCTTAATTAGATAGGTTGAAATTTATAGGTATATGCGTTTTATTACAGCTTAGTGTTTAGGATGAGACCGGAATATTCAGTACATTTGTACAAAATTATTTGAACTGATAAGGTAATAAAACCTGCAGCTATTGATGAATTCGTTAAAAAATCTGTCAATACGTTACTACAATTATTCTGGATTAGAAAACGTTGACTTAAGAATCTTGGGATTTTTTTGACGGCCTAGAGAACGTTTTATGTTAATAAAAAAAGAAGCTATTGATAAATCTGTTAGATATAATAACTGACGTTACTTTTAATCGTTTTGAGCACATTGCGGAAACTAACTTTCACTTTAATATTAATTTAGGACATATATATATATTTTTCACTTTTTCGATTATATTGCTAAAAGCTGTTGATGTAACAGTTAAAAAATTATAGGAGGCGTTCTAATAATTAAATGCGATAACCTAGTGCAAAAATATTGCACTTACATAATCTTTCTTTTGGTTTATAACGTCTCTATACATATACCTATATATTATAAAAGCCACCATCAAAATCCGATATATTTTTTTTTTACAAGGAGTATTCATAATATTCTAACTGACTACCAAAAATTGCGCACTTGTGAATTTTATAAGTTAATTTTGTTTGCGTATCGGACTAAATAGCGAACGAAGGGAATGCATAATTATATAAAATTGACGTAAACTAATTAAAAGACGTGGTTAGTCTTTGCTTGCTTATAGATAAGTCCTTGACTAGGGAGACAGAAGTGATAGGTACTAGCAGACGTGTTATAAAGACTAGTATATACTAATATAATAAAGAGGAAAGGTTTGTTTGTTTGTTTGGATTTAATAGGCTCCGAAACGGCTGGACCGATTTGAAAAATTCTTTCACTGGTGGGAAGAATATTTTGAAAAAAAATAGGGATCTGTGCCAAGCCGGGGCAAACCGCTTGTAGGTAATAAATGGTATAAATGATCACAGAACAATTTAAAAAACAAGGACCTATCTGTATCTATACTAATATTATAAAGCTGAAGAGTTTGTTTGTTTGAACGCGCTAATCTCAGGAACTACTGGATCGAATTGAAAAAATCTTTTATTGTTGGATAAACCATTTATCGAGGAAGGCTTTAGGCTATATAACATCACGCTGCGACCAATAGGAGCGAAGAAACAGTGGAAAATGTATAAAAAACGGGGAAAATAACTATTCCACGCGGACGAAGTCGCGGGCACAACTATTTGAAAATAAATAAGTGTACTATTTTATACCACGATATAGAAGTATTCACTCCCGATGCGTAATTGAAACTTACAATTACATTCGCCGTAGAAAATTTCCATAAATATTCTAGGATACCAACTTTGATACCCTCTTATGGAGTCCTTGGAATGTTAGATCAAAGTAACATGCGCCTTTTAATCTTAAACATCTTTCTCAGGTGAACCAGGGCTGCCATCTGTCCGGGTTTATCCGGATTTTTTCGAGACTATTGGGAGTGGGTTTGCAAAACGTGTCCGGATATTTTGCGTCCGAAATTTGTATCAATTGAAAGATATGGTTATCTATACTAATATTATAAAGCTGAAGAGTTTGTTTGAACGCGCTAATCTCAGGAACTACTGGTTCGAATTCAAAAATTATTTTTTTGTTGGATAGACCATTTATCGAGGAAGGCTTTAGGCTATATAACATCACGCTGCGACCAATAGGAGCGAAGAAACAGTGGAAAATGTGTAAATAACGGGGAAAATATGAAGCCTTATGAAGAAGTGACAGAAGACTTTGACAGATCTTTGACGAAACAATCGGACGGGCAGGACGACGTCTGCCGGGGCCGCTAGTGTAAAATATGCAGTAATAATTTGTATTTACTTAACAACTCGTGATTTATTTTCATATATAAATCGCATTTAAGTTTGTAAGACAGTTCCATGCCTCGTAAAATATCCGGCTTTTTTTTATTAAAATTAATCAAAAAACAGTGTTAGGTACTTAAAGAACTGTTTTGTTTAAGTATTATTTAATACAGTTCTAGATGTCTGACTGGTTTGTCCTGGAACGATATTGATTAACAATTAGTTTTAGTATTGATAATTATTTATTTATTTAATATAAAAATACTTAAACTTCAGACAAAACTTAACAAAAAAGCGAGGATCTATACATCGGGAACAAAAGCTAATGCCTATCATCAAAATAAATGAATGAATTTCCGGACATGGAAATTTAGGTGTAGACAACCCTAACTTTATGGTATAACTACCTCCTTGTTCAGTCGGACAAAATCGTCTGTGGCTATTAGACTAGCGTCTCAGATTTACAGACGCACCTGCCTCCTGCCGCCTGACGTATTCTAGGCATCCGCTAATGAACCTAGGTAAGCTCACATGTTACTGTCAAATTATTCGCGGTTTAAATGCCGCAATGAGGGAGGGACAGTAGTGCAGCCTATGAAGAACTGTCGAATCGACATTTTGTAGACAGAATATTGAGAACGTTGTCAAGGAGAAGGTTTGTCGTGCCGATATTGTTTCGTTGTCGACATAAAGAAATTAGAGACGATATCGATATGGAAACGACAAGGTTAACGATTGTTGACAGATCATCGCGAGAATAAAATCGACATGACAAGATGACGACTCGACAATTCATCATATATCCATTCATAGGTTCTCTTAAGTAACCTTAAGAAGCATACAACCTGCATAGAGACTGTATAAGAATGCATTTCAGTCAAGCTTAGCACGTCTATTTTCTTTCGAATTTAGGTACAAGCCGTAAAAATAAAATAACCTGGCTCTTCATCATTTCTTGGACTTTAAAAGTTTATGTAAACTTAGCTTTTTCTTGTGTGAAGTCGATAACCATCACTAACTATAAAATATTTAGCGCAGTTTAAATTTATTTGCGAGACATTGTTGCCAATACTATAAATTTAAAAGTCCGCAAACCCGATGTTAATTTTCGTGTCATTAAAATAAT
Organism: Polylopha cassiicola; assembly: GCA_038024825.1. Classification (NCBI taxonomy): domain Eukaryota; kingdom Metazoa; phylum Arthropoda; class Insecta; order Lepidoptera; family Tortricidae; genus Polylopha; species Polylopha cassiicola. The sequence continues at coordinate 1,855,783 of CP149062.1, forward strand.
TCGTCGGCCATAAAAAATTTAATGTGAGTTTTTATGTGAATTTCGTTTATAGTGTTCGCTAAGAGCATTTTTCTACCCGTTTCGTAGACATTGTTTCGGTAATTTATAAATTATGATTGTGTTTTATTGCTTTTTAAAGTTGTTTAAAACTGTCAGATTTACATAAAAGTTTGCTATCACTGCTCATGTTACCTAAAGATCGGTAGGTGACTGGACTCTAAAACCAGAAAGTTCTAATGTTTACTAATTAGAACCTGTTCGCTAATTGCCTTGTATGAAATATAATTTTGTGCATAAATTTATAAGCAAAACATGCACAAGTATGTGTTGGAGTTTTGAAGTAACCACTATCTACAATACCTAAGTCGCTTTCAATGACAAACGACGATGGATAAACGTCCACCCCTATGAACCTATGCTTACATCTTTAAAACTACGTAGCGGAATTTGAGAATATTTTTTAATAGAGTGACTCAATAGGACGGTTTAATATATTATGTATAATATGCATAATATAGTTTAAAAAATAAATATTGTCCACCTGTGCGAAGCCGAGGCGGGCCACTAATAATATAATCTGTGACATAGATGATTACACTTTTTTTATTTATTCTTTACACTACTGCGTTAGTGTTGCCTGTTGTTTTTAATCCCCGTGACCGGGTGGTAATTATTATTCTCGGATTACGCGAATTCCAGTGCTGGCAACATTTCGCGGTTATTTAAAATCAGACAGTTTTTGTTGAACCCCATTGGCACAGAACGCGCAAAATAAATATTTTTTACGGTTGTTTGTTCCTTGGATTGTTTCACAAGTGGCCTGTCCGATTGTTCGAGTACAAAAAAAAGTTTTATGTTTACGGTCTACTGACCTTTGTGTTATGTCTTTGAACATGGGGACTGCTTCAAAATTGAGTTGCAAGATTACACCCGAACATCTATACTAATATTATAAAGCTGGAGAGTTTGTTTGTTTTTTTGTTTGTTTGTTTGAACGCGCTAATCTCAGGAACTACTGGTTCGAATTCAAAAATTCTTTTTTTGTTGGTTAGACCATTTATCGAGGAAGGCTTTAGGCTATATAACATCACGCTGCTACCAATAGGAGCGAAGAAACAGTGGAAAATGTGTAAAAAACGGGGAATATATGAAGGCTTATGAAGAATTACTATTCCACGGGGACGAAGTCGCGGGCACAGCTAGTATTTAAATATATGTACTTATAATATTTTTAAATGCTTGCATTGCAAGTTAAATAAAACCATGTTAAGATTTAAAATAATCTATGCAAATAATTATGTAGGTAAGTAATTATAATTTGCTTTTCCCTTTTTATATAGAATACCTGGTCTTTTTTATCTTTTTTTTAGTTGTTTTTTTTGTTTGTATTACTTACGCATTTTTTTTCGTTATTTAGACGAATCAAAATAAAATAACTCCATAAGTCACTGTATTATAAAGACCTCGTTATTTAACATTTTAATTTGTTTTACTGTGCTATAAAAATAACATTTACTATTTTATCACAGCGTGTTAAGTCATTATGCAAATAATTTACTGTCCTAGCTCGTTACAATCAAAGATTTAGCATAATTAATTAATAAAAACCTATGGGTATTTAAAATCAGACAGTTTTTGTTGAACCCCATTGGCACAGAAATAATGTAATTCTATACTTAGAAAAATTCCGCTAATTTGCTGACGGTATTAATTGAGAACAATTGACGGAAAAGTGTGAAAACAAAAAAATAAAAAAATAATTTCTGATGCCTTCGCGGTTATTACACATTCAGCATTCATTTTACGTGTCAGCTAATAAAATAAAATAAAAATACGCGAGTTAAATCCGTTAATAGTCGTTTCATTCCAAAAAAAAACATATTATAAAACTATACTTAGATACCTAGGTAAGTACCAAAAGCTCACTAAGCATATCCTAATCTTTAGCAAAGTCAATCATAACATTGTAACCGCGGCATAACCTCGAAAGCATAAAAAAATAGTATACTTATTACGTTCCTACCTTCTAGCACCATCAGGTTAGGACCATAGTCTTATATTATTGTAACGTCATTAGAATTAAATAAACAAGTCAAATATTAAGAGGATTGTGAAGCTGTTGATTTTCATACAAAAGGCGATAACGTTTTACACCCAGTAAATATAGTTAGATTTTTATAATTTTTGGATATGTTGTAGATATAATGAGAAACTACGCCTGTACGTTTTGATTTTTAAGAAATATTGCTTACGCTAAAATTTATTAGCATTTAAAAATCTCTATATAAATCTAATAAATTTAATAAATTTTAGCGTAAGCAATATTTCTTAAAAATCAAAACGTACAGGCGTAGTTTCTCATTATATCTACAACATATCCAAAAATTATAAAAATCTAACTATATTTACTGGGTGTAAAACGTTATCGCCTTTTGTATGAAAATCAACAGCTTCACAATCCTCTTAACACAAAATAAATAAACGACAACAACAAATACAAGATGGCGCCGCACTGTAACTTTTTTTAATTTGCCAACTTTTCTAACCATAGACTATAACTGGCCAGTATTAGACTGTACTACTTGGTATTGTTAAAATTTTCCACAGCGCACTTTAAAATTTGATTTTATTCCCGATTATGGTTCAGTTTTTCAGTTATAACTACATAGAATAAAATAAAGTAGCTTTTTCTGTCCCTATATGAGCTTAAATCTTTAAAACAACGTAACGGATTTTGATACGTTTTTTTTTAATACATAGAGTAATTCCAGAGGAAGGTTTATAGCACCAGTGTGAAGCCGGGGCGGGTCGCTAGTTCTAGCATAAATGCGATAGTTTTATTATTTATCTTACAAAACGTCGTGTGAGGTTTAATTACATGTATAATTTAATGAAATAGTACACCAACTGGAGTCATGCCGCGTTTATTAATGTCATTTGACGGTGGAAAGCGAAACACATTCTGATACAAGTCTAATTAATATTCAAAGGACCATGGGCAACTTTGTATGGAGCCTGGTTCTGAAACCAACAGAACTGAAACTTAAGTCATTAAATAGGTCTTTATGTCTACTTTATTTCATTATATGGGCACAAAGCCGAATTCCATTGCAGAACTGAGATATTCATATTTAAGTCAGAGTAAATAGGATCTATTAAAAAACAGGTTCTCTTTGAGAATAAAAATTCAGAATCATTAGTGTAGGGTCAGTGTGTGAAATAAACATACGTTTTGTAGCAATTGATGGTTTTATTAATAAAAAAAAAATATATATACAGCAAGTTGTTACCTCATTATATCAATAATTAAGTCATTTAAATGACCTGCAGGATGATTAAATGGTATGTGCCTGCCTAACCCTAAATACCATATAATAGAAATTGTGTGTGCACAAGATCCTATTGTTCGTCTGCCAGTCAAACATGAGCAGTAATAGTGTGGGATGGCATCGGTGCCAGTTTGATTTTTATCCACCACAATGTAGACGTAGTACTTACGTGCTCGAACATGCCTAGATTGCACACGGCCTCTAATCAACCAAACATTTTCAGCCTGGATACCCCGTCCTGCTAAGTCATGTATATCATTTTCACGGTACAATTCTATTCTATATAACCCATCCCGTAAATGCTCGCTACAATATGATTTTGCGAGATCGATTTGATATGACCCAAGTGATATCATAAAAATGTCATGATATGTTAATCGTGGAAAATCTTCCAACTGGTTAGCATCCATTGAAATAAATGCGACTCTTTACGAAATGTAACATCAGACATTCTCTAGCTAATGATAGTTTTCGCTCAAGTGACCGGCGTGAAATGTTGAACAATGTTGTCAGTCTTTCGTTTGATTCTCCTGTTCTTAATTTAGATAAATATATTCCTAGTACAGTGCGTGGATATTTACTTCGCTGTGCCAAAGAGGGAGTTTCTTCTAAAATTGAATTAAACTGATCTGCGTAAAGTCCAGTCCAAAAATATAAGTCGGTATTGGTTAACGCGTTTTCTATTTCAAAGTCAAATCTCGCACTTCGAGATGTTATCAGTAAGTGCATCATATCATTAATGAGAGTTGCAGTAAAACTATGCGTCACGTTGCAGTTATCAATTAATAAGTTCCAGTGGTTGCCCTCTAAATGTTCTTGGCAAACTCTTGCATTTTCAGGTATATATAATCTGTACTCACTAAGCATGTGCATCTTAATTGAAGGGGATATTCGAAGACGATCTTCGCTTGGGCACCTATTAAAAATGCAATGAGTCGTAGTATTAGGAGCTCTCACAAAATCTGGAATATTAAGCTGCTGTATTTCTACCTCCTGAATAACATTTATTTCTTGCTGCCGAACTGCATTGCCAGCTGTTTGCCAACATCGATGGCATGTGGCTTGAATGTTATTAAATACAACCTACAAATAAAATAATACATATTAAGAGAGGTAATAAACCATACTTATACGAAAAGTGCCTACTTAGATTCAGAAGGCGGTGGACATAAGCATGAATTAAGTGCGTAATTATGTACTGATCTTAGGAAAAGATTTATATTCATCTAACTACATTTAGTACCTATAAACACACTATACATATCGAAAAACATCATGCTATCAGAAATACCATAATGCATAATATGTTTACTCACCGGAATAAGTGCATTTTCCCGTAAGTATTGTGCAATCAGAGGTTGTAATTCAGGTAAGTTTTCTTCTAAAATATGTCGCCGCTGTCGCAAAATCGAACGAGGACATAATATACAACGGCGTCCTTATATTGCCATGTTTACATATTATTAGGCTTTCTAACTACAAGCAATATCAATTGAACACTTAAACGTTGCGATATAAGTAACACTTGATAACACCGAACGAACATAATTAATGGAACGGTCGATATCTCTACCTTCATTTTTTAAATTGGGTTTGCTTAATACCTACCCTCCAGAATATGAATATTCTCCGAATGCACTCACCGTGACTAAAATACAAATATCTTAGTTCTGCAATGGATTTTGACTTTGTGCCCATATAATGAAATTAAGGATATTTTAAGACCTATTTATTGACATAACTCTCAATGCTGTTGGTTTCAGGCCCATTTTGACGCATGGTCCTTTGATTAGATGTATCCGGTTTCGATAGTTTGTAATGCATTAAATTAGTTCGCGATTTTTCTTAAGAATTGCCTCATACTGAGTTTAAATCTAGGAGTAAATAAGCAATCTATCTATGATTGTGAAATTGTTAGATTTTGATATTTTTGAAAATTTCTCAGTTTTTGTTGTTAGATAAGAAATGATTTCCGAAATTCCACCCCTGTGAGGTTGAAAAAGGGGAGTCGTATAACGTGATTCCTTGGTCCTATCTATTTCAAATTTTGCATAAACATTAATTATCAGAATTGATGGAAGCCTTATTAAAGGGGTAGAAAGTTATTTTTGGGGTGATTTGCTTCGAAGTCGATTTCATTTCTATATAATATATACCTATATATAATTTTGTTGGTATAGGTACTGGTAAGTCATCTAAATTGGTACCTATATATAATTCTTATAATAGTTGCTCGGCGTAATATTATTATTACATATAATATTTTCTTATGTGACATCTCGAACATTTTTTTTTTATGACACATTCCCATCAAGAACTGTTACCGTGTAAAACTTTATTTCCATTTTCCACTTAGCATTAACTGAAACCTTTTGAATAACACCAATAACTTTTATATCGTCGTAAATGCTTCGTGAGAGGTCAATTCTAGAAATCAATATAACTCAAACGTAGTTCTAGAGATGCGAAAATATAGGCTACCGATATTGCATATCTTAATACGAAGCTATGTATGCAAATATATATTATACTAGCTTCTGCCTGCGACTTCGTCCGCGTGAAACTCCTCCTTTTTTGCAGTCGGTTAAAAAGTAGCCTATGTCCTTTCCTAGTCTCCAGACTTTCTTTGTACCAAATTTCATTTAAATCGGTCCAGTAGTTTTAGCGTGAAAGCGTAACAGACAGACAGACAGACAGACAGAGTTACTATCGCATTTATAATATTAGTAAGGATTATCTATGGATTATGAGTTTATGAGCTACGCTTAAAAGTAAATAAAAGACAGCGCAATTAAAATGTTGACAGCTTCAAACTGACGCAATGGTCTCTTAATACTGGCCGGTTATAATCTGTGCCTCTGTTAGTAAAAAAAAAGTTTGGCCATAGTCATCTTGAATGTTTTACAATTCAACGAAGTTCATGAATTGTATGTTTTCGTAATTTTGATTTATATATTCGGAATAGAACAATTTTGACAATTTACCTTGCATTTCATAGCCAAGACCAGTTGGTAGCGGTGCGCAGTCAAGGCATCTTTGTAGGAACCTTGGCTAAAGTACGCCGCGCCAAGGTTACCGTGGGCTCGGCACTCCCCGGCTGTGTCGCCAAGACTCTTGGCCACTGCCAAGTCTTGCTGCATGTAGTTGATAGCTGCATCAAGTTGGCTTAAAGCCCAGTGGGCAGAGGACAGTGCGCTGAATACAGAGCCGCTGTGGACAAAAAATGTTTCGTTTTATTTTGGTTATTTGAAATTCCAAATTATATATTTTAAATGTTATTTATCTATTTATATCATCGGCTTTGGATTAGTATCAGCTGCTGTAGGTAACTTTATTTATAATATTTTTGACAGCGTTTAGGTACCTAATGTTAACATTAGGTACTGTAAGTGATCCCACACATAGATTCGTTTTTTGTGTTAACTTTTTGATAATAGTCCAAGATCCCAGTGCCGCCAGACCTACGTCATTTTAGCAAAGCTGAAATTTCGATGACTTATAGTCTAGTATGTGGTTAGGAGAGTATGCGTACTTACTAGCTCGAAAGCGGGGCCCTTTCATAGATAGCGCGAACTAAAGGTGTTTCAAAAATTAGGTAAACTACGTCATTTTAGCAAGCCTAAATTTGACATATATAACTACGTGGTACTATTTCCAGACTCTTTGTAAGCAGCCAGACCAATCCAATGGGCCAATTATTCTCCCAGACACCTCAGACGCTTTTAAGGTACCCAAAAAATGGATCTCAAAGATGGATGAACATAAACATATTGTGTTTAGGCTCATTCGCCTCGGTATGACGACCGCTTTCTAAACACATGATGATGGTAGTGCTGATGATGAATCCTGAAGACTACTATGGATCTCGAAGTTGGATGATCATAGGCATATAGTATTTGGGCTTATTCGACTCGCTATGACGAGCATCATCTGTTTCAATTAGTGTTGGCGTCAATCGATTACAAATGTAATCCAATTACTAATTTGATTACTAAAGGACTGGTTGGTTTTCGTAAAGTAACATAAGCATCAATTTCACTCATCATAACGTGTCATGGTGCTGTTGATGTTGGAAACTAAAGATTCATCATTAGCACTACCATCATCATACGTTTAGAAAGTGCTCGTCATACCGAGGCGAATGAGCCTAAACACGATATCTTTATGTTCATCCAACTTCGAGATCCGTAGTAGTCTTCAGGATTCATCATCAGCACTACCATCATCATGTGTTTAGAAAGCGCTCGTCATACCGAGGCGAATGAGCCTAAACACGATATGTTTATGTTCATCCATCTTTGAGATCCATTTTTTGGGTACCTTAAAAGCGTCTGAGGTGTCTGGGAGAATAATTGGCCCATTGGATTGGTCTGGCTGCTTACAAAGAGTCTGGAAATAGTACCACGTAGTTATATTTGTCAAATTTAGGCTTGCTAAAATGACGTAGTTTACCTAATTTTTGAAACACCTTTAGTTCGCGCTATCTAAGAAAGGGCCCCGCTTTCGAGCTAGTAAGTACGCATACTCTCCTAACCACATACTAGACTATAAATCATCGAAATTTCAGCTTTGCTAAAATGACGTAGGTCTGGCGGCACTGGGATCTTACTCTATAATGTTTTGTCAGAAATTATGACTAATGACCAAAAGAAACAACGAGCGCCAAAAAATTAATTGACAAATGAAGCAACGAAAAATATAATTAGTCACAAATTTTCGTCCACCGCCCACGTTACTTAGCGTTCATTTATCTTTACTTATTATATTTATACATCGAACATCTTTGTCATTGAGCCCTTCAAATTGCCGTCAACATCCCGTAATCATCCATCAAGTAATTACTTTAATAAAGATCCTTTTCGGTGCAATAAAAATATCAAAAGTACACAATAAAGTATTGATAATAACTAGCTATAAAGCGGTTAACAAACATGCGCCTGCGCAAGCCAGTTTAAGACGCATGTGTGTGTGATATCTCGTGTGAAAGCGATTAAAATAATCCGAGATAAATATTTTAATTTGTGTCCGCGTTAATGAATCACCGGGGTAGGTGTAATTTGACGTTTGGTTTACACCTCCCGAGATCGATCGATTTAGGGATAGGATCGATATATCGAATAAAGCTGCGTTTAAACGATTTAAACGAAACTTTATTTTATTGACTGAACTTCTCGCAATCGATTACGATTTACTAGAACAGAACTGTTAAAGGGTTAAATAAATAATTTGATTCTGTCTTCACTTGTAATATGGATATTAGACAACGGATATGTACCTACATAAATAAAGAAAAACAAGTCAGGTGTTGATGAAAATCTGCCTCTCTGCTGTCAGCACAGTCGTGCTAAAAATACGGGAACTGCGAAGTTTACGAAACGTCAGCGAATAAAATAATAACTCCAATTATGAAAACTTTTTTTATCAAAGCACTAGCGGCCCCGGCAGACGTCGTCCTGCCCGTCCGATTGTTTCGTCAAAGATCTGTCACAGTCTTCTGTCACTTCTTCATAAGGCTTCATATTTTCCCCGTTTTTTACACATTTTCCACTGTTTCTTCGCTCCTATTGGTGGCAGCGTGATGTTATATAGCCTAAAGCCTTCCTCGATAAATGGTCTATCCAACAAAAAAAGAATTTTTGAATTCGAACCAGTAGTTCCTGAGACTAGCGCGTTCAAACAAACAAACAAACAAACAAACTCTTCAGCTTTATAATATTATATAGTATATATAGTATATATAGTATATAGTATATATAGTATAATGGTATATAGTATATAGTATAGGTTTTATCGTCTGTACAATCAGAAGTGGGTAACGCACACGAGAACTACCCAAAAATATTTCGACTACCAACTTAAAATATCTAACGATCTGAGATACGGATCGAATAAAGCTTCCCATTCATATCGTTAATGTAAGGTCCGGTTGGTGAATAGGATGTCTCCTGATCGATCCATCAGATCGATAAGATCGCGCTGAAGATTTCGACGCAAGCGACGACAAGTCTCACTTCGAGAAAGACGTTAATCCTATATACTTTGCGTGTGGCTTTTGACTTTTTTCTAATGGTGTTTTTGTGCTTTGTTATTTTGGTAGGATGAAGATTCTACTTTTGATTGTACTGGGCACAGTATAAATATGGTTACAAGAATAACTTTTTTTTTTAAATCAAGTATGTAATTAAATTCTGCCAATTGGCATATTAGGATGATTTTTCTTTATCTATCAGTTACATTATTAAAAAATATTGAATATTTTTTCTTTTCTCAAACAAACAAAAAATAACAAAGATAAGGGGCCCTAGACAAGTGCCCAACGTTCAACGTTAACGTTAAACGTTAGGACCGAAATGTATGGGATTTGACATCCGCGAACGACTGTCACGTACGTCACAAATGTCAAATCCCATACATTTTGGTGCTAACGTTTAACGTTAACGTTGAACGTTGGGCACTTGTCTAGCCCCCAAGCTCTTCAAAACTTCGTGAATGGGGGCTAGTGACGTCACGTTATGGTATAAATTGTAATAAAACGTGACGTCAGGAGCCCCTTACCTTTAGATTTTAGAAACACATATCTTTGTCATGTTTCGATTGTTTTTGAATAGAAAAAATACGTGTCTGTCTAATATTTTTTTAATAATCTAACTGACGGATAGTACATTACGCACCAAGGCCAGTAAAATAAAAAATGTCTCAGATCACATGTAATTGTCGTACGAGGCGAAGCCGAGGTTGACAAAAATGTGATCTGAGGCTTTTTATTTTACTGTCCGAGGTCAGTATACTATTTTTCTGTACGACGAAGCCAGAAAGCGGCAACATCATTTAGCGCAGCGGCCCGAAAGTTGGCGCTTTCTGGCCGGAGGACAGAAAAATAGGATTTCGTCTTCTTTACCCAGTCGTCATCACAAATCCGTAAGTAATATATTTTCGGTGTAATCAGACGCAACATTCAATTAAACTCGTTAATTCTGATTAAAGAAAATCCTGTTTTAAATTAGCTCATTTAATTATATAAGTCTTTGGAGGCAATTTGTTTATGTACAGGTTGTAGAATGAGTTGGCCGCACGCACCACTTAACCGTTTAAATAAGACTTATTACTCATTTATTTTTAAAGATTTTTTCATATGAATATTTTTTTATTTTTAATACATAGTAGGTACCTACTCTCTGTGATATCTTTGAATGAATCACCGAAATATACCTATACATATACGCGTATTAATTCCGATTACTGTACCAAATTGGATAATTATTTTGTAATAATTTCTGATACCTTCGCGGTTATTACACATTGGAATGAAACAACTATTAACGGATTTAACTCGCGTAATTTTATTTTATTTGCTGACGTTTCGGATTCTTTACAGTTTCCATAATCGTAGCACGACTGAGCTGACAAATTTAGTCTAACGCTAAAGAAACGTCAGCAAATAAAATAAAATTACGCGAGTTAAATCCGTTAATAGTTGTTTCATTCCAATAATTATTTTGTATTTGTTATTATCAGAACAAGGTTAGTGTAGACGAAAATTAAAAGAAATAATAAAATAAAAATATTATTAAACTCAAAATATGACAGTACGAAGTTTGACGGGCCAGCTAGTCACTATCATCACTACATAGTATAAAACAAAGTTGCTGTCGCTGTCTGTCCGTTTGTATGTTTAAATCTTAAAAAATACGCAACGGATTTTAAAGCGGTAATAGATAGTGATTCAAAGGAAAGGCTTATATCACCCGTGTGAAGCCAGGTCGCTGGTGATATACAAAATAATAAACAAACAAATCTGAATGTAGGTACAGTCGTGCAGTTTTCACTACTTTATCGCTTTAAAGTCGCCCCGTGACAGTCCTTAAGTCGCGTTATACTGTTTATTATACCATTAAAAACACCGTTAACTTGAATAAATGGAAGTCACACGTTCTTACACTGAATATTTTCACACACTTTACGTTTGATAGAATCGATATTATCAGTTTCGAATCGCTATACGTTGCTTCTGATCACGTATAGCGGTATTATGGTTTAATTTTACTACCGACATAAACATATTACCGGCTGCCTATTGAATAACATGTCAATGGAAGATGGAATGTTTTGCAGTATATATTTATAATCTATATAATACTAGCTTCTGCCCGCGACTTCGTCCCCGTGGAACTCCTCCTTTTTTGCAGTCGGTTAAAAAGTAGCCTATGTTCTTTCTCAGGCTCTAGACTATCTGTGTACCAAATTTCATTTAAATCGGTCCAGTAGTTTTAGCGTGAAAGCGTAACAGACAGACAGACAGACAGACAGAGTTACTTTCGCATTTATAATATTAGTTAGGATATCTCAACTAATATTATAAATGCAAAAGTAACTCTGTCTGTCTGTCTGTTACGCTTTCGGGTGGATCTTCGAGCGTTTGAGACGCCGTCATTGTCCTCTACATCTATATTTAAGAACAGAGTCAATAAGTAACAAACATTTGAGTGATATTATTCCCCGGTACTGTTACAAATACTATCTCAATTGATACTTAATAATATTATTTGCAAACATTATAGATATAGATGTAGAGGACAATGACGGCGTCTCAAACGCTCGAAGATCCACCCTTTCACGCTTTCAGTTTAGGCTTTTATAAGCTCTAGTCAGCAAATACCAGAAACTAATAAATTCTAAAATTACAATGTATAGAATTGCTATAAAGCTGTATTAATTGCCGTGTTTACTATTAACCTTAATGCAACAAGCCTCGTAAGCAGGTTCAGTAGATTCATTACAAGTAAACAATGTATGTTATAAATATAACTTTTTACTAATATTATAAAGAGGAAAGATTTGTATGTAACGAAAAAACTCAAAAACTATTGGGCCGATTTCAATAATTCTTTCACTGTTGGAAAGCTACACTATTCTCGAGTGACATAGGATATAGAAAAGGGATCCGTGCGAAGTCGGGGCGGGCCGCTAGTCTAGTGATAGTATAAGTTAGAATAAGTTATTCTTCAAGCAATGACCTCTCCATGAACCCCAGGTATTGCCTACGGAACCCAACACTACTAGGTGCTAGCGATTGCTATCTATGTTCTAACTTTAGTTTATGTTCAAGCACCTAATGAAACTAACAAGTTAGCAATCTAAATAATGTGTACGAGAATAGCGGCTTTATACATGTAGATATATTATCTTAGAAATTATCAGTTAAAAAATCTGAGTTACGTTGCCGTAGCTTAGTGGTGAATGAGCGGAATAGCGAAAGGGAACTAACTCAAAAACCTGAAGATTTTAGTTATGCACACCAACCCACCTACCACTTAAACAGATTTACTTAAAGGGGTTTTAATTTTTTCTGTTCTATTTTTTCAAAAGTTGTATTTGAGGTAACATGCTTTTTTATGTGTCCTAGTTTAATGTTTAAAGAATAAAAAAAAGTTTCGTATTGTTTTTTACCTTTAAAAAATACAAATAGATTATTTGCAAATTTTGGCACGCATCTGGCAATGTTACAACCCCGACTAAATCATCTGACATATTTTTTTATCCTTAACACCTAAAATTTAATACTTAGTATCAAATATTACTTAAAAAAAAACGCTCGTACCTCGAATTTCACAATTGTTTATTACCCCGAGCGGGAATATAACCTATAAACTCCAATGTAGCAGCAGTAAGTTCAACTTAAAAGTACAAGATGTTGCATTGCAATGGAATCGACTTAAAATAAAATGGAATGCAGAAACAACAGCTCAAGGCGGTATAGATTTGCCCAGCGATGCAATTTGACCGTTTTAGGGTTCCCCAAGACAAATTGCTAAAGCGCTGACATGTTACTTTCACACATGGGCGTATCTAGGATTTTGTTAAGGGTGGGCAGGCGAGCTAGGATTTTGTTAAGGGTGGGCAGGCGAGCTAGGATTTTGTTAAGGGTGGGCAGGCGAGCTAGGATTTTGCTAAGGTGGGGCAGGCGAGCTAGGATTTTGCTAAGGTGGGGCAGGCGAGCTAGGATTTTGCTAAGGTGGGGCAGGCGAGCTAGGATTTTGCTAAGGTGGGGCAGGCGAGCTAGGATTTTGTTAAGGGGGGCAGGCGAGCTAGGATTTTGTTAAGGGGGGGCAGGCGAGCTAGGATTTTGTTAAGGGGGGCTAAGATATTGGTAAGGGGGGGGGGGGGGCAGACGAGCTAGGATTTTGTTAAGGGGGGAAGGCGAGCTAGGATATTGTTAAGGGGGTGGCAGGCGAGCTAGGATATTGTTAAGGGGGGGGGGGGGAGGCGAGCTAGGATATTGTTAAGGGGGGGGGGGGAAAGGCGAGCTAGGATATTGTTAAGGGGGGGGGGGGGAAGGCGAGCTAGGATATTGTTAAGGGGGGTGGCAGGCGAGCTAGGATTTTGTTAAGGGGGGTGGCAGGCGAGCTAGGATTTTGTTAAGGGGGGCAGGCGAGCTAGGATTTTGTTAAGGGGGGCAGGCGAGCTAGGATTTTGTTAAGGGGGGCAGGCGAGCTAGGATTTTGTGACGGGGGGTGGCAGGCGAGCTAGGATTTTGTTAAGGGTGAGGCAGGTGAGCTAGGATTTTGTTAAGGGGGAGGCAGGTGAGCTAGGATTTTGTTAAGGGGGAGGCAGGTGAGCTAGGATTTTGTTAAGGGGGAGGCAGGTGAGCTAGGATTTTGTTAAGGAGGAGGCAGGTGAGCTAGGATTTTGTTAAGGGGGAGGCAGGTGAGCTAGGATTTTGTTAAGGGGGGCAGGCGAGCTAGGATTTTGTTAAGGGGGGCAGGCGAGTTAGGATTTTGTTAAGGGGGGCAGGCGAGCTAGGATTTTGTTAAGGGGGGCAGGCGAGTTAGGATTTTGTTAAGGGGGGCAGGCGAGCTAGGATTTTGTTAAGGGCATAAACAAACGAAGAATATATTTAAGGTAATTCTCGACACTCGCAAAGGAATCATAACCTGCAGTGATCTTCTGGGGGGTGGAGGCAGCCATATGCAGGGGGAGTGCATATATGATATACTAGCTTCTGCCCGCGACTTCGTCCGCGTAGAACTCCTCCTTTTTTGCAGTCGGTTAAAAAGTAGCCTATGTTCTTTCTCAGGCTCTAGACTTTCTGTGTACCAAATTTCATTTAAATCGGTCCAGTAGTTTTAGCGTGAAGCGTAACAGACAGACAGACAGACAGACAGACAGACAGACAGAGTTACTTTCGCATTTATAATATTAGTTAGGATTTTACTCTATCAAAACGACCTGGCTTGACGGGTTTTTTTTTTACCCAGAGGTAGTGGTTCGAATCCTGCTACGAGTAAATGTCAGTATTATGAACACCGCCTTATACATATGTTTTGTACGGATTTTTGTATATTTAGGTATACGTTGTCTAGTAGCAATTGGTGAAAATTGTCAAAAAGTTATTTTCGTTCTCATTACGGAACCATCAAATTGCATGACCAACCATGCATTTAATCGCTTTTTTACCAAAGAATTACCTACAGTTGTCGAAGCGTCTCACTTGGGATTGTCAAGGCGACAATTATTCCGCGCCCGATGCACTTATTAAAACTGGACATCTTGCATTCCGTTGCAAATTTTATGCACCTTTCATTCAGACAAAGTGTTGCTAGGTATTTTACACGGGGTGGCAACTTTGTTAAATGGGTACTTACCTCCATTATATTCAGGAATAGGTATTGTATCCCTACTATATCCCTACTAATCCCTACTAATATTATAAATGCGAAAGTAACTCTGTCTGTCTGTCTGTCTGTTACGCTTTCACGCTAAAACTACTGAACCGATTTAAATGAAATTTGGTACAAAGTTAGTCTGGAGCCTGAGAAAGGACATAGGCTACTTTTTAACCGACTGCAAAAAGAGGAGTTCCACGCGGACGAAGTCGCGGGCAGAAGCTAGTAACTTATATGTTTACTTGTAAATAATGCCAGTAAATATTTCATATACAGTTTTTTTTTAATTAAATGACCCACTATCTGTTGTAATGAAACTATCTGTTGTAATATACTATCGTCAGCTCAATATGGGAACTGTAAAGTTTTCGAAATGTTAGCGGAAAAAATAAAATACGCGAGTTAAATAGGTACGTTATAGTTGTTTTATTTCAATGTGTTTTAACCGCGAAGGCATTAGAAATTATTAAGTAGCTATCTTTTCGAAATACATACCTAATTTGATTGTGTGCTTTTTTCCCCTCCTCCTCCCTGACTACAAAGATGGATAGATCCATCCATCCCCTTTGAACGAATCCGCTTAAAGTATAAAGTGGCAAATTGTTACATAATAAACTTTTCCGTCCTCCGGCCTGAAACCGTCAACTTTGTGGCTGCTGCGCTAAATGAGATTGCCGCTTTCTAGCTTCGTCGAACAGAAAAATAGTATATTGACCTCGGCCAGTAAAATAAAAAAGCCTCAGATCACATTTTTGTCAACCTCGGCTTCGCCTCGGACGACAATTACATGTGATCTGAGACATTTTTTATTTTACTGGCCTAGGTGCGTAATGTACTATTATTAGACATAGGATGGTTAAATTATTTAATGCATTATTAAATATGGTATTCAAATAATAATATCGCTTCAAGCCGGTAAGCTTTATGACTTAACGGCCATTTTGTTGGTACAATGCACTTTCACCCATAAATCAAAACGTCAAAATTTCGCCAAAGATATCCATTTAGGTACTTACGTATTATAAATTATATCACTGTCAATACGGTGATTAAAAATTTACCCTGTACCTTAATCGCCATTGTCGACTATTGCCACCTCTAAAAACCCATCTTATACTTCTTGACATAAGGTTGATTTTTAAATGAACTTTCATTATAATACGTAGTCTCGTTTCGCGAACAAGACATTTATCATCCAATTTAAGTTTTAAGACATCGAGAGATTTTAAGTGTGAATTTTTTAAGGATTGATTATATAATGTTTTCGTAATGGAGAGTTATCTTTTGACCCTGTTCAAAGTCTGTCGAACTGGGCTAATTTAAATGGAGTTTTTGATAAAAGACATACGCGACATTTTTGTCACGATAAAGTCGCGGGACGGTGTCGTTTTAGTCGCTGGATGTCGCGTAAGATTTATGTCGCGTGAGAAATATTTGCGACCTTTATATTAGCCATTGCGAAAGTATGACAGTGACAGATATTCTTTGGCGCGACAATTACATTCTTTTAGAGAAATTGGACCAGTAGTTCAGTGAATATGAGACAGTAGATGATGCCTTCACGGTTATTACATATTGGAATAAAACAATTATAACTTTAGAAACAATTATACATAGTCGGCTACGAATATGGGAACTGTAAAGTTTTCGAAACGTCAAAAAAATAATAGGTAGGTACTTTTTTTCCCATTCCAATATACCTACATACAGTGTTAAAATCACGACCCGTTCCTGGCTCGCCATAAAACAGATTGAAAAAGCCCTAATAAAAGTAATCGTTAATCTGAATTTTAAACGAAGAATGCGTACGCGCATGTAAATAATAACTACTTTGCAAAGTTCGATTAAAAGAAAACGGTACAGCGCGCTGTAGTTTTTTTCTTCGTCGAACAAGAGAACGCGAGATGCCATCGTTGTAATGCAATATTGTTGAAGTTTTCGGACCTCGGATTTTGGTTACTGACAGATAACCCGATATTATAAGCGTATTTTCAAAAAAAGGAGTACCTAAATAAGTCATTACTATAAGGAACCTGTTGCAAGGCCAAGTTAGTCTCTAGTAGTATTTATAGTATTTAGAATGAAACCACTATAAACGAATTTAACTCGCGTATTTTATTTTATTGGCTGACGTTTCGGAACCTATACAGTTTCCATAATAGTAGCACGACTGAGCTGACAACGCTGACAATATTCTAACGGTAAAATGATTGAGTTGTTTCATTCCAATGTGTAATAACGACAAGGAGAAGGCATTAGAAATTATCATTTATAGTAACACTAGCTTCTGCCCGCGACTTCGTCCGCGTGTAACTCCTTTTTTTCAGTCGGTTAAAAAGCAGCCTATGTCCTTTTTCAGGCTCCAGACTTTCTTTGTACCAAATTTCATTTAAATCGGTCCAGTAGTTTTAGCGTGAAAGCGTAACAGACAGACAGACAGACAGAGTTACTTTCGCATTTATAATATACTAGCTTCTGCCCGCGACTTCGTCTGCGTGGAACTCCTCCTTTTTTGCAGTCGGTTAAAAAGTAGCCTATGTTCTTTCTCAGGCTCCAGACTTTCTTTGTACCAAATTTTATTTAAATCGGTCCAGTAGTTTTAGCGTAAATGCGTAACAGACAGACAGACAGACAGAGTTACTTTCGCATTTATAATATAAGTAGGGAAGTAGGGATTCCTAGTAGATACGTTTAGGCTACAAAAAACAATGTCATCAGTTTTATAAAGATAAGTCTTTTTTTGCAAGAAACCTGCCTTGGTGAAATAATCTACTGTTAAGATTTATTTAAGGCCCTTTGTAAACATTATTTTAAGCAATAAATAACTTTATTCAAGTAATAATTGATGTATTTTTCTGTGTATTATGTCTGCAAGCGGGCGTGTTTTGTTTTGACCTTCCGATGAAAATCACGAGTAAAAAACAAGCCGTATTAATCTTACCGTAATTTTAAGGAGCATGAACCAATGCGCAGAGCTGCCTCTAGCACTGTCACCGCCGCCTGGTACTGGCCTGCAGCGAGCAACTCTTGACCCACGACCTGTTAAAAAAAAACAACCTTGAGAAGTTGATTTTTAAATTTATTTGGTCCGTCTGTGGAATCAGCACGGAATACGAGTGGGTTGAAATTGCAACCCGTCCATGAGTAGTCCCTAGTTCCGCCCATGACTAGTAAAGCAACATAATTTTCCGTCCTCCGGCCACAAGCGCCAACTTTGTGGCCGCTGCGCTAAATGAAATTTCCGCTTTCTGGCTTCGTCGAACAGAAAAATAGTAGGTATACTGACCTCGGCCAGTAAAATAAAAAAGCCTCAGATCACATTTTTGTCAACCTCGGCTTCGCCTCGGACGACAATTACATGTGATCTGAGACATTTTTTACTTTACTGGCCTTGGTGCGTAATGTACTATTTAATAGGTACAATATTTAAGAAACATTAGGCCGGATTACAATAAGTGATAAGATAGGAGATAATGAATGCTTCATTGGTGATCTCAACAAAAATAATGATACCCATAGTTTCTTAGGACTGCTTTTCGGCAGCCATCTTTTAATACCATTACAAAAAACAGCCATAAATCATCTAAATGCGAATTTGAGTATCACGGCGCCAAACAAAAAGCGAGTCGAATTTTTAAAACCCCATTATGATGCCATTAAGAGCCCCTGCAAGACGTTTTGCAAACGATTCGGACTTATCTTGGTATAAAGCTATAAAACCAAAGCATTTTCGGAACACCCACGAAGTTTTTATACTTTATAACCTACAAATTTTATAGGAAGCATGTGAGAAAAATAAAAATTGATCACATGTTGATAACACTTAAGGGATCTCGAGGAATCCGGTCAATAAGGGAACGTAGACGCTGTAAAATGTGTATTAAATCGGAAACCATAAACGATTTAAATTATTATACACTTCGACAGTTAAATTCGCCGGTTTTTAAATGGGGTTTACACACGGCAATTAAAATAATATGGGACTGGCTCGCTATACAAAGTACTTACCTATTGACTTGTTTTGTTATTTTATAATATCTTCAATTTATATAATTTAACAATTTTATGGGAAGCTATCAACGACAATGAAAACGTTTATTGACTGAGAATTGAGAGTATGTAATAAAATATGTAACCATTATTTATAATAAAACACAATTTCAATATATTAAACAACAATGTAATTTTACGAGCCACTTCACAGCATTCGAGCATTATTTTTGAAAAACGTTTCGTATTTCGAACACCGCGGCCATTTTGTGGTAGCCGCCATTTCAGCGCGCTGACGATCAACTGTCGTGCAGATTGTATGTAAATTCAACGGGCGGTCGTATTTATGGGGCTCTGATCAGTCAGTCCCATTGTCTGGCCAGTTAAAAGAGCCGAAAAATGTTCAGATGTCGCCAGTCCGCTGGCGGAATGTATGCAAATGCCGGCTTTGGGGAAGGGCGCTTAATGTTGCCAGTTCCAAACTTATCGGGGATCTGATGTTGTATTTGGTTGTTTTTTAAATTGTAATGCCTAGTTTCGGTCTTGTGGTAGGCTTTACCGTATGTATGACATCTATGTACCTATGTAAATTCAATAGCTCATAAAGAAACTAACAAAAAACACCTTATACATTTTGCAGGTTCCATAGTTATTTCTTATCTTTATAATCAGTAGAGCGAAATTATCATATACATATTAAACATAATCATGGTTACACTTCTCTCTCCTTTTCATTGAGTTTTCATCTTTGAATTACGTTGCTTTGATTTAATACTTATATTCAAATATTTAAACGAAACTTTATAAAATTCACTTACCTAGTACGACAAGTGAAGTTAGATGTTAATCAATTCGTATCTGTTACTACGTTTCATTGATTGACACTAACAAAGCAAACGCAGTACAGCATCACTTATATTGTTGCCAATGTTCAAATATATAAACACGCCCTAATGCCCTTGACAATAGAGACGAGCGCTTTTAGTATCTAGACTGCTATATTTGTGGCTGACTGTACATGTCTAGCGACAAATCAAAGCGACTTGTTTGAATAATAAAAGAAGAGTCAGAATAAAATCCTGTAGGACTTGCACCCATAAGTAGGGAATACGTAGTTTCCAATTACGCGGGGAGTCAATAATTGTGTACCTTACCTAGTCAAAATTTTTCAGTGTCATTGCATTTTGTATATACTAGCAAGGAGTTGGCACAGTTGGATAGGTTGTATTCCCTTCAAATAAGGTATATTATGTCGCACACCTAGATCTAAGGCCGCCTGTAGGTACACCTTACGTAAGTAACTTACGATGAATTTTCAAGTGTAAATTTTACTGTAAGTTCTTACAAGTAAGTCACTCACAACGAGTGTGTACACATGAAAATTCATCGTAAGTTGCTTTCGTAAGTAAAACGTACAGATGTAAAGGCGGCCTAAAGGGACCTAAATCAAAATATCTTTTCCCAGGAAAGGCGAAAAACTGATCATATGTCCAGTGTCCACATATGCATGTAGGTAGACAGTTTCGTTAAGATCAATCTTTTTAATTTCTAACCCATTATAAAAATACGACACGTTTTTTAAACCATATTTCTTCAGCCAAAAGGTTCGTAAGTACATAAAAAAACGTCAAAACAGTGGTCAATTCAACCATAGAGATATAAGACTAGAGTACGTGAGCCATAGGACTGTCTATAAGTGGAAGCGTATCACGGTAAAGAGAGACAGAAACTCTAAATAGAGGCACTGTCCTTGTCTTGCCGCATGCGCAATGGCAACATGCTGCGCGCCGTCCGTTGCTATGGTACCGTTGACGACGCAATACGAAATGTTCTAACCTATTATTTCGCTTCAGTTCGTTTACGCGCGTGCAAATTTCTCACTTATGTTTATTATCGATATTATTAAAAATAAAATATGAAAAACAAAGATGGTAATTGCTTGCATTTTGTGCAAAAAGGAATCGACTACACAATATACATAACCACAAAATTTTGACAGTCGAATGCGGAAGGGTCAGTACCATGTCAGTACAATACTGGAGGCGAATCGTTTACTGCGCATGCGTCATCAGACAAGGAGAGCGACCACTATTCCAATGCTCTTTCTCTTTCTACCATTATAACGCGTTTCTGGCTGGCTCACGTACTCTAGTCTTATATCTCTATGAATTCAACTCATCAACCAATTGCACAATATTACAGAAATGCGAAAATGTCAAAGCGTAAAGTTTTAAACATGTTGAGTGACAACGATATTTCCTATACAGCCACGGCTGACATTATTTCGGAAGGGCAGTTGACATTTAAACGAACGCAGTAGACAGGTGAAATAAGTTTAAATTCGGATGGACAGAAGCTCGTGATTTTAACAGTATTGTATACAACTTTACAGCCTATTTACGCTTCCTTTTCGGGAAATAATGACTGTCCCTTGAAATATGTGAGAAAACAAAATGGCGAGTAAATTGATTGCTTGTATTGTAAACATGTGATTTAAATTATATTTTATAGCGATCGGCCTTCGCTTGGGTCAACACTGATAATAATTAACCAATTTTTCTCTATTATATTGTGCTTATATTATTAAAATCGCATTAAAATTCGTTGTGTGGTTATATAGATCTAATCATGCATAAGAAGAGTCAGACAGCGAAAAGTGACTTTGTTTTATACTTAGCAGTGCCAACAAACTGTCACATTGTGTGACAATGAATGGGAGGGATCCTAATTTACGTGACGTCACGTTTCAAAATCTATTATATTAGGTACTTACACCATAGTGTTAAAATGCCAAATTTGAACTATTAAAGAAAAACTTACAAATATCTCCATCTCTATCTGTATATCGACACTACACTACGAAGGGGTCTTACAAATGTGACCATTGTGAAAAGTACTTTTAAATGCCTAAATTTGTGAATTTATAATTTTTTGTCAATTAGGGGTAGATTTTGAAGTGGACGGCAAGTGGAGCTTAATCCCAAATTTTCCATTCAACCACCTTTCTTGTAAGAATTTCTAGGTTGTATCTTTTTACCGTCATTTGTACTATTTATGGACCCCAAAGTAAAGGTAACTCACCGAGATCAGCACAAAAGGCGACTGATCTAGCTTCATAGTCTCCAGCTGCCTGAAGGTAGGTTCTAGCGTGGTGCGCAGTGGAGACTTGAGAGAGGCTTCCACGAGCGCAGCGAGGAGTTGCCGTGAGGCAGGCTCCACGCCAAGCCCTGAGCTGAAGGCTGCCAGGGCCTCGCCGTGCCGCCCGAGACATTGTAGCGCCACACCTGGGTAGAAGATAAGATAAGATTAGATATTATTTAATGAAGGCCGTAAAAGGGAGACCCTTTTGACAGTTAAGTCTGATGTTATTTGTTTAAGAGTTTATCTTTGTCTAGATACCTATGTTATCTTTGTGTATCAGAAATAAACTTCGTAGAGAAGGATGTGGTTTATCATTATCGTAGCATGTGGCAGAAAATCTTCATTTATACTTAATCACTACATAGTAAAACAAAGTCGCTGTCGCTGTCTATCCGTCCGTATGTATGCTTAAATCTTTAAAAGTTCGCAACGGATTTTGAAGCTGGTTTTTAATATATATACAGTGATTCAAGAGGAAGGTTTATACGCGTGTCAAGCCGGGGCGGGTAATCCCTACTAATATTATAAATGCGAAAGTAACTCTGTCTGTCTGTCTGTCTGTTACGCTTTCACGCTAAAACTACTGGACCGATTTAAATGATATTTGGTACAAAGAAAGTCTGGAGCCTGAGAAAGGACATAGGCTACTTTTTAACCGACTGCAAAAAAGGAGGAGTTCTACGCGGACGAAGTCGCGGGCAGAAGCTAGTAATTATATAAGTAGGTAGTTAATACTTGACGTGAAATCACATCTTATAGGTTACCAAGTACCTATGAAGAATTGAATTTCTGACCAACTCTAAAAAAAAAAAGACTATCCAAACATTACATTACACAAGCATGTAAGAAATTAAATAGGTACATGAGTATCCCGACTAATATTATAAATGCGAAAGTAACTCTGTCTGTCTGTCTGTCTGGCTGTCTGTCTGTCTGTTACGCTTTCACACTAAAACTACTGGACCGATTTAGATGAAATTTGGTACAAAGAAAGTCTGGAGCCTGAGAAAAGACATAGGCTACTTTTTAACCGACTGCCAAAAAGGAGGATTTCCACGCGGACGAAGTCGCGGGCGGAAGCTAGTAATTATATAAGTAGGTAGTTAATACTTGACGTGAAATCACATATAGGTTACCAAGTATCTATGAAGAATTGAATATCTGACCAACTCTCAAAAAAAACCTATTCAAACACATTATACAAGCATGTAAGAAATTAAATAGGTACATGAGTATTCCCAATAGAACAGTAATGTCGGAATGAAACCACTT
Organism: Polylopha cassiicola; assembly: GCA_038024825.1. Classification (NCBI taxonomy): domain Eukaryota; kingdom Metazoa; phylum Arthropoda; class Insecta; order Lepidoptera; family Tortricidae; genus Polylopha; species Polylopha cassiicola. Next base: position 1,879,178 of record CP149062.1, read on the forward strand.
TAACGGATTTAACTCGCGTATTTTAGTTTTATTGGATGACGTTTCGGAGCCTTTACAGATTCCATAATCGTAGCACGACTGAGGTGATAATAGTCTTATGCTGAACAATAATGATCAAATCGTCATTAAAACTGATTTCATATTATTATCATAATGCGTAGAAAGCGCCTTATGTAGGTACTTAGATGTAACGCGCTATTTGCTCAAAATTACTGTAATATATAAAAGAAGTGGACTATGATATCACTTTTATACCGTAATGTGCAGTGAAAGTGACAATTCAGAAAACAATAGGAAAAAAACGGCAAAGTTCGTATAGAAAACGAAGACGATGGGTTCAGTATCGTATATTACCTATTTAGGTATATAGTAATGAAAGGAAAGCCCATGTCTTGTAAGCGTTTTAACAAAAAATATTACCACACGTACACGAGTCCTTAGTGTAAGTAACTAGACAACACAAAAGTAGTATATAAGGGGGCCTAGACAACACAAGAGTTGTATATATAATACGGGGGCCTAGACAAGGTGCCAACGTTAACGTTAAACGAAACGACCAAAATGTATGGGATTTGACATCCACAAACGTTTGTGACGTACGCGACGGTAACGTTAACGCTGAACGTTGGCTTGTTTAGGCCCCCAACTGTTAAAATGATGTAGGTATAAGAATAAACAGATTTATATACAGCTTGTGTGCAACTTATATAGAACTAAAACTGCACATATTAATGGGATCAGTGCTAAGTTAAAACTAACATATTCGCAGTCTTGTTTTTATATTTATGCAAAGGTTAGCCTAAAGACATCCCTTAAAGGTATAAACGCGCCTACGTGGCCCTTGTTTTATAAATGTCTCCGTGTCTCTTTTTGCTGTAAAGTTTACGGACATACATACAAATTTTTGGAACTTAGCACCCATAACACTCGATTTAAGACGAAGACAATGGATGTACGGAACCCTAAAAAAGAATAGTCTCACGCAATGTCAAGCTGTATGTGTATTAACACGCAACGTTGACTCATAATTAATTATGAACAACTAGCGACCCGCCCTGGCTTCACACGGGTGCAACCTTAATATAAAGCCTTCCTCTTGAATCTCTCTATTTAAATAAAACGCTTCAAAATCAATTGCGTACTTTTAAAGATTTAAGCATACATACGTGTGTGTGCGTGTGCGTGTGTGTGTGTGTGTGTGTGTGTGTGTGTGTGTGTGTGTGTGTGTGTGTGTGTGTGTGCGTGTGCGTGCGTGTGCGTGTGCATGCGCGTGCGTGTGTGTGTGTACATGCAAGGAGGATTTACCGAATATTAACAGATTTGATTATTTCTTTTATATCCTTATAGGACAATGTAGGTAAGTAAAGAGGTTGTTACTTATAAAATGTATATATATATTAGGTACGACCAAGAAAACTTAATGCAAAGACTGAACAAGAGCAACTATAGAACCTTATTTTACACTCACGATATAATTAAAAGTTCTAAGCTTAAAATGCCATGTAAGTGAAACCAAAGGGCATAGCTAGTTTTATTATAAACATGCATTGAACGCTTGAGGTGGTGCGGTAATGGAAATATTTTCAAAGGCTGAACGCAATCAAAAAAGTTAACATTACTCTGTATGGGGTGAGGTGGCCACACGCAATATTAATTTATCGATGTGTACAATTTTACATACATGTATCGTCTGTGGAAGAAAGTCGTAAGTCATGTTTAATGCGTACGACTTAAGTCTTTCTCGGGGATAAGCGGTGGGGCTGTATGCGTGTTTGCTAAAACCAGATTGCTATGATAGTCGATCTTAGTCGATATTATAGTAACAATAAAGGTATTTTTTCGGCAAATAATGGACATCACATGGATTAGACGGCCATTAATCACGGTGTTTTAAAAAGAATCCACTACTAAATAATTTAATTGCCAAATTGGTATTTTTTATTGTATTATCTATAATAGTGGGTACATAGGGACGGACGGACAGCAACAGCGATGTTTTATCTGTAGTGATAATAGTAAAGTGATATTCATGGGTGTACTGAGGTACCTGTCCCCTCCTAGAAGAAACTTGTAGGTTTTGATACTTTTGCGAGTGTCAAAAATTAGGTATATGCTTAGTATGTATACGCTTGCCTTCAGCAAAATCATGCTTACGATCTTGGTGATAACAGGCGCGTGCAGTGGGGGGTACACATGTACCGCGATAGGGTAGGCATTTCATAAATTCATTACATTGTGCCTGTATGGATTGCACGCCCTTGGTGATAGTGAAGTACTTATTCTACACAGACGCTAATTGATAATCCCTGCTAATATTATAAATGCGAAAGTAGCTCTGTCTGTTTGTTACGCTTACACGCTAAAACTACTGGACCGATTTAAATTAAATTTGGTACAAAGAAAGTCTGGAGCCTGAGAAAGGACATAGGCTACGTTTTAACCGACTGCAATAAAGGAGGAGTTCCACGCGGACGAGGTCGCGGGCAGTAGCTATCTAAGATATATTCTTAGCATTCATACGCCTACCTTCAGCAAAATCCTGCTTACACCCTTGGTAAAAGACTCAGGCGCGTACAGTATATGTATCGCGCCAGGGTAGGCATTTCATACATTTATTACATTACGCCTGTAGAGAATGCACGCCCTTGGTGATAGTGAAGTATAGTGAGATAGTGAAGTTCTCATTCTACGCATATCATCATCATCATCATCATCATCATCATCATCATCATCATCAGCCCATCGCAGTCCACTGCTGGACATAGGCCTCTCCAATTGGACGTTCATTGAAAATAATCAAATTTTAATAATACTGACCTTGTCGGTAGTAAGCCTTTGGCCAATTAGGACACAGTTCCCTCGCCTTAGTGGCATCTTGAAGCGCCGCCGCGAACTGCCCTTGCTTGAGACGCGCCGCTGATCTGCATTAAAAAAAAACAAAGGGCATTCAAAAACTGTTCTATTTTTACTTTAGAAGAATGTTGACATAAATCAGTGCTCAGACAAAAGGTGGTTTTGGAATGACATCCGTAAATATTGAACGATGTTTTAGACTTGGAGTTTTTTGGTAGAAATATTATAGCAGTTTATGCATATATGACAAAATCTAAGCTTCTTTTATTCAATTTATAAGTCTTAAAAAGTGACAGGTCGGCAGATCTACGATTTTTTTTCGAACTTAATACTGAAGCGCAGTTGGCCAGCTAATGGGCCTTTACTGCAAAACCGGACGGGTGGCGAGCCTCATGAGAGGAGGCTTTCAAGTCTTTAGGTTGGGATAGGGTTTTTAGTCCTGACCGACCAGATCAACGAACGTTTAAGTCGTTATTGTTGTTTTTATATTATAATGGTTGCAAATAATACTATTAAGTACTAACCTATACATTCAAACAGTATTTGTAGCAGTACCATGAAACTCACTTTTTTTACATACTAATTCTGTTCTTAAAATATAGTCTTGAGACGACAATGACCGTATCTTCAACGCTCAAAGATCCACCCAGATACTCCTACCGTTATCACACCTACTACAGTTTTACATGATACTCACCGATTGCTATACAGTATGTGATTGGCTGGATCAAGCGTTAGCGCGTCAGTATACAACGCTACGGCGGTGGCGAAGTCCCCGGCCTGACAGGCCGCGTTCGAAGCCCTAACTTTCTCCACGAAGAGGGCCCGCGACGCAGCCCCCAGCGACGCTGAGCCGGTTGGCTCCACCTGGAAAGAAACAGTGTTTACAGGGGCGTGCAGTGAGATATACATAGGGGTAGGCACGATAGGTTAATGACATGTGCCTGGAATGCACGAAATGAACGTTGCTTAGCTGGTCCCAGATTTGCTTGTAAAGGACCATTCAAGTATTACGTAAGGGCTATAAAGGTCTTTGCTTTACTTATTTTTGATGAGGTGGGGGGAGGTCTAGATGGTTATTACGCCAGCTGTAGTTATTTACTTTTTTAAACAAATAGCAATCCACATAATAATATGAATACATTTAGGTAGTCTCTCCTATTTCTATCCCAAGTACGAGGTTTGCTTACTTATTCTGAAAGGGGAGGGGGGGGGGATAAATTATTGTAATGCCCCAATACTTGAACGGCTGTAAATGCTCGCAAAAAGAATGGCAAATAAATTGAATCGTTCGCATGTGTATTCGATTGGGAGTTGCACAAATTCGATTTGGCATCATTCAAATTAATCGATTCATACGAATCGTGACTACACTTTTAAATTGCTCGTACGTTCGGCATTATTACTTTTTGCTTCCATTTAATGCCCAATACGTAATAAAGCTTTGGGCATGTAATTAATTAGAACAGCGTAATTACATGTGTAAATGATTGTAAACGTTTCACTAGCGAAAGTGGTTGATTAACGATTTGATATAGCTACTTAGATAACTGTAGTGTTAGACTATCGTCAGCTCAGTCGGCTACGAATATGGGAAGTAAGAAGTTTAACAAATCTATACTAATATTATAAAGCTGAAGAATTTGTTTGTTTGTTTGAACGCGCTAATCTGAGGAACTACAGGTTCGTATTGAAAAAATCTTTTTTTGTTGGATATACCATTTATCGAGGATGGCTTTAGGCTACATAACATCGCGCTTCGACCAATAGGAGTGAAAAAACAGTTGAAAATGTGTAAAAAACGGGGAAAATAACTATTCCACGCGACCGAAGTCGCTGGCAGAAGCTAGTAACATATAATATGCGATTTAAATCCGATACCTATATTTGTTTTATTTATATAAATTTAACGGATTATATCGCGTATTCGATACTGTTAAAGCATCACAAATTATTAAGATAAAATATGTTTATTCAAATAAAAGATTCTAATCTATATTATAATAAATAGCTTCTGCCCGCGTCTTCGTCCGCATGGAACTCCTCCTTTTTTGCAGTCGGTTAAAAAGTAGCCTATGTCCTTTCTCAGGTTCCAGACTTTCTTTGTACCAAATTTCATTTAAATCGGTCCAGTAGTTTTAGCGTGAAAGCGTAACAGACAGACAGACAGAGTTACTTTCGCATTTATAATATTAGTAGGGATTAAAATATTAAAAGACGTCACAATTCAACACTGCAGCGAATAAAAACCGAATGACAACCTGCTACTGGGTTTTAAAACCGTATCGTTTTTTAAAACGATTTAAAGTCGGTCCCGCCACCTGCGCCCGCGCACCACTACCTAGCCATGCGCATCGAGGAGCATTTTTTTCACACTGCATTCTCTTGTATCATTGATTTAAACATCTGACTTTCATCCTTTACATTGTTGAATCAAGTCATCACGCGCGGTATGTTGCCTACTTGTCATGTACTACCGGCCCGCCCCGGCTTCGCACGGATTTTTTTAATATACTTAATATAGCCAATGTGGCTAATACTATAGCTTCCCAACTGTTAAAGTATTTTTCAAATCAGTTAAGTCGTTTTGGAGTCTATTCAATCTAAACAAACAAACTTTTCTACTTAATTATATTACTAGATAAAATATAGTTTTATCTATAAAGTAGATATAAAATCTAAAGTAATATAAAGAAATAGGCTTAATAAACTATTTCCAATTATAATAATAAAAAACAAAGGAATATTTATTAAGTTAATTGCATTTTTATCTTTGAACTTTGTATAACCTAGTGGGAATATCATAGAAAAGACGTCAACGAGTCATTTGGATAAGTTATGGTGTGAGACCCATCTTAATAAAGATCTGTTAAGGTTTTTTTTACCTTTGACCTATAGTTTTTGAGATGTTTAAATTTGATTGATCGATTCGACTAACGGAGTAGATCACGATTAAGAAAAGACAGTAAGTGCTTAGGTATGTAGCGTTATTATAATCGTACCTAATATCATGCAGGCGCGTGCAGCGTAAAGTGTGTTTGGGTAGTACATTAGTTATAATCGTAATTTTATTAAGATGCAGGCGCGTGCAGCGTAAAAGTATGGCGTCAGGGTAGGCACTCCATAAAATAGTGACACCGTGCCTATATGGAATGCACGCCCTAGATATGTACTTGGTGCAAGCTAATTTATAGGAAACTAGTTGCGAGTGTCGAAAATTAGAAAATTACGTATATAAGTTTAAAAAAATATATATTTTATATTATTATGATGTAACTGAAAATATAAGGCTTTTTTAATTTTTCGTCAATTTGCGACATAAACGACTGTATTTTTCGATTGCGTTGGCTTAGAAGGTTGACACAGCCTTAAGGGACATTGATATAAATTTCAGCTTGATACGCGTTCCTGAGAAGGGGTTAGACAGACAGACGAATAACAAAGTGATCCTATAAGGGTTGCGTTTTTTTAAGATACGGAACCCTAAAAAGACTTATCTTCCTTACTGAGCGCTGAGCGATTGTTTCGCGGCCATTTTGAAAAATGATCGACGTAATCGCCCCTCATTCGCTCATTTAAAAATTCGTTTTAATACAGGCGCCTGATATGCCGGCCCGACATATTGGGTAATTATTTTTTCTTTAAACTACCTTTCATTTATCTTTAGAGTCTTGAAGGCTTTCTTTTTACGACGAGGACCGCCCAAACTCGCTTAGCTAACGTCAATTTTTTTAATTTAACAACGTAAGCTACTTAACCTTATAATAAAATTATTTGTACTTTAAAAGCTGAAGAGTTTGTTTGTTTGAATGCAATGGTGGTTCGAATTGAATAAAATATATAATAAATATATTTTTTTGACAGACCATTTAATAACAACACGCTGCGACCAATAGAAGCGAAGAAACAGTGGAAAAATGCGGACGAAGTCGCGGGCACAGCTAGTATTTAAATACATTTACTAGAATATGACAAGTTGAACAGTGTCACCACATGGATTCAAATTTAAATATGTAGAACTTAGAGTCTCAAATGGAGTAACAAAAAATATTTAAAAAGGTGCGATATATCTCACTTAAATAAACAAATTTATAATGTTCTTTATTTGTCTTAGTGAAGAAGGGTATTAAGTCCTTCAGTAATTATATTTCAAGTAGCTTTTACCCGCGACTTCGTCCGCGTGGAATTAGTAATTACGACAGTGTAATTTTTCTAATTTGCTTATGTAATCTTTAAATATTAAACAAGCTTTATCGTGAAAGCAAGACAGACAGAATTACTTTCGCATTTATAATATTAGTTACGATTAGTATAAGGTAAGTCTGTGTAAAATCGTGTACGTTTATTTTGGAAAATTCTAACATAATTAAAGATAATAACATCACGTTTATTACAGTGTCTATATCACGTACGACAGCCGCTAGAGCCTTCTTGGAAATTGGTTGACATTCAAAAAACGTTTCGGGTACCTAACGTATTAAAAATATAATCTTTATACGACTCTCTCTTACTGCATATAAAATACTAGCTTCTGCCAGAGACTTCACCCGCGTGTTATAGTTATTTTCCGTTTTTTACACATTTTGCACTGTTTCTTCGCTCCTATTGGTCGCAGCGTGATCTTATATAGCCTAAAGCCTTCCTCGATAAATGGTCTATCCAACAAAAAAAGTTTTTTTCAATTCGAATCAGTAGTTCCTGAGATTGGCGCGTTCAAACAAACAAACTCTTCAGCTTTATAATATTAGTATAGATTACGGCACAACCTAGAACATCGTTAAATTCAACTTCAAAAATGGTAAAAATTATAAACTCGTGACGTTACCCCTTTTTTTACGATATTCTAAAGGTTTTTTTACACGTATGCGCTTTCTGCCTCCGACAAAGCGCACGTGGTAAGAAAGAGACAAAAGACGGATCAAGTTTACGGATGACTTGAGAATTGTTTAAAAAAAATGGCGTCGACGGCTAGCTTTTGTCCGTTTTTTCAAGACAATTACCAGGTTTTACCTGTGTAGGTTAGAAATCAATTAACGTGTGTGGGTGCCGAGACAAATCATGTAATTTGGGTTGGGACCGGATTTCGGTAATTTGGGTATTCTCAAGATGGTTTAACAAACCAACATTGGAGACATGTTTCATGGGAATCTGTGTTAGACACGCTTTTTGGACATGTCGACATGGGTCCGTTGGTTATTTATTCTACGTAATTAAGTATTTCTTTGTTCTTTTAAAGCAGTGGTTCTTAACCTTTTAAGGTCCGTTACCCTTATGACCTAACTTGGATAGTGATTTTACTCCTCCCAACGATGAATTTGCGCGCTATTCGTCGCTACGCTGTGCTCAGACTTGGCACTTTGAAATTCGGCGTTTGAGACAAGTTTTACCCCCAGGTTAAGAACCCAGATATTGAAGCGACTGTCGGTCTGTTGGTCTAGTGAGCAGATATAGCCTTGGATATCTAAGATGTCTAATAATACATATAATATATTATTATATCTATGTAGGTAAGCTTATCCGTTATTGTATAACTAAGCAAGGATTGTACTGTCGATACAATCTTTTTTTTTTAGTTTAAGACTAGATAAACCTTTAAAAATATTTCATTTCAATGTGTGATTATATTAAACTAGCTTCTGCCAGCGACTTTGTCGGCGTGGAATAGTTATTTTCCCCATTTTTTACACATTTTCCACTGTTTCTTAGCTCCTATTGGTCGCAGCGTGGTGTTACATAGCCTAAAGCCTTCCTCGATAAATGATCTAAAAGTTTTTTCAATTCGAACCAGTAGTTCCTGAGATTAGCGCGTTCAAACAAACAAACTCTTCAGCTTTATAATATTAGTATAGAGATTCATTTATTTCTTATTATCTCATACATTATAATTAAGTACATAGTTTTATGTCATGTCACTTATAGTGATATTAATTGTTACCCCTTATAATAATATTAATTGATTTAAAACTTGTCGTAGTTCCATTGAAGAAGAATTGTCTTCAAATTGTCAGTCATTATGCATAAAAAAGCCGACTTCCGCGCATCTGTCCGATCCGCCCGAAGGCGTGGATCCCATCACGACTCCATACTTTGTACAACCCGACCAGGAATAAAAGACCGGACGGATTCTTGAAAACTTCCCATCGACCATGTATTCCCGTTTCCGTCGAGTTACTTTGCGAAGTGGAAACCGGCGGATTCCAGACATTCCTGGACAATTACAATTTCGTGAGTGACCTCGCGACCTTCCACTCGGGTGTCCCCGGACTGGTCCGAACGACCTTTGCCTTTAGACTTGAGGAAAATAATGATCTGGTTAAAAGGTTTCTTAGAAGTACCTTCAATGATGCTTAGTATTGGCGCTAGGTGCGTTAGAATTTAAGAAGGAACATAATAAGGCACTTATGTTGTATATGTATTGTGTTGATGTCACGTTATACAAGTACATTCTACAACAAAAAATATTACTTACAAGTAAAAAGTACCTATATTTACTCATTCTTATTATTGTAAGGAAAAATAGAATCCCCATGTTATATTGTATGTTTAACAGTTATGTACTTAAGTACATAACTGTTAAAGACACAATATAACATTGGAAGTAATATCTTCCCTACTAAAGAATGTTTAACTTTTTTGTTTAAAGGCATGCATTAATACCATATTTCTAAAGAATTTATCCAATCATAGTTTCGTTGCCGCCACGAGTGTAGCGTCGCGTGCGGAATGCGTGTGATCAATTTCGCAAGCAATCAACCAGCGGCCATGTTGTTTTTGCTGTCAAAGTGACAGCACAGAGTATAACGTTAGATACAGTTTATTATCTGTGATAGTTTTAAATAAGCATCAATAGGCTGCATGACGACTTTTTTTTTCTTTGGTACATTACCAAAAAATATTGGACACGTGAGTAGGAGCTCGTGACGTCACGATATGGTACGATTTTTTACGATAACGTGACATCACGAATTTCATCATATTTTTGAAGCGCGTAACTTTGTAATTTATTTAATATTAATATTCTAACTGACTACCAAAAATTGCGCACTTGTGAATTTTATAAGTTAATTTTGTTTGCGTATCGGACTAATTCTCAATTGAAAGAAAAGAAAAAATACGTCTTCAATAATTTTCAATAATCTAACTGACGGACTAAATAGAATTTCGTTTTCTTTCATATTATCTAAATTAAAAAAAAAAAAAAAAGTAGTACTTAGGTACCTACATATGCATTATTATAAAAAATACATTAAAATTTATAAATGTGCCTAGTCGTAAAGTTAATTACGCACTTTGATGATATATTGCAGCGCTAATTTACTTCAGTTCAGTAATAACAGTGTTTTATACAATTATTATACAATGCGTAGTTAATTGCAGCCGCTGTCTACAGACAAAAAAGGGCGTAGGTATTACCAGAATGTTCAATGTAAAGCCACACTGAACCTATTCCCAGTTAATTATAAAATGTTTAATGACCCTTTACTATCGCAGGATCCTTGCAGTTATCTTCTTTAATTATACTTAGTGTCTCATATTCGCGCGCTAATGGCAGCCATTTTGGAATTGTGAGGCGTTTTTAAATCTTTAAAAAGGATATACCTATGTTTTTATTTGGCTGTTTTTGTCTAGCCACTTGTTAAAAATGTATTAAATATTGTGTATTTTAATTATTGCTGACCTAACAAGAATTCTAACATAAAGTATTACACGACAGGTGACATAAGTGGAAATTGAAAATCTATCTATCTATAGGTAGGTACCTACATATTAAAAACTTAATGCTGTTTGTTTTCATCCCACTAAAACTTGAGTACAGATTGACCAATTTAACAAATTTTTGTTTTAATATTATATTCATGAAGTCCAGGAAAAGTTTATACGCTGAGGAAATTTTAAGAAATCACAAGAAACAAATCATAAAAGGCGATAAGTAGTTTACTGAGTCATCTGGTATTTCTATTGAAGTAAATAAAAAACACCTCATACTCAATTGTTTTTATGGTAGTAACATACAAATTATTTTTAAATCTAAGTTCTTTGTTCTTTTTTATTAAAATAATCATCTTTAATTATACTTAGTGTATTCTCGGCTGGCTACGTCAGCTATTATGCGGATTAAGAGGCGTTTTTTACTTTTTAACTCTTGCCAGCCAGTATGGGCGGGGTAGACAACTTGTACTTTATAGTTGGCCAGTTTTTGCAACCTCTCAGACGTCTGAGGAGTATTTCGTTATTTAATCAGAGGCTAGTAGGGTTACCAGATAAAAAAAATATTATCTTCTTCAGAATTCTTATTAAGTACCTATAATACGATTTAAAGTGTAAGTATTTTATTTTCGTCTTAATATTTCTAAGAAAAGATGATCAATATACATAGTATAGTAGGTACCTAATTAAAAGAAATTAGAACGAATACTTTGCTTATAATATCAAAGTAGGTACTTTTTATTGGCTTTATAGTAAATCATGGAAAAATTGAGATTAGTTGTTTAAGCCCTGAAATACTTGTTATTTTTTTTATTAAATGGCAACCCTAAATCAGAGGTCTCGCACCATTGGCCGGTTGCGTTTGCGCGTTAAAAGAAAAAACAAACAGATGTTAAATTTCGAAAATTACATTATTACAGTGAGTTTTGAACGAGTCGGCTGTAATCGGCGGGCATAAAGTTTGTAATAACAAAATCGCGAGGCGAGATTATCCCTGATGTGCCACAGAGCCGCACTCTGTACCATGATATATGATTATCTGTGTTTAACATGACAAGCAATGTGGAATTGACTTGACTATAATCTCTACACTAATAATAAAGAAGAAAGATTTGTTTGGAATAAAACAACTATTAACGGTTTAACTCGTGTATTTTATTTTATTTGATGACGTTTCGGATTCTTTACAGTTGCCATATTCGTAGCACGACTGACCTGACAATATAATGAGGAAAGATTTCTTTGTTTGTATTGAATAAAATCCTAAACGACTGGAAACTACATTCAGCTTGAGTAACATAGGTAGGTTATAGAATGTATATTTAAAAAAATAGGGATCCATGCGAAGCCTATGTTTCTTTTATAACGTAGGGGTGCACTAAGAAAGTATTTTTGTAAATTCACACCTAAAGTGGGAATAATGGCGGTGGTTACAATGGTGCAGAAGAAGTCATGACCAGAAGGATCGCATATCCTTACTAATCCCTACTAATATTATAAATGCGTTAGTAACTCTGTCTGTCTGTCTGTCTGTCTGTTGCTCTTTCACGCCTAAACGGCTGAACGGATTTTGATGAAATTTGGTATGGTAATAGATGATAACCTAGAAATGGACATAGGCTATAAATAATCACGCCATCGTTCTTAGGGGGTAGGCAGTAGGCAGATAACTAAACTGAGATAGTGATTTTTAGTCGTTTTGGTTGGGACTTTTGCTCTATTGCTCTATTGCTCTATTGCTCTATGCTCTATATATTATAAATGCGAAAGTAACTCTGTCTGTCTGTCTGTCTGTCTGTTACGCTTTCATGCTAAAACTACTGGACCGATTAAAATGAAATTTGGTACAAAGAAAGTCTGGAGCTTCAGAAAGGACATAGGTTACTTTTTAACCGGCTGCAAAAAAGGACGAGTTCCACGCGGACGAAGTCGCGGGCAGAAGCTAGTATTATTATAAATGCGAAAGTAACTGTCTGTCTCTCTGTCTGTTACGCTTTCACGCTAAAACTACTGGACCGATTTAAATGAAATTTGGTACAAAGAAAGTCTGGAGCCTGAGAAAGGACATAGGCTACTTTTTAACCGACTGCAAAAAAGGACTAAGTCGCGGGCAGAAGCTAGTATTATTATATATTTGAGCCCCTCAGCCGTTACGCTATTTTTTATGCTGACTTTACTTTTTTTATAATGACGCACGCTATGGCTTATTAGCAAAATATAATTAATTTCAAATGACTCAGGCTTATTAGCGAATTTTAATGTAATGGCTAATTTATATGCAAGTAATTAATTTCTACTGTTGAATTTATTGTCGCGTGACTTTTATGGTTATTTTCATGCTGTAAATACCTATTGCTTTTATCATATTATTTTTAATGAATACATACAATATTCATTTGAATTTTAAAGTATGTAATTAAATAATTAAAATTGTTTTTTTTCATTCGCTAGCTTAAAAGTTTTCAGTCGCTAAGCCCTGGGAGTATAAAGGTGCATAAAATAAAATTAAAAAGCCATTTATTTCTTACCATTTAAAATCGATTGAATTGCATTACATAATCAAAATTACATATTACATTCAGGTACCTATAATATAGATATATAACACAATATATTCTAAAATGTTAATTTCATTTTAAAACTTACCCAGTTCTAAGAAAAGTGCACAGAAGTTAAATATATCTACTAACAAGCTGCACAAAGGCTGTATAAGAGTTACGAGACCATTTATTTTTTGACTCAAAACAGGGCATTGGTTTAATTAGACAGATTAATTAAAAAAAAAACCTATAAAAATCTGTGCAGAAAGTATGTCTACAAATTATATACCCAAGTGAGGTATCAAATCCGCATTAAATGTAGCTGAAATTTGGGCGCAGTTTTTGAATACCGAACCAAACAGTTTTTGGGACATTTTTGCGTCCCAGAGATCATCAAAGTCCCATAGTCCCGTTCAAAACGGGACGTCTGGTCACGTTAGGTATATAAGAGACTTTATGCAGCTGTAAAACAGCTTATAAGCCTGGATAATAACTTAAGAGCTGAATCCATATCTGCCCATCGTCCGTGGGGTGGGCAGGGTAGGTTTAATTACTTATAGACGCGCAAGAATGCGCGTTGCGCGTACGCACGCCGAACGATGTTATCCTTAAATTAGACTTCGACCACATTTGCTATATATAAGGATGGGTTACCGGAGATGGGAATTAGAATATTTTTTTTACCTGAATAATTAGTGAAAATTAGCGGTCCACCCCGGCTTCGCACGGAACCCTATTTGTTTTTCAAAATCTATACTATAATATTATAACGCTGAAGAGTTTGTTTGTTTGTTTGAACACGCTAATCTCAGGAACTACTGGTTCAAATTCAAACATTCTTTTTTTGTTGGATAGAACATTTATCGAGGAAGGCTTTAGGCTATATAACGTCACGCTGCGACCATTAGGAGCGAAGAAACTGTGGAAAGTGTGTAAAAAACGGGGAAAATAACTATTCCACGCGGACGAAGTCGCAGGCAGAAGCTGGTATTCTATAAGTGTAGCTTTCCAACAGTAAAAGAATTTTCCAAATAGGTAAAGTAGTTTTGGAGCCCATTCATTTCAAACAAACCTTTCCTCTTTATTATATTAGTATAGAAAAATATCTATGACTTTTTTATCGCGAAAAATTTATTAGCACGGTTCAATTTATTTTCTTCTCTTGTCTTGGTACAAACATTTCTATTTGCTGACTCTATTTATTCATTGCTAATGATTATTTAATATGAAAACCAGGACTAAGAACAGATTCGTTTTTTATTAAGTGGTCAAGTCCCTATGATACTCACTTTCCACCTTAAGACACAAAACGAAGCGAATTAATGACAAATTTAAACAATGCATAAAACTCCAATATTAAATTTATAGATACGGAACCCTAAAAAATCTCTCACTGCAGATAAGTCCATTGATTTTAACCAATAAGATCATAGCAGCCCAAACCGCATTGGATCGTTTAAACCGTTCCGCTTTTGTTTCCACGATCGGGATCGTTCGGGTGTCTTCGGTCTTTGTCGGCTCGGCGCGGGCGCACCGCAACACCGCAAACGACTGTTTCCCTTATTACTTCCCTTTGTAGGTTTCTTTAGTATGTATAAACTGTTTATTGTACTAGAAAATATTTACAGAATAGCTATATTCAATAATATATAGGTATGTATACGTATAAATATACATATATTAGCCCTTGATTAGAGACGAGTAGTGATATATTTGACCGACATAATATAGTGCTTGTCGCTAATTTTACAATAAAAAAAGTACCTACCTAAAAGATTAAAACAATGTATGAAATCTAACTTATTCGTTATTGTTTGTTATTTTTTTTAATAGAATAGATACCTACTTACAGAGCGAATAAAAAAATGGTAGGTAGTAGCTCGATAAAGTTTTTTTAATTAATTATTACGTATGTAACAACCAGACATTCCTCAAAGATATTATTTTCAAGTTATTGATAAATACTGTGATAGTCAGACGAGCGACTCCACTAGATGGCGCTGTCGGTACCAATTGTTGAACTTTAAATATTTTATTAGCTTAGTTACTATATAGTTAATGTTATGTAAAATAATCTCGACACTAGTAAACAAATAATCTGCACCGCTTTGCATTGTATAAAGCATCATTTCACTAAAATGATACATTAACTGTCATTGTTTACTCAAGTTGCCGCTAGATGTCACTATCACACTGAATGTAAAATTCTACATCGCGGTGTTAAGATTTCTCCTGATTTAATGACCTTCTGTAGACAATTTTGTTTAATTTGAGAAAGTTAGGGAATCGGCCTTGCATCCGAGAGACTTCCGCCTTTGGAATCTTACGGTACTTGATCGATCGCGTTTAACACAATCTTGCTTCCGCCCTGGAACAACTTTGTGCCTCTCCATCGTATCCATAGATTATCTTTGTAACTTGTATTTGGTCTATAACTCGCAATAAAAACTAGTCTTGCCTCAATCGGACTTTCTGTCTCTCGCCTATCCTGCCACCAGCGTGAATTTCCCGGACGTCACCCCACCACCCCACCTTACAAATTGGCGCCCAACGTGGGGCCCGAGACTTCACGCTTCAACAGCTTATGCCTGAGACACGTTCGAAGACAAGACAGCAGGAGAAAAAAAGAAAACATGTCAGTCAACATGAGTGATGCACAATTCCAGCAGCTTTTGGCAGCAATTACGACGCAGCCTTCAATACCGGCTCCACCACCACTGCCACCACAAAGCCGCGCATCATCATTCGCCACTGCGAATTTCTTCTATGACGGCGAACGGGACCCAGCCATAGTTAAAACATTTTTAACTGCAGCATCATGTTACAAGAAATGCGGGAAGGACGGCAAATATAGACACTTGCGCGAAAACCAGTGTTGCCTCCTACGAGCTTTACCAATGCTAGCGCACTGGAGTTGCTCAGATGCCAGCCAGTATGCAATCGGTGCTGTTCCGGTCCAGGGGGAGGGGGACCACGAGCTATATAAAGGTGACGGGGAAGTACTACCCCCACCAGTTTAGCCTTTATGATTAGAGAAAGTTAGCGAATCGGCCTTGCATCCGAGAGACTTCCGCCCTTGGAATCTTACGTACTTGATCGATCGCGTTTACCCACAAACTTGCTTCCGCCCTGGAACAACTTTGTGCCTCTCCATCTATCTTAATAGTCTTGTATCTGCGAAAACCAGTGTTGCCTCCTACGAGTTTTACCAATGACTAAAGGCACGAGGCTTCCAGTTACACAAGGAACACGTGTCAGTGACATTGGCTGATGGGATTACGCACTGGAGTTATGCAATCGGTGCTGTTCCGGTCCAGGGGGAGGGGGACCACGAGCAATATAAAGGCGATGGGAAAGAACTGCCCCACCAGTTCAGCTTTTACGAAAGAGGGGGAGGCCCAAAAAGAAGGCCACCCAAGAACCTCAGAGGACTGACCACCGCAGGCGCGGTCAACCTAAGAAAGAAGAACAATAACCTTCAATTTCTGGCACTTTGTCGGGGCGCCTGTCAGTGCCAGAGGGGGAGACTGTAACAACCAGACATTCCTCAAAGATATTATTTTCAAGTTATTGATAAATACTGTGATAGTCAGACGAGCGACTCCACTAGATGGCGCTGTCGGTACCAATTGTTGAACTTTAAATATTTTATTAGCTTAGTTACTATATAGTTAATGTTATGTAAAATAATCTCGACACTAGTAAACAAATAATCTGCACCGCTTTGCATTGTATAAAGCATCATTTCACTAAAATGATACATTAACTGTCATTGTTTACTCAAGTTGCCGCTAGATGTCACTATCACACTGAATGTAAAATTCTACATCGCGGTGTTAAGATTTCTCCTGATTTAATGACCTTCTGTAGACAATTTTGTTTAATTTGAGAAAGTTAGGGAATCGGCCTTGCATCCGAGAGACTTCCGCCTTTGGAATCTTACGGTACTTGATCGATCGCGTTTAACACAATCTTGCTTCCGCCCTGGAACAACTTTGTGCCTCTCCATCGTATCCATAGATTATCTTTGTAACTTGTATTTGGTCTATAACTCGCAATAAAAACTAGTCTTGCCTCAATCGGACTTTCTGTCTCTCGCCTATCCTGCCACCAGCGTGAATTTCCCGGACGTCACCCCATTACCCCACCTTACACGTATATATTTACCTACTTATGCAAATGTTAGGTTTTTTTCAGAAAGTCCCACATTTTTTTAGGTTTTTAAAACTTAGGTACCTATAGATCGATTGTTCGCCTTTTAAGACATTGTTCATTTTATCGAAATAGATAGAGCTTTTCGAGGACACAATTTAAAAACGCAATTATAGTGAAATCAAAAATTATCATAGACCCGGTAAATAATTAAATGTTGATAAAAAATGAAATTGATTAATATTACTCGTGTATATCGAATTATACGAAAGTGGACGTTTTATATCGTACATTAATTAATATTTGGCAACTGTTCCGATTAATTATTGCTAATGACTCCCTTTAATTTATTCATGCTATCTTTATTTAACGGATAGAAAGCAGTTTCAAAACTTGTTTCGATTACATTTGGACATTATTTTGGAAGATGATGCGGGAATGCGGAAATAAGCAACTTGTTCTTGAATTATCTTAAGAATGTAGGTATAGATTACGTACGTCAAAATTAAATATATATCTTTTGACTTATCACTAGTCCTAAACTAAACAAATCTTGTAAAATTATATAAATTTTAGATAAACGGTACGTTATATTTTTTTAAATGCTAAAAATCCTAACATATTATAAATGCGAAAGCAACTCTGTCTGTCTCGCTTTCGCACTGGAACTACTGAGCCGATTTTGATGAAATTTGGTACACAGATAGTATACATGCCTACATAGCCTCAAAAAGGACATAGGCTACTTTTACTTGACGTATGTAGCTACTAATTCTTCTAATTTTGAAACAAAATAACCTAGAGGCCACACTAGACAAGTGAAAATCTATAAAAGCGAACTAACGAAATTTAAAATTGTATGGAATTAAGATAAGATAAGATAGTCTTTACTGTCTTGACTTGACTAATCTATACTAATATTATAAAGCTGAAGAGTTTGTTTGTTTGTTTGTTTGAACGCGCTAATCTCAGGAACTACTGGTTCGAATTCAAAAAATCTTTTTTTGTTGGATAGACCATTTATCGAGGACGGCTTTAGGCTACATAATATCACGCTGCGACCAATAGGAGCGAAGAAACAGTGGAAAATGTGTAAAAAACGGGGAAAATATGAAGCCTTATGAAGAATTACTATTCCACGGGGACGAAGTCGCGGGCACAGCTAGTTGAATAATAAGCGAACTAAAAATCTTATAGGTACAACTTTGAATTCGTTTTGTTCGTCCGCTATTGCAGCAATTGGCAGGATTTCTACCGGATTTAACCCTAATTAAATTCAATTATTATTCAATTTCGTAATTTATTATACGAAAATAATAAATAAATAAATTAAACCAATTGATTTCCGTTGAATTTCCCAACAGCAAAAAAATACACAGTATAATCATAACAGTAATCTAACTGCAATAAAATATAAGCAACGCGAATTGACGAGAAATAAAACAGAAGCGTAATTGAAATTGACTTCGCAATCCTTCATCAAGTCAAGTTATTTTTATATTTTATTAGATACAAATGACAGAGTAGAATAATAAGTATGATAAGGTTTTATGGTGAATCGAGGCACTATAATAATATCTGTACGGACTTATATGACCTACGAGCTTTATAATAAAACAAGAAGATTTGTTACTCACAAATGACACGTGCCATGAAATGAAACATGCATCTCTTATAAGTCGTAACTCTTTCGTTTCATGGCACACTTGCGCTCACTTACGTCATATAAAAGACAGCTCTTTCTTTTCATTACACTTGCACTCACTTACGTCAAATAAAGGTCATAAGTTAGTTCTCTTATATGACGTAGCTGTTTCATTTCATGGCACACTTGCACTCACTTACGTCAAATAAAGGTCATAAGTTAGTTCTCTTATATGACGTAGCTGTTTCATTTCATGGCACACTTGCACTCACTTACGTCAAATAAAGGTCATAAGTTAGTTCTCTTATATGACGTGGCTGTTTCAATTCATGGCACACTTAGACTTACTTACGTCAAATCAAGGTCATAAGTTAGTTTTCTTATATGACGTAGCTATTTAGTGTTTTAGTAGCGCTCACTTACGTCCTTTATATGACGTAAGTGATCGTCAAGGTGCTTTCAAATGAAACAGATAAGTACGTCTCTTATAATAAATGATAACTAATGGGCCATTTCAATTCATTGCGCTCACTTACAAATACGTCTCTTAAATAATGTAAGTGAGCGCAAGTGTGCCATGAAATGAAACAGCTTTTCCCCATATATGATGTAAGTGAGCGTAAGTACGTCATGAAAAGAAAGAGCTGTCTTTTATATGACGTAAATGAGCGCAAGTTTGCCATGAAATAACGCATCTACATCAAGCAACATCGCTTATATGACGTAGAGCTGTTTCATTTCATGGCATTTATTTTGAAATTCGTTTCCCAAAAGCGATAAGTAATTCTACTTAAACGTTTTTAAACTTTATATTATATTTATTGGATTTTCATAAATAATTAGCGAATGAGGTTAATGGGGCTAACTAATTTTTGGGGTTCTGTAGTGAATTAATAAGAAACCCTTCTCTAACAAATCTTTAAGGCTGGAAGGCGCCATTACGGCGTTCTGTCTCGCAGCGTAATTACCTACGTGTAGTTAAGACTCGGTACAGCCTATCATGTATACGATATTTTTTATTTCCAATATGTTGTTAGAATCAAGGGTAGACAGCCATTCTGGATAAATATTAAACCAAAAATATTTATAAGTACGTTTGAGAATTAGTTTCGAAAGCGCCTCTAAATTTGTCACTCAAAAATGGAGAAACGAAATAGATTAGTCACTTAAGCAGAAGTTCTAAATAAGCTGCAAGGAACCCTTATACAGCCTTTGTACTATTGTGGCTTATTGTGTGGTGCCTGAGCAGTGTTGTGGAAAGAAAGGAATATTATCTAAGTAACGAATTTAGGAAATAAGCATGTTTTTATGTAAAACTGCAACACATAGGTAATTATTTATTTACATACAAAGTAGTGTTTTTGCTCTTGACTTTGTATTTAATAACGCTTCAGAAATACCAACATTGCCATAAAAAAACAGCTAGAAACTCATTGGAATGAAACAATTAGAAATATACTCGTCAAAAAGCAAGTTCCAAGTAACAACACGTTTAATGAAAAACTATTTAGAGCAAAAGCTACGTCTCACGTACTTTTTACAAGGCATCAATTACGTGAAACATGGTCGAGTCTGAAGTCATGGCTCTGAGAATACATACATGCGCGCGCGCAAGTTACGTGTTCTATAATAACGAGTTGTTCGCCGTTAGAGAATTACTTGGGATAATTCATTAATAATATGACAGTAATGATATTCTAACAAAATTGGTAGTACCTATTTCAATTATTGTAACTAGCGGTTCGCCCCGGCTTAGCACGGATCCCTAATTCTTTTTTGCAAAATATTTATAGCCTACTAGCTTCTGCCCGCGACTTCGTCCGAGTGGAGCTCCTCATTTTTTGCAGTCTGTTAAAAAGTAGCCTATGTTCTTTCTCAGGCTCCAGACTTTCTTTGTACCAATTTTCATTAAAATCGGTCCAGTAGTTTTAGCGTGAAAACAGACAGACAGACAGACGGAGTTACTTTCGCATTTATAATATTAGTACGGATGTTACTCAGGGTAAACGTAGTTTCCAAACACTGAAAGAGTTTTTCAAATCGGTCCAGCCGTTTTGGAGCCTATTCAATCCAACCAAACAAACTTTTCCTCTTTCAAATATTACTTAGTATAGATGTGTGGACATCTCGAAATATTTTGTTACTCCATTTAAGACACTAATACAGATGTTCGTATTTATCACTCTGATACCTGCCTCTAGCCCCTGGATTCTTAACCTGGCGGTAATTACACCTGCGGGGATAATAGGTACTTATATTTCGCGGAGGTAACCACCAGCTGGTAGTTGTCTCGAAGTCTGAATTTCAAAGTACCAAGTCTGAGAAGCGTCGAATAGCACGCAAGTTCGTTGTTGGGTGGGTTAAAAAAAGTGACCCTAGTTAAGCATAGTAACGGACCTAATAAGGTTAAGAACTGCTCTAGCCGTATTTTCGGAACCTTCGCTTTCATAGTCGACCAGACGAAAAGGCCGTCAAGTCTGCTGGACCGATTTCAATAATTTTTGTACCTGTGTGTTTGGGTGGCGCCCTGGTTTACATTTACAGATCAGCCCGGTAGATGGCGCTGCAGTTATCGCCGGGACAGCTAGTATATAAATATAGGCACATTTATTATTGCGCATAATATATGTGAATTTATTAATATATCTCATAGTGGCGACGGTTCCTAGTACAATGCGCTCCCCGCCCACTCTATCCGTCGCTCCTAAGGTTTATTACATTAATTTGTATGAGGCTTTATGGAACTTAACTAGTCATTCGTGTGGTACAAGATAGAACTAAACACTCCAGATTCTCTATAAGCTTTATAAAGGTTGTTAATTGAATTTTCTGTCCTCCGGCCAGAAAGCCCCAACTTTCTGGCCGCTGCGCTAAATGAAATTTCCGCTTTCTGGCTTCGTATCGATTGAAATAGTATTTGTAACAGTACCGGGGGATAATATCACTCAAAGTTTTGTTACTTATCGACTCCGTTCTTAAATATAGATTTAGAGGACAGTGACGGCGTCTCAAACGCTCGAAGATCCACCCATAAAGATTGTTGATAGAATTTGTACCTTTATCATTATCGGTTTATTCGTTTACAATAGACATGACAACTGTTATTTTTTGTACATCAGGTAGATTACCAAAAATACGATAAACGCTTCAAAGGTTCGGAAGAGGGGGCTGGTGACGTCACATTGTTGTATAAATTGTATCATGACGTGACGTCACGTCCCCCCGCTCCCAAACATTAGAAGCGCTTATCCTTGTCATTTTTCGTTTCAGAAAAGAAAAAAAACGTATCCAATTATTTTTAATAATTTGCTAGTAACTGACAGACTTACTAAAATTTCGTTTTCCTTTATCTAATTCAAGCGTGAGGGGTAACAGATAGACAAAGAAATTTCGCATTTATAATATTACTACGGTAAATTCCAACATTCCTTTAATTAATGTTTCCCCTAGTTTAACTATACTTAAAACGCACTAAACAACTTTTACAAGCAGACACCGCTCGAAACGAATAAATCATCTAGAATCGCAATACCCTTTACAATCACAGCAATGAAAATATCTTTTCACATATAAATTAAACTGAAATAAAATTCTACATTCCTGTGTGGAGTATAAATTATTTTTTATTCCAGCCAATTAGAAAAACTAGCGCGTTAAAAATGTCGCGCAACTCTCACAAGATTAAAGTAATTATGTGAGTCTTTTAATATATCTCTTTAAGAAATCACGTCGTTTCATTTGCAAGGTTCTGTAAATATAAAAGTCGTAAAATCGCGCATTGTCGCTTAAAATCTTTGTAGATACGTCCTTCTCCACGCAAGTTGCATATAAAATGTAAATAGACTAGATATAATTGGGAATTTGACTTTAAAAAATGGTTTTATCGTATTAAAAAAATGTTGTAACGTAGATTTTAGAGCTAAAACACGATTTAGTAGTTATGTGACGTCACACTACTAGAAACAAGCTTAGTCTTACAAAATTACATCTGACATTCTAATTCCGCTAAAAAAACCCCAGGATGATAAAAATTTTCAACAACAACTAATAATAAATAAATCCTAGACAAGTTCCAATCGATAATAGTAACCGAACAAAACGAGTGTTAAATTTTATGGAATTGGCGTTCGCGAACGATACGTCACGTGGTACAACGTATGTGAAATCTTCTCTTTATAGTGGTATGTATAATGTATTTTTAATATTTACATTACTGGATTTTTTTATAAAACTTTTTTTGGCTTCTCATCGATTTTTTTTTAATATGTTTGGATTATAACTTTTAAAAAGGGCGTAAACGCAGTAAGCTCGTTAAAAAAAGTTTCCGCTACATCCATTATCTTAAGCCAAGTATAAAAAAATGCAAAGTCACGCACAGTGCATAGCGATGCACATGCATTCACACGTTCACGCTGCAGCGTGATGACGAAAAGGGATTACACTTACTGCGATGACAAAAGGGCGTATAGTCACTAACAAAGTGAAACTATACGCCCTTTTGGTAACACTTCAACACAAAACTATAGACTAGATAAGACAACAAAAGGGCTTATGGCTACTATCACACAATACCTATACGCCCTTTTTGTTCTTTAATCTATAACACAAGTCGATTATTAGACCATGAAAGACAAAGTAGGTACAATATTATACCATATGTTTGAAAAGACAAAGTTCATTGTTGAATGTTTAGTCGGTCTTATTATCAATTGAAGAGGTTTTGTATAAAGGCTTTATTCAGCTTTAAGCTGTAATAGATTTTAGATACGCGTGTAATTCTAATGGTATTTGTTAGGCCAAAATACAAGTGTTTTTTTTGGTCAAAAAATAAACTGGACATGAGAAGGCGTGCTCGATTTTTTTTTAATTATATTAATAACGATAAGTACTTGCTAACCTCGGAAAAGTCTCGCTGCGACATCTTGCGTCTACATTCTCCGTAATCGAATCTGTAAAATAAAAAGAATATTCAAAATCGGTTTAAATCAAGCACAGTATAGGTAATGCAATATAATAGTTTGAAATAAATAAATTATAACTGGTTTATACGTCCGATATTGATTATCGACAGCTCTAAGAATATGGGTACTGTAAAGTTTGCGAAAATAAAGAATAGTTTCCCGAGTTAAATCAGTTAATAATCTACTTAATAATTGTTTTATTGAATTTTATAAATATTTAGCGTCTCCAGGCAAAAAATGCCCTGGCAACACTAAACACAACGGTTTAGGAACTGTAAAATTGTTGCCATGTAATAAAATAGTGTTGTATTGACAGCGACTCTTGCTAGAGGACGTCAAAGATTATGACTTGGTAAGTAGAAGTTACGTGAACTTGTATATTACTTAGTCATAATACTGGGTACAGTTAAGGATACAAATTTGAAATCAATTTTAGGTACAGTCAGAGTCAAAGATATCTTACCCACTTCCCTCTTAATAGATAGATAGATAGATAGATAATGATTTATTTGGTGCACATACAAAATTAAAACAAACAAAACTTATCTTTAAAACTTAGTGTAGGTACAAAGAAAATAAAAAACCAAAACAACAACAATAGAAACTAAAATTTACAATTATATAAAAATAAAAACAAGTTATGTGCGTCCAAAAAGGTCTCCACTCAGCATAATGCCACTAACCACAGGGAGACCGCAGTTTGTGACGCTGATTTTCAGTGAAGCCTGAATAATAATAGCTGTTGGTACCTATACTTGAATAGTCGTAAATTCATAATACCTACTGGGTACCTCTTAATAACTGAACACAAGTCATGCGCTTAAACTTTAGTCTTCCATACTTGCTACTTGTTCAAAATTGTATATTTTAGGCTTAGACCCTATTTAAAGCATTTAGATAATTATAAAATAATAGCGTTAGTTTTTTTTAAACTATTCTACTTGCTATTCGAAGAGGATACTTAAATACAACTTTAAACAATTTTAATATACAACTTTAAGGGTGTTAAATTTAGTTCCTACTTTTAGTAAAAAATACTAATCTTAATAACAGATTTTATATATTGCATCTTTTTTTATCGCTGTAATGATTGGAATGAAACAACTATAAACGGATTTAAGTCGCGTATTTTTATTTTATTTGCTACGTTTTGGGTTCTTTACAGTTTCCATAATCGTAGCACGACTGAGCTGACTATAGTCTAACGCTAAAGTTAAATCCGTTAATATTTGTTTCATTCCAATGTGTAATAACCGCAAATGCATCAGAAATTATTACGCTGTAATTTTTATTGATTTTTAATGCCACAATCGACTAGCATTTCTCTTTAACAACGATTATTTTCTCCAATAAATAAACAGATAGGTACCTATAACTAAGTATAATTAACGCACCACAAATATTATTCACCTTTAACATCTTTTGAAATACTTTGGCACTGTTACACAGCCGTTTTACAGCTATTATGCAGGCTATAGCAACAAAGTTTTCGAATAGAAGTCCAGAGAACATTATCGTCAAATATTACGTGCATTCTGTAAGTACATCGTAAACCTCCATTGAATATTCTTACGTTTATTGACTGAGCTAGGAAATATCTCTATGTCGTTATATACTATGGAGATGCGAATTATTTCAAATACATGTATTTAAAACGCAAATACAACCTTTATATTTCTAACTACAAAATAATATTTTATAATCTGTGATGAATCTTCACATTTGACAGATGTCAAATTGGCTTAAAGGACTTGAGTCCGGGCCATAAATATTAAAAAAAAACTAGTGTCAAATCAAATGTCACTTGAGTCAAACTCAAGTATCAGAAAAATTTAGCTACAACAAGAATTATGTTCTGGTGTAATGATATAGGTACCTACCTACCTACTTACTACGCTCGTATGTTGTATGTTGTGACAATTAATTAAGTTTAAATCTTATTGTAACATATTATTCTTTCAATATCTATTCAGAGACCAGGGGCCCTAGACAAGTGCCCAACGTTCAACGTTAACGTTAAACGTTAGGACCGAAATGTATGGGATTTGACATCCGCGAACGACTGTCACGTACGTCACAAATGTCAAATCCCGTACATTTTGGTGCTAACGTTTAACGTTAACGTTGAACGTTGGGCACTTGTCTAGCCCCCCAGTACTAACGGCCCCTCCTTACTCATAACCTAGAACTTCTATCAGTTTAAAAAACACCTCTTAAACGTCAAATATTATTTAAAAATATGACTTATACTATTTAGACAAGAATGCCGTTGAACGCACTTTGAATAATACGAAGACAGCACCAACAATGAGTATAATTTGTTTCGGTGGTCAAAGCGAGTTTTTGATGCGTTTTTTACAAACAAAAGAACCCCTTAGGACCTTCAAACTAATTCTATCCTTACTTCCAAGTGTTAAGGTCTATATTCAAATGTTTTTCTTGATACAAGGAACAAAAAATGATTATGCCTTAGAGCTATTCGTCTTAAACAGTAGCCAGGTGTATATTCTCAAATCCTAACCATGTAGAATCATTACGGGCACGTGAAATGGCGTGAGCGATATCGTAAGTAATTTGAGTATTCATGAGTCTCTTTTAATAGAGAAAATTGTTTTTTTTTACCAAGTATGTAGCCTATGTAGGTAAGTACTTATCTAGAAGTAAAATATACTGCTAGCTTGTGCCCGCGCCTTTATCTGCGCACATACGTGAATTTTCCAAAATCTTATCTTAGTGCTCCCCTAGGTAAAAAATGGAACCCGTGAGCAAAATTTTGTTTCTAAACCTTATAGTTTCGGGTCCTGCGTAAAAATCTGTCATTAAGTCAGCTTCTCTTTTCATAATAATATTATGTAATATACGAGTAAAATATACCTTTAGAAGATAATAATATTATATAGATTTTAAACAGAGGGTAAAAACGTGATTTTGACAGATAAATTGTTTAAAAAAGTGTTCGATAGGTATGCTTATTTATTTGACGAGTAAAGAGAAAAACCTATTATTATGATATTTAAACTTATGTTTTATTTATTACTAAATCCTAATCCTTACTAATATTATAAATGTGAAAGTAACTCTGTCTGTCTGTCTGTCTGTCTGTTACGCTTTCACGCTAAAACTACTGGACCGATTTAAATGAAATTTGGTACAAAGAAAGTCTGGAGCCTGAGAAAGGACATAGGCTACTTTTTAACCGACTGCAAAAAAGGAGGAGTTCCACGCGGACGAAGTCGCGGGCAGAAGCTAGTATTATATAGATTTTAAACAGAGGGTAAAAACGTGATTTTGACAGATAAATTGTTTAAAAAAGTGTTCGATAGGTATGCTTATTTATTTGACGAGTAAAGAGAAAAACCTATTATTATGATATTTAAACTTATGTTTTATTTATTACTAAATCCTAATGTTTAATATTTTCACTTTCTGATTACAAAAAATGCACTTTATCTGCATTTTTTTCTTTTATAGACAAATAATAAAATACCTGTAAGTACAAAGAAGCTGTTTCTGCTATAAAATTATAATTTTAAATAATTTATGAACATTACAGACTAACACGAAGTTGCCGCTATTAGCACCAACTTCATACCGGTGTAATTCATCCCAAAGATATGTATGTATCACCTTCATACAATCAGTTTCAACATTCTTATCATTATTGCAGGCATCAAATCATTCCCGTAGTTCCTGAGGCAGTTGACGGTAGGAGAGTACACAGACGGACAGTCAAACTGACAATCCCTACTAATATTATAAATGCGAAAGTAACTCTGTCTGTCTGTCTGTCTGTCTGTTACGCTTTCACGCTAAAACTACTGGACCGATTAAAATGAAATTTGGTACAAAGATAGTCTGGAGCCTGAGAAAGGACATAGGCTACTTTTTAACCGACTGCAAAAAAGGAGGAGTTCCATGCGGACGAAGTCGCGGGCAGAAGCTAGTTGGAAAATAATTTCTGATACCTTCGCGGTTATTACTGTGTAAAATTTCAAGGTTAGATAATAAAAAAAAATCCGCCAGTTAAATCCGTTATAGTTGTGACCAATGACAATAAGAATTTTGTTTAAGACTAGCTTTTACCGGCGACTTCGTCTGCATACTTTTCTAACCCCGTTAGGAGATAAATTAATTAGTTAATTACTTATGCTAAATTTTATTTAGATCGGACCAAGGAATCATGTTGTCCCATACAAACTTTTCACCCATTTTTCAGCCCCTAGGAGAAAACTTATAAAAGATATAATAATTTCTGATGCCCTCGCGGTTATTACACATTGGAATGAAACAACTAATAACGGATTTAACTAGCGTATTTTTATTTTATTTTATTTGCTGACGTTTCGGATTCTTTACAGTTTCCATAATCGTAGTACGACTGTGCTGACAATAGTCTAACGCTAAAGTCAAGTAAAGGAAATAAAATAAAATAAAAATACGCGAGTTAAATCCGTTAATAGTTGTTTCATTCCAATTATAAAAGATATGTTGAAATCATGGCATATGGTTTCGACTTTGTGGCTTGGTATCAGATTATGTTTTTCAACAAATATGTAACTGCATACATAAAGAAAGGGGGGGGGGGGGGATTGACAACGTAAAAAGGTCCTAAGTAGACAGTATGAGTGCTACGCAGTCAAAATGAAAAAGGCGTCAATTTCAAAATGAAAATATCACCACCATTTGATAGTTTCCCTATCGGCCAAGTGAACTGATCAGTTGGCCTCAAGTAGACTCAAAATAAAAAATGCGTCTATAATTTCAAAATGAAAATTTGATAGTTTCCCTATCGGCCAACTGAACTGATCAGTCGGCCTGTCTGTGCGCCCTCTTAGGCCATTGCGTCGCGTGCGCGCCCCCGGCCACCACGCGCGCTACCTGTTACCAGTCACTTCTGGTTCATTTTGTGATTACAAAACAAAAAAATAAACCTATTCCAGTAATATTTGTAAATGCACATAATGACAGCTAGTGTTGCCAGCTTACGGGATTGGAATGACAGATTGAAATAGGTGTTGCCAGTTTTTTTTTGTAATTTTGGATTGGCTGTATGTAAAATAATCCTTACTAATATTATAAACGCGAAAATTTGTAAGAATGTATGTTTGTTACTCTTTCACGCAAAAACTACAGATTTTTTTTAATGAAATACCTACAATATAGTTTATACATCAGAATAATAAAAAGGCTGTAATTAATAACAATACAAACTAGCTTATGCCCGCGACTTCGTCTGCGCACGATGAGTACAGTTACTTAACACAATATCGTTATAAAATATAGCCTACTTAAATGTTATTTTGATGTACCTGTAAGTTATATTATTGCAAAGTTTTTGATCCGTGCGAAACCAGGACGAATCACGAGTATTATATATTTTATCTGTAGAATTTATGACGTATTTGATAGGTAACAGTATTTTTTTTTTGTTGTAACGAATATTTCTATTTCGTACTAAGAGTTCAGTAACGCGTTGATGTCTTTTATTAGCAAAAGCGCGGGAGAAAGTGCATTGAGACCAACTTCTTAATAAAATTATATTTATATTTAATAAAGACACAAACAGAAATATATTATTATTATGTCGTTACTCCATTTAAGATTATAATTCGTCACAATTAAATTTTAATTGACATAATAATTTCATACCAATTAAGATGCCTTCGCGGTTATTACACATTGGAATGAAACAACTATAAACGGATTGAACTCACGTTTATTTTATTGGCCGATTTTGGAAACTTTACAGTTCCCATATTCGTAGCACGACTGAGCTAACAATAGCCTAAAGAATAGGTATAAATACGCTAAAGTTACACTTTTTTTTTAATTTTGTAACTGTTGCATTAAGAAATATAAATTTAGGTTAGACACAAGTTTAAAGGCCACTTTATACCAAAAGGGATTTCTACTAGTTCACCTTCGCTACAGTCAAAGTCACGGGCAATAGCCTAGTCTAGCTACAAAACCGGCATCCGTTAGATAATAATTAATAGATATAAAACAACTTTCTAGACCGCTGTAAGGCTTTCATTTTATCTTCACTTGACTAGTTAGATGCTTGCGGACATGAGCATTTGTACTTGAGATGTTTAAGTAACCTATGTTTCAATGTTTAAATTTTTTGCTAAATTTCATCCATTTTTGTGTAGTCGTTTATGACATATAAGGGAATTGAGGACTCATTCATCTTGACTATAAAACTCGAGATTACAGGTTCAATTCCTGTTAAGGGCATATTTTAGTGTCAGCACAAACTTTGCTTAGTTTGGGACTATCTATATCAATTAATCCCTACTAATATTATAAATGCGAAAGTAACTCTGTCGGTCTGTCTGTCTGTTACGCTTTCACGCTAAAACTACTGGACCGATTTATATGAAATTTGGTACAAAGAAAGTCTAAAGCCTGAGAAAGGACATAGGCTACTTTTTAACCGACTGCAAAAAAGGAGGAGTTCCACGCGGACGAAGTCGCGGGCAGAAGCTAGTCTGAAATATATTATTACTTTTTTTTAAAGTCTTGCATCTACCTATGACATCCTTACTTAGTTTGGGACTAGATAAATTACCTACTTCATTAATCTAGTCTTTTATTAAGCAAACCTTTTACTAAGGTGAATAGATAAGAGATAAACATACATATAAGACATCCAAAACTCAGATAGAAATGCTCGTGCTCATCACACTGACATGCCCCTAGCGGGAATCGATCCCGCAAAGGTTTCATAGGTCTGACCACTAAACCAACATCAAAAACGAATAAACTAGACTATCTACCAGGTAAACGATACTTGACACTTATTTGACGGCCTGTTGGTGTAGCGGTCAGAGCCCCTGACTACGAAACCGGAGGTTGCGGGTTCGAATCCTGCTAGGGGCAGATGTCAATGTGATGAACACTGGCATCTGTACCTGAGTCTTGGATGTCTTATATGTATTTATGTATGTTTATCCGTTGTATAGTATCCATAGTACAAGCTTTGCTTAGTTTGGAACTAGATCAATTGGTGTGAATAGTCCAAAGAATATTATATTATACTAGCTTCTGCCCGCGACTTCGTCCGCGTGGAACTCCTCCTTTTTTGCAGTCGGTTAAAAAGTAGCCTATGTCCTTTCTGAGGATCCAGACTTTATATGTACCAAATTTTATTTAACGATTCAGTAGTTTTAGCGTGAAAGCGTAACAGACACACAGACAGACAGACAGACAGACAGAGTTACTTTCGCATTTATAATATTAGTAGGGATTATTATATTATTTGGAGCTTAACTAGCAGAAATACCTTACTTGAATATAAAACAGGTTTATAGCACTTAATATAATTTAACAAGTAAAATAACTTACTAGCATAAGCATTATAATATTACTTACCATTGGTAAACCAATTATAACTCCATTTCTTCAAAACACGCTATTAAACTCAGACAGACAAACAAAAAATATCTTTCATATATCACTGTACACACATACACAGATATATATTTAACACACACTTATATCACAATATATAGAAAAGTTATTATAATTTTCAAAATACTAATGATTCGATTTATACGGTTGTTTTATGATTTCGCGTCGTTTATGTATTGTGTGCGCAAGCGCAGCCTAAGA
Source organism: Polylopha cassiicola (assembly GCA_038024825.1). Taxonomy (NCBI): domain Eukaryota; kingdom Metazoa; phylum Arthropoda; class Insecta; order Lepidoptera; family Tortricidae; genus Polylopha; species Polylopha cassiicola. The sequence continues at coordinate 1,910,650 of CP149062.1, forward strand.
TGGACTGACTGTAGGTTACCAGTGTTGCCATGTGTAAGATAACATTTTCCCCATTGTCGAAGCCTCCTTTAAATTATGAAATGATTGGATTGATTGGAGTCTCGCTAATTATATATTTATGGGTTTTGTCATTCCTAATTGATTATAATAATATAATTCTCTACAATACGTATTTAAATAAAGGTTTTTTTTATTAAAAAAGTATTAGTGTAAAAATAAAAATTACGTTTCAGACAATTATTATACCTAACTAAATAAAAATTGTATGAAACATAATGTAAATTTGTATGTAATCATTGACAAATCGTTCTGATTTTAGCTTTGACTTATAGGTATTCCTTAATGTTTAAAGAATTTTCTGTCATAAGCATAACATAAATATCATAATTATTTATTATACAAATATTCCAAGCTAATATCACAAAAAAATATCTAGTAGGTACGTACCTAAGCTACAGAAAAGTACCAATTGAAAACTTTATTCCGCCAGTCATCTGCGAGTAAAAGTAAACAGTAGGTAATTAAAAACAATTCACTGTCTTCTTCTATAACAGCAATGAGCAAAATAACTAGTACTTTCTCGCGGAACAAACCAAGAGTACAAGCATCTGTCATTTACCCACTCACTTCTAAAAGTATAACAATTGACAGTTGCACATCTCTACCCCAAAAACTGGGAACACCTCACGAACCTAGCAACACCGCGCTACCCGCCATGTTGGTGTGCGAGTGAGACGGCGACATGCTCCGTCTCCGTCGCCGGTAGGAATGTGACCCGCTATCACCTTGAAGGCCGTGCCTCGCGGAGGCTTCAATGAAAATAAGAGCTTTAAAAGCACACCAGATTTACCTGCTAGCGTTAGATGGAAAGTGCACATAAGTGCAGCGTTGCTCATGAAAGTTGGGCCTGTATTAATATTGTATCTATGTAGGTACCTACCTTTATGAACGGTTAAGTTGACTGAATATTAATCCAATTTTTTAATCCCTACTAATATTATAAACGCGAAAGTAACTCTGTCTGTCTGTCTGTTACGCTTTCACGCTAAAACTACTGGACCGATTTAAATTAAATTTGGTACAAAGATAGTCTGGAGCCTGAGATAGGACATAGGTTACTTTAACCGACTGCAAAAAAGGAGGAGTTCCACGCGGACGAAGTCGCGGGCAGAAGCTAGTTTTACATAAAAAAATCTTATTTTATATTATAACTAGCGACCAGTCCCGGCTTCGCACGGGTGCTACAAACCTCCCGTTTGAATCACTCTATCTATTAAAAAGATACGTAGTTTTAAAGATTTAAGCATACCTATAGGTATGTATAGGGACGGATAGACAACAATAGCGAATTTGTTTTAAGTATAATAAGTATGTAGTGATGATGATGATTATGACACGACGTAGGTAAGTGTGCACTAATAAGAGATTTTTGAAAATGTCCCTAATTCCCTATTAAGGCGATAAATTTCATCTCTGATTAATAATCAACTTTATTAACAAAGTTAGAAAATAAAGTGTCTACAATCGATACGATTCACATTATTTTTGAGAAAAAGGCCCTTGGTACCTTGATTGAAGTAGGTACCTATTTATCTATACTAGGTTCCTTACCTATAGCTGAACATCGTAAATCGTAACTACTTCTAGTAGGTAAGTAGATACTTAGTTATAATAGTACTTAGAGTATAGTGACAATAAACAAATAGGTATGACCGTATGATTGTTCAAATTATGAGAATACTTGGCGCAAATTTCTTTAGAAATAGTAAAAGGAATAAATATCTAATATTATATTCCAAAGCTAGCTAGTTGTCAAGTTGGATGATTGCATGAAAATGAACGTGCAGATTGAATTGAAGTGTTTTCATCCTAACATAAATGATTATTATTATTCATCTTTTAAGTAGTTAAAGTACCTACCTACTTATTTTTCTGCAGAAACAGAAATTATAATAATGTATGAGGTATTATTTATATTAAGTACAAATTCAAGCAGAAAGACGTTTAATGAACGTGAAAAACGCCTCACAGTTGCTAGGCAACTGTCACTAACTGTCAACGCAGCGTGGGAGCCGGCCTACTGCTGTTTTACCTTGGTAATCCCTAAAAGTCATTAATCTAGATATTCAGATATCGCCTTAAAGTGCTTGTAATAAAGTTTATTATCAGTTGTTGCTGTCGTACACTTGACATTCAGAATTCATACTACCTGATTATTAACTAAGGTCTTGTTTTGTTCAAACCAAACTGACCGCGGGACGCAATTTAAATTAATTTAACGTGAATTTATTCCTTCTGATGTCAGTCGACCCAATTGCTGGCGATTATCGCCCACGTTAGATGTATTTTATACCTTTTGCTTGACTCGTTGGTGCAGGACCCGTGTTTTGTGTGCAGTGAACCAATTACGAGTATTACTATGCTATATTGATCTCGCAAAGTGAGTCATTAGTTTCGAAGGACCTCTGACTGTATTTTTTGTCATTGTAAGTACACTAAGCTTTGTTTGGACTAGTTTGGAGGCACATGTGCGAAAATAATACAATTGTAAGTGTTAATTGTTTTTTTCTGTTGTCTAAAAATCTGTTAAAGTTAGGTTTTATAATTGTTATTTTATTAACTTATGTGCTTAGAATAAATAATAGACTCTTTATGCTTACAATTTTATCAAGTATACCTAGTAATGTAATTGTTTTTACTACAGAGATGTTTAAATCAGTTTAATTGAATTTAGCAATGTTAGGAAAGTCAAAAAGAGGATCCCTTTGGTAGGTTTTTATCATTTGTGGGTGCTACTACCTAGTTTCTCTCTCAACAATAGCAACCTTTGGACATGTTAAGTATAAAAACATTGAATATAAAATCTTAAAATATATGCATGACTGTATAATTAACAGTAAAAATATTCAAAATGTTAATTCATTTACACATTTATTCTCCAGGACAATGTCCCGTCCACGTTCCCAATGGCAATTGCAAGCCTTAGCTGCCCAGCGTCGAGACAACGAGCTACGGAAGGCTGAAGAGCTCCAAAAGGTCGCCAACTACTTTGAATCTAACACAAACAAATCTCGGCACCATGAGCAGTGGACCACAGAAGGGTATTACGAGAGAGCGAATAAAGAAGCTGAGCTGCTTAGTGAGAAGAAGATCAAAGCTGCGTGAGTTTATAGGAAACTAGCTTCTGCCCGCGACTTACTCCACATGGAACTCCTCCTTTTTTGCAGTTAGTTAAAAAGTAGCCTATGTCCTTTCTCAGGCTGCAGACTTGCTTTGTACTAAAATTCATTTAAATCGGTCCAGTAGTTTTAGCGTGAAAGTGTCTGTCACTTACCGTCAATCCCTTTGTATATAGGAATGTTGATTTTACAGTATTTCAAGATGTTTTTTTAAATTTGCCCTACTTAAAAACCTTCCCTGGTCTTCCACAAATAATTCAAGACCAAAATTAGCCAAATCGGTTTGTGCGTTCTGGAGTTATAGCGTCAGGAAGGAAAACCCGACTTATTTTTATATAACAGATTAATTCTGACAACATGTACCAGCACAGATACTTATTATCTGTGTATTATGTATAGGATTGTGGGTAGATGACAAAAAGGGTACCCTCAGTCTTAAATCTACAACCCAAGTAAGTGGTGTACATAACATACTGGCGACGGGATAATTACGAATTTAGTGTTAAAAAAGGAGTGATTTGTAGTTAAAAGTGTGTTTTATAATATAATTTTGACACAGAAACAATATGTCGGTAAAATTTAGTGAGTTTAATATGGACAAAGACAATTGGAAAAATTATGCTGAACGGTTCGATTTTTGTTTGTTGGCTAATAATGTGGTAACAGATGAATTGAAGAAAGCTAATTTGTTTTCAGTTTGTGGTCAAAATCTATATGATTTAATATTGTCTTTAATTTCACCAAAAACTATTAGTGAAGTAACCTATACAACAATCAAGACAGAATTGGATGATCATTTTAACCCTAAACAAAATGAAATAGTACAATCATATAAATTTCATATGAGAGGACAACTGGGTGGTGAGAGTATTAAGGATTATGTAGCCAATTTGCGAAAATTAGCAATAGATTGCAATTTTACAGATTTAGACCGGACTTTGCGAGATAGGTTAGTGTGCGGGATACGAGATAAAACTATACAGAAACAATTACTGCAACAAACCAAGTTGACATTTGCGGATGCAGTTAAAATGGCCTTGACAGCAGAAGTAGCAGATGCGGGGGTACTAGTTATGTCAATGCCAGAAGCTAGCACAACGTCCAACTCAACAGGAGTTACGATGGTTGAAGAGCCGATGGAAATTAATAAACTGAAAACTAGGGAGAAAAGTCAAAACAGGGAATGTTGGCGGTGTGGTAGAATGCATGGTAGTTGGTGCAAATTTCGATGGAGTAAGTGTTATACATGTAAAAAGACTGGTCATATTGCAGATGTATGTTCAAGGTTGCAGGAAAAAAGTAAGTCAAAAGAATTAAGTCAATTCAATGGATTATATGAGGATTCCGCATATTGCTGTTATGTAACAACCAGAGTGCCTCCTTATAATTTAAATGTTAAACTGAATGGTCAACCAGTGAGTTTAGAAGTAGATTCTGGAGCAGCGTTCACCTTGATTAGGGAAAGTACTGCTAGGGATATCTGGAATGGGAAGTTACCACAAATGAAGGATTCGAGGGTTATGTTAACCACATGGACTAATAGTAAAGTAGACTTACTTGGGGAAGCAACAGTAGAAGTAGTTTTTAAGAAGGTTCAGGCCAAGTTAACGGTATTGATTGCCAAAGGAGAAGGACCAAATTTGTTAGGTAGAGATTGGTTCCAGGCTTTAGGCATTGGCATTAATGGTATACTAAACATAAAAGTTGAGCCGATTCAGATGGATACTGTGCTAGAACAATTTAAAGAAATTTTTCAACCAGGCTTGGGGAAATATACCGGACCAGTAGTGTCGATACCGTTGAAAACTGAGGTAAAGCCGAAATTTTTAAAATGCAGACCGATTGCTTTTGCTATTAAGGAAAGGGTGCTACAGGAAATTGACAGATTAGTAGACGAAGATGTCTTGGAGCCGGTTAGTCATTCGGAATTTGCTAGTCCTATTGTCCCGATTGTAAAGAAAAATGGGAAAATAAGGTTATGTGGAGATTACAGATCTACTGTCAACTTAGTGACGGAAACGGATACGTATCCACTACCGACCTTAAATGAGGCGTTTGCGTCGTTGCAGGGCGGAATTATATTTAGTAAGATCGACTTAGATCAGGCTTATACGCAAGTTGTTGTAGATGAACCAACATCCAAATTATTGACCTTGAATACACCCAAGGGTCTGTTTAAAGTCAAACGATTGGCATTTGGGGTAAAAGCGTGCCCGGGTATATTTCAAAGATTGATGAGTAATTTACTAGCAGGGATACCAGGCACAGCAGTTCTATTAGACGATATTGTCGTCAGCGCACACAACGTCGAAGAACACCAGGTCAGGATACAGGCAGTGTTGCAAATATTAAAAGATGCCGGACTACGAGTCAATAAGGATAAATGTAAATTCGGGACAGATCGTGTACAATTTCTAGGTTATATCATAGATGCTGAAGGGTTACACCCGTGTGACGAAAAGGTTAAAGCTATTATGGACACCCCTGCTCCAAGAAATGTTAAGGAACTACAAGCATTTTTAGGACTGCTAAATTTTTACGATAGATTTCTTCCCCAGAAGGCCACAGTAGCAGAACCATTATACAAATTATTGTTAAAGGGAGCAAAATGGACATGAAATCGGAACTGTCAACAGGCGTTCGAAATATTAAAAACAATGTTAACCACGGGGGGTACGTTGGTACATTATGATCTCAAAAAACCGTTGTTTCTCACGTGTGATGCATCTCAATATGGTTTAGGGGCAGTGTTAGAACACAAGATGAAAGATGGTACACTAAGACCTATTATGTTCGCATCCAGGACAATGAGTTGCCACGAGCGAAACTATTCGCAAATAGACAAGGAAGCAGCAGCGATAATTTTTGGACTACAGAAATTTAACCAATATGTGTTCGGCCGGAAGGTGGTGATTCAGACTGACCATAAACCACTGCTGGGGATATTTGATCCTTTGAGAGCGATACCAAATGTTATATCTCCAAGAATGCTGAGATGGGCATTATTTCTGAATTCACATGATTATGAGATGAAATACATCGAAGGCAAAAGAATAGGTAATGCCGATTCATTAAGCCGATGGCCAGCACCGGATACTACGTCGAAGGAGACCGAAGAGCTTAATGTTTTGTTCTTAAATGAGACGCCAATAGATCTTGAGATGTCGGCTAGGGAGGTAGCGAGATTAACGTCTAAAGATGAAGTATTGACAAAAGTAATGTATTGGATCAAGAAAGGATGGCCTATTAAGGCAGACGAAAAGTTCAAAGATTATTTTATAAGAAGGAATGAGTTATCAGAATACCATGGATGCATTTTATGGGGAAGTAGAGTGATTTTGCCTCAGAGACTGCATGCAAGCGTGTTGGAGGAGCTACATAGAAACCATGACGGCATAGTAATTTCGAAAGCAATGGCGCGAAGCTATTTTTGGTGGCCTGGTTTGGACAGAGAAATTGAGAAGATGGCTCGGAATTGTGATATATGTAAGGAGTTCAGCAATATGCCAGCAAAAGTAACACACAGATGGATTATGCCACCTAAGCCGTGGTCAAGATTACATATGGATTTCGCAGGGCCGTTCATGGGAAAGGTATTTTTTATTCTGATTGATGCTTATTCAAAATGGCCAGAAGTCAAAATTGTAAATGATCAGAGTTCCAGTACAGTAATACAAAAACTAGAAGAAATATTTGTAGAACAAGGATTGCCAGAGACAATTGTTAGCGATAATGGAAGAGCAGTTTATCATCCGAAGAAATACAACAATATTTCAGGAAAAACAATATTAACCACATAGTTAGTTCCTAGACATACCATCCAGCGTCGAATGGTCAGGCTGAAAGAACAGTCCAGACGGTAAAGCAAAAATTAAAAAAATTGTCTCATCTTCCGTGGTCATCAAGATTGAACAATATTTTGTACGGATTACGTACGACCCCGAGTTCGACTACTGGGAAAACACCTGCGGAATTACTCAACAATAGAAAATTTAAAACCAATTTCGATAGGTTTCACCCCCTTTCGGATCAAGGAAAGGAGACTGAAGATATTGTAAGTAACGAGAATAAGAAAACAAGAGAGTTATCTGTAGGTGAAAGTGTTTATTTTAGAAATTACGGCAGAGGCTCTCGGTGGTTACGGGGAGATGTAGTAAAAAGAATCGGTATAGTAAGATACAAGATTAAACACGGAAATAAAATGTTTATAAGGCACATTAATCAAATAATTGGATTTTCAAAAAGTAGCGACGAAAATGATCCGGTAACGCAAGATAATGAAAAAGAAGAAGTAACACAGGATGATGACGGAGAAGGTGCAACCATTGAGAAGGCAAGTTATGGCACTGTAAGAATTCCACCACCCAGTCAATGGGCTGATATTATAGGGATTAAAGACTCTCAGGGCTGTGACGGGAAACCAATACTAGGAACAGAAAATAAATCACAGGTGACAAACAAGAACAAACGTTCGAGGTGTAGCGAAAGCCCTACGTCAGCTACAACATCTAATAAGAAAATGGCTTTAGAAATAGAGGTCAGAGAAGATAGTGAAGATAGTATTTATAGCAGTGGAGAGAGTATCGGAGGAGACTCCGATAACTATTAGGCGTAGTGATGAAACTAAAATAAAAGACTTTGTTTAGCAAGCATGTTTTAGTAGTGTAAGTAAATGTTCAATAAGAAATAAATGACTCAAGTGAATTATATGTGCAGTGAAAAATAAATGACTTAAGTGAATTATAAGTGACTGTTCCGACATGGGGGAAAGGTATATTATGTATAGGATTGTGGGTAGATGACAAAAAGGGTACCCTCAGTCTTAAATCTACAACCCAAGTAAGTGGTGTACATAACACTGTGCATGGCCCCTAGACCACCAATTACAGGCCAGTACTTGCCTCTCATTGGTGGTACATGACAGCTAGACCTCATTCTACACTAGCGCATCTAGCGGATTTCTGACACGCGGTAGCCCTCATTGATTAATAGCATATGAATTGACACTTTATTTTCAAATTGTCTTATGTACCTATTTTTTTTTATATTTCAGACAGCTAGAAGAACGCCGTAAGAAACTTGAGCTGATGCTCTTTCAAGAGAACATGCAGTATCAGCAGGAAATGAAGGCTCTCGCTGCACAACCGAAACTTTTTAAAAATGGGTATGTACATAATATTATGTCATCAAACTCCGCTTTGCTCATATTTCTTAAATTTACCTGTAATTTTATTTTAAGTTTACGTAACTTATTATGTATTTATTAATTCTTGATGAGAGATAATTTGTACTTTGAAAACTACTCGGTTTCCCATTATCTCTTGATATTCCAAGAATATACTTACATTACTTTCAAATATTATTTTGATAGATCAGATATTTAATGTTATAATGAAATCTTCTAGTTCATACCTAAACGACGTCCCAACATCGACCCTGAAAGAGATCAACCAGGGCATCATGGCCAAAGAGGAACAGTTACGGCGGCACGAGGCCGAGTTGAGGCTCCACCACGCCTGGCGCTTGAGGCAGCCGGAGCTGAGAGCCGCCAGCGCGTACATCGCTAACGGGAAACTGAAGTCAGCTTGGTGAGTATGCTATCCTAGTACTTGTAAATCATGGTACCAGGGCATTATGGGCAAAAAGGAGTTGTTCTTTCATCGGTGCTTGAGGTAGCCGGAGCTGAGAGCCGCCAGCGCTTACATCGCCAACGGGAAACTGAAGTCAGCTTGGTGAGTATGCTATCCTGGTACTTGTAAATCATGGTACCAGGGCATTATGGGCAAAAAGGAGTCGTTCTTTTCATCGGTGCTCGAGGCAGCTGCAGCTAAAAGGCACCGAATAGCGCTTACGTAGCCAACGGAAAAATGAAATCAGCTCGCGCTTGAGATAGAAAACTAAAATCTGTTGGCTAAGTACTTATGTTATCCTTGTAAGTAGGTACTTATTGACGTTAATTACGAAATAGTACAATTACGCACCAAGGCCAGTAAAATAAAAAATGTCTCAGATCACATGTAATTGTCGTCCGAGGCGCAGCCGAGGTTGACAAAAATGTGATCTGAGGCTTTTTTATTTTACTGGCCGAGGTCAGTATACTATTTTTCTGTTCGACGAAGCCAGAAAGCGGAAATTACATTAAGCGAAGCGGCCACAAAGTTGGCGCTTTCTGGCCGGAGCCCCGGAGGACGGAAAAATATTATAATGTTATGATTAATTTGTTTTTAGGGTTCCGTACTCAAATATTACTAAGACTGTTCGTCCAGGTGTCGCAGAGTATCATACGAAAATTAATACATTTATACTTAAGTACAGTAAAGTTTTGAGTGTAGGTATTAAGTATGTTTTATTATGGCCGCTATATCAACCACTAGCGGCCCCGGCAGACGTCGTCCTGCCCGTCCGATTGTTTCGTCAAAGATCTGTCAAAGTCTTCTGTCACTTCTTCATAAGGCTTCATATTTTCCCCGTTTTTTACACAATTTCCACTGTTTCTTCGCTCCTATTGGTCGTAGCGTGATGTTATATAGCCTAAAGCCTTCCTCGATAAATGGTCTATCCAACAAAAAAAGAATTTTTGAATTCGAACCAGTAGTTCCTGAGATTAGTGCGTTCAAACAAACAAACAAACGAACTCTTCAGCTTTATAATATTAGTATAGACTAAAAAACAGGTAGAAGCTAAATTTTCGGTTCCGTTTTGACGACAAATGTTAAAAATTAAAGGATGTCACATGCATAAAAAAACGTTCCTTTTTAAAAACGTTTGCTCACTGGTACAGAACCCGTGTTCTCATTTGAGAGTTTAATAATAAAAACGTCAATATTAAACGTTGCGTGACGAACAACGACACTTCCCATCAAACATATCATTGCTATACGGTAGAATAATCGTGTAAATGAAAATGAAAATAATAATACAAATGATAATTACAATGTTCACACATTTCTGTGTGTGTAAACAGTACAGAATGATACTGGTGAACATGACAGATTGCGCGAAACCTGATCTACCTTACGCCATCGATAAGCCGTTTGATTTATATTTGGAAACATTTATTGGGAAAGATGGCTACCAACTAATTAGAGGTAACCTTACACTTAAAAGCAATATAAACGGTGTAGACATCAAAGGGTCTGTTTACTACGGCGTAGAGACCTCAACAGGAGTTAAATGGTTGTTTAAATTGAGAAATTTGAATTGTTATAATTTTATTGTTAAAACTGTGTTTAGTAGTTTTGGAGTGTCGCTTGTAAAATGCATTGTTAAGAGAGGTGTGCATTTTATTAAAGAAGGGGATGTCGATATTATCGACACGGCTTTTAAAGATATACCGGCGAGAACTCTTGGGTACAGGATATCGAAAATACAGATATATAATAAAAGTCACACTTTGGTGTGTTGGCAGACTCGGTTGAATTTGATAACGGTACCGAAAAAAAGCGTTGTTGGTGTATATTTATAATGTTGTCTTTATTATACAGACAGCAAAGTTTGGTGTTGATCGTATCATTAATTGACCCTAAAAGACAAACTTTTACTTATTAATAGTTTGGCATGTTTTAAAATTTAATAAATATCTTTTAATGCTATGTTTATTTTGTTTTAGTTAATTGTACCTACCACAATAGTACATCACGCACCTAGGCCAGTAAAATAAAAAATGTCTCAGATCACATGTGATTGTTGCAGAAAGCGGCAACTTCATTTAGCGCAGCAAAGTTGGCGCTTTCTGGTCGGAGGACAGAAAAAGTTTTTTAAATGTCAGGATAGAAAGTAACGGATTTCTATTAGTACTTTTAGTCCAAATCTTAAGATCTGTCAAGTATGATAGCTTCCTAATATTTGACAATTTAATTCTCAAGGTCTTTTTATTTATACTGTACCTAAAAACAAAATAATACAATACAAATATTGAATACCTACCATACAGGGCATACAATAGCAAAACAAGTGAAATAAAAGTAGGTATACTAAATAATTAGGCGCTCTAATCACGGAAAAGCAATCTCTTCTGGACAATCTACATAAGACAAAATTTGATCTAGCTTATAACCTAGATCAAATTTTCTTTCTTACACCTACCTACTTTATTTTTTTCATAATTAAGTTAGGTAACTATAGTTTGATGTTGTGATCTAAATTTTTGTAGATCTTTTCCATGATAATTTAGATATTATCATTTTCTATAAACAGTAATCGCTTTTTAATACTATAATAGTCAATAACATAGTCATTTCGTGTATTAATATAAATTATGTACTTTACTGTCCATTTCAAGTAGTAAACATCACTACATAGTATACAACAAAGTCGCTTTCCGTTGTCTGTCTGTACCTACTACTAAGCTACTAAACTACGCAAGAGATTTTGATGAAATTATTATTATAATATTTTTGAATAATAAAACAGCTATTAATTAATATATCCAATCAAATTACAGGACACAGCAAATAGTGGAGAAGGAGATGGCGAAGAAGAAAGAAGAAGAAGAGACGAGAAAGATCTTGAAAGAAAGAGACGAAGCGCTTCGGAAGCAGATAGAGGTAGAAGAAGAACGGCTTAAGGAGAAAGAGATGCAAATGAGGGTGAGTACTTTTATGTTATGTAATTAAAATAAAATAATATATTATCAAAGTTGGATAATTGGCAAGTGTATATTATATAGTAAATTATGACCTTTATATAATTTTAATTTATATGTACGAAAATGAGCGTAATCATTTCAGGAATTACGATGATATAGTGTATCTCACTGTGTCCGACTAAAGCGAATATGGGAACTGTACAGCTTTCCGAAAGTTTTACAGTTCCTACGTTAGCAAATAAAATCAAATAGGTATGCGAGTTAAATCCGTTATAACTGCTTTAACTGTATATTTTTTAATGATTTCTGTTGTTTTCACGGTTATTACTCATTGGAATGAAATAAATATTAACGGATTTAACTCGCGTATTTTATTACATTTTATTTGCTGCCTTCTCGATTTCTTTACAGTTTCCATAATCGTACGACTGAGCTGACAATATTCAAAGGCATAACTTTAGTTAATTATACAATTATGCAAACCGCTATGTTAAATGGTTAATACTTATGTTTTTTTTTATATTTGTAGGAATTAAGAGGCAGTCTAGAAGGTCAGATAGCAGAGTTGAGCGATAAAGAGACGGCAGTGAAGAAGTTACAGAAGCAGGAAGAGAGGGAGTCCCTCCTATTGGAGGAACTGAGGTTTATATCCAAAGAGAGAGACAGGGAACACGCCAGGCTTGTGTGCGAGAGGGACGCGACTATAGTCAACATGGGACTGCATAAATATAAGTTAAAGAAGAAAGTTATTTCTGTGATCAATGAGATTGAACTGGATCTGCGGATGCTGGAGAAGCTGCGGTGTGCCGTGTTCAAGGTGAGCGTGGCGAGCGATTCGCCGCCGTTGATTTTGTTAGTTTTCTTTAGAAAAACGGATATATTATGCCAATATATATAAAAAAGAAGATATAATCCCTACTAATATTATAAATGCGAAAGTAACTCTGTCTGTCTGTCTGTCTGTCTGTTACGCTTTCACGCTGAAACTACTGGACCGATTTAAATGAAATTTTGTACAAAGAAAGTCTGGAGCCTGAGAAAGAACATAGGCTACTTTTTAACTGACTGCAAAAAAGGAGGAGTTCCGCGCGGACGAAGTCGCGGGCAAAAGCTAGTATACTTAATAAAAACCTAAATTTCTTTGGACAATTCACTTTTCATACCAATTCATCTAGTTCCAAACTAAGCAGACTTAGTAACGGATGCTATATATTTGGTTTAGTAAAGAGGTGCTTATCGTGCGCAGACGAAGTCGCGGGCAGAAGCTAGCTATATATGTTTGTTTATAAACATACATAAATACATAATAATAAGACATCCAAGACTCATGTACAGATGCTATATACCTATTTCGTAAAAATGGAGTTGCTTATCGTGCGCAAACCAAGTCGCGGGCAGAAGCTAGTTATATATGTTTGTTTATATATGTACATATATATTTTTATTGTATCTTTATATTATTATTATTTGAAGGCCTCCAGTTGTGTACCAACCTGTCGGTCTAGTTTAACCACTAGACCAACAGGTTGGTACAAAACTGGAGATTACAGGTTCGAATTTTGCTAGGGATAGTATTGTAATTGTCAAATGTTGTGCCCGAGAGTCTCATTTTTTAATGGGACATTTTTGTGTACTTAGTAACATATTATCTACTTATTCCATATTATCAATGGCACGAAAATCGATCTTATAATGATTACAGGATCTAGAATCGATCAAGGAGAAATCGACCAATCAGAAGCGAGTGTTGGATCTAGCGATGCGCGAGTTGGAAGAGCACAGAGACAGGGAGAGACAGAGACAGAGGAACATAGAGTCGATGTACGATGGCGAAGCGAGACAGATCAATGACAAACAAGATAAGGTAAATGTATTTCTAAAGCAGTGTTTCTTAGAGGAAAACAGTCAGCATTCGTACTCTTTTTTTATTTTATGCCTTGTAAAAACGATCCGAAACGACTGGACCGATTTGGAAAATTCTTTCACTGTTGGGTAGCTACATTATTCCCGAGTGACATAGGCTATAAAAATATATATGCCTTTTAGGCATATGACATAATAAAATGACATATTAACATACTTACCTTGTCTTTTAATTATAGTATATTTAACATAATAATATTTTTATTTCTAATATGACAGTCCATATCTATAATATAAAAATAAGTCGGGTTTTCTATTTGGCTAATTTTGGTCTTGAATTATTCGTGGAAGTCCAGGGAAGGTTTGTAAGTAGACAAAATTTAAAAAACATCTTGAAAAAGTGTAAAATCAACATCTTTCTTTACTCCCATATACAAAGTGATTGACGGTAAGCGACAGAAGACTTTGACGAAACAATCGGACGGGCAGGACGACGTCTGCCGGGGCCGCTAGTTAGAAATAAAAATATGTTAAATATTATATTCGTACTAAAGGTACATCTTTTGAGAAATAAATGTCTTAAACCGTATTTTTGTGTTTACGATCTCAGTATGATTACATGTGATTTGATATTTTCTATTGCGTGAAAAGCTAGTATATAATAAAATATACAAATATATTATGTATCATATTTCAGTTGTGGGAGAAAGAGCGCCAAGCTCGTTCTACACTCATGAACGAAGTGTTGACGACGCTACAGAAGCAAGTGGAAGACAAAATAGAAGCAAGCAGACTGAAGCAGAAGGAGAACGTTCTAGAACGAGAGAAGATCATAGAACAGATGGAGAACTTCAACGAGGAAGTTAAGGCGAGAGAGAGAGAGACTCAGGTAAAAATATATCTATACTCTATACCAATATTATAAGAATATTAAATAAAAGATGATCCGTGCGAAGCCGGGGCGGACAGTTAGCCTTATAATAAAACAACTCATATTTTGGTCTAATAATTTCTAATGCCTTCGCGGTTATTATACATGGGAATGAAACAACTTTAGACGGATTTAACATAAGATAGTCAGCTCAGTGGTGCTACGATTATGGAATCTGTAAAGGCTCCGAAACGTCAGCCAATAAAATAAAATACGAGAGTTAAATCCAGCTAAAGTTGTTTCATTCCAATATTTATTTTAATATGTATATTTTTCAGCTCAAAAACTCAACGTATTCCACAATAACTGCTCTCCAATCGCAACTGAATGGACTGAACGTACAAAAGAAGCAGTTGGAAGAAGCAGTAGAGAGGGAAGAAGAACTGAGAGAAGCGACCGCCCGCGAGCGACTCCTGCGCAACGAGATAGCGAAGATCAATAGAGAGAGGACTGAGCAGGCCTGGACGTGAGGCCAAATGGACTGATCAGTTTTAGCAAAAGAAAGGTGATTTTAGTTGTATTTTATAGGTAAATAATGATAAAGTTTGCGAGTTTATGTGTAATGAGATAGCTAAGATCAATAAAGAGAGGACTTAGCAGGCCTGGACGTGAGGCCAAATGGACTGATCAGTTCTGGTAAATGAGTGGTGATTTTCAGTCCTTTTATGTGAATTCGTGTGCACTAAGATAGCCAAGATAAGTGATGCCAGTTGGACTGATCAGTTTTGGTAAATGAGTGGTGATTTTCAGTCCTTTTATGTGAATTCGTGTGCACTAAGATAGCCAAGATAAGTGATGCCAGTTGGACTGATCAGTTTTGATACATTAGTGGAAATTAAATATTTTTAATGCGTAAATGAGAGTAAAACTAGAAATATAAGCCTGTTGTACTGATCAGTTTTGGTGTTTGTATGTGTGGAAATTTCTTGTATATTAATAATGGTGGTTAGACCAAAAACCCTAAGACAATATTATAACAACTGTCTTATCAATGTAGCCTATGTCAAATAGCTACCTATTTTTCATTTATAATAGACTAGAGGTTCGCCCCGACCTCGCACGGATCCCTATTTTTTTTTAAATATAATGCAGGTAGCCTACGTCACTCGGGAATAGTGTAGCTTCCCAACATTCCAGTCGTTTCGGAGCCTATTCAATCCAAACAAACAAACGAATCTTTCCTCTTTATTATATTAGTGTAGATGACTACTAAAGATCTACCTACAGAAATATAATTATATTTTTACCGTTGTGCAAAATTCCACTTCAAATAATAGCTAATTCATATTAGCCAGTCACTTATCTGGTAGATAAATTATTTTTCCGTCCTCCAGCCAGAAAGCGCCAAATTTGTGGCCGCTTCGCTAAATGAAATTTCCGCTTTCTGGCTTCGTCGAACAGAAAAATAGTATACTGACCTCGGCCAGTAAAATAAAAAAGCCTCAGATCACATGTAATTGTCATCCGAGGCGAAGCCGAGGTGCGTAATGTACTATTTCTGTCCTCCGGCCGTTTTTATTTTACTGGCCTCGGTGCGTAATAGAAAGAAAGAAAATTTGTTTATTTGCCACAGACACATACAAATTCATACAAATACTTTTTAAAAACTATGTGAACAAATAGGTCCCCACTCAGCGGATTGTCCCGGAACGAATATTATTCATTCCGTGACGCTGATTTTCAGTGGGGCCAGTAATGTAATGTACTATTACTGAACTGTTTACAGTTTCCTTTTTATCTGCTAGACTAGTAGCAAATATAGGAATGAAACAATTTTAATGGGATTTAACTCGCGTATTTTATTTTATTTGCTGAAGTTTCGGATTCTTTACATTTTCCATAATCCCAGCACAACTGAGCTGACAATAGTCTAACGCTAAAGTGATTTCAATCGTTCATACTTGTTTCATTCCAATGTGTAATAACCGCGAAGACATCAGAAATTATTAACTCTATCTATCTATCTATCTCAATTCACGCTAAAACTACTAAACCGATTTAAATAAAATTTGTTACACAAATAGGCCTGATAAAAGACAGACTCCTTTTATTGCATTTTGTTTTTATCTGCTATATTAGTACCAAATAGTTTATCCGACATTTTTAAACTGAAAATAGCGACCCGCCCCGACTTCACACTGGTGCTATAAACCTTCCTCTTGAATCTGTTAAAAAAAACCGCATCAAAATCAGTATCGTAGTTTTAAAGATTTAAGCGTACATAGGGATATAGGGTCAGAAAAAGTGACTTTGTTTTGTACTATGTGGTGAAGAGTCGTATAGTTCAGTAATTCCTCGCTAGATGGCGCTGTTATGCAAGTACAACGCGCTATCGTTTTGCTACCGTAAAATACTTAAGGTTTCAAAGTATTTATTACGTTTCACTTTCGCTTTATAATATTTAAAGTTAAAACTAGCTTTGCCCCGCGACTTCAATCGCGGAATTTTTTGAGTCCCCTGTAATATTGGGGATCTATAAATAAATTCAATAACTTCTTAACTAAACTCTTTACTTAGTAAAATTCTTCTTGACTAAACTCTTGACTTAGTAAAATTTAGTTTAATTTAAATAATGTTTTTTTTTTCACAACAATTTTAACATTCTTTATTTTTTATTTAAGGCTAATTTTCATTTGACATTTTATTTCTAAGTAAGTATCTAAGAACTTTTGCAGAATATATAATAATATTATTATATAAATATAACCCACTACATAAGTACAAATCGCACCTTCGGTGGCACAAGGGCACAATTGTCAAAAAATCCAAAAATGAGCCAAGTATACAGAAATGTTCCAAAAAAAATTTGGAACATTTCTGCATACTTAACTCAATTTTGGATTTTTTGACAATTGTGCCCTTGTGCCACCGAAGGTGCGAAATACTCTCCATTATGAAACTTTGTAATTGTATTGTGATATTTTGGTCATAAAGTGCCTTTAATGAATTTAGAGTAAATTTACTAAGACTGATCGAAATATTTATCAAAACTTCATGATATTTTTAAATAGTGAAAAATTGTATTCTAAAATAAAATGATATTTTTGTATGAATATAATCTAAAAGCTAGTTTCTTATAGATTTGATATAAAATGAGCCTAGAAATGTGTGAGTTTTAAATATGTATATGGCTTAATAAAATATAAAAAAATAGATGTTTTTATTTTATTCCTAATATTAATTATTCAATGATTATCCTGTGTATTAATCGGATTTTTTTAAACTGAATACTGAAGCGCAGTTGGCCAGCTAATGGGCCTTTACTGCAAAGCCGGACGGGTGGCGAGCCTCCCGAGAGAGACTTTCAAGCCTTTAGTTTGGGATTAGGGTTTTTAGCCCTGACCGGCCCGAGGGCCCCCTAGAGTGGTGGTCGCAACGTAAGTATATTCAATAATAATAGTGGCTATTTTTTGTTTATAAACTTGTAAAATAGCAGGTCAAAATGGTTCGGATAGAAAACAAAATATTACTACCATCAGCGCCATCTAGCAAAGCCCATTGAATGTGGCGCAGTGACTTGCTAATAGCGCCATCTACTACCTTTAGCATACAACTACTTGCTACGTAGTGCTTCCTTTGTGTAAACTTAGCTATTAAATGTTGCCTTCTATCGTCGCTAGATGTCGCTAGCTGTTCTTTTATATAAGAAAAATGAATAAGGTATTCACCTTTTTTTGTTTACGTGTAATTTTAAATGTTTAGTTAAGTTTTAAAAATAAATTGTTAATTAAACATTTTTTTATTACTATAATATGCGCGAGTTAAATCCGTGAGGTAAGTATAGCTAGGTAGTTGTTTCATTCCAATGTAAGTACTTAAGTATAATTACAACAAAAAAAAAACATAAATTAAATAGGTAGGTATTTATTGGAATAAAACAGTTAGGTACCTACCTGCTTATAACGGATTTAACTTACGTAGGTACCTAAATATTTTATTTTATTTGCAGTTTCGAAAACTTTATAGTTTCCATATTCGTAGCACGACGATTACACCCGAATAATGGTCGCTCGCTCGTAAGATTCTTTTCGCGCGAGAAAGCAAACGTCATAGTCGCTCTTTCAGTCATTGCAAATTAATGACAGTCATGACAGATTCTTTGTCGCGCGACCTTACACGGAAATAGGTGAGTAGTGAGTACCTAGTATCTACCTAAAGGCAGGTAGGTAAGTACAATTATATATATTTAGATAGGTATATATACTTACTTACCTAAGTGTGAGTTAATTGTGATTATATTATTAATCCCTAGGTACTAATATTATAAATGCGAAAGTAACTCAGTCTGTCTGTCTGTCTGTTACGCTTTCACGCTAAAACTACTGGACCGATTTAAATGAAATTTGGTACAAAGAAAGTCTGGAGCCTGAGAAAGGACATAGGCTACTTTTTAACCGACTGCAAAAAAGGATGAGTTCCACGCGGACGAAGTCGCGGGCAGAAGCTAGTATAAAATAAGTACCTATTTGTAATAGGTAATATAATTAAATAAATCATAATTAATTCAGAATAAAACAACGAAATAAATATACTACCTACCTACACCTATAATGACCTTAACTCGAATAATTTATTTTATGTGCTGGAGTTCCGAAAACTTTACAGTTGTCATTATCTCCGTTATAGTTGTTTCATTCCAATGCGTCGTACCTAACCGCAGGGCGTGCAGTGTACGATGCACATGTAGGCACAGGGTAGGCATTACATTTTTGATATTTTAACTATGGCATGCATAGTTACAATATTTTAAACATAAATTTTATTCGAATAGGTAAATTTTACCCAAACTAAGCAAATCTTATACTACGCATAGGTACGAATTTAACGTACCTAAGTAGGTACAAATGCCTGTGCTTACTATTCCTAAGTACCTATTAGAATGAAACAACTATTAACGGATTTAACTCGCGTATTTTTTAAAATTTTATTGATTCGGATTCTTCACAGTTTCCATAATCGTAGCACGACTGAGCTGACAATAGTCTAACGCTTTAGCGTTAGACGCTTTAGCACTTTAGCGTTAGACTATTGTCAGTTCAGTCGTACGATTAGGTATTTGATTCATTCTAATGTGTAATAATCGCGAAGGCATCAGAAATTATTATATTCCTTAGTATTTAAGTACTAATTTGATCTCTAGCAGGATTCGAACTCATTGTCTTGAGCTAAGTAGGTACACACGTAATCAGAAGCCATATTAGGCCAGGACACTGAATAAAATTAATAGTAGGTACCTACCTAGTAACCTTATTAGTTAGCACAATAGAATATGTAGTTACCTATCATTTAAGTACCAAAACGAACTATCTTTATAAGTAGGTAGGCGTGTTTTTGTGTCTTCTCAAACTATCGAAGCCATTATTTTATAAAACATATAAGTAGAGGAAAACACTTAAGTGATCCATCACGCCGCTAAGTGATTTTATTAGTAAAGGGTACATGGTCTACAAAGGCGTCTTGAATAGAAAAACATAACAGTCCCTCAGATACCTGATAACTTCTTTTTGGTACCTATTTTCTGGTTCCTCTATCTCTAGGTTGGTAAGGTAGGTAAGTATACGTATACCTACTTTCCGGTACCTACTCGAAATATAACAACACAATATCAATAGCAAACCTTATAATAAATCACACCTGTAATGTGGTGTTAAAAATATTATCTTTTACAAGTCTATATACCAATGCATACTTACTATGAGTAAATTATATCTAAATTTATCTTAAAGCTACTACCTACTAGATAGATAGATACATGATGCGTGCGCAACTAGGTACGTAAGTAGGTACCTACCGGTAGTACGAAAACCGAATGAAGCATACCGAAGTACGAATACCTAAAGTAGGTAGGTAAGAATAAAATATGTTCTCTAAATTTAGTAGCTACCTACTTACCCGCTACGAAACCTACCTTACCCTAAAAACCGATTTTATTAATAAGTAACTACCTACCCAGAATTTGCCTTACCTATAATAGAAAAACTAGGTAGATAGGTACTTAATATAGACCTACCTAAAAAACTTTAACTAGTTACCGTGTGTTACCTTAGGACCTATAGACCTTTTACGAAAAATGTTTGGCTGGTAATCGTTTGACGTCTAAGATATTTTTAATCTACCCCTAACCCTCTATCCATAAAAACCTACCTACCATGCAAAAAGAAAGGAATTCCATTATCACGCTCATCCCAACAGGATAGGGCGGAAACCACCAAAATAAAGAAATCCAGAACTCATAAGATCGTAGGCGGGCAGCTGTCTACATAAACACCGCCACACGCCCCCGGTCAAAACATACGAAAAACAAAGCATCCAGCCTAGAGACGCAACCGAAAAATCCAGGCACTATAATTATGTTCAGCTCCCACCGATGTACCGGCAAGCCAATTTAAATTTACTGCGAAAGGGGCACGTGTACCACAAAATGAAATCCTACTACCGCGCGGTACGCACGAAACAAAATCAAGAAAAATACATCGCAAGCGCCACCCCTTCATTGCTAGTGGCTGCCGCATTCAACCACGCCCGTTTCCGAACGCTACTCCTTCCGTCTCGTTCTTACTTAGTCGTTGCGTTATGTTTTGTCCTCGTCTACCATGTCTAGGTTGGCAAGCTTGAGCTTTTTCGTCAGTACGCGTTCGGAGTCAGCGCTGTTCGGGCTGTCGCGGCGAGTGTCGCGTTGTGATCTGTGTAGTGTTGTAAGGTGCCGAAGTGGCGGGATTTCTTGCCGCGGGTCGGGGGGCCCATGCCCCCTTCCACCAACACCACATTGGTAAAAGTTAGTGTCCTGTGTCAGATTAAAACATCGTGAACTGTGTTGTGTATGATGCCAAGATATGGAGGTTGTTGTTTTTTTTTTGTTGTCTATATCATTTTTTATTAACTATGATACCTACTCAACTCATACGGAATGCATAACCTTATTTAGATATTCAATCGATATACCTACATTAAAAGTATAACATAAATATTTTTCTATTTATATACATTTAAATAAATAAGTCTATAGTTATATTATTATGTTAGTATTAACAAAGATAACGTAGATTATTAATTTTATTTCACAATTCCTGTCACTTAAGAATTACTTACTAGAAAAAAGTGCGCGTAAATCTGACAGCTCTAACCTACCTACCTATATGCATACACATTTTATATACTTACTTACACGTTGGTACAATATCTACCCATAGTCTATACACTACAATGTATATAATAAGTGGATATAATTAAATTTCATTGAGACTTAGGCCTAAATGCGCGCAGTTCTACAAGAACTTTCAGTAGGCTAAATATTCTCAATATAACAATTTAATTCAAATATTTGTATAGTTTATTGAAAATACATTTGTCTAGTCTGTGTTTATATATTTTTTTTATTTCATTATTATGTGATCATATGATTGAAAAATTAATTTTATATAAACATAGGTAAGTAGGTAGGTACCATACTTAAGCATTATTATCTGATTCATAGAATACCTAATAGGTACCTACTTAGTTCTCTATATCCAGGTTTATACCTACACTAATCCTTAAAAAATTGTTCATATTATAAGTAAATTATTTTTTAAGTTCATTTACAACACATACCTACCTGTAGGTACGTTTTAGTCACGTGCAAAACGAAAAAAGTATCTACCACATTATATAAAAGTACTATAAAGGACTCACTACAATAGGGTACTACTGTACAATACTACTGTAGGGTACTAATGTAGAGTACCTACTACTTAAAGGTACCCACATACTACTAGGGTTATTACAATTAGGTAATTGGAAGACAAAGTTTATTTAGTAAAAATAATATAAGAAATATCTTAAAAATAAACTCGAAAAGGATTAGGAATATTTTTTTATGTGCTACATAGATCGTAGCAAGCGTAGCAAAGTGCGTAGCTGTCGTAGCGCTTTTTTTAATTGACTTGAAATGTGTTTCTAATATGTAGACCTATTTTTTAGTAATAATGATAAGAACATTCATTAATATAATTAAATTTTATATATATTGTAATTGGATTAAATAAGAGGTAGTTAGGTACGATTGATATTTATAGTGTCTATCCATCTTTATCTGAAACCTTATTTGTTGAAATCGGTTCAGTAGTTTATTCGCTTCATTCCTATATTCGTAGCAGACTGAGCTAATGATAGTGGACTTAATTATATTGGCAGGTTATGAAATCATCAGAAATATTACATTACTAGCCCAACAAGCAAAGTATTCCTATAAGTAAAGACTATAAGTACTAATTTGCTAATAACGTTCCTATAAAGGCATTGACGTAGAGTCATTTACTTATAATAGCTTTGGATAAGCGGTAACATACTCAAGAGCATTAGTGTTTATAATTCATCCTTATAGTATGCTACAAGATTGTAGCACAGAACAGTTATAGGATACTTTTACTTATAGTAACATTATACAAGCGTAGATAGTCTTAAGATCATTTGGTTTTATTTTACATGCTTGTAGTAAGCTACAAGAGCGTCTTATAAGATAGTTATAGGATTTAGTCTCCTATAACAGTTTGCAGAAAGAGCAAATAGTCCTGAATAATATTGATCTTATAGTAGCATTTTGTAAGAGTACAAGACATTATATTATACTAAGCTGAGACTATTTCAAGTGTACATCGCTATTAGTCTTGTCCAATGCTCTTATAACCCAAATTGTACTTGGTTAGAGAATTATAAGATGAAACAATCCTATAAATTACTTGACCAAACACCTTACTAGTAAATGTCATTCAATCATTGTTTGAATTTGTGTTACGAAACGCTAATACGTTTAAATATGGCGACGATTGCTCTGGATCAAAACTGCTATAGGTGCAATTTTACCTATAATTGTCCTATAATATACTCAATGCAGAGCACTTTTAGAAAATGGCGAATGTTCTCAATTAATGTACGAATATTATTTCAATAACATCTATGATTATGTAAGCTTTTTCCATGGGCATTGTTAAAATCAACAAATTATGGTGGACATTCACAATAAAAATGAATTCCCCGGTAATTTCACACACTAAACATATAGTAATTTTCAATACTTAGATATACTCTTCACTACTTACTAATTGTATTAGATAAATTAAAAAGAAAACGGCCACAAAAAATAACTAAGTATATTCGTAGGAGATACTTTGTAACTAAAATTGCTCTAGTATGATACTCATCTCAGATAGTAATAAGAGTTATAGTACTTATAAATGGGTAGTCTCAGGACTTTATAGGATCAATTGTACTACGGTAAAACAATTGTAAGCGTATTATACGGCCCATTGACGTTCCGCTAGTTCATTATAAGATCGTTATAAGAAAGAATGCTCCTATATCTGCGCCCAAATCCTTGTTTGTAGCATACTTGGAGTATCTTATAAGTCTAATAAAAATAGGCTTCAAGAACACTACAAGTACTGATTTTGCTTGTTGGGAGCGGTCCCGGCAGACGTCATCCTGCCCGTTCGAAATTCAAATTAGGTAACTTTAGTTAGACAACGTTTGTATGGGAAAAGAAAAGGGCTGTTTTTAGGGTTTTCCCGGCAATTATTCGATTTTTTTCTCGCCGTAAGAACCATCCTTGGACTTCAACGAACATTTAAAAAAAAAAATTGGCCAAATGGGTCCAGGTGTTGTCGAGTTATGCGCTTACCAACACATATTGCGATTCATTTTTATACAATAAGAAAGATAAGAAGATGTAGGTACCTAGAGTTAAAATTCTAACTGTAAAATTTTCATCATACTGTAAATTAGGTACCTACTTAGTAACTTTTAATTTAAAAATATAAAGTGTCAATTCTAAATCCTATTTTTTCTAATTTTTCGAACAGGTAACATCCCGTTGACTTTGTCTGTGTTAAGGGATTATACAAAACTAATACAATATTATATTATCTAAAATGTATTATCTTTGAGTGGATTACGCATCTTTTGTGCCCTTTTTAATCCTGTTCTATGCATTATCTTTGACAAACTTTAATATTAATCTTGAATGAAAGCGTGCCAAAAAGATTACGTTTTTTACTTAAAAAAAGTTTTGTAATACAATAACAGTACCTAATACATATTGAATGAAGCGACTTACCACACAGAAAGGTCTGGCCAATGTAAGTTTCTAAAAATTACCAAATAGGTAACCTATAGGTAGGGTTGCCAATCGTACTCTAAAATGGAGTATTGTACTCTATATCATGTAGGTGTACTCTATAATCTAGAACACTAATAGAGTATGCTAAAATACTCTTTTTTGCTCAATTGCTCAATGCCAGTCATGCAATATTATGAAAATCCAGTATCGGAACAGGGCATCATTAAATATAATAAAAAAATGACCTCTTTGTTTATTCAAACTTACGATTTAGAATGCTCATTCATATAATTGCTTTAAAAAAATAGGAAAAACTATTATAAACCGCAAGAAGTACAAAAAAATACGTTTTTAAAAATGTAGGTAAAATAAAAAATACTCTTTGATATAGGTATAAATTCCAAGACAGGAGGTTAGCAGTAGTTTGCAGTCGATAGGAATTTATACGCGTACGTACATTTCCGTGATTCATTTTTATTTATGTACCTACTTATAATAATATATTAGGTATATATTATAATATAGAAATAGGTATATATATAATAGATAGACCTACCTACATTCTAGCCACGTACATAACCACCAACTTTGTAACATTACAACTTTCCTAATTACAAGCAATAAACACTGACAATGTAAAAAATGGCACATTTAAATTAAAAACTACTTTGTATGTCCACCTGTCAGTCGACACGTGTCAGGAGTCAGGACATAGAACAAGGCCCGGATCCTAAAGAAAATTGTTTAGCGGTTTTCAATAATTGAAAGGAATATATTGGTTTTTGTTTAATGTGTTGTTTTATGGGTTTTAAAGGTGGTTTAGGAATATAGGTAGGTATAGGTATACACTGTAAATACTAATGAAAAAGGCTTTGCGTGAGTTTAAAATGGATTGTATTACAAGTTTAAGTCGACAGTAGGTAGTTATCTATTTCAACAAAATCAACCGATTTTGTGGTTATGTTTTGATTTATTTACTGGAGATTTTTCTGTATTTCACATTGTTGCATATTTAACAGGGTACATTGATTTTCCAAAGTGAAAACTTAAATGAGAACAATAGATTGAAACAAGTATAACGGATTTAACTAGCATATTTCAATAATTTCTGATGCCTTCGCGGTTATTAGACCTACATTGGAATGATCTATAGTTGTTATAGACGGACATAACTCGCGTATTTAATTTATTTTTTTTGCTGACGTTTTGGAGCCAGCTCAGTTGTGCTACGATTATGGAAACTGTAAAGGTTCCGAAACGTCAATAAAATAAAATATCCGTTTATTCCAAAAAAATATATTTTTATCTTACAAGACTTACTACAGCTTTTATAAAAACACCACAATAACAAAGTTAAACATAACACAATCTCCAAAATACCTGATCATTTGAGTTAAACAGAGATAGAACTGTCATCCGAGCCAAAGGCTAAGCCTATAAATAACCAAAAAAACTGGCCAAGCACGAGTCAGGTTTATGAGTTAAGGGTTCCTTAGGAAGTTAACTAGAATTTAAAGTAACATTTGAATTGAATTAAAGAGTGTTCTCTTTTGATATCGGAGTTTTTATGGTTAAGTACAAATTATTTTACTTAGTCTTGTGGTTGCTATATTTTAATAAGACAGATGTATAAATAGGTAGTAGGTATAGGTACCTTGTTTATTTTAGTAGATAAAACAAAACAATATGAAATGTCTCGGAGGTAGGTATAGTAAAACATACAAAAATATGTGCTAGCTTGAATTTTGGCTAAAAAATATTGAACCAAATTATAATTAGAGAGTAGGTATAACAAATTTAACTGGCGTTATATTTATGCTGACTTTTCAACAGTTCCCATATTTACTTACTTACTTAACAAAAAAATCTTTATTAGGCTATCGTCAACTGAGTCTTCGAAATGTCAGCATAAAATAAATTTACGAGCTCAAACCGTTATGTTTTAACAATAAAATATCTTCCATAGATTAAAGAGTTGCGTGCTAGTCAAAAAAAAGTCACTGGCCACAGAACTCTGAAAATCAGACGCGCCGCTGCCGCGGTAACGTCACAGGTTTTTAAAATGGCGCGACCAATCTGACAATGATTTGAATATGGAATATTAAACGTACCTTCATAAATTTAGCTAATAAATGTCAGTCCGCGGCAACGAAAAGGATTCGAATACCGACGTGAAGTGTAAAAGTGGATTGTAGTACGGTTACGAGCGTTATGGTTACTAGTTGGATTTGAAATGTTCTCGGTTGAAATTGTTTTGGGAATGTTTCTTGTCTAGTTTCTTTACTCTGTATTTTAACATCCAATTAGATAAAATACAGAAGTTAAGAGTTTGGGAAAAGGTACCTAGCGATTTTTATAAAATTTTGTGTGCATATCGGGTAGTTATGGGGATCTGCCAACATCTATTTTTCATACCCCTAAATGTTAAGAGCGATCCACCCCAAAGCCTTACTACCTACAATCCTAAATTTTCAACCTTTTATTTAATAAAAAATCTCAAAAATGCTGTACGAAGTTCGAAATGCTGTTCGAAATAGGTTATTATAAAAAAATAAAATAAAAATAAAAATAATTTATTTCAGACCAATAACGTCCATATTGTGTTAGTAACAGTCCTTATAACTAGGGTTAACTTAAATAACTATCTTATGTGCTAAACTTAATGTTAAAGAGGACCAGTGTTTGGTCAAGCCACTGTCCCATCGGTCGGCTACAACCCTCAGGAGACTGTGTAGTTTTTGCGTAAAAGTGTTATAAACTTCCATACATACTCACAAACATTCGCGTATACAAACGTAAATAAGGACTACCTACTATCACTATAGGTTCCTACCTATAGTGACAGTAGGTAGTCCCTAATAGGCACAACATATTGTATTCCTACGAGTTATTTAAAATTATTAAAAATATTGACCTATTGATTTAGGGTGAGCGCACCTCGGAGCGCTCCCCTTTTTGTCCGGTGGAGCAGTAACCCCCAGGGCCAACTGTATACAGTCACTAGCCGAAAAAAAAAAAAAAAAGACCTATCGATCAATCCGTACATAGCACACACACACAATGGCACAAGGTATATATACCTACCCGGTAATAGCAAAACGCTAATAAAACTTTATTCCGCGTAAGTTTTATCGATCGTAAAAGTAAATCCTATTATAAGGCTACCTACTTTATGAACCGCTGTGAAGCCTGGAATGGCCGTAGGTAAGCGCTTTGATTAATGAAATGTTTCTACTTGTGTTTAGAAAATATTTTCCGAGACAAATATTAACATTAAATCTCTTTTGTCTTACGAGTATCGTCAGCTCAGGCTATGAATATGGGAACCTAAAGCTTTGGAAAAGTTTAAACAAAATTAAATACTCGAGTTAAATCGGTTAGGTACCTAGGTATTGGAATGAAACAACTATTAACGGATTTAACTCGCGTATATTTCTTTTATTTTAACGCTAAAGCGTTAGACTATTGTCAGCTCAGTCGTGCTACGATTATGGAAACTGTAAAGAATCCGAAACGTCAGCTAATAAAATAAATTTCATTCCAATTATCACACAAGTTCGATATTTGTTAAATAGGGATGATGTGGATAGGAATTCCATTTGATTCGTCAGTTATATTATTATTATAATAAAATGAACACAATATGTTTTATTATTCAAGAAAAAAATTACAGACAGATAAACGTGTCAAAAGTGCAGTGGACACATGACGTCATGTTAAAATACCTACGTGTCTAATACTTTTTAGAAAATACATTATTCCTACCCACTGCTATAGGTACACTGTATTTACTTTTCAATTAGAGCAGAAATTCTTAATTATAATTTATAACGACAGGCTACTACAAAAGGATAGTTTTTAAATTTTTTTTTGAATACGTAGAAAGAATGAACGAAGATCAAAATTTAGGTACCTACTTTGCTAAAATTCCTTAGAAGTTACTAAAATTAAACACCGAAAAAGTTCTGCCCCTTAGCGACTTTCCGTACAAAGCTTACCGAAGACTATTTAAATAATTACCTATTTAATTTATTGTATATTGTGTAGGTCATAAATATGTACTTACACAGAGTCTTTACCTATAACACGGCACCCATTTGAAACCCACATAGTCGTGGGATTCAAATCCGGACTGATCAAATTTTGTAATTCTTTCACCACTTAAAGCTCTCGGAAATTTAGAGTAAAGGCTAACGTCAGCAAATAAAATAAAATATAAATACGCATAAGCGAGTTAAATCCGTTAATAGTTGTTTCCAATTTATATATCATTGAACTTTATATTTTTTATATGAGGTCGTAATTGGAATGAAATATTAAAGCTTCGACATTGTCAATATTATGATGTAACATATATATTATTACAGGTATGTTCACATGCGTAAGTTTTGGCTTAGAAATTTGATAGCTTGTTTGTATTAATTTAACAATAGGTAGGTAAGTATGTCATATTTATGACCTTGAAGGTACAATTAATTAAATAGGGTTTTCATCTATTCATAAATAGTGCCTTTGATAACATTGACTGTAAGGATGAGTAAGCTACCTTAGGTATTTATAAGTACCTAAGCAGAGACTTCATAATGATTTTCCGTTGAGTTTCTTGCAGCGTACTTATGTGTTCAGTAATGATGGTATTTCTTTATTTGTAAAATATTTACCTAGTTTATGCGTAGAATTAAACTATTTAGGGCAGGGTCCATATAGCACCTAGGGTATTTTAGTAAATTACTTAGTTTGCATAATGTAAAATCACTTTAAATTTAGAGTAACGACATCTCAGTCGGTTCCAAATACAGTATCTAATAGTAATGTTTTGGTATCGTCAGCACATAAAATAAAATATACGAGTTCCCTTATACCTAGTGGTTTCATTCCAATGGACTTTATTCGGGTACATTAAAACCAGATAGGTTTCTTTAGACTTCGATAGTAAATTGTATATTAAGTTGGTAAGTACATTGGTAGGAATGTCAATGTTTTCTGTATTAGAATGGCTTGAGCAGTAAACTACAGTAAAGTGCGGGCACAAGGTTTTCCTTACTATTGTTATATAATTTTATAGCACCAGGTGCAGAGTTAAAAGTCAAGAACACTTACAATCCTGTGTTTTGTACATAGAAGCTCAATCTGTTATTCTGTGGTCTAATTAAAAAATAGGTAGGTACCCACTATTTTAAAGGTGTCCAAGTGTAATACTGGATATTAGGTAAGATTAATAATCAAAGTCGAATTTCACTGGGACCAGATTTTTTTTTTTTTTTTTTTCGAACTGAATACTGAAGCGCAGTTGGCCAGCTAATGGGCCTTCACTGCAAAACCGGACGGGTGGCGAGACTCCTGAAAGGAGACTCTCAAGCCTTTTAGGGACCAGATAGGTACGAAAATATTGTGTGAAATCCACTCGAGTAGGTACCTATCACCTACCTGCTTAGATGTTTAAAGTTGCTGAGTGGAGTCTTTTTTTGCAAACCAAAATCACTAGTTACAAGCTACATAGTTTTAAGTGACTTCTATTTTACTATAATTCATGTGAATATTTTTGCAAAATAAATTTCTTTCTTCTTTCTTTCTTTATCTCTAAACAATTCGGTATATATTTGTTTAAACTTTATATTACATAATACCTAATATAAACACATATATAATTATATCCTCTATTTACGGTGTTTATAAGATGTGTCTCACCTTTAGTAGGTAGTCTGGTTTTACAGTTAAGGCTGCAGCAGGTCAACTGCGCTTCAGTAATCACCTGAAAAATGCTTTTACGGACATTTATTTATGAATAAGTAAAAACTTGGCTATGATTAGCGAACACAAGCATCCACAAACCAACCACATTCATATTGGTTAATGGACACAATTCGCAATAGATTTAACTAACTATGACGGCCTATTGGTCTAGTGGTCAGAGCCTCAGAGGCCCTGACTACGAAACCGGAGGTTGCGGGTTCGAATCCTGCTAGGGGCAGAAGTCAATGTAATGAGCACTGGCATCTGTACCTGAGTCTTGGATGTCTTATATGTATGTATATGTATATATGTATGTGACAGTCAACCTATCGTATTAACCAGCAAGCAGCTAACCAAACACCTCTTATTTCCAGGACGCGGGGAAGCAGGCGGCGCGATGGCGTGCGCCGGCTGCGAGAAGCCTATACTGGACAAGTTTCTATTGCACGTGCTGGAGAGAGCGTGGCACGCTGCGTGTGTGCGCTGTGCAGACTGCCGCGCGCCGCTCGCAGACAAATGCTATTCTAGAGACAACAAACTCTTCTGTCGGAATGACTTCTTTAGGTGAGTCACTCTCTTTCCTCTCCTCTCTCTCACCCTGTGCTAGAGAGAGCGTGGCACGCTGCGTGTGCGCTGTGCAGACTGCCGCGCGCCCCTCGCAGACAAATGCTATTCTAGAGACAACAAACTCTTCTGTCGGAATGACTTCTTTAGGTGAGTCACTCTCTTTCCCTCTTCTCTCTCTCACCCTGTGCTAGAGAGAGCGTGGCACGCTGCGTGTGTGCGCTGCGTCGACTGCCGCGCGCCCCTCGCAGACAAATTCTATTCTAGAGACAACAAACTCTTCTGTCGGAATGACTTCTTTAGGTGAGTCACTCTCTTTTCCTCTCCTCTCTCTCACCCTGTGCTAGAGAGAGCGTGGCACGCTGCGTGTGTGCGCTGCGCAGACTGCCGCGCTCCGCTAGCAGACAAATGCTATTCTAGAGACAACAAACTCTTCTGTCGGAATGACTTCTTTAGGTGAGTCACTCTCTTTTCCTCTCCTCTCTCTCACCCTGTGCTAGAGAGAGCGTGGCACGCTGCGTGTGTGCGCTGCGCCGACTGCCGCGCGCCCCTCGCAGACAAATGCTATTCTACAGACAACAAACTCTTCTGTCGGAATGACTTCTTTAGTGGAGTCACTCTCTCTCTATTATGGTGTTGTGCTAGAGTGAGCGTGCATTAGCAGAGAAGTTCGTAGAAGTTCATTTTGTCTTCTTTAGGAAAGTCGTTCATATCGGAAATATAAAAAACATCCAGGCAAGTTCTTCCTCTGTCGAGTTATATAATAATATGGGCAAGTATAGTAATGCTATAAGAGAGCCAATAAATCACTGTTTTGCCTTCCCTTGGCTAATTTTGCTTAGAAAAATCCCTTACTATCTTCAAACAGCTGTGACTGTGTTACAATTGCCTCCAGTAGTTCATCTAAATACTTTATTTTCTTATATAAACTACATCGACCACCCCGTCCATAAGTGCCCATTAAATTTCAAAATTGTTTTATCATAGGCACGGCGCCAAAATTCACAAAAAAGAGCGATTTCACCAGGTCAGGTAACAGCGGAAAACGGTTCACTTACGACTTCCGCCGTCTTGATGGTTTAATTTCGTATGTTTTTTAGTAATTTGATGAGTTTATTCGGTGACATTTCGGCCTCCGAACTTAAGTGACGTCATTTCCGTTGTTTGACACCCTAGGCTGTTATTAAATTGTGACTGTTTGGATTGATGATAGGTTTTTTAAATCATCTGGGGACTGTGGTAACTTTTTCATGCAGCCGCTATTTTTTTGGGAGATTTAAATCGTAGTTGACTTTAGGAAATGCATATTGAACATGAGTAAGTAGGTACCTACTGTTAAGTAATAATAATATGTTTGATGTTAATTTTTTGCGTAAATATTACAACCTTAAAACATGCACGCACCAACACAAACATGCTTCTTTAATTTATTGTCTCCAGTTCAACAAACGTCACGATTTATTCTTTGCTCGGAGTCTCTTAAAATAATTACCTATCAAAGACCGAAAGAGTCTGCCCTCGGGCTATTGCAAACTTTTCGCTCAACTCATAAAACATTCAGCCGACGTGCGATGCCATTAAAAAATTAAAAAGATAACCGACGAACAAGGGATCTGTTCCAAATACGAAACGCTCCATCCCGAACTTTAATCAAATTAAGTTCAATTTCGAACATGTTCGAATTTTGATTTTTAGAAATTGGCGGCAAACTTAGACGACATTCCGAAATAACATGGCGGGTTGCCAGCCCGAGCCGACTTTATGTTTTATTCATACGGCCTCCATCGTTTATGCAAATGGAGCTGGTAATAATTCAATGTGATGATAAAATAATAAAAAACATTGGTGCTAAAGTTGCGTTGGTGTATTTTGCTGATAGGCGTAAACCACAACACGGACCCTTCGATATTAAAATATAGGCGAGAGACGTCTCACGCGATCGCATCACTACATTATTATGTGGACATTTTTATGATGCCAACTTAAAGGCACAAAAAGAATGCTTAGGCATTTACGGAGGTGGTTTGAGGTATTTTTTCTGTATCTGTTAAAATGACAGGGATGCCACATATAAAAAAATAAACCTCATCTTGTCTATGATTCTGATATCATAATGCTGTAAAAAGTAGGTCCCTACAGCAGAATAACAAAAAAACATCTTTTATTCAGACTTTAGTGGGTGCAGTAAAATTTATTTACTCCCAACTTTAGTATCCTTGTTAGTGGATTGCCTACCAGTTAAGTTTTATTATGAGTTATATAAATAACATTAATACTTGCTGTATCCAATTTTTCCATGTTTAAGTAGATTGGAAGGGAAACTTTACGCTTAGAAATATCTACGTAGCTATTGTATAAAAAATATACTTACAAAGCAAAATATAAAAAATTTAACGAAAAGTTAGTTTTTAGATCATTTTAGGACAGTTTTATGGAATTCCCTACTTATTGGGATAATTTTCTTGAATCTAGGTGCACGGTAGTGCTCCGACCAAGTCCTGCAAAACAAAGAGACATAATTATAATAAGTATTGCATCCTATTTTACTAGAATAGTGACACAACCCGGAACAGATCACCACGTGAATTTTAATTTAAATGTGATGACTTAGAATCTTAAATGGAGTAACAAAATATTAGGATTTGCGTCACTATTCCAGTAAACAGCGATTTTAAATAGTGCGTCAAAATTGCGTATCACAACATAACACATCCGACTTGGAATTCCATTAAAAAACTGGCTACCATAATACCCATCAGAAACTGCAATAATCATTACGGAATTTAAAATTTAAATGGTTTTAAACTTTAAAGTCATAGTTTCCATTGGCCAGTCGGAAATTTAAGGCAACTCGTATGCAAATGGTCTCAAATTAATTGTTCATAGAACTAAAGGTTAATTACTTAAAAACGCGGATAATATTGCGAGATATTTTTTGGAATGCAATAAACGGTTCTATTAATTTGTAGGTTATTTGGACGTGAGACGATTACTGTGAGGGTAATGAAGTTAGCCACAAGTTGCAAGTGCGTTGTATAACCAATGGGAGACAAGCTGGCTTGTGATTGGTGGAAATTGACAGATAGATTTCTATATGACACTAGCTCTATCGTCAGCCCAATCGTGCTACGAATATGGGAACTGTAAAGTATTCGAAACGTTAGCAAATAAAGGAAAATAAGTGAGTTAAATTCGTTATAATTGTTTTATTCCAATGTGTAATAACTTTGAGGGCATCAGAAATTAGCCACCAAAGAAATTGTTACATAATAGGTAATATGTGTTTTCTTTTGTCATGAGATACTTTATATACCTAAATTAAATAAATTTTACAATAATATAAAAGCACGTAACTTAGGTAACAATAACTTGTCCCGAACTGCTACCAAATCCTTGCAAATAGTTCGGGCTGACGCCTCCCTTGTCTCGTTCCACAGTTCCACGGTTGTCCTGTCGACACGTCATCGTCAGGTGACTGTATATTAACATAGTTGTATAACTATTTTGCAAAAACAATTGACCTTTGACAGTAAAATGCAACAAAACACCAGAAGTGTCAAGGAAGGAAGTTTGAACGGAAACTCTACTCGCTTCCTTAACTTTTGTATCCATTGTGTGTTACTGAAAATGTTTTTTTATTTGCATGTATGTATTCCTGACTATTACAACTGGTTTTTTTATGTATAAGTAACTTTAAATTATAATAATTTCTGATGCTTTCGCTACTATGTACCTACCTACCTACACATTGGAATGAAAAAACTATATCGGATTTAATTCGCGTATTTTATTATTTTTCTAAAACTTTACAGATAATAATAGTTCACTTGTGTTAGACTTTAAGTTATCGATACGTCAGCATAAAAAATAAACCTATTGATTTTGACGTTTTTAACACTTTAAGATTTAGTATTTATCTGTAGCAAACTAAGTTGACGACAATCTAACACTCTTCTAATTCATAACATCACATCACAAATTATTGCATACTGAAATACTTTCTTTCTCCCCAGGCGCTACGGTACAAAATGCAGTGGCTGTGGTCACGGCATATCCCCTTCAGACCTCGTCAGGAAAGCAAGAGAAAAAGTTTTCCATCTAAATTGTTTCACGTGCCTCGTATGCAGAAAACAACTCTCCACTGGGGAAGAGTTGTATGTTCTAGACGACAACAAATTTATATGTAAAGAAGATTATCTGGCTGGAAAAACACCGACGACGCAGCATTGTGAGTATTTTTTATCTATGCTTGTTGTGTAATCTGTGGTCGGAGTTCTAAAAGTAATGGCTTAAAGGATTTAAATCTATGGCACGAACAATTAAAAAAGGGAGACGGTAGTATATTAGCAGCAGTAGTACATGTTTTAAAAAAGATTGAATTCACAATGGAGTAGGTAAGTACAGAATCACAGTGTAATGTCGAAATCGATCTGATTCTTATTTGCAGATTGGATAGAAAACATTTACTTACGTAACCTATCAAACATGGACATGCGCGGATCACGTTTGCAATTAACTCAATGTTGGCATACCTGCAAAAAAAATAAATGAGCTCTTTTATTGTCCTCGGCTCGATTCGGACCCAATCGCCGGCGAATAATTACATTTCTAAAACACGACCGCGTCCCCTTCAATTTTCGAACGTGACATGTGAGAATTGCATTCTCAGTTTAAAATGCGTTTTTTATTGTTTAAGAACGTATCGCGGCAACAATAAAACTCTCGTAGCACCCATTTCGAAATCGGATTTTTCGATCAATACGGACCGTAACCGAAACCGAGTGAAAAAAGATTTGAAAAAAGGCAAAGGCGTCGGACAAAAAGCCAACCGCATTACACATTAGGCACGTCTCCACGCGGTAGTGGCGCAGACAAGTTTTTTACTTTTTTATTAGTTGCTTTGTCGATGGTAACACCTTGACGTGAGTTAGAAAAAAGTGACGGATCGTAGACAAGAAGAGTCGTGACCCGCGGAGTACATAGATAGTACAAATATTTTGATTAGGGGGTTTGATCGACCTTAAGGAAAAAGTTTGATATAGGTTCTGGCGACTTTAAAAACGTATAACAGCAGAAGGTTTTTGATATGATACAGATTAAGTAGAGCAACTCGTTTGGATGCCGGTTTTTCTGGTTTCCGATGGCTAATTACCATGTATCTGAATACGTCTGTATGCTACTGTCTTTATAAGCCGCTTTATGTTGAGTAGATTATTGTAATAAAAATAGATATTTTATTTTTATAACGAACTTTAGTAGAATTTAGAATCTTTAAAGTAGCTTTTGCCTTTTGACTTCTTCTGCGCACGGTAACTATCAACGTTTTACCCCATAGGGGTGAAATTTCAAAAATCCTTACTTAGTGCTAGGTACCTACATAGATGGTATATATATATATATATATATATATATATATATAACATACATAGCATAAATCTAAACCTTTTTTTGCTTGTAAGATAAAAAAATATAAATCTTGAAGATATTGAGTCTTTATAAAATACACACATACTTAAATATAAAGGTTACATTACTTAAAAAAAAACATTTTATCTTAACAGTTGGGTAAAAAACATGATTGCAAACCGCGTAGTAGGTACCGTGAATCTATAATGGGGTTGTATGTTTGTCCTGTAGCCACAACATGTGCTCGCCCGCGGCGCCGCTCGTGTTTGCAGAGAGTAATTGTGTTTGCACGTTGTTTGGAATGCGATAATAAACTTATGGGGCTCAATGGAGTGGAAAATATGTGTTTTATGTTGTATTTTTTATTGATTTAATATTCTCTAAAGACGGTGTATTAGGTAAAACACATTACCAGACTTATTATTATTATATTATATCGAGATATAGGTTGAGCTTTTTACGTACATACACGTAACTAAGAGTGATTAAAATGTATTACATAATCCATTTTAATGCAAAAAAATAATACATTTAAGTACTTAGGTACTTTAGAGGTCAAAAATCGACTTCATTATAGGTAGGAAGGTATACATTACTTACCTATCTACTGTTTTTATGAAAAAATAAAACAACTTTTATTAATTTGAAAAGAAATAAAAAAAATACCTAGGTAACAATTTTTTTAGTACCTAACGTAAAATAACCTAATTGTGCTAAAAAAAAACTTAGTATTACATTAGAATCCCTCACAACGCTATGAATATAAATTTAATACCCAATTTTTCTCCCTTGCAACACACAACTAGGCAGTTTTTTTCCTGGCAACCCAAGCATCGGAGTAAGATTATCTGTAGGGCCCCCTATAAGCTGACTCGCAATGATAGTGATAGCAAACACAATTGTTTCCACCAACTGAACTGAGCTGGGTCCCTTGTGGGGGATTAAATAAGATTATTGATATGATTGCGAAATGCATAGGCCTCTATTGAGAATAAAATTTGACAGCCTGTATGCCACAAGACCATTGCCAAAAAAAATGTCTCGCTCTATGGTCTTCTTTATGTAACCAATGGGTAAAATATTACCCAGATGAAACTGCCACCAGGCATCTCATAAACCGTTGCTAGTTGAAATTTACACATTTATTTAAATTTCGAATCTTCGTGCATTTTCTTTTGTTTGTGTAAAAATCAAGATGGCCACCGCTAGCGCGAAAGCTTTTTTAACTTGCACATAGAGGCACAGATTATAACTTGTCAGCCATTTGAATATGTAAAAAATGTATGCAACTTTTTTTTATGTTTTTACGTGCATAGCTCAGTATGACCGATAGTTTCAAATAAATATAGGTACATACTTACAAATTGTAAATATAAGACCAAGTATAAGACCAAGTATAAGATGCGTGTATATGATTGATAAGAATTATCGGTCTTTGCACGCGGGGTCCGCCCCGGCTGGGGTCGAGAGATTTACAACATGTCATAAAATATAGGTTCTGTGGTTTTAGAATATCTTGCGATTTGCGAATTTTTGTTTACAAGTGGAAGTAAATTAGACAATATTTATTTTTACGATTAATTATTATTTAGGCTATCTAGTGTCTTTTGACCATGAATTAGGAGGGTTTTTTATTTTGATTTAGTTTTAGTTACAAACATCGTCAAAAACTAATCACAATACACATACGAACACCCGATAAAGCTCTCATACAAAAATAACAGATCGGCATTAATGCAATATTAAAACCATAACTGCTATCGTCTTCCATTTTCATCCCTCGATATTATAAATGAATATCCAATTCAACATGAATCTGCAGTTTCAAACCGTAGTTCGCAGAAACAAGAATCGTTTTTGCGTGTACGAAAATGTTCTATACGATTTTATAGGTTAGGTTAGGCTAGATAGGGTTGCGCCCTCATTGTGCAAATATCCCGAGGCCCTAAAACCCTATTTGTCCGGTATACTGAGCCAGGAAATGTTATTTTAAATAGCTACGCTTTGCCGCGCCCTACCCTAGTGATCATAGGCAATTTGGGTTTATAATTTCTTAAACATTTCATACCGGTTTTAAATCGTTCACCGTTTGAACATTATTTTTACTCTATAATTATTGAGATGAGCCGTTTCTAACGTACGATGGAATTACGAATGCAATGTTGCCAACCTACCGCAAAGTTTCTTGCGTCTTTGACAGATTGAAAACGTCTATGACATAGACTATAGATATAGGTATACAGCCACGTAGCGAATAGCGTGGAATGGAAGAGACCGATAGAATTCCATTTCAGCCCCCCCAGTGGAGGCTGGGGTGGGGGGTGGCGGCCATTTTCGCGCTCCTGCATCCGACGGCCGATCGAGTTCGTACTATTCCCTGAACCCTCGAATATTCTCGTCATTTAGATCTTTACTACACGTTGAAGCTAGACTTTTTAATTTAGTTTATGCTTTTTCTATAATAAATTTGTTGAAAGTTCCATTGAAAAAACAGCGCCGTCTTCTAGACCCGTTTTCGGATTCTTACAAAGAAAAATTAATCAACCATAATTCAGAATTAACATCCATTAAAATTCTAAAATCAATCGAATGCTGATTCGAAACCGGCAGCCTATCGGTTTCCAGTCATTTACCTACTTCTCAATAATCATCACAGATTAAATGGCCAAAAGATACCGTATAATACACCCAGCTACCGTCATTAACGCTAGTAAATTTGTTCTTTCTCATTAAAAACGCCAGTTATGAAGTGTGATTGCAAGTTAGGTACAACCAAATCACCTCTCATTGTTTAAATTATGTACCTAATCCGCATGAAATGAAATCAGTCGCTTGTAATTAATCCAACAGTGCATAGGAACCTTTAAGCATCAACCACAGATACACAACCCTCAAACGCTCCCGTGCCGCCATTTTGGTAGAATAGAGTAGCGATGGTTTATCTCTAGGTTATACAATATACAGTCTGTGGTAATTACGTACCTAGCGCCTCGCCGATCCGTCCTACGTCCGCCATTAATTTTTATTTATCGTTTAAACGATCGATAGGTAGGTAGCGTGCTCGTAAAAACCACTGCAGTAAACGTTTATGTTTGAGTTTTATGATGTTTTAATGTAGCGTTTTTGAAAGCTCGCGAGCCAGGTTTC
The DNA here is from genome assembly GCA_038024825.1 of Polylopha cassiicola. NCBI lineage: Eukaryota > Metazoa > Arthropoda > Insecta > Lepidoptera > Tortricidae > Polylopha > Polylopha cassiicola. The sequence goes on from CP149062.1 coordinate 1,950,153, forward strand.
TATTTTATATGGACTTAAGGAATAGAATTATAGGCAGTAAAACATGTTGGGACGAGCATCGCCACGTATCATGGTGGAATAAAGCTGTATTGCAAAAATGGAATAGGTTCTGTTTTATTCGTTCTGAAGGTATCTGATGGGTGCAGTAGTAAATAGTTTGAATGGGTGCTCAGCTTTTGATGATGTTTCTTTCACAGTTTAGATATAAAAGCTAGACTTCGATCATAAATCTCTATTTTGATTAAGCTTGGGAATCATTCATAGTTCTTCTATAGTGTAAGAAATCGATATTTTGTTATTCTATAATGTGCTGTGTCACTCAAAATGCTTTGGAACCTAGACTGTACCGTAAATAGAAATTTTTTGATGCGATATAACAGTACAGTTTAATTATCCCAGTTCGTAATGTAGGCGATGCGATATTATAGTACAGTAGATACTTGTATTAGATCTGGTTTAGGTGAAGATAACAAGACAATCACGTGCCCGACAGAGCGTTTTCACCGGCACTTAGAAGCTCTCAAACAAAACGGTCTAAAAAACTAATCGGTCGCCGATTTACAGCGTCAGGAGCGCACCCCGAGGGCAAATTATCGATAATCGGTCGACTAACCAAATAGCCGGTGTCGATACGAGTTATCGACAGTAATCGTTGTAATCGCTAGTGCCGCGCGATTGTGCCGGTCGCCGGCAAGCGACGTGCACAACAACAACCAATCAATCAGACCCATCATTCTCTATCGAAAATAAGAATGCTCGTAACTCCCCGAAGCTCCAAGGACGCTGGTGACCTCAACAGCTTTTTGTACACGCTTATTATTGAAATTATTATTTATTAACTGTAATTGGCGGCGACGTTTTGAGGGTTAAGTTCGGCGTTTAGCGTAATTTGGACGATTCGACTTTTTGGAGGGTTTATTAGTGGATAATTATTAGTCGAGCGGAGAGTATGCGACTTTATTATTACGATAATGTTTTTTAATCCGGTCTGTTCGGCCATTACGTCTGAATAGGTACGTAAGGATTTCAGAATTTACGCGACGTATATTATTTTGCTTGGCTCATTACTGTTGTAACTTTTTTTTGGAATGGCAACACTAGAATTTCCCCGCGTTCGGTGCGCAGGAGTTGTTTTATTATTTTTCTCGCTGGAGTATTGTTTGTAGGTAAATGCCGTGAAATTGGAGGGCGCCCTCGAGCCTCTGGCTAGTGGAACGTGTTGTTGAACTTTCAGTCTCATGTGCTGGGATCGCATGTCTACTGAAAGGTCGATGAACTTTACTTTACCCTAGCGAAGTTAAGGTTCTTACGATACTTTGTTAATTTTAATTTAAATTCTATCAAACTCCTTATATATTAGTTAAAATAAGAAAAATAGAATTAAGAACCTTTTTTCTAAGTTTAGTGCCTTTTAAAAAAAACCTTTATAAATATTATGCATCGGTTGATCATGAAGATTATTTTAATAGGAAGGAATCTAATTCGAATAAGAACCTACTTAAAATGTATTGGAAAAGAAAACAACAACTCAAAATTAGCACGTGTAACACATCAACTACAGACTTCTAACAAACCTTACAGAACTGGCAACACCGAAAAAAAAACAATTTTCAAACGTTCCATTCCAATTTCGAACTCTTTCCCGAAACTTGCTGTCATCGTTTGGACGACCTTTCGACCCTCCGCAGGGAGGCCTGCAAAGGGAGATAAGGGGTATTATACCTCCCCCTTTGTATACGTAGTATGTTTAGATTGGAAATGAGGTTGGCTTGCGGCTGGTTGACGAATGAAGCCTTTGCCATTGGGACATTTATGAATGTGCAATTGTGACGTAAGATTCAAGTGTTGCCTGTTGAAAAAAATAATTGGGTGTTTATATTTAAATTATCAATCTCTAACAATGAAGGGAAAAAAGTTTTTTTTACAATTTTTAGTGAAAGCGCGGTAGGCGTTTTTACAGAGCTTTTTCGTAACTAAAATAAATGCTTATTATTTCTTGTGGTAGGAAATAGGTACAAAGGTTATTCACGAGAATTTAGAAATATTTCTTATAGCTTCTGCCCGCGACTTCGTCCTCGTGGAATTCCTTCTTTTTTGCTGTCGGTTAAAAAGTAGCCTATGTCCTTTCTCAGGTTCCAGACTTTTTTGTACCAAATTTCATTTAAATCGGTCCAGTAGTTTTAGCGTGAAAGCGTAACAGACAGACAGACAGAGTTACTTTCGCATTTATAATATTAGTAAGAATGACTTAACCTTAAGATTTCAGTACTTGATACCTAAGTTAATAATACCTACTTCATAATTGTGTGTGTGTTAAAACATCACAACTTTGCGTTGAACAGTATTACACTATTGTCATAGAACAATGAACTCTTAACATAAGTCAAGACGGCCACTTTGTTAACATACCTTCCGAGTACCAATCCGTTATCTCAAAATTAACAACAAACAAGAATAATATTTGAAATCCAAACACCGAAGCACAGTTACATCGCAATCAGTACCCTCATTAGAGCCTTCAAGGATTAGAATTTATGTTTCCAAGTAAAATAGATTTATAACTCAAAATCACCTTTTAAAAAAAAATCTTCATTAATCCTTGGGCTGATTAATTCTGCCGTGAGTCAGGCGAGGCCGGCCGGTGGGACCAAAGGCCGGGCCACACGGGGGGTCCCACTATAATTGGGCCCCCTGCGACCCCAGTGTTAAGGGGACCATGCTTGGGTTATTTATCGACACTAGCCAGGTTATCGTGTAATGTTTCCATAATCGATGTTTTTAAAGAATTTTAGAATTCGAATTGAGGATCGTCTACGTTTTAAAGTTTCTAAGCTCGGACTAAGGAGCCGTTCTGTCTGCCACGAAAGGAAATTTTAGTATCCAGTTATGAATGCACAATAAAAGGTCATTCTCAGAATCACAACAATCGTTAAGCACACAACGAACGACACCCGACACTCAATCCAACGCCTGTTCAGTCAAAACGGGTCCATTCATACACAAAACATATGCTAACAACCCAACCGTGGTATTATTCAAGTTAACCTTAACACTTTAATAGCCTGAATCGGGAATCGAACCCGCGACGCCTCATTTCACTTCTCTTCCTCAATGATTTCCAATCAAAATTCAACCTTGAACGAACCACCAAGGGCTCATCTTCGATAAAACCGTCTCCGCAGAGTTAATTAGTTCGCGCACAACACTAACGACTTATGTAATTGAAACAAACAAACAAATATAGACTCAACTTTAGCACAATAGGGTTAGAAATTATTTGAGGGTTACGGAATAAGTATTTTTCCGCAAAAGTTTTTACGGCGCTCGAGTAATTTCTAGAAAACGATTTTTTTCGCTTAATCGAAGTTTCGTATTGTGCCAGGTTCGGCTACAAACGTCAATAGAGCGGGAAATTTTGCACTGTTGCTTTCTTTTGCGTTTTCCCCTTTTACTTTTTCTCCGACGGTTTTATTTTCTAATTGTAAAACATATTTCTTTGCTAAAATAATAGCGTCGTGTCAAGGTCAGCGAAACCCGTAAACGTTCTCAGGCTACCGATTCGGACCTCCATCGTTTTATAGTTTTCAAAATTTTATGGCAGGCACTAAATCATTATTTTCTGCGAAATACCAATTCTTCGCGATTTAAGCGCTGGAATGCTATCCTTTGATGAGTTGCATTTATGTTCTAAACCTATTTCTTAGAAGACGGTTTAGTGCTCCCAGATTGCGTCATCACGACGAGTCGAGCGTGGCTCTCAGGCTTGTATGTAAATAAAGGCGAACAATAAAAAACGCCGCGATAATATTAATAACACTGATAAAAAATAAAAAAGCACACTCGAAAATCGAACGGCGGGAACGAAACTTGTATAGACAATAATGGAAAGGAACAAAGAGGTAAAAAAACGGGAAGAAACCTGTCGACGCCATGTTGTGTGGCGCTCGGCCTTCACGCCTCGGCCGCCGAAGATTATCTTTTGAAAAAAGAACCGAACGGCAGGCGCTGGGCACAACAAAGGTCTTATACGCGTGTTCATTTCATGGATTTATCGCCTTTCATTGCTACCGATTAAGGATTACATTCGGCCGGAGCGCGGGTTACTTGATTTGTTTTGTGGCGGGTCGTAGAAAGAGCACCGTCACCGTGCGCCTGCGCCGTCTCTGATGACCTGTCAATTCCGTCGTGTACGTCGGCCGTGGATAAAAAAGTGACATTAGAGTGGCCATCTATTATTTTGACTTTATGTGGGGAGATGGAGCCGAGATTGATCGTGTTTGGCTCGGCCCTTTTAATTACATCGCATTCACTTGTTGAATGGCTTTGTGTGGGTCTACTGTTCAGTAGACGCAACTAGTTAATGTTATATGGACTCGCACGTAATCATCCTTCACAACGTTATGTATTTAACAATCCTTTGTAGAGATAGACATATTGGTGAGATAGGGTTTTATAAAGATGATTGCATCACTTCAGATTATTTCACGAATTGTTTTTTGTCAAGAAGTCAATGTTAAACCTACATTAGTATGATTTTTGAACGTTCAGATGTTTCTAGAAATAGAACTTCGCCATTACAAACCGTGTTATGTGTTTTTAATACGTCCTAAACACATTCCAGGCCACGTGGCATACTTCGCATTATACCGATTCGCGCCGGTTAGCGTCAATTCGCGCTTATTTGCGCGATTTTGTACGCCAGTAAACCTTAGTAACCACCGTATGTGACAACTCACTCTTCACCGTTTTATTTGCGTATGCTAAATATGGCTGATGAAATACTTCTGCCCGCTACTTCGTCTGCGAAAAATTAGTATTTTACAGAATATTATACAAAAAGGTGAGCTGTGTAGTTCTAATGGTTTTTACAGCTCGCATAATTATGGTAGATTTTTTCTTACTTAGGTAGTAAAACTAAGTGTCATATTTAGATTACTTTGGATAATTCATACTATATCTTAAAAATTACAGCTTATATGTTATTCTGATGTACAGCTATATTATTTTGAAGTTTCATCAAAATCCATTCTTGTTTTTGCGTGAAAGAGTAACAAATATACTTACATCAATAGATTCTTACAAACTTTCACATAATATTAGTAAGGATGATCTTGGATTAGTTTTTAAACTGCTCGTATTTGTTTCAAGAGAAACGGTTTACTCGGATTAGGTACTTTAAGTCGATTGTCATTTGTTAGAGAGATTATAATTATAAGATTGTTGTTTTCCTTGAATTTGGGAAGTATAAGGTTTTTCCATCATTACAGAAAAGTAGCTATTGTTTAAAAAATAATTGGTTCGAATTTTCAGCATATAAAATAAAATCGAGTCAAATCCGTTGCCTATAGGTCATAGGCAGGTGTTTCATTTCAATGTGTACCTAATAACCGCCAAAGCACCAGAAATTATTAAGTAATCTTAACATTTTCGTGTTTAAAAGTAGTATTATTATATCTTACTAGCTTCTGCCAGCGACTTCGTCCGCGTGGAATAGTTAGTTTCCCCGTTTTTTACACATTTTCCACTGTTTCTTCGCTCCTATTGGTCGCAGCGTGATGTTATATAGCCTAAAGCCTTCCTCGATAAATGATCTGATATTTTTTCAATTCGAACCAGTAGTTCCTGAGATTAGCGCGTTCAAACAAACAAACAAACTCTTCAGCTTTATAATATTAGTATAGATAATAGTCTATCTAACTACCTAGATTTTGCGCTAAGAAATTCAATGGGCATAACTCAAATCTTCAGCTTGAACTCCCTTTAATTCTAAGTGTACGATACATAAAAAATATATAGGTATACATAAGAACACATATTAATATAAGAGACTTTCTACGTTGTACAGTCGGAGAAATAAATAAACATTGCCACCGCACGGAGCGCAATCTACTCGGGTCACGATCTGCGGTCACGCCGTACTGCAGTACGGCTGTTTTATTCTGTTTATGTCATCAGGATGTACTTTCTTGCATCCAATTCAGGAACATTCTGGAAATCTTGGCTAGGTTCTGCATTATTGTCCCTTACTACTTAGTTTTTGAAGACTCGGTCTGCGCATGATTAGTAGGTACCTATCTTAAAATTAAAGCTTATATTATTTTGATGTTTAGGTAAGCTATAGGTATTTTTGTAAAGTTCATCAGAGCGATATTATCTTATTAGGGAATAATTATAAGTATACTTACCTACAATGAGTATGAATACCTCAGACATTTTTTTAATTTAGTACGTTAAGTTCGTTTTTTGCGTTGAACGTTTAAAATAAAAAATGTGGGTACAAAAATTATTTAAGAGTTTTATAAATTAGGTATCTATCTAGAGAAATTTGCTTAGGTTTTAGGTACTTTTATAATTTACTTTGCTAGCTTTTATTGCCTATCCGACGGTAAACCATAAAAGCTGAATACAGTAAAAAAACAGATAAAAAATAATTGTCTTCATTTTCCTCAGTGTTGCCATTAGTAATTCTCTTTTTTATAGATTTAGTAACTTCTAGTTTACGGTACGGTGTTTGTTTTCATGGAAACTGGAATGAATCACAAGTTCTGACTAAATTTAGTCATGATTTTGTTTTTTTAGTTTTTTATTGTTTTTAACTTTTTTATGTTGGTAGTGTAAAAGTTGCTATCCAGTGAGAATGCTGCTCGTATTAGAAGTTTAAAAGTGTTTATCTATACTAATATTATAAAGAGGAAAGATTTGTACCTATTTTTGTATGTTTGTAATGAATAGGCTCAAAAACTAATGGACCGATTTTAATAATTCTTTCACTGTTGGGAAGCTACGTTCACCCTGAGTAACATAGGCTATAGAATATTTTGAAAAAAAAATAGGGATCCGTGCGAAGCCGGGGCGAACCGCTAGTATTTTAAAAAATGCACTACACTTAGTTACTCTACAGCTTAGTAAATTAATTAAGAATATGTTATAATGGACCTCTTTGAAGCTAGGAGAACTAGGAGACCTAGATCCTAGGATCCTAGGATCTAAAGAACATTTTAAACTTTTAACAAAACATAAAAAAAATATATACACATAGACTTGAGAACCTCCTCCGTTTTTTTCGTCAGTTGAAAATATTTAGGTAACATCTATCATTTAGTCAATGACTTTCAATTAAACTACTAGAAGGATAGAAGGTTACGTTTTTCTCGCGCGAGAAAATGTCACTGTCACTCTTTCATTCATTGCAAGTGACAGTGACAGATGCTCTATTTCGCGTGTTTTTAATTCAGGTCTTTCACTTTTTACTTTTCATCAAAAAAAAAACCTAAATAATTACCGCAACATATTTCATAGCGGATGGATGTCTACTAATTTATCAGTCGGTTTGGCTGCGTTTGCGCATCCATTGTGTTAGATCAAACATGGCGTCTAATGTTCTAACGAAGTTTAACGACCTTCTGCCCTTAGTAATAAGAGTCGTTTTCCAATAAAAATTAAGACGCGTAGACGCTGACATATTGCTTTTTCAAATGTTGAATAACTATTATTTATTACCTTTCTTTTGTTTATTGGTTTTTGTATGAAATTAGGAAGCTTTATGTGTACCAGGTCACTTGCGTTGACCTAGCGCTGTATATCATTATGGTATTATTGAATAAATAATAATATGAATAAGGAAATACAGTTGGCTTTAGTTTTTTGTTTACCTACTATCATGCCAGCCTCGTGCCTTAGGTATGGTTTCATTATTTTAGAAATACCTACTCACTTACCTACAGATATATACCTATATAAGTATAGTGTACCTACCTGTGTACTTAGGTTATTTTTTGATAGTTTTTGGCTGAGATATTTTTTTGATAGTAGATTACCTTCCTATGAGATACCACGAAATGAAAAATAAGTCGGTAGGTTTCGTAGCGATTATGTTTGCAAAAGTCTTAGGTAGAGCCTACCTTTAAAGTACTTTAAACCTACTTAATTTATTAAAAAAAATACGTGGGACGTAGATATCTCGGTCTAAATCTGTCAAAGAATTAAAAAAACCTACTTAGGTACCTATCGCAAAGCAACATGCACATAAAGGTAGGTACATAATAAAAGACCAAGTCACGGCACACGTCGAATGAGGCGGCTTGGATCCCGCCAGTCACGCTAGCAGCCTACCCTCACTCCAGCCGGAGCGAATGTATTGTGCTAGTAGCAAAAAAGGGAGCCACTGAAGGCTTTGTGGATGTTTTGACTTTGGCTTTGACTTTACTTTGACTGATGTTAATTTTATTAAAAAATAGCGGTCCGGCTTCGCACGGATTCCTATTTTTTTTTTCAAAATATAATACCTATAGAATATGTCACTCGGGAATAGTGTAGCTTTCGAATGGTGAAAAGATTTTTCAAATCGGTTCAGTTTTTGAGCCTATTCAATCCGAACAAATAGACAAACTTTTCCTCTTTATTATATTAGTATACCTACACTTATGTTTTTCTTAAGCTTTATATTATAAAATAGTTAGTGGTTGTTTTTTTTATGATAAATTTGAATTCATCTGTAGGTAGTGTAGAGTAAGTAGTAGGTACCAAATAGGTACTAGGTAGGTGTATTCATCAATCTGTCCTTATTACCTATACCTACCTGTTATATAAGTAGGTATTATATGTTTTAATAAAAGAAAGTAACACATTCATGATTTCATAGTGAAAACAGTTTTTTTAACCATCTCTACCTCTAATAAAAATAAGTTTTGCTATGAGCTAAATTATTATCCTTTTTAAAGATTTACATTACCTAAGTAGGTACCTGCCTGCCTAGGCACCAACCAATTTTTCTAACATACCTACCTAGATTTTTAAAAATATTATCCAGTAGGTACCTAGTCGTATCTTTTCCTAAGTAAAATTAAATGCAATATTTTCTGTAGGTAGAGATTTTTATATTTTGAGTTCTTACAATGAAACGAGAAAATATATACCTACGGTCTTCCGCGAAGGTACTGCAGAATAAAGACGAAACACAATAACACTCCAACCAATTCCAAACCTACCTATTTTATTTCCGTCGTTGTACTCCATACTTTACATACATTCACGCACGATCCTGCGCAAGTCGATAAATGGGGCGTGGCCGCCGCCGCTCCGCCGGCCAATCGCAGCTCACCGATCCACGTGTGCGTGGACATCCTTTAATGTGTGCGTCAAACCGTGTACACATGTACTACATAGACGGCTACCGGCACAAAGCCAGTTCTCGTTCCCATATCTTTTATGTTCTTAGATTCTTATCTCGTTTCTTATTTCACCTTTTAAGATGGTGGTCGAATTAACGGTTACCCCATAAACACGCAATAACAGACTTTAATATGCTTGTAATACATAATCTGTGGTTTTTATTGCTTTTTCAGTGCTAATGGCTTGTTATAGATGTTAGATAGTGGGTTAATTTTAAGGAATTATTCATTGGGCGGTGATTGAATTGTTAATTGTTATCTAGGTACGAAACTTACGTCATTTTGGAATTGTAGATACTTATAGCTAAACATGATGGTCGTGAAAGAAAATTTCTGGGATCTAAGTAAAAAAAGGTGCAAGAGTCATACAGTCCTAGTGAAAAAAGGTAGGTAGGTATCTACACTTTTACCCTTTTTCATCTGGTCCGTATGACTCTTATGGCCTTTTATATTAGGTAGAACTCTAGACATTGCAGTGCTATGAAACATAGACATGCCTACCTAAGTACCTATACCTATAGATTAGGTTGTAGCTCAACTCGTATGATCTCTAGAAACTTCTCCAGAACTAACAATAGATACCTATACATAATTTGGTAAAGTTTTTTAATATTTACCTACTTATGAAAAAAACTTTTTAGCTTTTTAAAACCTTCATAGGAATATAAACCTAGGTTAAGTTAAAATAAACGTCCCACACGAACTTCACACTTAACGCGCCCACTCGATAATTCTCATTACAAATTCAAATAAAGAAGCCACAAACTTCATTCCGAATTTCCCAGATCAAAGTCGCTTCCACGTTTGAACAATAGAAGGCCGTTTTCCCGCCAAAATTCGATTAGGGACGACGAGCGGGAGAAAGGAAGTCGTTTATTTCGTTTTAAAATTGATTTTAAAATTGGGGCGTGCGTTTGTGCGCTAACTGCCAATACCTACTGGCTGAAATTAAATAATGTTCTGTTTTTGAATTAGAAAAGTAATTTTAGACAGTTTAACTGAATAAAATAAGATTTATTATGTTAAAGAAGTGTAATATTTACCTACTTACCTACATTGTTATATTAAATTGGATGCACTCATCCTGAAATCGTCAAAACAAAGCACCGATAATTTAAAGATAGGTAAATGTTATGTCATTAAAAATCATAGGTAGGTATGGTAAAAATTTCATTTAATTATAGCATAAATAGTTAGGTACTTACTTACCTATGAAATTATCAATATAGTATTTGTATTTTGTCTTCAAATCACTCCAATTACCTACTATTATTAATATTCAATACTTAGGTACCTACATAGATACCTACTTATCAATTGGGATAGCTTTTAAATCAAATGCGATTCATACCTAATGAGGATTTGTTTGATAATTGGTCCGAAATAAATGGATATTATTTTGCGTGAGAAAAAGTTCAACATGGAGTTACTAATTTTTTATTCATCAAAAACAAGGTAAATTTGACATACCTCATCAAACACTAAAAAACCATAACACTAAACTACGCAAACATTCTCAAGTAGAACAAAACAACTGAACGATCGATTGCGTTCCACTCTATTTCGAACTTAACTCATCATGTTTTAGGATTCAAATTTCCGTATCATTTGTGTAGTTATACACTTGTTTGAACTGTTAGAGTGTTTGTTTCAAGTATACTCGATGCTCGGGTGTTTTACGTTGAAGAACATCGACAAACTCTGGTCAAGTAGTTAGGGGTTGGAAGTACAGTCAGCCCTAAGAGCTTGGATGTTAGGATTTTGACGCTGACTGTACGTTGACAAGAGCCAATGAAAAATGTATAACTAGCTTTTGCCCGCAACTTCGTGCGCTTACTTACGAAATACGTCTTCCATCAATTCTGTCTAAAAAAGTAGGTACTTAGGTACCTATATGTTAAATATTAATATATTAATATTAATAATATTATAAATGCGAAAGTAACTCTGTCTGTCTGTCTGTCTGTTACGCTTTCACGCTAGAACTACTGGACCGATTTAAATGAAATTTGGTACAAAGGAAGTCTGAAGCCTGAGAAAGGACATAGGGTAATTTTTAAACGACTGCAAAAAAGGAGGAGTTCCACGCGGACGAAGTTGCGGGCAGAAGCTAGTTTTAAATAATTGGGGCCAATGAATCACGTTGTCTATTAAAAACTTTTGCACCCCTTTTTCACCCCATTAGGGGTAGAGTTACGGAAAATCCATTCTGTTCAGACGCCTACGTCACACAAAGAACACTCCCTCCAACTTTTAGGTCTCTACGTTCAGCGGTTTAGGCTCTGCGCATATACATCCGTCAGTCATTCAGAATTTTTATATTACTTATACATATCTACACTATTCAGTATAATAAAGAGAAAAGATTTGTCTGTTTAGTATTGAATAGGCTCCAAAGCGATTGGACCTATTTGAAAAAATATTTTGCTGTTGGGGAGCTACACTATTCCCAAATGTCATAGGCTATAGAATATCTATACTAATATTATAAAGCTGAAAGGTTTGTTTGTTTGTTTGAACGAGCTAATCTCAGGAACTACTGGTTCGAATTCAAAAAATATTTTGTTGGATAGACCATTTATCGAGGAAGGCTTTAGGCTATATAACATCACGCTGCGACCAATAGGAGCGAAGAAACAGTGCAAAATGTGTAAAAAACGGGGAAAATCTTAAGCCTTATGAAGAATTACTATTCCACGGGGACGAAGTCGCGGGCACAGCTAGTTTTGAATAAAAATAGGGATCCGTGCGAAGCTGGCCCACTAGTAGGTATAAGATAAAATTAGAAAAAGCTACAGCTAGGTTTAACCAAGAACTTTAATAAAAACACAGAAATATACCTACTTTATTAGCGGAAATCTCCAACAAAAGTTGGCCCCATTAATTTAGCTTGTTTCCCTCAAGTGACTTGCAGTATGGAACCGCAAGTCACCCGACTAAGATTAATATACGTGTGTTCTAGTAACGTTATTTAATTTAGTAGAACCATTTTTAGAAAACATTTGAGCACTTGATTTGAAAAGTTATGGATCAAAAAGTTACTTACGAAACCTAGGTATAGAAAGGTGAATATAGATATACAAAGGTGATATGGGGGTATAAATCAATATGTACGTTTGTAAAGATTTTTAGAAAATATTTGTACTTAATTTGAAGTTATGCAGTGGATCAAAAAGCTACTTACAAAACCTAGGTAGATATAAGATGGTAAAAATCTAAATCTACGTTTATAAAGCAGCGGAAATAAATATGATTGATAAATTAATAGTGCTATTATAAGAAGTAATAATTAAAATATTTAAATTAAGCTTATGCTTTAGGTACGTAATAAAAATAATCAATAAATGAGTAACAAATAAATTAATTTATTATAAATGCAATAACAAAACGTATTGAATAACGACATGACAAATTTGCGTACTAACATAAAAATCCCAACAAATTCTACGTTCTAAATTAAAAATTCAAATTTAGTGTTACCAGTTGTTTCTAATTCTAACAAACTAGCTACATTCCAAATTGTAAATTCTCTAATCGATCTAAATTCAGTGTTGCCAGATATGTTTAATGACAATAAAACCTAAATAATATATTCCAAATTGTAATTTCCTTAATCGATTAAAACTCAGTGTTGCCAGTTATTTTTAATTACAATAAAACCTAAATATTATATTCCAAATTATAAATTCACGGATTGATTCAAATTCAGTGTTGCCAGTTGTTTTTTGCAACAGACAACAGACAAGCTCATCTCTTTGCATGACAGATGGTATGTTGCCTCAGGCTGTTCGGACTTGGATTAAAAAAGTTTGCTTTTTGAATTTGTAATTTAATCGAAGGAAAAGGTTAGGTTTGTTTCAAAACTGTTTCCGTCATATTGTGTAGGCAAAGATATCATTTTTTATATTTAATATTTAGTCAGTTAAATGTCGCTTTTAACCCTATTTTAACCCTTCATGATGTATTTCCAAATTATTTCTGTCATATTATTATACGTTTTGTACTTTTTTCTTTTCAGGCTTCGTACGCATATGTCGATGAAGTGTTTTAACCCATTTTTCACTATTATATTACCAAATACTATTAAGTAACGGATTTAACTCGCGTATTTTTATTTTATTTAATTTGCTGACGTTTCGGATTCTTTACAGTTTCCACAGTCAAAAAAGTCAAAAGCGGTAAAGAAATTATTAAGTACCTACCTAGGTAGGTATAGAATGTTTATAAAATCGATTGGGCAGGTTAAATATAAGTACTTACCTAAGTATTTTTATAGACAGACAGACAAACCATCTGTCCTGTCTGCAGGCGGTCAGTTGTTCGCAAATATTTAATATTTAATAGCCGCCCTAATGTTTGCTGTTGGTAAACGATTTTCATGCCCCTACTATGCTTTACTGTGAGTTAGACATTCTTTTGTTTTCTTGCAAAATTCGAGAATATGTTTTATGAGAAAAGTTATGTAGATAGGTATGAATTCGAGATTCTTTTGTTTTCTTTAATAAAAAACCGCTATATTTTTCTTCTGAATTTTTTTTTAACAAACCTTCTGTTCATAACAATAAAAAAAACTTTTTCATGCACTTTAGATGTAGATCAAAAGTTATGCGTGTACCTACATACAGACAATGTCAGACAAACATTATTTTTTATATAAATACCAAGAAAGAAGATTATCAATTGGTTTTATTATCTACTTGCTTCTTCCCGCGACTTCGTCCGCGTGGAACTCCTCCTTTTTGCAGTCGGTTTAAAAGTAGCCTATGTCCTTTCTCAGGCTCCAGACCTTGTTTGTACTAAATTTCATTTAAATCGGTCCAGTAGTTTCAGCGTGGAAGCGTAACCGACTGAGTTACTTTCGCATTTATAATATTAGTAGGGATTGTCGACTATTTTTTTTTAAATATAGTCGTACAAAGTACCTGTAGATATTACAATAACAAGGCATATTTTAAGTAAGTACGTTCATATCTTTTTTTGCTTCAAAATCAAATCGACAAAACTATATTTTTTCTCCCAAATAACCTGTTGCTTATCATATTAAAGATGTATTAACAAGCCAAACGCAACAAGTGATTTCAATTCTTTTTACGACTTTCTCTCGAGTTTCCAAAGTACTTCGGCTCACAAGAAGGTAGGTACCTACTTGCTTCAGTAATTGTTTTTGCGACTAATTCTTTCCTTTGCCATTTCTTTGAGGGATGTTAAATTACGTTTTTATTTAGTTTAGCTTGCTGGGGTGCGCGATTGCTTTTTGATAGCTCAAATCCAATTTGTCCCCGGTTTAACGCCAACTGCGCTTCAGTATTCAGTTCGAAAAAAAAAAAAAAAAAAAAAAAAAAAAAAATCCCCGGTTTAAAGGGTTGTATAAATACTTATACCAATAATAATGTAATGTTTGAAGGCATTGCTGGTTTTAATAGTGTTTTAAATAAAGTATGCCGAAATTCTCACATAAAATGTGACCTATGAAATTAGATAATTGTACATTACGCACCTAGGCCAGTAAAATAAAAAATGTCTCAGATCACATGTAATTGTCGTCCGAGGCGAAGCCGAGGTTGACAAAAATGTGATCTGAGGCTTTTTTATTTTACTGGCCGAGGTCAGTATACAATTTTTCTGTTCGACGAAGCCAGAAAGCGGAAATTTCATTTAGCGAAGCGGCCACAAAGTTAGAGATTTCTGGCCGGAGGACGGAAAAAAATATTTATTTCTCATTATTCTATGATACAGGTGATTGTGAATTTTATGTCAATTTTGTGCTATAGTGAAAGAGTCGAAACAGAAAAACACTTGAAATTGACAATTTTATTAAGTTTGTAAATTTACTAATAAGAAATTATTTACTTATTAAAAGTATTCTGCGCGGTTTTATAAGCACCATTGTTTTACCCTCTTAGAGGATGAATTTTCAAAAAATATTGTGGAAAATTTCAAGTTTCTAAACCTTATAGTTACTCATCAATCATTAAGTCAGCTTCTCCTTTTATATACTATAGAGATATTATAATTGATGGTCTAGTGGCCAGAGGTCCTGACTACACCGGAGGTTGCGGGTTCGAATCCTGCTAGAGGCAGATGTTAATGTGATGAGCACTGGCATCTATACCTGAGTCTTAGAACTCTTAGATGTATTTATGTATGTTTATACGTTGTCTAGCACCCATAGAACAAGCTTTGCTTAGTTTGAGACTAGATTAATTGGTGTGAATTGTCCAAAAGACATTATAATTATAATTTAAAACACCTTTTCATTGTTGCAGCGGACTCGCTACTAGGTTCAGGCTCTGACGACGAGGAGGAGGAGGAGTCTCGCGCGGCGAACAACTCGAGCAGCCCTGCGCACGCGCCGCACCCGGCGCTGCACTCGGACCTGTCTCACAATGGCGACGCGAAACCGCACGAGGACTCGGAGGACCAGGTTAGTGTAAACTTTAAATAAGTTTGTATGTTAATTTTAGTAATAATAATAATATCTTTGGACTATTCACACCAATTGTACTAGACCCAAACTAAGCAAAGCTTGTACTATGGGTGCTAGACAACGGATAAACATACATAAATATATATAAGACATTCAAGACTCAGGTACAGATGCCAGTGCTCATCACATTGACATCTGCCCCTAGCAGGATTCGAACCCGCAACCTCCGGTGTAGTCAGGGTCTCTGGCCACTAGACCAACAGGCCGTCAAAGTGTAAGTTATTTTTAGCCTAGAGGCCTATGTCCAGCAGTGGACTGCGATAGGCTGATGATGTGATGTGATTTTTAGCCAAATAAGCCAAACTAGCTGTGTATAAGGGAGATGTGTATACTATCTCTAAATCTCTGCAATACCATAATTATAGTTACATGTTCGCCTTAGACCATCCCAAATAACTCTCAAAAGCGCCTGGCCACATTTTCGCATTCAGTTGTTTCTTTATTCCCAGGGTTCCCTGGACGGAGACGCGGAGACCAGGGACTCTCAAGCCGAGAACAAGTCTCCAGATGACGGCAACGGAGGCTCCAAGAGGAGAGGACCTAGGACAACAATAAAGGCTAAACAGCTGGAGATTTTGAAGTCTGCGTTCTCTCAAACGCCTAAACCGACTAGGCATATACGGGAGCAACTTGCGAAGGAAACTGGACTACCAATGAGGGTGATACAGGTCAGTGCAGTGAGATCTTTATAGCACCTGGGGGTAAGTATAGACAAGGTGCCAACGTTCAACGTTAACGTTAAACGAAACGAACAAAATGTATGGGATTTGACAACCGCGAAAGTTTGTGACGTACGTGACGTTCGCGAATGTCAAATCCCATACGTTTTGGTGCCAACGTTCAGCGTTAACTTTGAACGTTGGCACCTTGTCTATGCCCCCAGGTAAAATAGAGTCATATCACGAAATGTGTCCACGTGAATTCAAATTGAAATGTGCAGACTTAAGAGTGTTAAATGGAGTAATAAAATATTTCGAGATGTTACACTATTCTAGTAAAGGTGTGTAAGTAGGTATATAAAAATGAATCGCCGATACGTAGGTATATATGCGCGTAAGTTCTGACCGACTGTACCAAAGTGGATGGTTTTTATGTACCTATTCCTTAATTTGTGAAGGAATAGAAGTAAAATTAAAATTAGGTACCTAATTAACAAAGACCAGTATTACTAAACCTATGCAGTCACCTGTCTGATTAGGATTCATTAATTGAAGAAGTGGATCTCAAACTGGTGATACGGTAAAACCATCTTCCCCAGTGTACCTAATTAGGAGCTTACCTATTTAATAAATTGTATACTTTATAAGTACCTAAATTGTCAAGCTGATGTAAAAAAACTACATAAATAACCGCATAAAGAAAGCAAGTACCCATTAATAAACCGTTCAATTAGTAGTAGCTTCGGGATCCAAGTTACAATAATGATATCAACGCCGCGCGTATTAATATCGCCATAAAATTGAATCGAACAAAACCATTCATTCAAATAATCTTCATACGGTAACCGTTACAAATGGCCGACGCTCAGTCAAGGCGGCGTTCGCAAATTGAATATCCCGAACGCAGCCATGACAAATATCCTTATTAACGGACGCAGCGAATCTATAAAGAGTTGTGACAGAGTTCTGAACGCACCTTTATTTATGGTAGGCATTTGTTTTAGTGTTTTGAAAATGGAATCTGTGTGACAGTTGCGTTGATGTTTTGATCAATTTTGACAGTTTTATTTTTTAATATCGTTATAATCTAAGAACGTAACTATTATGCCAGAATAAATGTCATGTCATGGCTACATCTGGATGAATAATTTAAAATTTTCTACGTTTTACAACAAGAAAATCCCCAAAATTAGACACATGCAGCGATTCTCCACAGCAACAGATGCCTTGTAGATCCGTCCGTCTGTCGGTCACGCTTTTTGCGTTCCTTCCTCTTTGTTTCAGTTTTTGTTGCCGACGGTTTCCTATGGAAAAAAACGTTTTTACCGCGATAGTTGAATGTTTGTAAACGTGACCAAATAACTTAGTCAAGTGAAGACATTTTATTTAAGTGCCTAGTAGTGTTTTACAATTTTTACACTATCAATCAAATTAAGACATAAAACAGACAAATTATTTTTTTCTTCAATAAAATACTTTCCAAAGAATTATTATCTAATAAATAATACTTATTAAGACAATCCTTTATTATAAAATACAATCATGAAAACTAAAAATTATCTACCTACTTCAAACGTACAGATTGCGATTCATAGAACCATAGACTAAAATTATGCAACGTCTTCACAAAATTCTTTATGAAAAAAGTCTGTTTGTGTTCATAATCTGTGGACTGCTATTATTAAACACGTAACAATTCCAAATACAAATATTTCCCTGTCTCCAATAACGTCAAGTATGTTAAGTGGGTTCATAAACAACTTTTTGCCGCCATTCGTCAAGTGTTGCCAGATCGCGCGTGTCAAATGTAACCACATGTGTCTAACTGTAAAATGTGTTTTTCTAACTTTTTTTATAATCTGTGCGTGTGAATCGGTAAGAACTCGCCGCCTTTCGGTCTCTTTGAGAGTGAATCAATTTTGCATAGGTATTTAGAAGTCGTTGACAAATTTTGTCGTGTTTTTGTACAGCGTGAAATCATGTAGGATATTTCCTTTAACAAAAATAACAATTTGACTTAGATATCTATTTAGATAACTATCAAATCACAACCTTATTGATTGTCGAATTTTATTTTATTTGATGACGTTTCGTAAACTTTACAGTACCCATATTCGTAGCACGACTGGCCTATCAAAACGCCAGCAAATACAAAAAAATACACAAGTTGAATTCGTTATAATTATTTCTGTTCTATCTACTACGAAAAGAAAACTACATATATGCAATACGAGTATCGTTACAATAGTTACGCAAATAGCTTTTAAATTAACTATTAACTTAAACAAATAAAGCAGGAAGAGATGTCAAAATAAACCAGAGCGTGATGTCAACGTCATTCCTTAACGCAACGTCAGCGGACCGCGAAACGACAAAAAGTCCAAGATATTTTAATAAGTTCATATATCGTAATTTCTCCTGCGTGACGGCCCTGTCGACACGGGATGCGCCCTTATTGGCTCATATTTTAATTTGACAGATCGAATAGTTGGTGACACTTCAGGGTTGCCAGTAACAAATATTCTGTGGTTATGGTATTTTTTTAAAATTATTTATGTACCTAGTGGCGTTAAAAACTTATTATTATTTAATGGAATTAAGATTTAATTGTTTCGAAAAATATTCGATTTTTAAACTAAAAATATCAAGTACTAACTCTTGATATTTTTAAAATTTTATTTTCATAATGAAGGCAATGTACCTATCCACCTGTTGGATGGCCAGGTTTAAAATGGTTAATTAATTCAAAACGATTATTTTAACGTCGTGTAGTGTCATCAGAGTGTAGTTACATTTTACAAATTACCTTATTACTCAAACAATATTCATTGCTGGTATCAAATTTACATTTTAAACATAGCCGTAACTCCACGTTAATCATCATTAAATAATTAGTATGACAGTCCTTTATAATCTAGTTATATCTACACTACATTAAAAAAAACTTCATTTAAATAAAAAAGGCTTCTATCAAATTTAATGTTCCGTACAAAAACTCTCAAATGCAATTATGTTCAAAATTGTATAAAAGTAACGCAACAAAAATGATTCCCACAAGGAAGCGCGCGTCAGTCCATCAGTCTATCAGTTTGATTGATCGACGCAACGATAAAAACAGTTAGCAATGTGTTATTATGTCACCGCTACTGAGGTGACGCGACTGATTAATGTGTGTTACTGCCTTTACACTCTACAGTCTATGGTCGTTAGTTGTCTTGTCTGTGGACGCTATGCGCTAGACAGTTCTTTAATAAAGTTTGTATGATAGTACATTAATAAATAAAATACTTATAAAGTAGTTTTTGTTCACAAATATGGCTATGTCGTTTAGATAGAATTCTAAAGCAATCCATATTTACACAGTAAGTATAAATAAATTTATAACCTAATAATTTCTGATGCCTTCGCGGTTATTACACATTGGAATGAAACAACTATTATATTATATATAACGGATTTAACTCGCGTAAGTATTTTTATTTTATTTTATTTGACTTTAGCGTTAGACTATTGTCAGCTCAGTCGTGCTACGATTATGGAAACTGTAAAGAATCCGACCCGAAGTTTCATTCCAAAATGTATAAACTCTTAAATCAATTAAATTGAAAGCCTGACGAAAATAGTTTGCAGTAAAATACAAGATGGCGTCGTTTCGTATTTTTTTTCCATCCGAAAATCAGCATAGGATGGACAGACGCACAGCGAAATCTCAGTAATACGGTCCCTTGTTACCCTTTTAGTACGGAACCAAAAGAATAGCTAGTACATTACGCACCCAGGCCAGTAAAATAAAAAATGTCTCAGATCACATGTAATTGTCGTCCGAGGCGAATCCGAGGTTGACAAAAATGTGATCTGAGGCTTTTTTATTTTACTGGCCGAGGTCAGTATACTATTTTTCTGTTCGACGAAGCCAGAAAGCGGAAATTTCATTTAGCGAAGCGGCCACAAAGTAGGCGCTTTCTGGCCGGAGGACGGAAAAATATATTTCAACCGAATTAAACGTTAATTTTTACATTTGTTTTTGACCGCTACTCAGAACAATTCTCGTCGTGATCCGATACTTTAAAGTTCGGATCGCCATTGAAAATATTAAAATGCCAATGAATGTAAAGTTTCAAATTACGATGGAATCCGGATTTCGCTTATTTCTTTGGCTTCTTTAATTTCTTTGCCTTTAATAAGAGTGACATGAATTGACGTAATGACGAAAAAGTGTTATGATTATGATCCGATTTCGTTGAAATTGGAATGAATATTTTATGATAATAGCTAGCTACTGTCTGCGACTTCGTTTGCGCACGATAAGCAACCTCATTTTAGGCGGTGAATTTTCAAAAATCATTTCTTTGTGCCCCTCTACATTATAAAATAAAAATTTAATTTTTCGAACCCAGTAGTTTAAACCTTGATTTTTCATATCTTTAAAAAAAAACCATGTAATTATATCAATAGAAGCGTTAATCCGTACTAATATTATAAATGCGATAGTAACAACTATTAACGGATTTAACGCAAAACGTAGGACCGATTTAAATGAAATTTGATACCTGATTTTTCAGAAAGGCCGGAGTTTCCATAAAGGTCATACTTTTTAACTGAGCTGACAATAGTCTAACGCTAAAGTGAAAAGTTAAAAAAAATGTTCATATAACCAGACAGGTTCAATAAACGACAAAAATACAATAGTAGTGTTTTAGAAAGATTATTATTGTATTGTATTTCATTTGACTCACACGTTACGGAACAAGTTACAATACGCAATCGTAATAACAGTGTGGTAAAAAAGTAAAATAACAGCCCATATCTGTCCGCGTTGTAAAAACATCTGTTTTGTGCCTAGTATATATACCAACTAGCTTTTACCCGCGCGTTCGCGTGGATTTTTTTACATTTTATCGCCCCTTTTCACCCCTTAAACCTCTTTTTTCGCAATTAAAAGTAGCCTATGTCCTTTCTCAGTGTCTGGAATATCTGTGAAACAAATTTCATTTAAATCGGTTCAGTAGTTTTAGCGTGAAAGCGAGACAGACAGTTACTCTCGCATTTATAGGTAGGTAATATTAGTTAGGATTAGAATTTAAACATGTCCACGTCACATAATATTAATATATATCAATGAACAGGTGAAAAATAAAATTTAAATATTTTAGAGTTATAACATTTATAGAAGCAACATAATCCATAAAAATACAGTCCACAGGAAAATGTTCAAAGATAGAAAATTTATACGAATATACGTTAACTGGAAAGGTACAGGCATAAAGTTAGCCTACATTGTAGTCACTGTATAATATTGTACTTACTATAGTTGTTGTGATCTATAAAATGTTATTCCTATAACGTGAAATCCCGTCAAATCAGGTAATTAAGCCAATGCAGCCAACACCGCCTGAATACAGGGCTGCCAACTGATCGCGTAGCCCGAATTGGTCCTACTTCAGACGTGTCCATTTTTATGAAAAACTAGCTTCTGCCCGCGACTTCGTCTGCGTATGATTAGTATTTTACACTATATCGTTATAAAATATAGCCTATATGTTATTCTGGTGTATAAGCTATATTGTGGTAAAGTTTCATTCAAATCCATTCAGTAGTTTTTACGTGAAAGAGTAACAAACATCCATACATCCATACTTACAAACTTTCGCCTTTATAATAGTAGCAGGATTGGTACTGATTAAGAATTAAAAAATATTGACCATGAAAAAGTTAAGCATCCTATTAACAAGGTAATTTTTTTATCTGAAGAATTAAAGACATTTATAAATACCAAACTTCGACAATTTACAAAAATGTAGACTTAGTTCAAAAAAGCATTTTTACTTACCTACTAGTTGATGTCATTTATAAAAAGTTATAGGTATGTACTCGTATAAATTTAAGCGTTAAAAAATATGTTAGCGACTTAAGAGGATTGTGAACCTGTTAATTTTCATACAAAAAACGTTATCGCCTTTTGTATGAAAATTAACAGATTCACAATCCTCTTAAGTGTTCGGGGATAGGTACCTACCTACAGTCAAAGCATATTTCCGGGTTTAAGATTTCTGAATATTGAAGAAAGCATGTTAGAAACTGAATATTAAAAACGAGTTCAGTGTTGACAATTTGTCAAATATTAACAGTTTAAGATGAAGACAGCCCTGTTGGAATGAGTCAAGTTTTACCTCCGGTCGGCAACTTTGAACTGAGCGGAATACGATAACTCTTGCGAGTTACGAGGCACCGATAAAGAACCTTTACAGGCCATCGTCTCTCGGTTTTACGACAAATTGTCCAGTGTACAACACTGGACTAATTCGACGATTGTACTATAAAATGTCCAGAGAAATGAAGTATTGTGCTTGACGTGCCGACAATAGGTCTTATTAAAGTCTTTTTGGAATGAAACAACTATAACGGATTTGACACGTGTATTTTTTTAATGTAAAATCACTTTAGTGTTAGAGTATCTTTATATATCTGAGAAGTTAACGGATTTAACTCGCTGATTTTTTTAGCTGTTTGCGTAATTTTAAATCATGTTACTTTTAGATTATTATCTGAAGATATAAAGTTTTAGAAATGTCAGCAAATAAAGAAAAACACGCGAGTTAAATAAGTTACAGTTGTTTTATTCCAATGTATAAGAAATTTCATTGAAAAGATAGTGTGGAAAAATAAATGATATAATTTCTGATACCTCCGCGATTATTATACATTGATGTCATCATGTCAGCTCAGTCCTGCTACGATTATGGGATCTGTAAAGGCTCCGAAACAGTCAATAAAATAAAATACGCGAGTTAAACACGTCTATAGGTTTCCAATCAATGATATCTTATGAACCCCGTCAGTATTTGAACCCGTAACCTGTCACGACGTATCTCTATGACTCCATAATAATATAGTAGCCCAGAAATATCTATACTAATATTATAAAGCTGAAGAGTTTGTTTGTTTGTTTGAACGCGCTAATCTCAGGAACTACTGGTTCGAATTCAAAAAAGATTTTTTTGTTGGATAGACCGTTTATCGAGGAAGGCTTTAGGCTATATAACATCACGCTGCGACCAATAGGAGCGAAGAAACAGTGGAAAATGTGTAAAAAACGGGGAAAATATGAAGCCTTATGAAGAAGTGACAGAAGACTTTGACAGATCTTTGACGAAACAATCGCACGGGCAGGACGACGTCTGCCGGGGCCGCTAGTTATTTATAAGAGGTTAGGTATAATGTTTAAAAAAACAACCAGCTAATCGAAATAAACCGGTACGAATATTTTCGCAAAATGTACTACGTTACGACTGTGGCCGGCAACTTTAAGACGTCGTTGCCGTCAAATCCTCACTTTAGTTATCTAAAAACGGGACAATATTACAAAGTGTGCTTGCGTTATTGCAATAAATTGTAATTTTAATCGTTATCGAAACGCAGTGGGTACGCGAGACAATAAAATAGTTATTTTACGGTCGGTATCGACTTGGAAACCATAAAAATGCACGAATTATGCCTGATTTACACTTAAGTGCAAGTAAGCAGGTCAGTTGAGCGATTAGTGAAATCTATTTTAAACGTGTAATCCTCTTTTTATTCAAGTAAATAAGAGCGTAAATTCCAGTTCTTTTTTTTGCTTGTGGAAAATTTGTTGTGTATTTTTTTAAGTAAACTGCATAGAGGCATAGTCTATTTTTACTATTAAATAGGTACTTACATAGACAGAGCAATAGTCAACTTGTGATTAAAATTTAAAACATGATTATCCCTACTAATATCATAAATGCGAAAGTAACTCTGTCTGTCTGTCTGTCTGTCTGTCTGTTACGCTTTCACGCTAAAACTACTGGACCGATTTAAATGAAATTTGGTACAAAGAAAGTCTGGAGCCTGAGAAAGGATATGTCCTTTCTCAGGCTCCAGACTTTCTTAACCGACGGCTACTTTTTAACCGACTGCAAAAAAGGAGGAGTTCCACGCGGACGAAGTCGCGGGCAGAAGCTAGTCTTATTATATTTATGTTCGCTTCTACAATGTCACAGTAAGCTAAAAACTCGTAATTTTTCTAGCAGATAATATATCTTATTAACATCTAAATTGGCAAGGAACTAAATATATCACCCACTATATCACGTAATTAGGGCCTGTATTTTTGACCTGTGTCGTAGCGACCTCTTCACTGACGCGACTGAATTGACAGCGGACTGGCCACAGAGACTTTTTAATTTAGACCTGACAGGACGACAAATAAGATGGAGGACTAATGGTGATTAGACGTTGTTCTTTTACACTAATATAATAAAGAGGAATAGTTTGTTTGTTTGTATTAAATAGGCTTCAAAAAGACAACTGAAAAATTCTTTCACTGTTGAGAAGCTACACTATTCTCAACGGACATAGGCTATAGGATATCCCTACTAATATTATAAATGCGAAAGTAACTCTGTCTGTCTGTTACGCTTTCACGCTAAAACTACTGGACCGATTTAAATGAAATTTGCTACAAAGAAAGTCTGGACCCTGAGAAAGAACATAGGCTACTTTTTAACCGACTGCAAAAAAGGAGGAGTTCCACGCAGTAGTCGCGGGCAGAAGCTAGTTTTAAAATAAATTAGGGATCCGCTAGTGTATAATAAAGCTAGTATGCATATATAACAAGACATGCCTGGCTTGGTTGTTGCACTAAACACGAACCTCAGTGAACTACCATCACTTGCATCTGTCTTTTGTGCATAAGAGCCGTAAAATGCGTTCACGCTAGCTTGCAGTCGCGGTGCGTTCCGCCCGATTGCACTTCACCGCGTCTATCGTGGTTTTTTTACCTTTTATTTGTTTTCATTTGAAATGTTTGGATTCGAAAAAAACGGCCGAATCTCACACCGTTACTTTCTGTGGATTCGTATAATCTATAAGTCAATTTTGTTTAGCAGTTTCATCAGTTTTTTTTTAGTCAACAGGCATTTTTATAGCCTAGATAACTTTTTTTTGCAGGATCCGGGAGAAAACGGTTTTACTCTATTTTTTTGTCATATTTACAAATTGATTTATGTAAAAACTAGCTTCTTCCCGCGACTTCGTCCGCGTGGAACTCCTCCTTTTTTGCAGTCGGTTAAAAAGTAGCCTATGTCCTTTCTCAGGCTCAAGACTCTCTTTTTACCAAATTTCATTTAAATCGGTCCAGTAGTTTTAGCGTGAAAGCGTAACAGACAGACGGACAGACAGACAGAGTTACTTTCGCATTTATAATATTAAGTAGGGATTAGTAGGGATTACAAGATAAAGAGTGCCGATATAAAGACAGCATCAGTGAGTAGGGTCTGACGTCACAACTCGCTATTAATTTTGCATTATAATCGACAAATTCTCTCTGAAAAGGGCACTAGAACAATTATCCCGTACACCGTATAAATTCCAATTCGCGTTGAACCCATAATTCATTAATTTTTGTTCTCAAAAGTAACCATTTATCATCGTACAAGTTCAAGACAGAAGCACCTTACAGACCGCCACAGGTGCGGTCTCACAAAGCTCGACGAAAGCTATAAAACTATTAATTATGACAGAAAGCCGTGTCATACAAAGGGTATTATGCGAAAATTATGAAAAAGCACGGAAAAAAAAACTCAAGAGCGGCGCCACATATCTTTTGTCTACACAGACGTCCCGCGAGGACCGCGCTTGGACAAAGACCGGCGCACATTGGGACAAAGAAACACCCCGCGTGGACAAAAAATTACATCATTTATTTTATTGCTCCGGGTGAGAATGTGGCACATTAATATTGCGTAGGGCTTAATGTTCGATCGCCCTAGGGCAGTCGTCAGTCATTTTGGACGTGGACTTAGAAACGTTACCTGTGCAATAACGTTCCCGTGATGTATGGGCTGGATTGTAATCATTACCGTTGATTACATCTCGGTAATAAAGTACTTAGATGAACCGAGGTAGGTATGCAAGGAAATGTTTGGTGCTAGGTTAGATTTATTTTGCTATTGTCAACTCGGTTTGACGTTAGTGGCTGTAAAGAAAATTGCGCACGCGTTCATCTATCACAATGGCGCGACAAGAGTGATTTACGACATCTTGTGTATCGGGTAGTTGGTGTAATAGTATAATAATTACACGCACGGTGCATCAAAGCATATTTTTATTACTGTACGTCGAGTTTTTAAAGATAGTAATGTTGACTTATAAAAGCGTTTTATTATGGAAATGTTTTGCAAAAAGCCCGTATAGACGGTATTTTATTAATATTTGTAAATTACATGTAAGAAATGTCTTGTTGGGTGTATGGTTGGGTGGTTTCTTTGACGGGTATGCGCCCATGGCAACGGATAAACTCTTGTCGTGCTTAATTATATAGCAGTATTAATAACTGACTTGTCTAATAATCGACATTTGCATTAAAATTGTATTAGGTAGCTAATTTTGGCAGTAAAATTTTTTGCGCGGTCGATTTGAGCTATGTACCACTGTGTATAGGTTTTAGACGGTTATAAGTTTATTTTAAAGGTCGTTGACATTTTTAGGGTTGCGTACCTACTCAAAAGGTAATACGGGACCCTGTTACTAAGACTCCGTTGTCACTTGTCCGTCTGTCCGTCACCAGGCGCAAATTAGCGCTCCCAAACGTGATTCTTTTTGCCATTTTTTAAAATAATGATACGGAACCCTCCATGCGCGAGTCCCTCTCGCACTTGCCGGTTTTTAAGTGTTTTAGGGCATTTCTCGTCTCGATAGGCACGTAGCTAAAGAGAGACGTGACAATATCGATGTCGATTCGCGCCACTGATTGCGTTTCTGTTTTATTTATCGATATTTTTTTCCACGACGATAGTAGAACGAAAGGTGTGAAATATTGTTAGGTGGCATGATATTGAATACGTTTTGACTATTGAAATAAAATTTATACGGTTGGAGTTTTTATTTTTAAATAAAAATATAAAGTACTAGCGGCCGCCCGCGACTTCGTCCGCGTGGAACTCCTCCTTTTTTGCAGTCGGTTAAAAAGTAGCCTATGTCCTTTCTCAGGCTCCAGACTATCTTTATACCAAATTTCATCTAAATCGGTCCAGTAGTTTTAGCGTGAAAGCGTAACAGACAGACAGACAGACAGACAGAGTTACTTTCGCATTTATAATATTAGTTAGGATTAGGATTCATCTAAATCGGTCCAGTAGTTTTAGCTTGAAAGCGTAACAGACAGACAGACAGACAGACAGACAGAGTTACTTTCGCATTTATAATATTATTAGTTAGGATTAGGATTAGGATAACTAACTGGTACCTGCCTAACTAAAATAGGTTAGGTATTTCTTCTGTATCTATAGGTAAGTTTTGTTTTAAAATAAGAGCGCAAAACTGTTAGTGGCTAGAAAGCTAAAAGTTACTGGTTTGAATCCTGCCATGGGTCCATGATAAATAGTTTGATGAGCACAAACTTATTTTTTGTATGATTTTAACTCTCATCGAAATTTGAACCCATGACATGAACCCATGAAGCCTACTGTATTGTAAGTTGTGGAATCTTATTTTCTACTGATATTATAAATAGGAAAGGTTTGTTTAGATTGAATAGGCTCCTAAACGACTGGACCGATTTGAAAAATTCTTTCACTGTTGGAAAGCTACACTATTCCCGAGTGACATAGGTTATAAAAAAAGGGATTCGGGCGAACCCGGGTCGAGCCGCTAGTAACATAATAAAGAGAGATTTGAACCCATGACCTTATGACCGGTAGTTCACTATAGCTACCACTAAGCCTATTGTAAGTACCTATTTTCTACTGCCCTAAGGCCACGGTTGCGCACACGCAGCGACCGTGGCGATTCCGGCTGTGACGTCACACGACCTCTACCCTCACTTCCTACGTTCTCTATCGATCATCGGATGACGATCGATACTTGTCTTAATCAGCATGACAAATGTATATTTAGAAAATCGATCGATGACTATTATGGTTTGTGAGTACGGTCTGGTGACAGACGGACAGACAGTTTGGTAAACCTAAATACGATGTAAATTGGTTAGGTTAAGTCAATTCCATATTCAGTACCTACATGAGAATTCGCAGTAATTATAATATTTTTGCTATCGCAACAAAAATTCGTCATATTCACCATGAATTTTGCTATATTTTATTTTTTAATCTCAAATGACGTATTTGTATGAATTTAAATAAAATTGTATTGTCCATATTGATTTCACGATAATGTAACGAAAACGATAAAAGCAAAACATTATTATTATTTAATCATTTGTGATGCCTTCGCGGTTAATATACATTGGAATGAAACAACTATAAACGGATTTAACTTTAGCATAAGACTATTGTCAGCTCAGTCTTGCTACGATTATGGAATCTGTGAAGGCTTCGAAACGTCAGCCAATAAAATAAAATACGCAAATTAAATCCGTTAATAGTTGTTTCATTCCAATGTGTAATAACCGCGAAGGCATCAGAAATTATTATAAGACTATTGTCTGCTCAGTCGTGCTACGATTATGGAATGTAAATGCTCCAAAACGTCAGCTAATAATAAAATACGCGAGTTAAATCCGTTTAAAGTTGTTTAATTCCAATTATTTTATAAAATTAAAAATGACATGATGTACCTTTCGGTGTACGACTAACTTATTTATTTATTTAATAACAACTTAAACCTATCATTACAGGTCGCAGACCTAATGCGATACTTAGCTTAACGCCAATTTAACTTATGTTAGCTATACAATATCTGATCACAATTATTGAGTTAAATATTCGTGTACAATTTAACATTTATCAAACAGAAAATTAAATCATAGAGTCTTAAGTCAGATTTTTTTTATATTATTTGGCATTTTGTTGTATAACTTACCATTATAACAATACTTTCAAAATCATATTGCGCAAATAGTAGGTAGCTAGGTACAATTTAAATCACCATGTTACATAAACAATTTCGCCAAGGACATAACTAAACGGTAATCCGATAAAGTCAACAGTAAAACGAATACATACGGCAGCCATTTTGAAAACTGATCGAAACTTTATGGTTTCTTATCGCGCTGATAAGGTGCCGAGCCCTGATTGGTCGACAGGTCGTATGGGTGATAACGCTATCAGAATTTAAAAGTAGCGTGAAGTCTTGTGTATTTAATTTCTAATGTACTTATGTATAGGTTTTTCGTATTACTTTATATACTACTAGCAGCCCGCCCCGGCTTCGCACGGATCATCTTTTTTTTATAGCCTATGTCACTCGGGAATAGTGTAGCTTCCTAACAGTGAAATAATTTTTGAAACCGGTTCAGCCGTTCTGGAACAAACAAACAAACCTTTCCTCTTTATAATATTAGTATAGATTAAACAGAAATGTAACGATTTATATTTCTGACTTGATTAGTTTTAATTTAATTAGGAGTTCATTATTTGGTGCGTCTAATAATTTACTCTATTCTATACATTTTAATGCTTCCAAGTTAGCATTAATTATGATATACCTACCAAGTATTGTATTGTATTTTTTTTATTATAATTATGTAGGCAGGAAAGTTGTTTAGTTCGTTGGGGGCCTAAGATTTTCTTAAATGAATTTAATTCTAGATTTTTTGCCCAAACCAGCTAAAAAATTGGTAGGATATTTAGCGACCATAGTACCTACTATCCTAAAAAAATGTTTTTAAACCATCATAACGTACTTAGACTTAGATAGATAAGTAAGCAATAATAAAGACCACCAATTTTCAGCAGTCACCAGACTCATTAAGCACAAACTTTCACATACTTCCTTTTTACAAAGTCGGTTAAAAATAGTTCACGCGGTAGGTAGCATCGTGCGGAGAGCATCTAATTAACTCAAATAAGACAACTCACAAATTGTAATCACTGGCTCAGAGCTCCACGGTAAATTTAGCACAGAAAACATTCAAGCTTTTTTAAACTTTTTAAAATTGTATAAATCTACCGAGAAGCTGGCTGGAAATTGACGGAGTAAATTAAAAAAAAGAACACTCTATGGTTCGCGGGTCTGTATTCGGCCTATGAAATTTTAGAACGACAGAGATTTGAATAAAATATTGTTGCACGTTTTCTCTGTGGTTGTATTTGTCTATGGCTCGAGGCTAAGGACATCGGATTTCAGCCTGTCAAATTGCGTATTGAATATTATCCTTAGAAATTCTAGATCAAGACTCTGGCTGGAAATTAAAAAAAATATATGTTTTTAATACTGTTATCGGCTAAGGACGTCTTTCAGCCTAACAAACTAATTAATAGTAAAATTTCCCTTAAAATTCTTAGGTTATTAAAGACCTTCACAACTCAGTAAAAATGAAATTTACGTTTAATTACGCTTTTATTGGCCGTGAATAAATAGTAGTTAATTTAATACGCTTTGAAACACGCCGTGATTTGAAATAGTTCATTAATTTGGTAAAGGGTTTCGCTATTCTTACGAAAATATGGGTTAACATAGACTGTATTTTCATTGTAGGTTAAGTTTCAGAAACGGTAGCAAATAAAATAAAATATGCGTGTTAAATCCTAATCCTAACTAATATTATAAATGTGAAAGTACTCTGTATGTCTGTCTGTTACGCTTTCACGCTAAAACTACTGGACCGATTTAAATGAAATTTGGTACAAAGAAAGTGTGGAGCCTGAGAAAGGACATAAGTAGGTTATTTTTTAACCGCCTGAAAAAAAGGAGGAGTTCCACGCGGACGAAGTCGCGGGCAGAAGCTACTCCGTTATAAATGTGTCAATAACCGCGAAGGCATCATAAATTACTATAAATATTTTTATTCGTCTCTTCCGTTTTTAAATTGCTATCAATCATTAGTTTTCAACAGGATACTATATCTCAAACGGTTCATTTTACATCCAACGCAAACGAGCAACTCGTGTTGAACAATTTTGCGAGGAAACAATTTAGTTAAAACCGCTTTAAACGCTACGCCAATTGAGTGCAGATGGCGCGTGAGCTGCGCAGAGTGTGGTCGCAACTTAAGACTGTTTCGTTTTTTGATTTTCTACATTTTGCACTCTTTGGTTGCTGGCAATGTTTTCGACACCTTCAAAGTGGAATTCAAGTCTACAATTAAATCTAGCTAACATTTATTTTTAAACTAAGAAATTTGTTAGTATGGGTTTGTAATTTGATTCAAATACTTAAATTTAATTTATTAATCAAGAAAATATTTAATTTGAAAATACTTAATTTAAGTAGGTATAATGCAAAATGTGACTGGCTGCTAACAAAACCTTCATACCATAAAAGAAAAAAACATTCCAAATTCAAAAATATTCGGCGCCAAGGTAAAACTAGGGTGACCAAATTCGCGTCACATGGTGTTGACCTGCTATAATATTTTTTGCGGAACGAAATGAACAAAAAAACTGTACAACTGTTGATATTGTAGATGTAGTAGATATATTGTGTAAATCGCTGCAGGGGAGGCCGCCCGTGGTGCGACGGCTTCGAAAAATCGTATCTTTTAGTTTTAGTCTTTACCTTTGTTTTCCTGCGGTTAGATCATACCGGACTTCAAATTTACACTGCAAATTATTATTGCATTTTTTCAAGTTGTAATATTACAAAAATG
Organism: Polylopha cassiicola; assembly: GCA_038024825.1. NCBI lineage: Eukaryota > Metazoa > Arthropoda > Insecta > Lepidoptera > Tortricidae > Polylopha > Polylopha cassiicola. The sequence goes on from CP149062.1 coordinate 1,982,037, forward strand.
AGCTTAGTTCTTATTGGATCATGTTCAAAATTTCATATTTTAAAATGCTAGAGATAATATTTTAACCAAAAAAATGCTAAAATAATTTAGACATAGGTAAGTAAACTAATCTTCGTCTCAGTATTCTAGGAATATGAAATATTGGTCTTTAAAACTGAGCATATTTGGATAAAACGTGAGTTTACAAAAACACAAATAACTTTATGCCACTAATCGCCATCTTTTTTTACCAATGTTACCAACACACAAATCCATACTAATATTATAAATGCGAAAGTAACTCTGTCTGTCTGTTACGCTTTCACGCTAAAACTACTGGACCGATTTAAATGAAATTTGGTATAAAGAAAGTCTGGAGCCTGAGAAAGGACATAGGCTACTTTTTAACCGACTGCAAAAAAGGAGGAGTTCCACGCGGACGAAGTCGCGGGCAGAAGCTAGTATCAAATAAGTTCCCTTCAAAGAAAGCATGTAGCTTTTGTTCTTGGTTGTAATACAAACTCATTAGCGTTAGGGGGCGCCAAAGCGTCATTTATTTATTCCAAGACAAGTAATAAATTATAACAATGTACGATTGTTTATGATACATTCTGTATTAATTATAAGTAACAATATTCTCGCCTTTGTGTTTGAGGACGAAAAATATTGAGAATAAACATTATAAGTTTTTCACATGTGTATAATAGTTTCCTTCAAGTGATGGTACGAAATATATTTTACATAGTTAATAATTTCTGACGATTTCACGGTTATTAAACATTGCTGTGTAACTAAAACTGATTTAACTGTACCTATATTAATTTTATGATGACATTTCGAAAAGTTTACAGATCCCATGTTGTGCTAGACTATCGTTAGCTCAGTCTGCTACAAAAACTAAAAGTTTTCCATACAAATGTTTCGTACCAATCGAGATATTTGTTAGATTTTTGCACAGTAGTGCGTTTTCGTGATTTCCTGATTTGTAAGTTGCGATATCGTCCATTTAAAAGTGTTAGCGATTTTAAATAATAATAAATTGATTATATGAGAATTAGTGAATTTTAAATGGAAATGAAGTGTATGGTACCTATTCCTTATTTTCAAATTAACTAGCAATAATGATATAAATAAACCAGCAACATTATGAAGAAAGAGGTTGTTGACTATGCCCGGTGGTCTACGTTGTCTATGGATTTAAAAAAAAAAGGTTGTTGAGAAAAAATACACAAGAATTGTACGGATGAATGTTTGGAAATTTATGGAAAAAGTGTGATTAAAAGGATCAACACCACTTTAGTAGTTTTCTTTTAAAAGAAAGAAAGAAAGAAATTTTAAAAGGCGTATTATTTTGTCTATAAATAATTAAGTTGCAGTGTTTAATGTTAAGTGCGATTAAATCCAATCGTGATATATGTTCTCACTTTCCTTAGAAAGTTGTTATGAGTTATGTTTCATTTTATTAACTAAATATAATTTATCGTTAGATAATATATTTTGATGGGCTATCTGAAACGTAATTTACTGTGGAAAGTTAGGCATTTGCTAATACTAGTTTATAGGTAAAACTTTACAAACTAAATCGCTACATGTCGCTTTATTTTAATTTTAATGTATTTTAACTAGGTATGCTATGTAGGTTATATTTATCCTAACAACTAAACAAATATCTGCATTCGTACAAGCTTCCTATGTACATAATTGAAATTGAATGATTACTTAATCCCAAATTATTAAGAACATTGGCACACTTTTTACAAAATTAGTAGGTACTACAACTTTCTAACTATGCGTACCTACTATGCACTATATTTTCGGCCCGCCCCGGCTTCGCCCGGATCCCTTTTTTTATAGCCTATGTCACTCGGGAATAGTGTAGCTTTCCAACAATGAAAGAATTTTTCAAATCGGTTAAATCTTTTTGGAGCCTACAAATATATTATTTCCTCTTTGTAATATTTGTATATCTTTAGACATTTCACACCAAGAGAACTGAACAAAGCTTATAGACACTAGACAACAGATAAACACATAAATATATAATATATACGTACAAGCAATTCTAAAAATACTCACACAAATTTAGACTCACAGCCATAAACACGTCGCTCGATGGCCCTTCGTATGGGCAGTTCATTCTTTTCCAACTATAAGTGTGTAATATTAAGATTTTATGAGGTTTAAGGCTTTCGGTATTCTCAAGAGAAGTACCCCGCGGCGCGCGATATGAAATATACTTCTTAACGCCGCTCGGCTTGTTCGGACAGCGTCCCGTTGCGACTGGACATAACCTAAAAACTATTTTCTGTCTCTTTCACTTGTTTATGTTGAAATGGTTGTGCGAGCGAGACGGGTAACTTTGGGATGGGAATTGGGAAAGCATCGTCACCCTACTTTGTGAGGTGATTTTTTGTCCCTTTTACTCGAATTAATCGCTGAAAGTGAGTAACGAAGATGAAAAATTTAATATTTGTTGTGTCTTTGTTTATTACATTTGCAAAAAAATTCTTATTTTGTGTACCTACTTATGTACAATTATTGTCACATATACGCCTAGATAAGTAGCAATTATAATAGCGAAGGAAATGGAATGTAAAATTTCTTTATTTGGTATAATCGAACGAAAAACCACGTAGGTAGGTAACTTATCAATCTTACGTCAATGAGGGCCAACGCGTGTCAGAAATCCGCTAGATGCGCTAGTGTAGAATGAGGTCCAGCTGTCATGTACCACCAATCACAGGCCAGTAGCTTGCCTCATTGGTGGAACTTGACAGCTAGACCTCATTCTACACTAGCGCATCTAGCGGATTTCTGACACGCGGTGGCCCTCATTCTACGATGACACAACAACAAAAAAAAAATTATATTCGTATGTACTTTAATCAGGTTTTTTTTTATAATCTACTAACTTAATATTTTTTATAAGTGTGTGGTGGATTTGAAAATTACTTTGTGATGAACACTGTTTCCTATTTTTTTTTAATTTGCCATTCGGCACGGATTTCGCGTATCTACTGCCAGTGTCTGTTTCAAAAATCTTTACAATTATGAATGCAAGCCTAGGTATTGATTTTTTTAGCCCTAGATTAGGTAGGTACCTACTGTTTAGTAAAAAAATACATTGCATGTATTTTAACAAGGTTTTCTTAATTTTAATATACTTAGGTATATCATATGTAAAAGATAGGGCATCACCAAATATCGATAAATCAATATATCGATATCGACACAAAAATGTCACGCCAAAACTATGTCTATCAAATCTACAGAACCAAAAACAATTTCTACTCTAAAAACAGCGCTATCAATTCCGGATGCGGAGAACATAAAGTTTTAATGGCTCCACAATAAATGTTTACCAAATTTTTTGTAACATTTTTTCCTTAATTTCGTCTATCAGAACACCGATTAAGTAATAAAAGCAATTCGTTCGGACATTAAATAACGGAACTGGCCAATTTGGTGCATATGCTGCCTTTCAAGGCTGATATTTTGACTACTGGTACTTATTAAATAGATATATAATATGTTTTTAAAATCCCATCTGAGTTGTCTCGATTCTGGGTACCGATGTTGGCAACATTGATTTATTTCAAATAGACTAAATGTAGCAAATAATGGAACGTTTTGTATCTGTAGGTATACCTTTGACGTTTGACATACAAAAATCTCTCTCATCTTGCACCAACTCGCTTCGTTTTATTTCAAACTTCACATATATATTGAACCTGCCAAATAAGAGCTAAAATACAGCATTCTACAAAGTTTTACAATTTATGAAAGTATGACTGAATCCAGTGGTCCAGTGCTAGTTGGCAAAACTATACTTTACTGAAATTCCTTCCAAAAATATTTTTTTTCCATTTAAAAACCCATTTTCTTGATATTTTTAACGTAAAAATGTCTATGATGATCTATTTCAAACACATCTTATTTTATTACGTACTTATATCTACGGGTTGGGTGCATGCTTGTAAACGATAACGACTTATAATCACATAGTAAACATACAGACTTAGGACCTTTTGATTTTGGTGCAGAACTTGCGTGGGCGCACAAGGGCGCGGCTAGAGATGCCAGGTGATTTTAATATCATATCGATATTCATTTCGCTGGGATATTATCGATTTACTAATATATCGATTTTCTTTAATCATAATTATGTAAATTATCAATACCTAAGTAAGTTTTTGACAAATCTGTGAGTTTTGTTATTTGGAAAAACACGAAAATATATTGAAACATGAGTTTAACTATTAAAGCGGAATTACAATAGGTAGGTCTTAGTAAAAACAATTCAAATGTACCTAAGTACGTATGCTTATCAAGCAATTTCATAATTTAGAGTTTTTTATAATTAAATTAATTTTAAATCCACAACTTAAAAGTTATATTTTATTTGTGTCAACATTCAGTCTTATTATTATTAATATTTTTTGAATGTACAACTTTTATGTGCTGATCTTAATCTACAGTCTATCATTCACTGTAGAATGTCGTCAGTTTTTTTATCGATAACATAGATAATAATATAATATACAAAAGTACCAACACTATCGCGGTTCGATCAAAGTCTCCCGCGCAGCGGGATCTAGCAACGAGCCAGCTTCTAGCATAATCACGCTTTTGTTTAACTTTTTTACTGTTTTAACATTTGTAGGTTGGTATTGGGTAATTTGCTGCAGTCTGTGGGCTACTTTTAAATTTGGAACACTTTTGAACGAAACCTTGTGCTGGAATTCAATTATAACGGATTTCATTTTATGTAGCCGCTTCTAAAACTTTATAGTCTAGTCTAGGTATGTGTCAATCGATATCGCCAGCTCAGTCTGCTACGAATATGGGAACCGTATAGGTTTCGAAACGTTAGCATAAAATTAATTGAAGTTCTAATATATATCTAAATATAGGTACTTATTTAAACTACATATTCATAAAAAGTGATTGATTTGTTTTGTATTATATAAATTATCTGAAGACCGTTTTGGATTATGCTGTACCTAATCTTCTCCTTATATAAATATGTACCTACAACTTATTAAGAGCTGTTGTGCGGATCTTCAAGCGTTTAAGACACCGTCATTGTCGTCTCTGACTATTTATCTATAACTAGCTGTCCGCCCCGGCTTCGCACGGGTCATCTTTTTTTTATAGCCTATGTCACTCGTGAATTGTGTAGCTTTCCAACAGTGAAAGAATTTTTCAAATCGGATTATCGTTTAGGAGCCTATTCAATCCAAACAAACAAACTTTTCCTCTTTATATTATTAGAATAGAGAATAGAAGTATATATATAGATAGTATAGCAAATAATATTATGTATAATAAATAAATAACCGCAAAGGCGTCAAAAAATATATATTCCGATGTAACTAATAAAAATCTCATTTAAATTAGATTGACAACAATGAGTCACAACCACAATCACAACTAGCATTAAAAATAAACTCGTTTATTCAACTGGCAACACTAACGAGCGACTGGCAACATCGCAAATGACTCAGAATCAAAAGAAAGAAATTAATTAGTAATTTGTGTAAACAAATTGTGTTTTAATTGTGTGTTAAACGAGATTTAGTGATAACAAGTCGGATTGATGCTAACGAAACCGGCGGGTCGTGTGAATTAATTATTATAGTTTAATTGGTTTACCTTGCCCTTGGTACTAAATGAGATGATATAGTGACTTGACATTTTGACAAATCGATTTTAGTTTTAGCTACTGTGGGATTGCTTTTTTAATTTAATCATGGCCTTTTAGCACTTTATGAACTATTATAATATTATGTTGTCAGTCTACTTCGATTATTAGAATTGTATAGTTATCGAAATGTCACCTTAAAATTTACATACGCACCTTCAAAAACTGATATCTAAATTAATAGGGATGATGACTTGTTAAAGAACAATTTAATTCTATTCAGTTTATTAATTAGATTATCCAAAAATATTAAACACGTATTTTTTCTAATCTCAAACAAACAAAAAATATCAAACCTTCAAGAGTTCAGTAGAGGTAACTTGTGACGTCACGTTCCGATACAATCCATATTCAGACAGTTCTACTCTATATTTGAAACCATGTCACAGATAATATAGATCACTTATAATGGCTGTTACTCACGTCACTTTAAATTCGATATACACGCAAAACTAAACGCCAATGTCATGTATTTGACCTACTGTTAATAAATTAGTTACTAGGCGTACTATATGTGGCATTATAGTCTTATACGACTTCAAAATTAACAGATAGGTACTTTACACTATAGACCAGGTACTAATATTTTAGAAAGATATTGTGTAATTGGCCAAAAATTACGTCCATAAAAGTGATCTTCTGCGATTAAGTGGGTGGGGTTAAAAATTCATGCAACGTAAACAAAATCAAAAACTGCCATGCGAGCTATTCTGGTGTGCGCTGCAAAAACTGTTACTTAAAGCTAAATACTTCTTCACAGAAGTAGTCGCAGTAGTTTAATAAAATAAAATACTTAATAATTTCTGATGCCTTCGCGGTTATTACACATTGGAATGAAACAACTATTAACGGATTTACGGACTTTAGCGTTAGACTATTGTCAGCTCAGTCGTGCTACGATTATGGAAACTGCAAAGAATCCGAAACGTCAGCTAATAAAATAAAATAAAAATACGCGAGTTAAATCCGTTAACAGTTGTTTCATTCCAATAAAATACTTAAACAAAACAAATGTTTTCGAAAAACAAACGAATGTCAATGGCGAGAACGAACAAGCCGTTCGAATAACCGCAAGGGTTTACTGTCGCGGTGGAAGGAAAATAATTCGATATTGAAAACGTGCCGCGACAACGTTTGACATAAAATGTTCCCTAGAAATGCGGTCGTTCAATTTGATAAAACAAATACATTTCCTATAGATTTACTTGTAACCACAAAACAACTAGCACAAGAGTATTGGGTGAATCTTCGAATGTCCGAGACGTCATTGTCGTCTCTAGCTATATCTATAATGGTTACAAATATTAGGTATTAATTGAAACAGTAATTGCACGTGTACCAAAAAATTATATCACTTTTTTTATATATTATCGTAAGCAGACAAAAGTCACGGGCAGAAGCTAGCTTATTAATAAAAAAAATATCTTTAAACAATTCAAATGTAAACTAAGCCATGGATAAACATACTTAAATACAAATAAAACATCCAAGGCTCAGGTGCAGATGCCAGTGCTTCACATTGACATCTGCTAGCAGGATTCGAACCCGCAACCTCCGGTTTCGTAGTCCTCTGATCACTAGACCAACAGGCCATCATTACAACTACCTAACCCTCTTCTTTCTTCAACAGGTCTGGTTCCAAAACAAACGCTCAAAAGAGCGTCGATTGAAACAACTGACGTCTATGGGCCGCGGTCCCTTCTTCGGTTCCACGCGCAAGATGAGGGGGTTCCCCATGAACCTCTCCCCAGGGGGTCTGGACGAGGGTCCGCCGGGGTTCCCCTACTTCGCGACTGCGGATGGCAAGTTCGAGTTTGGGTATGGCCCGCCGTTCCACCATGAGGCACCGTTCTTCCATCCTCCACCGGCTATGCAGTTTAACCAGCCAGGTTGGTAGACTTTTCGATATTTTTGTGAGGTCTTTTGACATCGTAATTTTAACTGAAAGTGAGTGTCATCTCTGAAATCAGGTAACATTTCACGCAAGAGCGGATTCAGTTTGGTTGGGGGTCATACAGTCAGTCATCAGTCTGTTAAAAAAATATTCATTTGATTTAAAGCAATTGTTTAGAAAAATATCTACTGGTATCCCAGGAGGAGTCATCATGACCTGGGGGTCACCCTGGATCCGTCCTTGATTTAACGATACCACTGTCAGCTACATCTAACCATAAATTGTGATCTCTTTTTGCATTTTAATAATTAAATAACTCGAACCTTATTTCTTTTATACCACAATTTACAACACATTTTTTTCACTCTCTTAATGTCCTTTCAAAAATTATATCTAAGTTGTGGAGCTTCACAAAGTTAAAAATAAGCGAACCACTTTTAATATTTTCCATTTTACCCAAAAATGTAACATTCCATCGGCATATTATTATACTAACGGGAGCAGGTCGTTTCGCAGGCGGTATGGAGTCTCTCCCTGGAGAGTTTCCAGACCAGTTCCCGCCGCCGGACCACCTGGTGCTCCCTCGGCCTTCCTCCCCCGAGTTCACCTTCGGCGACGCCCCTCCCCCCTTACATCCAGAGGCTCTGGTCTGGTAGCTGAAGCCGGAGCCGCGAGACTACCACGACTGATGCGGCTCGACAGGCTACAAAGTGGACTTTAGTGTGATTCAGTGACCTTGAGTGTTTAGACGCCATTTTGAAATGAAAACAAAATGGTGGTGGTGAGTCGCACACTTAGGTTAAGTGTACAGAAATGGTCTATTAGTAATTTATTAAGATAATTTATTTACTAAATGTGAATAAGCTTTTGGTTCCTATTTTAAGATAGACGTGGCTTTTTTTGTATTTATTATTATTGTAGTTGTCCTCTTGGGATTTTTTATTATTGGGTTTATTAAATTAAACTTTTTGGTTATATAATGATCTTGTATATAGTTATTTAAGGTGTACATAGATGCTGGGCATGTCTGTATGATATTAGATATATAAATATAATGTATTACTTGTAGTTAAATATATTAGTAAGAGTACAGTGGACATTTCCTATAATACTTGTTGACTTAAATGTGTACTTAATTTATATGAAACCTAATTTATCTATAAATTTACTGTGCATTTCGTGTACTTTTTTCATTATGCGACCCGAAATAAGGTACAATAACGAATTTAACTTTACCGAAGGAGTAAAAAAAATTAAAAAAAAAACATTAATTGGTCATCAATTTCAATACAAACCTAACTTTAAGGCACATCAAACATTTGATGTTTTATCTTGCTTACATTAATGATTATTTAATGACTAGAAAATTAAATTTCTCAATTAATATAAGAACAATTATAATATGGTATGTTCATACATAAACAAATTACAAGTTAAATATGGCAACATTGCTTAACATTGCGTGAACAGTGTTGCCATTTTCTGTTTTTTTTTTTCTAATAGGTTTAGAAAAAAAGTTTAAATTTCATAAAACACTGCTCTTAAATGAAATATCTACCTATGTACCTACTGGCAGTACATAAAATAAAAATAAAAAAATATTTTTTTTTATGTATTTTTTAAGATACATTTCAAAATAGATTTTGCACGAAGTTTATGAAACATGGGTCGTAAAGAATAATGATTTTCATTATGTTTTGAGTCACGAATCCATTAGGTATTTGTATTTTATGTCAAAATGTAATTATTGTACATAGTGGGTAGAGTAATAAATAAATTTACGACGCAGACGTTATCTAAGCATGTATTAACTTTTGTTAATGTATAATATATAATAAAAATAAATTTTGTGATTTTAAGAAATTATTACTGACTGTACTTTGTTTTTTTAAATACAAGTAGGTATGGCTTAATAGTGTTAAATTTTATTAATTAAAGGTTAAATTTTCGATTTCATATTAGCTCAAAAAAATTCAGAGGAACTTTTTAAAAAGTGTTTTTTTTATATCGTGGTTCAAAACATTGTAAAAATCGTATATAACAGGAAAATAATAAGTATGTACTCTAGAATTAAGTGTTTATATTTGGTACATACTTTTGTCTGTCTGTATTAGTGCATAAACAAAGTACATAATGGAATTGTCTGTAAGAATAAATCTATTCAAAAATATTATTTTTTGACGTTTTATTGTATAACTCAAACATCCTCATTTATTTTATTTCTTTTCATCACAGAATACTGGGATAGACTTTAGAAAGTTTGCCAAATATAAAAGTATCAAGTTTACCATGACACCATAAAATATTTTTCTAAACATCGAATATTAATTAAAGCCACAAAAGAAAATGGCGACTGTGTTGCCACTCAAGTCCTATTACCAACTTAACGCAACAAATTTTCTGACAAATCTACACTCCTTACTATTATTTTGTAGGGTACGTTTCTTAGATTGGTACCTATTTAAAATTAAAAATCAAAAATACATTTATTCAGATTAGCCATTACAAGCTCTTATGAAGGTCAGAAGATACCACCGTTTCCGAAAAACCTCACTTGATAAGAAACGGCAAAAAACTCAATCTTTTTCAAAATACGTAAAGTGTTTAATAATGATATTCAATTTTATACCAAGACAAGGGTAGAAAATATCGAGACCCTAGTGGGACCGATTTTTTTTCTACTCTTGTCTTGGTACAAATATTATCTTCTTATCTATCTATAATATAAATAAATATAATTATAATAAAACGTTTGTGACGTACGTGACAGTCGTTCGCGGATGTCAAATCCCATACATTTTGGTGCGAACGTTTGACGTTAACGTTGAACGTTGGGCACTTGTCTAGGCCCCAAGGTATTAAGAAAACCTTTTTGTTCTTTACTAAATATATATTAGTTCTGTTCACCATTTCTTGTTTCAAATGCTTATAAGTACCTACTTTAAGCTAAATATTCTCCTAATAAAACTTCTAGAACAGGTTTCAAGGTTACGGCTGATTGTCTGTTCTGTGGTAAGTACATGGTAACCCCAGGGTATAACAACCGCTTGGGGTGCCATAAACGAAAATTGGAATTCGGAACACGTGATGCTTCACACGGAATTAGGAAATGGAATCGTAAGTAATTCCAGAAATTTGGAAGGTAAAATGAAATTGGAATGTGTACAGGATTACTGACCAAATAATACTTACTTAAATATAATTAGTTACTTTATGTACTGGTAAAAAGGACTTTTTTAAATACCTACATACGGTGTTTTGTACTTAATAATATTTTTAATAGTGATAACGCAAAACTTATTCCTTTCCGATCTTTTGATTCCAATCCGAATGGGATTCCGAAAACTGTGCTTTATTTTGAGTTCCGTACCCTAATACTGAGACCCCAGTATCTGTCTGTCTGTCACCCGGTTGTATCTCATGAACAGTGATAGTAAACCAGTTATTTTTACAGATGTGTCTGTATTGCATCTTTACTAATAAATTCAAAAACAGTAAATACCTATTTATTTTTTATCCGACCATACAAAAAAAGTTACGCGCGACTCTAGAATCAAGAACGGATCCAGCGTTGTAGTCAGGCCACAGTCAAATTTTATTTAATTTTTTTTGATAAAATTCTAGTGATTTTATCAAAAACGATAAGTTTTAGAGTTTTAGTTGCTATCGCATGACCCGAGGAGAGGGACGACCCTGACTCCACATTGAGAAAAATTAACGTTTAAAAAGTGCCGCTTTTCCTCCCACTTTAACACAGGGTGCTGTAAATACGACAGAATCAAATATACCAAGGTTATTAAAACGGTGTGGACACAGTGAGGAGGGTCTCGGCACGTACTGTGGTTTTCATCGATAATTGCTTGTTTGCTCGATAATGCCTGTGAACTGATCGAACACGAATTGCGTGCGGTAAGAACAAACCTTAATTATATTGCAATGATAATTTCTGAACGTCATTGGAATGACACAGCTAAAGGACGGTCGCGGAGCACAGCGAAAAACGGACGCTAACCTTGAAGGTTACTGTGCGAGCGTGAGGGCACTATTACTACGCGCGTGCGACAAAGACAAATAGAAAAAGGACGACGTCCTTTTTACGCTGTGCTCGGCGACCGTATTTTATAACGGATTTAAGTCCTTGCTAACTCGGCCTAGATGCTGCTTTTTACGCTTTAGCGGTAGACTGTCGTTAACTCAGTTGTGCTACGAATCTAGCAACATATGAAATGTATGGCATTTGTCATCCGCGAACGACTGTCACGTACGTCACAAACGTTCGCGGATGTCAAATCCCATACATTTTGGTCGTTTCGTTTAACGTTAACGTTGAACGTTGGCACCTTGTCTACGCCTCCATAGCTGGACACTGTTATGCAATAAAGTGTCAACTCACAAAATTATTAAAATGACATATTGATATCGTTTCCTAGCCAATAACCTAGATTTTTTTTTAATATATTTTCTGGAAGGTCAACCTAAAGTCAGTCTAACACTAGCTAGACTAAGTTTTTGGGCAAATTTTGGTATTAATTATTTGAGAAACAGAGTTAATTTACAAAAGAAAAATATCTGCCTACCTTGTAGATAGAAATAGGGTAAAACCGAGTATCCAATCAATCAGAATTCGTCATAGACATCGGACTGACGACCTTTTGAAAAGCATGACCGAGTGGGGTTGCAATTAGTAGGTACATAGTATTCGAAGTCCAAGTACCAATGTTCCTAAGTATCTAGTATTCATAGTCTAAGTACCTACGTTCCTAAGTAGGTAGTATTCGTAGTCAAACCTTATACCTAGGTACTAGTATTCTAAGTACCTACCTAGTATTTGTAGTCCGAGTAGGTATGTTCCTAGGTACAAGTGCTCTAGAAAACTGACATTAAGCGTTTGACTATTGTCAGCTCAGTCGTGATACTAATGAAAACTGATGAAACGTCAGAAAATAAAATAAAATACACGATTTAAATACGTTATAGTTGTTTCATTGCAATGTGTAATAACCGCTTAAGTATCAGGAACTATCTAAGTAGGTACCTACATAAAAAAATCACTTAAACTCGACTAAGTATATAGAGTACTTAGGTAGATATATCTAAATAGTAAAAATATAGAAAGGTCTAACACTAAAACTTTAGCGTTAGACTATTGTCAGCTCAGTCATGCTACGATTACGGAAACTGTAAAGAATCCGAAACGTCAGCAAATAAAATAAAATAAAAATACGCGAGTTAAATCCGTTAATAGTTGTTTCATTCCAATGTGTAATAACCGCGAAGGCATCAGAAATTATTATGAAAATATGCTTAAAGAAATTAGTAGAACAACTGCTGACTACCTAAAGACATTTTTATTACGCTCAAATAAATTAAAACTTGCCATTAAACATATCTAAAAAAAAGATCATTAATGAAAATCTCGCTCATTAATTAACCGAAACGTTTCATTATCACCTTTTTAATTACGAACATCACTATTAACCCTCAAACCAATAAAAATAACAAAATAAACGAAATAAGTGTAACATTAATTAGTACAATTGTTGTAGAAATGGGGGAAAGGGCAAAAATGCTTTTTAAAAATATATCACACTTGCCGGAATAACGTGACATATTGAAATGTTTCATCGCTTGAATTCAAATTTTAATGTGCGGACTTAGAGTCCTAAATGGACTAGCAAATATCTCGATATGTTACGTTTTTCCGGCAAGCGTGCGAAATGTACAGAGCACGCAATACCGCCATAGAAATATTTATAACCATTAGATAAAAGGCTGATAAACTTTATTCTTCATTAAAACAAATATTTACTAGGAATGATAATATCTTTATTATTTGGGACTTTACTTTGATGATTCTTTAGTGAATGAATCATTAAGAAACAGTCATTTTTGTTAACACGTTTGCGAGTTTGTAACTAAAATTGGAAAAGTTAGTTGTGTTGTTGTGGATAATTTTGTGACATTTATAGGTACTTATCCGTGTTAGGTGCATAAAATAACATAGAACGAAAACATGTAGATAAAAAGATAAGTTAGAAATAATATTTATAATCCGTTATAGTTATTTCATTTCAATGTATAATAATCACGAAGGTGCCAGAAATTATTGATAAAAATAAAATAAAAATCATTTATTTCAGACCAATGACGTCCATATTGTGTTAATAATACTAATATTATATTATTATGTAATGTACCTATTATAAATTTGAATAAAAATGTATCACAGAAATCTATTCACTGACTGCATCAAATTGCATAAATTCATAAATGTTGTATTCGTTTTTAGGAAAATGTTTGTATAATGACACCCGCGCAAACTCGGTGAAAAATATATTTTGCAATATTAAAATTTGCGGAGAAACAATAAAATCTTAGACTGTTTTTTTTTAAAGTATTCTTTCATTAAAAAAACAAATACAATTGTTCCTACTAACATCAGATTTGACATTTGATCAAATCGGTATTAACATCTCTCAGATCCCCAATCCGCACGTGTTTGACATTTGCGTGCGCGCACCCCATCCGACCAATCGCGTGCCCGGAACGCCGACCACGCGTGATGCGTTCCGAATTTCAAATTGTCTGCTCAATTATTTACTGATCATGCCAATGCCGTAGTCTATTAAAAAAAAACATCACCTGCGTTTGTTACTCGAGTTAGAAAAGGTACTAAGTGGATTTTGGGAGCGTTTGAATCGCCGTCATTTTCGTCTCAGAACAGAATCAATACGTAAAAATCTCCTGGCACTTACTGTTACAATTGATACTTAATAATATTATTTGCAACCATTATAGCTATATTTAGTTAGAACCAACAATGACGGTGTCTTAAACGCTCAAAGATCCACCTAACAGCTCTTAATAAGTTGTAAGTACCTACCAATTAAGTCGTATAAAGTAAAAGTCGTATAATAAGCTATACAGCTCTTGTACAGCTTATATAGAACTTGTGTGATACCTGGGAAGGATCTCTTTAGTTGCACATTAATACCTAGCTTTTGCCTTTATCAAATTCAAAATAAAATACCTACTTAACTTATTATAGATATCAGAATTAAGTAGGTCTAGCAAATTACGCTTTAAATTTAAGTCTAGCTGCTACGAATATGGGAACTGTAAAGATTTCGAAACGTCATAAAATTATTATCCACGAGTTGCAGATGTTTTATTCCAATACGTATTATAATGATGACAGTATCTTGTCATTTTGCTATCAAAAAATAATAACTCATCATAATCGTCGTTAGTTATACTAACATTGAATATTTACTAATAAACAGTCGCCATCACGATCAACTCAACACCTTACTTATTTAAACTACCCTTGTAATCCTCACAAATTAACCACACACAGAAAAACAAACTAAAACCAACCTTATTCCCTACAACTTTGCAACATATTAACTGTAAAAGTAAATAGGTTTCATGTTAACCACATTTTGATATTTTTTTTGGAATTGATACTCTATGATGTAAAGGATTGGGTTTATATTTGAATGGTGTTAGTGGTTTATAGGAACTGACCACCCTAATGATAGCAAAGCACGAAAATGTCAGAACACACAAGTTTGATTTAAGTACACAGAAGGCTTATTATGAAATTATAGCTGTCTGCCATAGAATTGCAGAGATTGACAGTTTTTTTGTAAAAAACAATTTGAAAATAACCTTAAACTATAGTTGTAAAACTTAAAATCATGCATTCGTTAATTACCGATAATTTTAACATACGACACAGGTTCAATTTACGTCTAATACAAGTCCATCTTACGTCTGACATAAGTCCATGTTTGTTCCACATAAGTCCACCTTACGTCCGATATAAGACCAACTTACGTCCGACATAAGTCCATCCCACGTCTGACGAAAATCGGACTTACATCCAACAGAAGTCCAACTTACGTCCGACATAAGTCTGAAAATTTTATAGAACAGGGGTGCTGACTGGATACCTACGAAATGGCATTAAGTATATTCCTCGACACATGAAAATAAAAGACCTTAAGTAGGTATTTCATTCTATTCTCCGTTAATGGCGCCTAAACTAAAGGTCTCTAAACTCCATATTAATTAAACCAAACATTTATAATGTCACAAAATAGGAAATCTACCTTTTCGACACCCAAAATAATGCCAGCGCGTGATATTTACCCAAAACACCTACTGGCTTTATTCCCAGTTATTTCCCAGTTTAGAAAACTCCAAATAAAATAAAGACGCTCAAAATGGCCATAATAATTAAATCAAACATTTTTAACGTCGCTATATCTCAAACGGTCTAGTTCCACCTGTCTCGAGTCGAAAAAAACAATAAAATTTGACCACAACAAAAATGCCACGGCAAAATTAATTATCGTTTTTTACCCCGAGAATGCTGTAGCAGAAAATTATTTGGTGTTTAGCCGCTGAGGGCGTGGTAGGATGTGATTAATATATTTCAACTGAAAAATATTAATGATTTTTGGGGCCTTATAAATAATATTTTAGGGTACGCTTGTGATTTTGGTTGGTTGTGTTGGTAGCTAGGAATTCAGTAGCGATCTGTGGTATTGAGTTCAACGCGTCAAAATTATTTTTCGTTTTTTTTTAATTCAGTAATTGGCTGTTGTTTAATATTCTACTTAAAGTGAGGAATATAAAGGCATAATTAGGTAAGTAGGTAGGTAATAATTCGTAAACTTAATGCAACGTCCCGAAAAAAAAAGAATTTGATTATTGAAATAATTCATTTTTTTCTTTTTAATAGTTCAAAAGTGTAAAAATCTTTCCTTTACCACTATTCATTCTTGTCAAAATTTTAAGCAACCTTTAAATTGTTTAAATTTCGTTAACTTATTATTTTATGATTAAAATTAACGGTGTATATCTAAATCTAGTGTCTATTTCAAATCATACTTAGGCAGATTAAAAAGGTATTTTATCCTACAGTACGATTTCACACGAAAAATAATTTTGACAAGCGATCATAACCTAAAAACCTAAAAGCCCACAAAATAAAAACAAAACCGAAATCCCATTATTTCTTAGAATAAGTTTTATAGCGAAATAAAATATAAGTTTTAACTTTTTTGGGCCGCCAGCGACCACGCCCCCGCCATTTGCATTTCCATCTGTCATTGTCTTGATTTGCCTTTTTAATGCGAAATATAATTTAATGAAGGATCTATGAATATTTTGCTTCAACCCTCTTATTAATAATATTTCACAAACTTGTTATATTTTCTTATTATTCATTCAATAATTACAATTTCGCACACCTAGATCTAAAGAGAGCTATCTGAAAAACTTATTTTATCAAGAGAGTCGAAACACTGATTAATATGTCCATGCGCACTCAAGAAGTTTTCTTTATAGATATACATAACATTATAATATGTATATATTATATATCGCACCTTCGGTAAAACAAGGGCACAAAATAATGTCAAAAAATCCAAAAATGAGTTAAGTATACAGAAATGTACCAAATGTTTTTTGGAACATTTCTGTATACTTAACTCATTTTTGGATATATATTATACCTTGAAATTTTGCGCAAAGATTCCTTATATAACATAGCAGAGCAATAAGAAAGGAATTTTGAAAATTCGCCCCCTAGAGATAAAACTAGGGTGCTCATCGTGACAACAAAATCGCGGGCGACGAAGAAGCAAGTTCTCAATTATGAATTATTCAGTAGCTTACTCAGTGGAGGTCTAAAAATAGCTAGACTGGTGCAATTAAATACATTACAATTGTCATAAATTTTTGTCAGTCATCCGTCAAGACCTACCGTTAAACCTTGTTTCCATAGCTCTTGCTTTTTTTAAAAAAAGTTTTTATAAAGGGGCTATACTCGTAATAAAAAACAATCTTTTTATTAGGCAAAATTCATTAATAATTTTGCCTACTGCGTATCTACTAATAATGATACCGAGTTCGAAATCCCTACTAATATTATAAATGCGAAAGTAACTCTGTCTGTCTGTCTGTCTGTCTGTTACGCTTTCACGCTAAAACTACTGGACCGATT
Organism: Polylopha cassiicola; assembly: GCA_038024825.1. Classification (NCBI taxonomy): domain Eukaryota; kingdom Metazoa; phylum Arthropoda; class Insecta; order Lepidoptera; family Tortricidae; genus Polylopha; species Polylopha cassiicola. The sequence continues at coordinate 1,999,629 of CP149062.1, forward strand.
TAAATGAAATTTGGTACAAAGAAAGTTTGGAGCCTGAGAAAGGACATAGGCTACTTTTTAACCGACTGCAAAAAAGGAGGAGTTCCACGCGGACGAAGTCGCGGGCAGAAGCTAGTAAGATAATATTTGGAATGAAACGACTATAAATAAACGTCTTATGCTAAAGTCCAGTCACTTTAGCATAAAACTATTGTCACAGGCCAGTAGCTTGCCTCTCACTGGTGGAACATTACAGCTGGATCTCATTCTACACTAGCGCATCTAGCGGATTTCTGACACGCGGTGGCCCTCATTGCTTTATTCCAAAATCTCGTCAATCTCTTGTATTCGGAAACACACAGTAAAGTTTAAAAAAGTTAACATCCAGCCAGCAGCCGCGGGCAAAGCGAAATTATGACAAACTTCGTCATACGACAAAAAGTAAAAATAACCAATTTCAGCCAATGTGTAGACTCCTTACAAGTTTGTAAGAACTAAGTCTGCTAAAAATAATAATATGAGAAATGTAAACAAGAATCATCATAAAATGAGTATGAAATACGAATTTAAGTGACGTCACATAAATTCTTTACAGTTAATTATTCCAATTTCTATTAATATTATAAATGCAAAAGTCTGCCTGTCTCTTACATCGTCTCTGAACCGATATAGATGAATTTTGTATAAGTAAAGTAAAGATATTTTATTTTTAAGTAGGTACTTTTACACTTTGATTTGATTTAATTACGCACATAATATTTTTGGTCACCGAAACCCTCCCTTTAATGGAAGTAAATGGAGGTCGAACTCAAACTCATACTCAAATAATCATTTATTCAGGCTAGGCTCTTACAGGCACTTGTGAATGTCAACGTTAAAATTAATATTCTTTTTCGATTCAGCAAAAAAAAACCTCTTGAGAAGAATCGAGAATAAACTTAATGAGGTATAACTTTTTCAATATACTTAGTAATATTACAATTTCAATTTTCGGAATTAGTTATTAAAATGCAATAATTACTAATGCATTAAATCCACCGAAGTAGGTACCTACTAATTCAAGCAGGCACTAGTAGGTATGTGATAACAGTAATAACACAAATTTCAATTATTCTTAAGATAAAAAAAACTATGAAAGGTATGATAATTTCTGAGGCTTTCGCGGTTATTATACACTAGCGGCCCCGGCAGACGTCGTCCTGCCCGTCCGATTGTTTCGTCAAAGATCTGTCAAAGTCTTCTGTCACTTCTTCATAAGGCTATATTTCTCGTTTTTTACACATTTTCCACTGTTTCTTCGCTCCTATTGGTCGCAACGTGATGTTATATAGCCTAAAGCCTTCCTCGATAAATGGTCTATCCAACAAAAAAATAATTTTTGAATTCGAACCAGTAGCTCCTGAGATTAGCGCGTTCAAACAAACAAACAAACTCTTCAGCTTTATAATATTAGTATAGATTGGAATTAAACAACTTCAACGGATTTAACTCGCGTATTTTATTTTATTTACTGACATTTCGTAGCCTTTACAGATTCCATAATCTTAGCATGACTGAGCAATAATCTTATGCTAAAGTGATTAAACGTCAGCGTCAATCCGTTAAAGTTGTTTCATTCCAATATAAAAGGTATTTTCGTTAGTATGGCAACACCAGATGTTAGGGCGTGCGCACACTGGGCCGCGAGCGCTCCCTCCCGGATAATAACAGCGCGCCGCTCGGGCGGTAGCGGGCGAGGATGGCGCCCCGCGGCCAAACCACGCCATCCCGAGTATTCCTAAAGACAATCATTATACTGACATATTTCTGTCTAAAATAATCTAAGTAAACACGTTAGACAATTACCTACCTTTTTCTATACTAATACAATAAAAAGGAAATGTTTGTTTGTTTGTTTGGATTGAATAGGCTCTAAAACTACTAGACTGATTTGAAAAATTCTTTCACTGTTGGGAAGCTACACTATTGCCGAGTGACATAGGCTATAAAAAAAGGATGATTCGTGCAAAGCTGGGGCGGACAGCTAGTTTAGTATAAGTCAATAATACATACATTTGTAGGCTAAGATATGATGCTAAGATGTACAAAGCGAAAGCCCTTAAACAACCTTTGTACAGTTTATACAGAACTTGTTACTTTTACTAAGTAGGTACCCCTTAAAATTTCTTACATTTTCTGTGAATTTAAACATTATAAACGTAACTTCAGATGTTAGGGCGTGCGCACACTGGGCCGCGAGCGCTTACTCCCGGTTAATAACAGCGCGCCGCTCAGGCGGTAGCGGGCGAGGATGGCGCCCCGCGGCAAAACCACGCCATCTTTAAAAAAATAATGATTGTTCAAGAAGACGCCAGAAATTCTTAGCTATCGGATTTGATCGGACTAAAATTTACAGTAGTCAATTTCAAAATGTGTCATTCATATTATCTTTCAATTAAATAATTAGAATAAAATATAATTATAAAAAAACTTATTGAAATTTGATCTTGATAAAGTATTGTTCTGTATGTTAGTTAAAATCTTGGTAAAGTAGTTATTTAAAAATTTTGCGCTGGTAATTAAATTTCTATTTTTTTTACAACGATATAAGCTCAATAAAATTTAATCTCTATCCAATATCTACATACTTAATACTTCGCAAACATCCATGATAAAAACAAATATCTACCCTTCACAATTTCCTAATAGTAACATTGTGGTTATTAACATTTTATAGTAACACTAGCGGTCCCGGCAGACGTCATCCTGCCCGTTCGAAATTCAAATTAGGTAACTTTAGTTAGACAACGTTTGTATGGGAAAAGAAAAGGGCTGTTTTTAGGGTTTTCCCGGCAATTATTCTATTTTTATGCCGTAAGAACCATCCTTGGACTTTAACGAACATTTAAAAAAAAAAATGGCCAAATTGGTCCAGGCGTTGTCGAGTTATGCGCTTACCAACACATTTTGCGATTCATTTTTATATATATATAAGATATAGAGTGGTAAACTTTCCATTAAAAATAGAAAGAAATTAACACTAAGTACAGTAGAAGTAGATAGTAGTAGAGAGTAGCTGTCGTTCTAGGGATACCTCAAGGAAATATAATATATCGCACACCTAGATCTAAAGGGAGCTAACTCAAAAATCTGAAGATTTTAATTAAACACACGCTTAAAAAAAGGATCCGATTCCTTACAACAATTTCACCTCTCCCGAAAAAGTTACTTTTTTTGAGTTAGCTCCCTTTAGATCTAGGGGTGCGATAGGTATATAAAGCTATGTAGCTATATACATACATACATACATAAAAGGTTTATTACAAGATCACGGAAGCCTAACAAGAAAAATAATTAGCTAAAACTAGATACACCAAGTCCGTTCAGTTAACTGTTTTTACAACTCATCCCATAAAATACACATTAATTACCTCATTACCGAACATTAATTATATAAGGTCGTAAACATATGCTAAATAAATTATAAGTTTGCTGTACATGAGATACAACTGTACCTTATCATAAATAAATAAGAAATGAGGTAAGACCAGCCTGGGGCATTAGCGGCTACCTTATAAAAGGCCAGTGGACGGTGGCCTTTACCCTATATTTACTACTAGCTTCTGCCCGCGACTTCGTCCGCGTGGTACTCCTCCTTTTTTGCAGTCGGTTAAAAAGTAGCCTATGTCCTTTCTCAGGCTCCAGACTTTCTTTGTACCAAATTTCATTTAAATTGGTCCAGTAGTTTTGGCGTGAAAGCGTAACAGACAGACAGACAGAGTTACTTTCGCATTTATAATATTAGTAAGGATTAAATCTACATAAATAAAATTGAATTGCTGTTCGTTAGTCTGACTAAAACTGGAGAACGGCTGAACCGATTTGGCCGATTTTAGTTTTTAAATGATTGTGGAACTCCAGGGAAGGTTTAAAAGGTGAGAAAATTTGGAAAAAAAGAAAAATAAAAACGGTAAACGCGGTAGGTATCATTTCCATTTTTGGGAAAATCAGTTAGCTATGTTTTCAAAAAACAAAAATTTATAACTGGTAAACTCAAGTACATCATTTATATTTAAGCTATTTTATTTAAATTTAAACTTAATATCTTATATTGTGTTCATTTCACCTTCGGCCACAATGTCATTGATATATTTGTCATAAGGCATTAGTTATTGAATGCTACGTGGATTTGCATTACAGATAGAAAGAAAGAAAGAAAAGAAACAACTTTTTCGCTGCTTAGCTTTGTCTAAGAGTCAGTGGACGCAAGTTTTTACCAGCAGGTAGGTATGTTCAATAGGTAAGTACTTCGATAATCGTTAATATTGAATGTAAGTAATTAAAATATACCCATAAAAAGGTTAATAAATGTCTTATTTCTATGTTTAGTTTAATAAACAAGCTGGTACACAAGCCTTGTACAAAAACAAATAATTAGATACAAAAATAATAATTTCCGATGTCTTCGCGGTTATTACACACTAGCTCCTGCCCGCGACTTCGTTTGCGTACGATAAGCACCTCCATTTTACCCCCTTAGGTGGAGAATTGTTAATAATCCTTTCTTAGTGCTCCCGGACGTGCGTGTTGATATGTCAATCATTAAGTCAGCTTCTCCTTTTATATACCTAACTAGCTTCTGCCCGCGACTTCGTCCGCGTGGAACTCCTCCTTTTTTGCAGTCAGTTAAAAAGTAGCCTATGTCCTTTCTCAGGCTCCAGACTTTCTTTGTACCAAATTTCATTTAAATTGGTCCAGTAGTTTTAGCGTGAAAGCGTTACAGACAGACAGACAGTAGGGATTATCTAGATTGGATCATTCCAATCAATTAGATTATTATCAGCTCATTTGGCTACGAATATGGGGACTGGAAAGTTTTCGAAATGTCAGCATACATTAAATACGCGAGTTAACTCCGTTATATATTTTCCATTCCAATATATACAATAATGTTGCGTCAAAATGTTTACGTCAACTACTTAAAAAACTTAATTAACATATTTTTTCTAAATTAATATAAAAAGAAATACTTAATAAAGAATAAAGAGTACGCAAGTATTTAATTTCATGCACGTTAAGAGACATGCAAGTACATAATAGACATTAAGAAACTCATTTCAAGTCTTTGATCAATATATAATGAACTTTCTAAAATATAGTACATAGACCTTTGCGAAATCTCGCACTTGATATATATCTGCCTAGCTTAATTTATATATTCTTATACCGACTTACTTAATATTTGTCAATTTTTACGGATATTTACAGCTATTCATTTTTATAATATATGTATATCTATTGAAATGAAACTGAACTGACAATAGTCTTAAGCTAACGTCAGCTCAGTCGTGCTACGATTATGGAATCTGTAAAGGCTTCAAGATGTCAGCCAATAAAAAAAAATACGCAAGTTAAATCCGTCTACAGTTGTTTCATTCCAATGTATAAAAACTGCGAGGGCAGAAATTATTATATGTAGGTACCTATATCTAACTGAGGCCTGAACTTTGTACCACCATATTCCAATATTGAGAATATTTTTTTTTTCTTTTAATTTTCTTCCATATACTTAAAACCCTGTTTTGGCGATACCAAACATATAACAAAAATAATTAATATAGTGATAAGCATACCAACATATATTTTTATTTAAATAGGGACCCAGATAATTTGAGAAAGATTTTACGATTTCATTAAGCTAGTATTTTATATAAATTTATACGTATAATAATTGGTCGTATAATATAAAATAATATATGTACCTACTTATTAATACCTACCTACGTCATATGTACGGGACCTTCCATCAGCTAACATTGCGTTCCTACGTTTTTTACCCGCCTTTCTTTCCCACAGTAGATACGAAACCGCCCAGTCATCTTACTTTTATACATTTTTTTATAAGAAATGAAATTTAATCATAGACCAATCTACTGTTTTAATAGGTTAACTTTTTTAGTTTTATTGTGACTCCTGTCCCGCCTTCTATTTCTTATACAGAGGTCGTACCCTACATAGAAAGTTTCTTTTTCATGTATTTAGATATGTACACATACCTTTATAATTAAAAAAGAAACTAAGTGACTGAAGAAAAAAAATATATTTAGATGAAACAACTATAACGGATTTAACTCTAATTAAGCTGAGGTGAGTCTAACACTATCGTCAAGTCCGCTACGAACATGGGAACTATAAAGTTTCAAACGCCGCAAGTAGGTAACAGAAGATAATTTCTCTTCAGTTTTTTTGCATATTATTTATTCTGTTCTTAAATATGTACCTACCCGGGGCCTAGACAAGGTGCCAACGTTCAACGTTAACGTTGATCGTTGGCACCAAAACGTATGGGATTTGACATCCGCTAACGACTGTCACTTACGTCATAATTGTTCGCGGATGTCAAATCCCGTACATTTTGATTGTTTCGTTTAACGTTAACGTTGAACGTTGGCACCTTGTCTAGGCCCCCTAGTCTAACGCGATAAAAACAGTCCCAAATCCAAGACACACCCTTAAACAGTTGCATAACTTTTGTTTATAAATCATAATATATCTACACTACTCCACCCCCTACCCTAAACGTGATTTCCACCCTTCCATCCCAGAGCTACCAACATATAATTATATACTGAAGAAGCAGTTCTAATACGTAAAAACCTTATGAGAGGAAGGCTACAATTACAAGCCGCTACGCCCCTGAGAACCGATCAGACTATAATGAATGTACTTCGATAGTTACGGTATAACGGGAGATGAAAAAAAATGCTGGAAGACCAAGTCTTGTTTGAAAATGTATAAATAAAATAACTTTAGCATAACTATTGTCAGCTCAGTCGTGGTACGATTATGGAATCTGATCTGAAGGCTATTGAGCCTTCTGTAGTATTGACTAGTTGTCTAAAGTTGTTTTATTCCAATCTATACTAATATTATAAAGCTGAAGAGTTTGTTTGTCTGTTTGTTTGTTTGAACGCGCTAATCTCAGGAACTACTGTTTCGAACCAATTCAAAAATTCTTTTTTTGTTGGATAGACCATTTATCGAGGAAGGCTTTAGACTATATGACATCACGCTGCGACCAATAGGAGCGAAGAAACAGTGGAAAATGTGTAAAAAAACGGGGAAAATATGAAGCCTTATGAAGAAGTGACAGAAGACTTTGACAGATCTTTGACGAAACAATCGGACGGGCAGGACGACGTCAGCCGGGGCCACTAGTGCTAAAATATTTACCTACATAGTATGCATCTATTTTTACAAATTTTATGTCTTAACTATTAAAAACAAAGTAGAAAGATAATAATTATACTTAGGTACCTACTCTTTTCAGTGTTAAAGGTGCTTCTTGTATACCTTCTTTTTTTGTACCTATACTTTCCAAACAATTATTTATTTTGCAAATATCTATACATAATTATATCATACATATATACATACATATATACATACATACGTACATATATCTATCAAAGATACGTAAACCAAACATTGCTGAAAAACAACGCCTCAAAAAGTATGTTTTTTCAAAAAATCATTAGGTACTAATTCACTTCACTTGGTATTTTTACTCTACGTCCAAATGAACTCAGCGATCCAAATTAAAAAAAAAACACCCTGAATACAGATTACGCGCAGCTATATACGTACCATAGACAAGTGATCGCAAGAAGCCGCAGCGCTACCCTACAATTAAGGCTGCGCGCGCGCCGCCCACCGACCATAGACATTCTTGTTCTTTTTACTGCCTCTCATAGGCTTGGGTATATGAGGTTACAGTTGCAATATTTATTAAAGGTAAGTTTTTACCTTTTGAAGTAATTTGAATTAAAGTATATGTAGATGCTTTACTCATGTACCTATTTATAAAATGTATTTAAATCTGCCCCTAGCAGGACCTGAACCTTCGGTTTCGTAGCTTTGGCCACATAACCAACAGCCCGTGTTAAGATTTGACTGGCTCCTCAAGGAGCCCTTGGGTATAAAATCCAAATATAATTCAACCAAGTTAATCTAATGGGTCCGTAATGTAAATGATTTATAAAGTTGTAAATTTAAATTAATCACCACTCAATCAAGTTGTCATCGTTGTGGTCACATTAATATTCATGTGGACACGGTGTGCCTTCGGTTGCTAAACACAACTTGACACGTGTTGTTAGTAGAAGGTAAGTCTAGGCAACACGTCGGTACTAAATGTCAGTTGGAAAACAATCACGCTCAAAAACTAATGAATGTAGGTAATTGTTAAAAAGTTTGTGTTAATTTTTGACAGTGACAACTGACGCTCGTCAAAATATATTTGTAGATTCAAAGCAATACCTCATTCTACACTAGCGCATCTAGCGGATTTCTGACACGCGGTGGCCCTCATTGAGCAATTGATCTTGTAAGCTAAGTATATTACGTATTCTAGACAATGGATAAACATACATCTAGGTAAGTATCTATACTAATATCATAAGGAGGAAAGGTTTGTTTGTTTGGATTGAATATGCTCCAGAACGACTGGACCAATTTCAAAAATTCTTTCACTGTTGGGAAACTACACTATTCCCGAGTGACATAGGCTATAAAAAAAGATGATCCATGAGAAGCCGGGGTGGACAGCTAGTATTATATAAAAGGAGAAGCTGACTTAATCATTGACATATCAACATAGAGCCTAAACAATAAGAGATAGAAACTTGAAACCTTCATCACCCCATGCAAGGTCCTTTTATAAAGTAGGGAATTACTACGAAAATATTTCTGAAAATTCATCCCCTAAGGTTGTCAAATAAGGTATTGTCGTGTGCAGCAGGTATTGAAAAATGCTTTCTCACAAGGGGCCCTAGACAAGTGCCCAACGTTCAACGTTAACGTTAAACGTTAGGACCGAAATGTATGGGATTTGACATCCGCGAACGACTGTCACGTACGTCACAAATGTCAAATCCCATACATTTTGGTGCTAACGTTTAACGTTAACGTTGAACGTTGGGCACTTGTCTAGCCCCCATTTCGAGAGATATCGACTTTAAGGAAAAACTTAACAAAATAAATCACTACAAAAGCCTTGGAAACTACGAAACAAAACCCTTCACACGACCTATACGAGGTAATTAATAAAAAAAAACTTTATGAATGAATACAGAGATAGCTCATGTTTATTAAAAGTCTTGACCGGTCCGCCGTTCGAGTCCCGGTAGATGATTTACGACCAGGGAGGCGGCACCTCCATTCATTTGTTTTTTAGGTGCCTTTTGTTGGTTAATTTTCAAATAGTCTTGATTAGTTTTGGCTGGATCATGCGTGTTTTGTTTTTCGGTTTCGGTAGTCGTTGTTTTATAAAAAGTCCACGGAGATCTGAAGGCTTCTCATGTGTTTTAGGAATGTGAAAAGGGTACATTGAACTTTAGGTTTTCAAGTTTAATTACTAGAAAAGTGTTTTGTAATATTTAGTATTTAAAATATCTAAAGCTTCCATTGGAATGAAACAACTATAAACGGAATTAACTAGCGTATTTTTTTAGCGTTAGACTATCGTCAGCTCAGTCGTGCTACGATTATGGAAACTGTTAAATTTCCCAAACATCAGCAAATAAAATAAATTATTAAAATACGCCAGTTAAATCCGTAGAATGAAACAACTATTCATTCTAATGTGTAATAACCGCGAAGGCATCAGAAGTTATTACGCTAACCTCCATTTTTCCTATTAGAAACGATTATTCAGTTTTGGACAGTTTTCTTTTTATATCACTAGCCAATGTCTTTAAAATCATTCATGCCTTTGGCAGAAAAATATAAATGTTCAAGAGTTAGTTTTATTTAGTTATTCATAGAAACTATTCCGTAATGAAGCGGAATATTTGTCAGATAGTTTTTGAAACGTATTAAAGTCACTCCTTTACCTTAATGACCTGTTTGCTGCTATAATTAGACTGTCTGGCTGACAGGGCATGAATACCTTTGCCTTCATTTGGCGCGCTAACTTTTTTTAAGACCCATTCGTCAAGATGGGTTGTCAGTTATTGCTACAGTAAAGGTGGGCCTACACCGAATGTGCTGGACCACAGATAAAGTAATTATTACCTATGGTAAAATACGTTCAGTGTTGCCATTGTAAGTAAAACCAAATTGTATAGGTACGAGAAAAAATAATAATGCATATTTCAGCCTCTTTCTTTTTTCTTAGAAATTCAATAAAAGCAGAAGAAAATTAACCATAGACAAAAACATGATCGGATATAAAATATAATTATCACCAATATTATAATTGTCGATTCAGACTATGTTTACTGGAGAACAGAATCAATAATCAAAATAAACTTAATAATATTATTTGCAATAGATAAAATGGCGACAATGACGGCGTCTCAAACGCTCGAAGATGCGCCCATATAAATACATACAACAGTTTTTAAAAGAGGGAATAAGGTTGTAAGAATGACCTTTACATACTTATGCTTCACTAGCGACCCGCCCGGCTTCACACGGGTGCTATAAACCTTGAATCACTCTATCTATTTAAAAAAATCGCATCAAAATCCGTTGCGTAGTTTTAAAGATTTAAGCGTACATAGGGATATTAGGGACAGAAAAAGTGACTTTGTTTTATACTATATAGTGATAGTGATAGTGGTAGTCTTCATAGTTCGTTGTCTAGTACCCATAGTACAAGCTTTGCTTAAATTGGAACCAGATCAATAGTGTGAATTGTCCAAAGATATTTATTATTATTTTTATTTATAGTGTTCTTGGGAATATTTTGCCATAAGCGGCGATCACAAAGACGTGCGGTTGACCGCAACAGACTTGTCCGCGAGTTGCGCAAATTCATACCCCATAAAATTGCGAAATGTCGCGGTTTTTCGCAAATATCGTTGATTTTTTTATGACTCCGTTTTTACGTTTATGGTCCACATGGAAAAGGTCTGGGTGGAACCTTTTTTTTATGATTAACGATACAAAATATATATATACATACACGTGGTGAAATAAAATAGGTACCTACAATAACTACCTAATTAAGTAAATGAAGATTCTTTGGTTTTATAAAAGTTAATGAAGAAACTAAATTAATAAACCATCATTGTGTAACTGCACCTTCATATCTGGGTAAAATCACAGAATAGATAATAGTACAAGTAAAAATAAACTTTCTGAAATTATTCACGGATATTATTTACCTAGGGGGCTAGACAAGTGCCCAACGTTCAACGTTAACGTTAAACGTTAGCACCAAAATGTATGGGATTTGACATTTGTGACGTACGCAGTCGTTCGCGGATGTCAAATCCCATACATTTTGGTCCTAACGTTTAACGTTAACGTTGAACGTTGGGCACTTGTCTAGGGCCCCTACTAGTCTGTTAAAATATCTATCTACCTTATGACAGAATAAGAATATACGGGTACCTATTACAAGTTTAAAAATTGATACTTACCTATTTGTTAAATTCTCATATTAAGATATAGTACCTATACAGTTTAATCGATATATCTTAATAATTATTACTAAAGAATAACACAAAGTATTTAATTCATCAGGATAAACATATATATACATAAATATATGTTTATTATAACTTTCTACAACGGATTAATTAGTACGACCGCGCAATAATTTTAAAAGAAAAAGTAATTAACATTGAAATTGATCCAACATTTTATAAAGCAATTTTCATAATTTCCCAATAGCACGTTTCCGTGTCACGTGTCTGTGACGTCACAGGTGCGCAAGCGCAGGTTGCCACCAAAATTAGTTTTCCGAACGACCAATACAATTTCAACCCTCACTAATTGCAAAACAGTTCCAAATCGCATATCCAAATTACACTACTCGTTTAACAGACGTTACGTTTATTTGAGTAGGCTATGGTAGTTCTTATTTTAAGGGATTAAGGGTGATTTCGGCTTGAGATTAGAAAACTATTGTTTCGGTCGGTAGAATATAATGACATAATGGTCGCCGGTTCGATCCTGCGCAATTACCTGGCACACGATCGATTACCGATCGATACAGGGGTTAGACGGCGGTTTGCTGCCAATTTTACAACTTTTTTCTATAATTTTGTTACAAATAATGCGGTTGAGATACCTCGATAACTTATTCCGAGCAGCTGTCTCGATTGTAGATATGAATTTAATTAAATTTTAATTACGTGCTAACGAATTATATTTGTGGGTAACAGTTTGCTTAACAAATTAACTGAACACGCTTAGTTAACTATTAAAGACTTTTATACTATCGAAAATATACCACAAAGAACAAGTTGAACACAACGCTTTTGGTAACAACTCAATAATTTACCGGCAAAATTGCAAAAAAGGGTTAAAAAATAAATCCATCGACAACATCGACCGCAGCACTAAACCATCGGATCGATCTTCGGATCGGTCGCCGACACGGATCGACAATTTCGTAAATTGTCCGCCGATTAGCGATCGATTACGACCATTACCGAGAGTCGGACACCCGGGCCGACCCGATTAAAATAATCGGTGACCGATAAAAACCGATAAAATAGTTAGGTTTTAAGTTTTTGCTCGCGGCAATAGGAGAGTGTGATGTTTTTTATGCAGCTTGCAGGTTTCTATAAATGCTCATAATACGTGGTAGTTATCTATGTAGGTAACTAAATTACTGTGCCGTTTCCTTCCTCAAATTTTGTTTAATAGGTTTGGGAACTTAAGATGTTTTTTTTAACAGTTATTGGAAAGAGCATGAAAATTATGAATTCTCATATTTAGTTATTTTGCAACCATCACAAAGGCAAATCACATTACGTAGTACTTTTTAGATCTATAATATTCATCCTTATCCTTACTATCCTTACTTCCTTAGGTACTAATATTATAAATGCGAAAGTAACTCTGTCTGTCTGTCTGTCTGTCAGTTACGCTTTCACGCTAAAACTACTGGACCGATTTAAATGAAATTTGGTACAAAGAAAGTCTGGAGCCTGAGAAAGGACATAGGCTACTTTTTAACCGACTGCAAAAAAGGAGGAGTTCCACGCGGACGAAGTCGCGGGCAGAAGATAGTCTTTTATAATACTTAGGTAACTTTTTATGTTGAGTTACGAAAGTTTATTTAAGTGTACCTACCTATATAAAATTTATGTACTACCTACGTATATTGTTGTCTTTATTTTTCTTCTGAATAGCTAGTTGTACCTAATTTTTTTTTTGTATGACTCCAAGGACGTCGTTGACGACGTTGACAGATAAAGAATGTTTTATGGCATTAAGTTCTTCTTTTATATCAAAAATCTGATACAAAGAGAATTTTGATAAACACGTACGAACGAGGAAAAATAATGCAAAAAAGACTTTAATTAAAATCCTGCCAAATACAAGTGCATAGATCTTGAAACACACTAACGTGTCAGTGGGGAGGTTGGCAACAGGCGGGCACGCTGTCAAAGGCTTGTCAAAGCCTATCAAAATTTAAGCAGGTCGTCTTACCCTCAGGGAGGTGATGTGGGGTGCCTTTGTTAGAGGAAAATAGAGTTGTTTTCTTTTAAAAAATATATTATGTTATTGTGGTAGATTTAGTTAGTTTTATACTGGCTTATTTTTAGTAGAATAGGTAGTTTTACTTAAAGACTACCTATAGTCACATCGAGCTCTGTTATTTAAGAAGTTAGTTGTTATAATGATACTTACTTAGGGTTAAGTACATAATATTACTATTGTATTCAGAACTTTGTCAGAATTATGTAAAATAATAATAATAATAATAAATTGTATACGCGAGTTAAATTCGTCACTGTATTTTGACATATTTTTATTATGACAAACGAAAAATGTCAAAGATAAAATGCGTTAACTTTGAGAGTATGAGTCGTGACGTCACTTGGCTGTAAAAACCCGTATACGATTAACCTCTCTATGGCGACACAAAGTTCGCCGAGTCAGTCAGTTATCAGTATTATTTTTTCATTTTTAAAATCGCTAAAAGTGATACCCTAACCAAAACTCATTTCAGGGTTGAGTACGCACAGCCCTCGCCCTACCTACCCGCGGTTTGTCGATCACAGATTATAACCATTTTAACTACCTACCTACTCATTACCTTAGACTTATCCACGAGGCATGTCTACTATGTCTCTAATTCTATGTAGCAGTTTAAGCTTTATCTGTGACATCTTTTGTCTATGAGCGATTTGTCGAACACAGATTATAACCATTTTAACTAGGTATACTTATTACCTTAAACTTATGCACGAGGCATCTACTCTGTCTATAATTCTATGTAGCACGTGCCTAAGCTTTTTTATCTGTGTCATATTTTGTGTCTACCATGTCTCTAATTCTATGTAGAAATTTAAGTTTTATTATCTGTGTAATATTTTGTATAAGTATATGATTGTTTTGCTTTTTTATTTTTAATGTAAAAAATATAGAAGTATTTTTACGTTGTTGAATTAAAAAAAAATATGTAGGCAAAGAAAAAAAATATTAACGAAACAACTCATCGTTTTTTGTTAATTCTGAATTTAAACAAAATAAAACAACTGTAACGGAAATCTAACTCGCGTATTTTATCTTATTTGCGGTATCAGAAATTTTCAAACAATTTTGATTCTTGTTGCAAAATCTCCTCTTTAGCTATAAATGTCACGTAAGTAAGGTACATAAATTAGGTACCTATATATAAAAATTATGAAGTCGGTTAAAATCATAAACAATAACAAAACTCCATTAAAAGAAAAATCATTCTTTAAAAAACACGTAACAACATTTCGCAACATTTTTCACAAATTTTAAAACCGCGGGGTATTAATGGACCCCCCACGTATAAACTAGTGTTCGCTACAGTTGTCTTGTGGGGTCGTAAGGACCCCTGGGGTCATCCCGGTGCTAACACATGGCATACTTGTGTTTAAAACTGTATTTTCCATATGGTTCATCTATGGTCCCTCGACATATGACAAACAATGGGAAATTAGAATAGGTACCGGCCGGTAGGTATAAAGACAGAATACTCTATGTATCAGAGCAACAAATTTTAACATATTCTTATTCGTGCCAACACTAACTGTATAAATAAGGAATAAAATAACGAAGAGCTTTTTTTTTATTAAGCTTTCACATAAAATAAATTTAATTATTTTACTAGGCATTATTTTTCTTTATTTTTTTTTCGAACTGAATA
This sequence comes from Polylopha cassiicola, assembly GCA_038024825.1. NCBI lineage: Eukaryota > Metazoa > Arthropoda > Insecta > Lepidoptera > Tortricidae > Polylopha > Polylopha cassiicola. Next base: position 2,014,732 of record CP149062.1, read on the forward strand.
CTGAAGCGCAGTTGGCCAGCTAATGGGCCTTTACTACAAAACCGGACGGGTGGCGAGACTCCTGAAAGGAGACTCTTAAGCCTTTTGGGTTGGGTTTAGGGTTTTTAGCCCTGACCGACCCGAGGGCCCCCCAAGGTGGGGGTCGCACCTCGGCTCGGGCCGTCAGGAGGTCTAGGCATTATGTGAATTATTTATTTATAGATAAATTATTTATTTCTAATCATTAATAAATAACAGATAGGGTAGGTATATAATATGATTTCTTATATGGAATCTTAGATCATAAACAATGGTAACATATTGCAGTTTTCTTTTAATGTAATCTTTGCCTTGTTTTCGTTGCCCACCCCCAAGTAATTTTCGACACTCGCAAGGGTATCAAAGGGTAGATGGTATTACATATATATCATTACGCATGGGCATAAATTTTAATTTAATAATGATATATAGTCACCAAAAATATGTAAACCAAAAAGCCCCGCCTCTCTATATGTAATATTTGAACGATAGATAGAACCTTATTTATTTACTGGACACTTATACACAAACTTAGGTTAATAAACGAATGTACCTACATTATTAACTCAAATAAAATTAACGATAAAACAAATGAAGCCTGACCACGCAGGTTGTATTGTAATAAGTAGTAATAGCGCATAATGCCGCAATTTAAACGATTATGATCACCGGAAGTGCGCAGGAAGCGTGGGCGGCGCACGCGCATCCCCGACAGAATCATCGACAATTATGTTCTAGATAAGATTAATAAGTTTTTCGTTTTTGCGGTTTTTGAATTTTACTAGTTTGTTAAGAAAATAATGTATTAGGTAGACTTTGGAATGAAACAACTTCAACGGATTTAACTCGCGTACTTATTTTATTTTTATTGGCTGACGTTTCGGAGCCTTTACAGATTCCATAATCGTATCACGAGTGAGCTGACAATAGTCTTATGCTAAAGTGATTACACTGCCTTACGTCATTTCTCTCTGACGGTTGGTTATGACGTCATCAAGATGGCCGCCGCGTTCTACAAAACTGAAACTTTATTGTAAAGCTACGAGTACAAGAATGACTGCGAAATTATAAGCGTTATAGTGCTGTTTTATTTTTTAAATTCTGTTAATAATTGCTAAAGTTATGCCTTAAAAACTAAAATCCCGCGAAATCACGCATACTCGGAACTTTAATTTCTACTAATAATTATTTTCTTCATTACCATTCGTTATTTTACAGTTTTTAAGTACTTACATAATTGATTTACCTCACTGAACGTTTAAACGCGAAAAACAAGTCAAAATTGACATCTCAATAAATCCTGTCAAAATTTTACATACTTACATATTTATTATTTAGGCACACTCAATTTTCCACTAAAATGTGTGACCAAATGTCACCAGTGCATTTATGCACGTGGGCACTGCGTTACATGCAACATTGACTTTTGTCGAAGGAGCGAATTGGTTATGTTGGCATTACTGTCGTAATACAGTACAGTCTATGGTATAGAGGGGTGCTGTCAAATTAGCGTGAATTTTTCATTATCTGTTTTTTCCGTCAATTTTGTTTTTTTGTATATTAGGTGCTTTAACAGGTGATATTTGGTATGTAAGAACGCTATAGAATTAAATGAAATATGTATGGAATTGGCAAGTTAGTGAGATACCTGACTTACGTGATTTTAGGAAAAATGTAACATTTGGGATTGGTAATATATTCATAAACCGCCGCTTCTAACCGACTTAAAAAAAGGAGGAGGTTCTCATGCAGATAACAGGTATCAAAAGTTTTTAGTTTCACTAGTTTGTCTTTTTAGGTTTATTTGATGTTAAAAATAGCTACTGAAACCAAAAAACTTATTACCTACTTTTCTATCAAAACCTCAAAGCTTACCTCAACTAACTTACCTATCCGAGCCTTACATAAGCAACTATATACAATGTAACGTTACAATTCCGTTTCCCACAGCCCGACCAACACAGCAATTTCTATCCATATCCAATTTTATCCAATTTTTAATCAAGCTACCGCATCGGGCCACGAGTGAGCGGCGAGCGGCGGCCAATATCTCAAATTATAGTGTTCGCAGATTATGCTTCGAGTTAGCTACGTGCTGCCGTAGTGAGCTACAGAACACTTAGCTACAGTGGGACTATTATGCTAGCCCTCTTATGCTTATGCACTTATGATAGCGAGCATAAATTGGTAAATAGCGAGCATGAAGGTATTCAAAAACTATAAGTAGGTACCTATAGTGTTCACTGATGGTACGACTGCTGAGATAGTGAGCTACATTGGGACTATTCAGTTTCAGCCAAGTTATGGAAGTTTGTTTTAAAAAAATACTTGTATTTGGCAGATAGTGAGCTTGTATTTATTTTTCAATGTCTCAAATTATAAATACAGTACTCGCTGATTATGCTCTAACTTATCTACTTACACGCTGCTATAATGATAATGAGACACATTATACACGACATATCATCGTAGGTCCTAAACTATAAGTTACAAACTTGAATATTTACACAGGAATTCCTTCCATAACGTAGAGGAGCACTACGAAATGATTTTTGAAAATTCACCCTCTAAGGGGGTAAAACTGGGGCGTAGACGAACGTATAACTGAGAAACAAATGACTTGGTACTTCCCTAACCTACTAAGTCCTTTAAGACTTTGTTCAATTATTTATATTTTACTAGCTTCTGCCCGCGACTTTGTCCGCGTGGAACTCCTCCTTTTTTGCAGTCGGTTAAAAAGTAGCCTATGTTCTTTCTCAGGCTCCAGACTATCTTTGTACCAAATTTAATTTAAATGGGTCCAGTAGTTTTAGCGTGAAAGCGTAACAGACAGACAGACAGACAGAGTTACTTTCGCATTTATAATATTAGTAGGGAAGTAGGGATTGGACAAATAAACGAATAGGTACCTATAGGTATAACAACAATCTTCTACGTCATACATCCCTACTACCTTTAGACTTCTAAGGTTGGTATCACCGTATCTGCTGGAGCTTTAGAGTTTTTTTGTTTATTATTTGCATAATGTAATAATTGTGTTTAATTAAAAAAAAGGCTTATTTGCAATTGTACCGCCAGTTTTTACCTGTAGCCGCCGGAGGCTCGTTTCAGTGCGCAGACGCACACCGACACAGATCAACAATCAGACGATTTACATAGTACATAGACACAGCGTAAAATTACAGCAGCATTTCACGCGAAATGCGTATGATTGTGGAATTTAATCATAATACTAAACAACGCGGGTAAACTCCGGTCATTAGAGAGTGATTAGTCTGCGTTTTTGATTGGTTGTGTGGTTTTTATTACAAAAATAGCATGTAAATTTAAGTGGCATATGAATATGGTGTGACTAGCTTTTGCTCGCAACTTCGTTTGTTAAGTTAATGCACACGTTCTTCGGTAATAAATTTTACCTTCTCTTCCTCCCATTAGGGATCATTTTCTAGATACAAACAATCCCATGACCTTTTACGAGCTTTTTAACCCCGTAAAGATTTAAATAAAATACAAGACTTACTGAATTTTTATATAAGTAAAATTTCTTTATGAGTTTCTTTATATAATACTAGCTTCTGCCCGCGACTTCGACCGCGTGGAACTCCTTCTTTTTAGCAGTCGGTTAAAAAGTATCCTATGTCCTTTCTCAGGTTCCAGACCTTCTTTGTACCAAATTTCATTTAAATCGGTCCAGTAGTTTTAACGTGAAAGCGTAACAGACAGACAGACAGACAGACAGAGTTACTTTCGCATTTATAATATTAGTAGGGATAATATGTCTACTATTCATATTGTGTTCAGATTATTATTTAAATGTTATATTATTTATATACCTACGTAGAAAAAACCATAAGACATTTTGCCCGCCAATATTTTTTGTACATTCATGTTTTTGATACGCAATATAGAGTAAATAAATAAATAAGTTAATGACATGGATACTTAAAAAAAACCGAACACGTGTTCTGAGCTAGGAATGTGTCACGGCGACTGGTTCGATAGTTTGGAAATAATGCTAATTGGACAAGTGTTGTCCCCTTAATGTCATTTTGACACATAGTACCATGTCATATTGTACGCTTAGATGTAAAGGGAGGTAACTCAAAAAAGTTGTTTTTTAGGAAAGGTGAAACTCAGTAAGTAATATGTCCATAATATGCATGCAGGAGTTTTCTGTATAGAGTTATAATTTTTGTATGAAGCTAAAAGTCAGTCGAATTCCTTACAGTAAAACCTACACCGAAAAAATATTATTGGTAGAGATGTAAGGAATCCGATGGTGTACCTACATAACTCAAAACTTAGGGTTTTGAGTTATCTTCTTGTAGATCTAGGTATAGGTAGATTTTTGATCCTGAATGTACTTGGATATAGGATAGAAATCTATATCTATACTAATGTTATAAAGCTGAAGAGTTTGTTTGTTTGTTTGAACGCGCTAATCTCAGGAACTACTGATTCGAATCGAAAAATTTTTTTGTTGGATAGATTATTTATCGAGATAGGCTTTAGGCTATATAACATCACGCTGTGACCAATAGGAGCGAAGAAACAGTGGAAATGTGTAAAATATGGGGAAAATAACTATTCCACGCGGACGAAGTCGCTGGCAGAAGCTAGTTATATATAATTGTAGTATAGCTGTAGCGTCACAAAAGTTAACAGAAGTATAAGTATACAAAAGGCGAACTTGATGCCAAAGCGTAGTTCATAACCTTTTTCGGTCCGTTACCCTTATGACCTAACTAGGGTCACTGATTTTACCCCTCCTCCCAACGACGAGCTCGCGCTAGTCAGCGCTACGCTGTGCTCAGACTTGTCACTTTGAAATTCGGCGTTCGAGACAACTACCAGCTGATTTTTACCCGCGAAATCCAAGTTCTAACCCCGCGGGGGTAATTACCCCCAGGTTAAGAATCCAAGCAGCATTATTTAGGCAATAGTTAAACAGAACGAAACTTGGGTGGTACTATCAACTGTGCTGGCGATGTTTTTACCTACCTACCTACCTACCTACCTTTAAGGCAATAATCGCTTGAACGACCCTGGTACCTGGCGGCTGTGTGTGAAGCAACAAGTGCAAGCAATTTTTTTCTAAAATGGCGTACCCCGAAAGCATCCGATAGTACATGCGTCAAAAATTAACAAAATTATTCTAGCATACAGTAGATGTGTTAATTGGTCAAATATAATCGACCACCGCGATTGTTAAGTAAAAAATGACATTGCAAGGTCATCGCTGATTGATGGATCAGAGTTCCCTGGAGTACAAAAACAGCTGGACCCACGTCTGTCACTGTGACAGCCGACATTCGCTAATTTTGGTGTCAGTGTGTCATATCTATATTTGTGTGTTTTTGAAAAAATATAGGTTAAAACTCATTGGAGTATAATTTCATAGAACAATCAAATTAGATTTTTAAAATTAATTTGGGCATAGTTACCCCCTTAGTTTCTTTTTACAATCAACCCTTATTATTTAGGGTCAGCTAGTTTACTAATACAATTTTGTGTAGTTTTAAATAGCAAGTCCGGTGAACCGATTTCGATGAAATTTGACGTGAAGATAGATTGCGTACCAGGGAAGTACCAAGAACAGTTAATTTAAAATCATCTTATAAAATGATGGAATACACAAAAGTACGATAAAATTTAAATAACTGATTTAGGTACCTATTTATTCCACGCAGGTGGATTCGCGGACAGAAGTTAGTAAAGTCGGAGATACAGTAACCCTAAGGGGTAACTTTGCCCAACCAAATTATCAACGTCTAATTTGTGCGTTCCATAAGACTTAACCTACATTTGCTTATTTTAGTGTCAATGTAGAGTATTAAATAACAAAATATGTAAAGAAATGTGTAAATGGAACATAGTCAAAAAGGGTTAATAATATGAATCTCCTTTGGTCAAAGAACCCTAAAGTACTTCCTTACCCATAATTTTAATTTAAGATATTTTTCAAACTACGTTAATTTTGGAATGAAACAACTATTAACGAATTTTTTTAATTTTATTTTATTAGCTGACGTTTCGGATTCTTTACAGTTTCCATAATCGTAGCACGACTGAGCTGACTATAGTCTAACGCTAAAGTAGTTAGTAGGTTAGTTAAATCCGTTAATAGTTGTTTCATTCCAATGTGTAATAACCGCGAAGGCATCAGAAATTACTACGTTAATTTATTATATTAATAAACTGTATACAAAGTAAGTACTTACCAAATAAGTATACATAACATGTACAAATCATACCTAATCTATGACAAATGATTTATAGATCCATAATGAAAGCTCCTGCGCATGTCACGCGACCCGCGCGTGTCACCAACACCTAGCCAAAAGGTCGTAACGCTCAACAATTTATGTGCACTTACGCCATTTTGCAATGGACTTAACCGCCTGTCCTTGACATTAGCTTGATTGATCTGTGCTTAAAAAATATTATTTTATTATCTTGTTTGCAATCAATGTAGATTTATGTGTGAAAATAATTCGCTGATTTTCCTTTAAGTTTAGCCGAAAGTAAGTTATGAAAAGTATGAAATTGCAAATGAAATTGCAGTAAAATAAAAAATGTCTCAGATCACATGTAATTGTCGTCCGAGGCAAAGCCGAGGTTGACAAAAATGTGATCTGAGGCTTTTTTATTTTACTGGCCCAGGTCAGTATACTATTTTTCTGTTCGACGAAGCCAGAAAGCGGCAATTTAATTTAGCGCAGCGGCCACAAAGAAGGCGCTTTATATTTTATGAAATTTAAGTTTTCGTAAAGTGCTTCCTTACCTGTAACATTCTAACCTTTTAGCGATAGATAAAAATAAATCTACCCGTCAAAATACCTAAATACAATTACAAAACAAAACATATCCGTTTTCAAATCAGTATTAACAGGAGTTTAATCCTGAAGAGTCCAACCAAAACAGCGGCTCAGCCACCGGCCCCTTGCATTAAGTTGTACCGAAACTAACATACAAACAACAAGTCACAAGAGCTAGCGTTTATCCATCAATACGAAATGCAATTTTTAAGGATATAAAATATTATAGCGAAAATAAAGTGAGAGTCGCTTGATTAGAGCATTGTACCTACGTTTGTTCGACGAAAACTTTTCCAATGTTAATGAAATTTGGCAAACTTGAAAAAGAACCACTTGTGAATACGGGGGGCAGGTAATCATCATTCAATTGTGTTGAATTGAATGATGATGACCCCCCCCCCCCAGGTTAGGTACATTTACGACCTAACTAGGGTCGTCGGCGCCGCTACGCTGTACTCAGACTTGTCACTTTGAAATTTGGCGTCCGTAACAACTACCAGCTTGTTGTTATCCCCGAGAAATACAAGGGTTAATTGCCCCCAGTTTAAGAACTCAGGCTGGGCGGAGTCAACAGAGGTTGTAACTTAAAATATTTCTTTTCTATAACTTTGTATAAATAATAATTTCTGATGCCTTCGCGGTTATTACACATTGAAATGAAACAACTATTAACGTTTTCGGATTCTTTACAGTTTCCATAATCGTAGCACGACTGAGCTGACTATAGTCTAACGCTAAAGTAGTTAGTAGGTTAGTTAAATCCGTTAATAGTTGTTTCATTCCAATGTGTAATAACCGCGAAGGCATCAGAAATTACTACGTTAATTTATTATATTAATAAACTGTATACAAAGTAAGTACTTACCAAATAAGTATACATAACATGTACAAATCATACCTAATCTATGACAAATGATTTATAGATCCATAATGAAAGCTCCTGCGCATGTCACGCGACCCGCGCGTGTCACCAACACCTAGCCAAAAGGTCGTAACGCTCAACAATTTATGTGCACTTACGCCATTTTGCAATGGACTTAACCGCCTGTCCTTGACATTAGCTTGATTGATCTGTGCTTAAAAAATATTATTTTATTATCTTGTTTGCAATCAATGTAGATTTATGTGTGAAAATAATTCGCTGATTTTCCTTTAAGTTTAGCCGAAAGTAAGTTATGAAAAGTATGAAATTGCAAATGAAATTGCAGTAAAATAAAAAATGTTTCAGACCACATGTAATTGTCGTCCGAGGCGAAGCCGAGGTTGACAAAAATGTGATCTGAGGCTTTTTAATTTTACTGGCCGAGGTCAGTAAGTATACTATTTTTCTGTTCGACGAAGCCAGAAAGCGGCAATTTCATTTAGCGCAGCGGCCACAAAGTAGGCGCTTTCTGGCCGGAGGACAGAAAAAATATTTTATGAAATTTAAGTTTTCGTAAAGTGCTTCCTTACCTGTAACATTCTAACCTTTTTGCGATAGATAAAAATAGATCTACCCATCAAAAAACCCAAAGTACAATGACAAAACAAAACATATCCGTTTTCAAATCAGTATTAACAGGAGTTTAATCCTGAAGAGTCCAACCAAAACAACGGCTCAGCCACCGGCCCCTTGCATTAAGTTGTACCGAAACTAACATACAAACAACAAGTCACAAGAGCTAGCGTTTATCCATCAATACGAAATGCAATTTTTAAGGATATAAAATATTATAGCGAAAATAAAGTGAGAGTCGCTTGATTAGAGCATTGTACCTACGTTTGTTCGACGAAAACTTTTCCAATGTTAATGAAATTTGGCAAACTTGAAAAAGAACCACTTGTGAATACGGGGGGCAGGTAATCATCATTCAATTGTGTTGAATTGAATGATGATGACCCCCCCCCCCCAGGTTAGGTACATTTACGACCTAACTAGGGTCGTCGGCGCCGCTACGCTGTACTCAGACTTGTCACTTTGAAATTTGGCGTCCGTAACAACTACCAGCTTGTTGTTATCCCCGAGAAATACAAGGGTTAATTGCCCCCAGTTTAAGAACTCAGGCTTGGGGGATGCAACAGAGGTTGTAACTTAAAATATTTCTTTTCTATAACTTTGTATAAATAATAATTTCTGATGCCTTCGCGGTTATTACACATTGAAATGAAACAACTATTAACGTTTTCGGATTCTTTACAGTTTCCATAATCGTAGCACGACTGAGCTGACTATAGTCTAACGCTAAAGTAGTTAGTAGGTTAGTTAAATCCGTTAATAGTTGTTTCATTCCAATGTGTAATAACCGCGAAGGCATCAGAAATTACTACGTTAATTTATTATATTAATAAACTGTATACAAAGTAAGTACTTACCAAATAAGTATACATAACATGTACAAATCATACCTAATCTATGACAAATGATTTATAGATCCATAATGAAAGCTCCTGCGCATGTCACGCGACCCGCGCGTGTCACCAACACCTAGCCAAAAGGTCGTAACGCTCAACAATTTATGTGCACTTACGCCATTTTGCAATGGACTTAACCGCCTGTCCTTGACATTAGCTTGATTGATCTGTGCTTAAAAAATATTATTTTATTATCTTGTTTGCAATCAATGTAGATTTATGTGTGAAAATAATTCGCTGATTTTCCTTTAAGTTTAGCCGAAAGTAAGTTATGAAAAGTATGAAATTGCAAATGAAATTGCAGTAAAATAAAAAATGTCTCAGATCACATGTAATTGTCGTCCGAGGCAAAGCCGAGGTTGACAAAAATGCGTCCTGAGGCTTTTTATATACTGGCCAAGCTCAGTATACTATTTTTCTGGTCGACGAAGCCAGAAAGCGGCAATTTAATTTAGCGCAGCGGCCACAAAGAAGGCGCTTTATATTTTATGAAATTTAAGTTTTCGTAAAGTGCTTCCTTACCTGTAACATTCTAACCTTTTAGCGATAGATAAAAATAGATCTACCCGTCAAAATACCTAAATACAATTACAAAACAAAACATATCCGTTTTCAAATCAGTATTAACAGGAGTTTAATCCTGAAGAGTCCAACCAAAACAGCGGCTCAGCCACCGGCCCCTTGCATTAAGTTGTACCGAAACTAACATACAAACAACAAGTCACAAGAGCTAGCGTTTATCCATCAATACGAAATGCAATTTTTAAGGATATAAAATATTATAGCGAAAATAAAGTGAGAGTCGCTTGATTAGAGCATTGTACCTACGTTTGTTCGACGAAAACTTTTCCAATGTTAATGAAATTTGGCAAACTTGAAAAAGAACCACTTGTGAATACGGGGGGCAGGTAATCATCATTCAATTGTGTTGAATTGAATGATGATGACCCCCCCCCCCCCAGGTTAGGTACATTTACGACCTAACTAGGGTCGTCGGCGCCGCTACGCTGTACTCAGACTTGTCACTTTGAAATTTGGCGTCCGTAACAACTACCAGCTTGTTGTTATCCCCGAGAAATACAAGGGTTAATTGCCCCCAGTTTAAGAACTCAGGCTTGGGGGATGCAACAGAGGTTGTAACTTAAAATATTTCTTTTCTATAACTTTGTATAAATAATAATTTCTGATGCCTTCGCGGTTATTACACATTGAAATGAAACAACTATTAACGTTTTCGGATTCTTTACAGATTCCATAATCGTAGCACGACTGAGCTGACAATAGTCTAACGCTAAAGTGTTTAAACGTCAGCTAATTAAATAAAAATCCGTTAATAGTTGTATGTATGTATGTATAAGATCTAAGGATAATTTGAAATTTCTGGCCATAAGGGAAACAAAGGTTTTAAAAACGCATTAACTTATGACTCGGGCCGCCGTGAGCGGCGCGTACGCCGGTCTTGCGTGTAATTTAAAATATTCGCTATTCATGGCTGCGGCTGTTTTTCTGACACTCGCGCCCTCCGCGCGCCGCGGTGGGGACCGGCCCTTTGCAAGGGGCTGACTGTACTGTCAACGACAAAAGTGTTAGTAATAATACCTATAAATTAAAATGATATCAATAATCAAAACACATCAATTGACCTAGTCTCAAATTAAGCAAAGACTCTCAATTTATTATTATTTATTTTATACCTACTCGTATTAAAAATAAATAATAATAATACACTGTGGACCTAGTCTCAATCTAAGCCAAAACTTGAGAACGGATAAACATAAATAAATACATAATATTAGACACGTTGTCCCAAACTAAGCAAAGCTGTACTATGGTTTGACAATGGATAAACACACCGAAATAATACACAGCAGCTTTATAAAGTTAAGGTCGCCGACGCCCAAATATAAAATAATAATATGAAAGACTAATAAAAAAGTACACTTATTTATCATCTATTAAAATCTTAACAAACTATGTCCAAATTTGTCAAAAACTTGAATTAAAACAAAAAAAATACTGAATTGTTATTTGTAACACCGTTGTCGCCGACTGTACACAACCCGCCAAATGCAAGCAATGCACATTCCGGACGCGCCTGTACAAATTGAGTCGGCTGACTGTCGACTGGGACAAACGCCTCAGGCAGTAAGCTCGACCCTTTCTACTAATTAGGGTGCGTCGGGGTAAGGTTGAACGAGATTTTGGTGAGATAAACCATGTTTTTTTTAAAGCCTCATAATTTGAATCGTATGAAGCTGACGTATATGAAGTGATGTTTTTAGTAAAGTTAATGAATGGTTCTTCCTATCTACCTGAAAATGGACCTGGTTGGAGGTGTTTTTCATATATAAAAACGACGGCAAAGTTAAATTTTTTGCAAAAAAATCGTGGGGTAAGATGGAATGATAAGGGGGGAAGATCGATATAGTTCACAAAATCTTTAATATCCATTGTAGGTCCATTTGGATTATATGCACCGAAAGCATATTTTTTTCTCTATTCAAATATATAAATACATTTTAAAAATACCTAGTTTTAACTACCAAAATGAAATTTTGTTAATTATAATATTTCAGTCTTACCCCACTTTGTATTCAGATGATATGCGGTTCTCAACCTTTTCTTTTTATATCCTAATATTTAAATTTTACTACCATGTACACAAACAATGTAATCATTTCTTTATTTAAATAGGCAGGTAGTTAAACTTGCTAAATATATCGCTGCTTCTCTGGAATAGTGTCACAACTCGAAATAATTTGTTACTCCATTTAAGACTGTGAACCGTCACATATAAATTTCAATTCAGAATGGTAACACATTTCGAGTTGTGACACTATTCCAGAGAAGCAGCGATATTACAACTTTTATTTAAAATCTTTTTTTTTACACATGTTTTCATGAGTTGTGAATTACACTACTTATGAACGAATCATACAGTTTGTCAACCCCTGACTTTTACTATGGGTTTCATAATCGGGGTAAGTTGGAAAAGAAAATATTGCCGTCTTGCCCCTGGGTTTTACAAGCGGTGTAAGATTGAAAAATATAAAAACTCCAAAAATATAAAAGATATGCAAAATCGGATTTTATGTATCAACTAAAAAAAAATTATCAATAACACGTATCAAAAAAACATATTTTTAACTTGCGTGTAGAAGAAACTACGGAACGTGGGGGAAGATTAAAAAACGCATTTATCGCTCAAAAACATACCTTGTCAAAAAATTGCAAAAAAAACATATGCACTCACAACTGACGATTATCGCTGACTGAGATAAGGAGCGCAATGAAATTACCTACAAAACTCTGTAGTCAGTGTTAAAAAATATGCACGGAATAGGCGGCTATGAGGGGTTTTTCATCTTGCTCTGTTTTTCATGTTACCCCGACGCACCCTACTATTATTTTCTCAACAGAGAATATTGTTTATTTGCAATTAATTAATTTCAATGTCGTGACATTTGTTTAGATGCGGAATATTTTATTTTAAAAAGTGCGTAAGTATGCCAAGTTCTAAATAAAAATAGATGAAGACCTTTTTTTAACTTTTCGTCTACTTCATGACTTCTAGAAATGGGACACATTGACTTCTTAAGGAGTTTTGTAAAAAAAAGCCAAGTTCAAAAAAAATTTTTTTTTTTCTATCTCCAGCGTACTAAAGCGTCAAAGAAACATCCATATAATATTATAATAATATATAATTAAATAAGGTAGCCGAAAAACTTTAAATTTACAAACTTTCATACCCATAAGCCCATAGCACTATTTCCCATACAAATCGCCACGCGGCCTCCTTCGCTACGCTGTGGTTATTACGTAGCAATCAAAATCGTTTTCCGCTTCACTGAATCCAGCACAACAATCAAAATCGACTTTACTGACTTACAAATAAGGTTCATTCTATCATAGCTTAAAAAGGTCAAAGTTTACCAGTTTATAAGCATAAAATAGATAAATAGCATTGTATATGTGTGTGAAATTATGTTTAAATGTATTGTCGGGGCGTGTGTTGCGCGTGCCTCTAGTTAGTTTCCCGTGACTATTGCAATTATTTGGAAGCTGGCAACATTGTTATTAGATTATATTTCTATGATTTTATTCGGTTTGTTAAGTGGGTAATATTGAAAGGAGTTTGTAACGGCGTCATTTGTTTTTTTAGGTTCGCGCGTTCGTTTTTCAAAAGTGTCTGTTAGTTAATGTAATGTTGATAAAAATATTTCTGATAGATAATAAATTATGTTCCAACCTAGGTCCAAGACTTTATTTTGGAGTTATCGTTCATTTATAATAAATATTATGTCTATATGCAGAGCCGTTACATCAACATTTTCAATTCCGAACTTGGCATATCAACCAAGTTCTATTCCTTTATACCTAGTGTCTAAAATGAAAGCGACAAACTAGGAGTAAGAAATAAAATTAAAGAAAACTAATATAATATGTAAATGATAAAAAAAGAGAAATACCTAATTATAAATGTAATTATCTACATCTATATTATTATCTAGCTAGTTTTTTTTTTATTTATTCATGACCTGGATTGTCTATTGTAATGTCTCTAGCTGGAATGACTGTTGCCAACCTAAGCTACAAAATAAATAAGCAACAAAAATATTAAGCATTGTACGAAAAATGTTGACATCTTGCTTGGCTGACATGTCGCACCCCTAGATCTAAAGGGAGCTAACTCAAAAAAAATAACTTTTTCGTGAGAGGCCAAATTGTTGTAAGGAATCGGATCCTTTTTTTTAGCGTGTGTTTAATTAAAATCTTCAGATTTTTGAGTTAGCTCCCTTTAGATCTAGGTTGTGTGCGATGTGTTAATCTGTGCCTTCGTTTAAAAAAGTATCAGCGCCGGCCATCTTATGCAGAAATATAATACATAATTGTAATATTAATATTTAAATTCATTATTTCGTAAAAAGTAGGGTATTGTTGTTATTATTGGATTATCTATAGGTACTAGACTAATAGAATAAAGAGGAAAGATTTGTTCGTTTGTTTGGATTGAATAGGCTCCGAAACGACTGGCTGATTTGAAAACTTTCATTTTTTTCTTTCACTGTCGGGAAGCTACACTCTTCCCGAGTGACATAGGCTATATTATATATTATAAAAAATAGAGGAATCCGGGCGAAGCCGGGGCGGACCGCTACTTTAGTTTATTTAAAGTAGTTACTTGAAATGTACTGAAATAGTCTAGTCAAGGTTAGGTACTTGTTACGTACATTTCCAATCAAATTCATTGTTAAACAAATTATTTCTTATAACGTAATCAACAGACATACATTGCGATATCAAATACCTACATACAGCAGCCAAATTTCGAAACGAATCAAATAATTGAACTTTTATACCCCTAATAGAATCACTATTTGTAAAGGCGACAAAAAACAAAATTCGACATGCCTTTACAATTTCAAGTCAATTGTCACAGTGTTAGAATCGATCTTCGTAAATCGATTTATTGTGATTTGTACTATGTTTGGTATAAAAGAGTAGGTAACTAGTAATCCGACGAGCGTGTATAAGAAAAGTTGAAAAAAGTTAGGCAAGCGAAAAAACCAACCAAATGCGAATCGGACTCGAAAAATGACATAAAATCATGTATTGTTCATTGGAATGAAACAACTGTTAACGGATTTAACTCGCGTATTTTTATTTTATTTTATTTGCTGACGTTTCGTTAGCGTTAGACTATTGTCAGCTCAGTCGTGCTACGATTATGGAAACTGTAAAGAATCCGAAACGTCAGCAAATAAAATAAAATAAAAATACGCGAGTTAAATCCGTTAATAGTTGTTTCATTCTAATTCTAATGTGTAATAACCGCGAAGGCATCAGAAATTATTATCGTGTATTGTTGTATGGGAGCCCCTTTATATATGTACCTATTTCATACTGTTTTTTAGTATTTAAGGCAACAGAAATACCTAAGTGTACATTACCTATGAATATTTGATGACGTTTCAAGTAATTTAGAGATATTGTATTTGGAAAACTCAGTTAAAGACAGTCGTTAACAAACCCGTTATACCTCGATAGTTTTTTTGTTCTAATGCAGCATAATAAAGCATCATAATTATTATGGTAATTTAATGACCCTTATTTTGCACCTGTTGAGATATATCGTAATGCAGACTGTACAATAAAACCTATAGTACACCTAGATTCGAAAGTACCTACTGTTAAACATCAACTAAGTACCTGTACCTTCTATTTTGCACCTTGAAGGTTGCAACGTTCAACGTTAACGTTAAACGAAACTACGAAAATAAATGGGATTTGACATCCGCGAACGTTTGTGACGTACGTGACAGTCGTTCGCGGATGTCAAATCCCATACATTTTGGTGCCAAAGTTCAATGTTAACGTTGAACGTTTACACCTTGTCTACGCCAACTTGCCTATATGAAAGGCTGGCTATACCATAAAACCTAAAGTATACCTAGATTCGAAAGTAGTACACGAACTATCTGTAGAAGTGAAGCCATGTTCAACATTTACAAACGTATATTAATGAAGGGAGAACACGATTTTTACAAAATAATTACAAACACCGAAACGACAAAAAACCTACCGAAATTAGTTCCCGATGACAGTCAAAAAATATATGTATATTTTTTTTCGAACGTTTTTAAAAAAAACACCGCTCGTAGCGCCACGGCCGACGCGCGGCGCCTTTGCTCCCAGCGGGGTTCGAACCTGGGATAGTAAATTTCCTTATGGCATATTTATTCTTTTGGTTACGTTTAGATTATTTTCTACTAGAGTTTTATGATAATCGACGTCAGTCTAATGAATTACTTGGGACTATGTCCATTGAGTTAGGGTTGACCGAGACGGGGAGTTAGACGGACTGTGTTGCCGTTTGACTTACATAGGATGGACGTAATCGATATTAGTAGTTTTAACCACTAATAATTAACTACGATATTTTTGGTTCAATACCATTAGTTTTTAATTATAATGATATTTTTGTACAAAGACAAGAGTAGAAAAATGTTGCAAAGCATTTCACACAGATGGCGCTGAAGCGAAAAATTCGCATGTAAACAATAAAGTGCAAAGACCGAATTGAAAGGAGTAGATAAATTCGATGACCTGTCAGTGGTCCCTATGGTGTAATGGTTCAGCACGCTGCCGCTAGTAAAGGCATAGGCGTGGGTTCGAATCCCACTGGGGGTCTAAAATTTTTCTACTCTTGTCTTTGTACAAAAAAATCACTAATAATTAGACAAATAGATATATTACAATGCACATAACAGTGCCATAAAATAAAGGTCTGCTCGGTTCTGCATTTGACTATGTGGTCTATGTGGAACGGTTTATTAAATAAAAACGCAGCTCTAAAAAAAAACTTATTTTGTTGCCCTTGATATCATTGGATTTTTTTATCGGTTTATTAGAAAAAAAAACCAGGGTAAACTCTACAAAACCATTAAAAGTTTCTTAAATTCTGGGCATAGATAGACCCAACACATCTTCATATCTAGGACAACAAAAACACTGTAGAACAGTTTTATAGTCCAACCAAACCAACTGATCAGTTTAGCCGCCCGTGTGTATTCACATTTATTTGTAGGCGTTTTTAATGTGACGACTGGGACAACTTACGACGTCTCGTGTGTAAGGTGACAAGTTTTTTCTAGTTATCAAGTATGTTAACACAATGCTTGACTTGTTTTTTGTAATAAAAAATCGAGTGTGGGAAAACACGTTTTAATTTGTATAAATGGCTGAAGAGAGATTATTAAGAAAATAGTCGATCATTTAGGCGTTTAACGTGAAACCAAAAATATTAGGTTAGTTCTTAAGTAGGTACCTATTTATATTTCTATTCAGAAAGTAGATTGTAAATAGGTATGCCTAAATTAGAAGTGATCCCACGACGCGACGTTTTCTTTGAAGAAATGCTAGTGGCCTGCCCGGCTTCACACGGCAATAAACCTTCCTGTTATATCACTCTATCTTTACAAAAATCGCTTCAAAATCCGGTGCGCAGTTATAATAATTCAGCATACATTGGGACGGATAGACAGCGACTTTTGTTTTATACTATGTAGTTATTAATACTTAGGTAGGTACAATAAGGAAGCTTTCAACAAAAAACACTTTTTAGCTAATATCAATTTTAATCGACAGCCACACAATTTAAACTATTGCTTCATGACAACTCTGTAAAATATTTTAAATATCAACACTTCCAAACTTAGCGTTAACTTTAGCGTTACACTATTGCTCAGTCGTGCTACGATTATGGAAACTAAAGAATCCAAAACGTCAGCAAATAAAATAAAAATACTCTAGTTGAATCCGTTTATGTTGTTTAATTCCAATGTGTAATAACCGCGAAGGCATCAGAAATTATTAATTCCAAACTTCTTATGCAGTCAGCTTCCTTGCTGGACCATAATCTCTATAGTACCTAATATTATTCCAAAATAGAATCACTTTAAAATCCTGAGACCAGCTGTTATAAATGGACGGTGAGGGTCAAGCGACAGCCTGTCTTCATACATCATACACGCTGTCTACTAGATGGATGGACGCTACAGCTATACTGTAATTATCGATAGTTTATACCCATAGATATAACATACTAGCGGTCCCGGCAGACGTCATCCTGCCCGTCCGAAATTCAAATTAGGTAACTTTAGTTAGACAACGTTTGTATGGGAAAAGAAAAAAGGCTGTTTTTAGGGTTTTCCCGGCAATTATTCGATTTTTTCTTAAGAACCATTCTTGGACTTCGACGAACATTTAAAAAAAAAAATTGGCGAAATTGGTCCAGGCGTTGTCGAGTTATGCGCTTACCAACATATTTTGCGATTCATTTTTATATATAGAAGATAAGATAAGTAGGTACAGACTGCATCAAAAATGGTAGCGGTCAAGTTTGTATAGGTCAATGTGACTCTTTGGACCAATCTATTTAACATTTAGCATATAAACATTCTGTAGGTAATATAATTTTCCGTCCTCCGGCCAGAAAGCGCCAACTTTGTGGCCAATGCGCTACATGAAATTTCCGCTTTCTGGCTTCGTCGAACAGAAAAATAGTATACTGACCTCGGCCAGTAAAATAAAAAAGCCTCAGATCACATTTTTGTCAACCTCGGCTTCGCCTCGGACGACAATTACATGTGCTCTGAGACATTTTTTATTTTACTGGCCTTGGTGCGTAATGTACTATAATATTGTAAGGGTAGTTTAGTATTTTCTTGAAATTCATCACCTAACAAAGTTTAAAAGTAGGACGAAGTCGGGGGCTAAAGTTAGTACCTAAAATATAATAATATAGTCCAACTAAAAAAAAATTGTTATGCAGTATTACAATTATGCCCTTTATATATTTAATACTAGATGTACATACATAATTATATATTTAAATTACTGTTATTTATATCCCTATGATACTTAGGAAAAAAAAGCTGACAATAGTCTAACGCTTAAGTTATTATTGCCATTTATCGTTGGTCTATTGTCAGCTCAGTCGTGCTCCGATTATGGAAACTGTAAAGAATCCGAAAATAAATAAAATATAATTAAATCCAGTAATAGTTGTTTCATTCCAATGTGTAATAACAGCGAAATCATCAGAAATTATCATTCATACTTTTTCAAAAATATTTCCCTCCATCTATTTTTTTTAGAATTTTGACCGACAGTCATTCTGCGGTTAGAGCGAGCGAAAGCCGAAGTCATCCAGGCCTTCCCATAAAGTGTATGATTTATTTGTGGAACGGCCTGCGCCTGCGTCTTTCAGGACGCCGCTTCCTAGCTAAAGGACATTACACATGGTATTTTCTGACGTTATTTAAATATTTATCTTTAACATAAATGTTTTATATGGAGTTATTTTGATTATTTGTTACTAGCTTCTGCCCGCGACTTCGTCTGCGTATGATTAGTATTTTACACTATATCGTTATAAAATACAGCCTATGTATTATTCTGATGTATAAGCTATATTGTGGTAAAGTTTCATTAAAATCCATTCAGTAGTTTTTACGTAAAAGAGTAACAAACATCCATACATCCATACATCCATACTTACAAACTTTCGCCTTTATAATAGTTATTTGTTATTTTCGTGCTTAATATACAGGTACTTTTTAAATATAAAAAAAAATGATACAGACGAAGCACTTTCTAAATATGGGCGTATGAGGGTCGTGACGTCACTGTGCAGTGAAAAGTTTTGCAGGATCTAACGTCACGCTAGACTTCACTTCGTCATTGTTTATTATTATAATTCACAAGAGGGACTTTAGAGATAATGCTTGCTTTAAAATGAAATCCGACAGAAGATGTATTGTATGTATTGTTTAGGTACTTTTAGTATATACGTATATTATATTATTCTAAATAGACTTTACAAAAAAAACTTTCTGCTGAGTTTCAGCAACGATGGTCTTCCCGAAGCGTTAAGCGTTCATATGACGTGTAAAAATATACTTTTAGGTCTATTAGCTAATAAATGATTTCATTTGATACTAGTGTGAAGTACCCTTCATAGTCTAGGTAGTAAAAGTCATAGTAAAGTAACTAAATACTCCTGTATTTAATACTTAATCGTTTTTTAAGGTCTCGCATACAGTTTATACATTCATTATACGACATCTCCAGTCCAGTCGAGATATTTGCATTTTCAATGGATATACAAGTTTACCCAAGCACGTAAGTTCTATAAAAGATCTACAAAGGTTGTTTAAAGTCTTGTTGGCTACTTGGCTATAGATTGGATTAAAAATGTAACTCTGCTCCGCGGTTTTGCTTGCGTAGTTAAGGTTGAAACTAAAATTGTAATTTTATAAAATTTTTGTTTTTGTTTTGTTACCGTTATGTGAAATTTTGTTTGATTCTTAATATATAGAAAACCTAGGTTCCGAAACGTCAGGCAATAAAATAAAATACGCGAGCTAAATCCGTATATTTATAGTTGTTTCATTTCAATGTGTAATAACCGCGAAGGCATCAGAAATTAAACTATATTTAGACAAAAGTTTTGCAATAGGCGTATAAGAAGGCGCTGTGTGGGATCTCCTACTAGGTCACGTTTCGGATTCTTTACAGTTTCCATAATCGTAGCAGTCTAAAGTCACTTTAGCGTTAGACTATTGTCAGCGTAGTGTTGAATCCGTTAATAGTTGTTTCATTCCAATGTGTAATAACCGCGAAGGCACTTATTTTAAAATATGAATAATAATATATATATTGTAAGAGTCATTTCCCTGCAGGCTTCGGAGGTGGTAATTTGCTCAAATAGTCCCCTATTAGCGATATGAATATTTAACTCCATTGTACAGAAGGCCCTAAGGCAATTAATAATTAAGTAGAAAAGTCCTTTTACAAGTACAGTCAAAATAAGGTAGGATGGAGAAATTTATTAAAATTATACATAAACGATGACTATAGCTATAGATCACACTTAAAAACGAACTTAACTGACAATTAAAAAAACAATAGAGGTTTAAGAAATGGAAATAGCCAATAAAAAGTAAAACTTTATATCTACACAAGAAGAACGCAAAACAATATTTTTAAATACTAACTCAAAAACTTGAAGTTTTTTATATTAACTACGATGTATCAATCGAAATTCGATCGATATTTTTGATTCAATACCATTCGTTTTGAATGGGTGTTTAAAATTTTTCCACTCTTATCTTGGTACAAAAATATCATTATAATTGAAGATTTTAGTTACGTATACAAACAGCAAAACTTACCTACCACTAGAAATATTAAGCTAACTCTAGCTTCAAATAAAAAAAAAACTCCTGGTCCTATTAATCAGATTTTCGCGCACTACTGAAAAAAAATTTTTTTTTATTTCGCTTTAGGTCTTGGCGTGTGATATTTTGTTTTCCAAAGCCCTTATTCTGTTAACTTGGCAACTTTAGTGCAAGCTAGGTGGCCTGGACCTAGGTTCAACTCAGCTGCTACTGATTCTAAATCAGTGATGTTCTGATCAGCCCGTGATGACAAAGTGGTTTCTCCGTTACATTGCATCATCACCAGGTATTTTCCATCATGAAGAGTTTTCATCTGGAATTTCAGCAGCGGCACCGATTTTCGCGGGATCGTGATGAACTTGGGACCTGAAATGAAAAATGGTGATGATAAATTCATTTTAAAAAAATAATAAATAAAAGTAATTTAATCACTAGGTGCATAGTATAAAACAAAGTTGTTGTCGCTGCAGACAGCCGTCGTTTTTATACCTAACTACCTACTTAATATTGCTTAAATACCTAATTAAAACTACTTGAAGACGAAGAGAACAAATATAACAAAATTTTGTAAATGACTACTAATAATAGTTTTAAATTCATGTCTTTTCTGTTTTTTTTATATATTTTTGACGATCTCAGCTGCATATAATGTGACATAAAACCATGTAGGTAATTATGAAATAAGCGAATCTTTGGAATGAAACAACTATTACCGGACTTAACTCGCGTATTTTTATTTTATTTTATCTGCTGACGTTTCGGATTCTTTACAGTTTCCATAATCGTAGCACGACTGGGCTGACAATAGTCTAACGCGTGTGCGTTAGACCGTTAATAGTTGTTTCATTCCAATGTGTAATAACCGCGAAGGCATCAGAAATTAAACGAATCTTCTCTGTTATATAAAAGAAAGTCGTGTTAGTTATTCCGTTTATAACTCAAGAACGGCTGAACCGATTTGGCTGAAAATTGCTGGGGATGTAGCTCAGAACCAGAAGAAGGACGTAGGCTACTTTTGAATCGACTGCAAAAAAGGAGGAGTTCCAAACGGACGAAGTCGCGGGCAGAAGCTAGTTATGAAATAAACGAATCTAATCTCAGAGTCAGATCAGACTCACTGGCTTCCCGAACCAGGTTGGGTACAGCCAGGAGCCTGCCAGCGGGACCGTTGTCTGTGAACAGCAGGGCCTGGTGGCTGGGAGACCCCACGGTCATGAACAGCACCGCAGCAGCCCACACCGGCTGTGTCTCCAGGTACTCGGACATCTCTGCCCAAAATTGATTCACGATCTGCAAAATTTTGGGAAGTTTTTTGAAATCAAAAACTAGTCTTTAGCATAAAACTATTGTCAGCTCAGTCGAGCTACGATTATGGAATCTGTAAAGGCTCCGAAATGTCAGCCAATAAAATAAAATACGCAAGCTAAATCCGTTTAAAGTTGTCATTCCAAAAAACTATAGTTACAATTCGTGAACGTTGTTTTTTAAAAAATGCTATCTGATGATTTCAACACAGACCGTCAACAAAAGTTAACTATTTTTTGGAGTCTGATGATTTATAAGGTCAAAATACATTCTCGACAGATTCTGACAAAGCGAATAAGATATTTAGCAAATCAACAAAATTTGAACCAGGAGATATTCTACAGATCCCCAATTTCAAATGATCGATTGCCTATGTCACTGAGGGTGAACTTAGCTTCCCAAGAGTGAAAGAATTTTACAAATCGGTCCAGCCGTTTAGGAGCCTATTCAATCCAAACAAACAAACCTTTCCTCTATATTATATTAGTACCTTTAGAGTATAGACTACCGATGCCAAAACATCATCTTTCCTAATAGCACTAGGTAGATAGTCTTGGACCGTTATGATTTATTTTGAAGCAAAAGAAAAATATCTCTAATACATAATTGTCATCCTCACCAGTGGCGTGGTTTTCTTAAAGACCATATCTATACACTCAGCGCCCAAATCCATATTATTCCAGGTATAGTAAACCCTCCATGGTCTTCCCAGAAGCACTTCCGGGTCGAAGTCCGGGTTTCTCCCTAACTTGCTACAGAACTCCTCCATTTTATACCCCTGGATTAAAAGCACAGATATGAAAAGAAAGACAACCGATCTACCCATTGTTATCTTTGTGACTGACTTTGAAGCGAGTCTTTTATACATTGTCCATGGTTTGTTATGGTTTGGATTCTTTGTAGTTTTTCCCAGACTTCGTGTTTAGGGTTCCGTACCCTACTGATCCGCTATCCGTCCGTCTGTCACCAGTTATCTCATGAACCGTGATAGTTTGCCAGAAAAAATAAAATGAGACATTTTCAGAGATGATGTATTTCTGTTGCCGCGAGAACAAATACTGAAAACATATTATTATCTATAAGTAATACCTATAATAAAGACGAAAAGTTTCTTTGTTTGAATTGAATAGGCTCCGAAACGACTGAACCGATTAAAAAAATTCTTGAACTGTTGGAAAGCTACACTATTCCCCAGTGACGTGGGCTATAAAAAAGGGATGCAGGCGAAGCTGAGGCGGGCCGCTAGTTAATGTGATTAAATGTGATTTTACTTAGATAATGGTACGGAACCTTTCGAGCGTGAGTCTGACTCGCGCTTGGCCGACTTGGGTTTTGTTTTGACAACATTAACGACTACGTGGCATCAATTCTCTTTTAACATGGGAAGTTCATATCGATTCCTTCATCGATCTTATGAAATTATTGACAAATTAATAAGTGTATGTACAGAATAATGATCGTATATTAATGTTTTTTCACCTTTCATCATCTGGCTCTAAAGTCAAGATATATTTGACTAATTTCTTGAGACTATGAATAAAGAACATTTCGGCAGTAAATTTAATCATAATATTTTTTTTTTTAAGTGCATTACAAACGGCTTTCTGTTCAGACGAAGTAGTAACATACTTATATAATATGCACTAACTTTTTCTCGCGACTTCGTCTGCGCATAATTACTACTTTACACAATACCTCCATAAATTATATATGTTATTCTATTATGTACCTAAGCTATATTTATGTAAGGTCAAGGCTTCTAATTCCGGCATATTTTTGAGTTAGATCAACTTTGGCTAAAATTTTGAGACGTTTATTTTTAACTATTTACCCATTGCGCGCATCTACTAGACTAATAATTTACTTGGCAATCAAATAATAGTATGAAATTCCCTGTATCTAGGTTGCTTAATTTATTATATATTTTTTTTAAATAATAGTCAGGTAGACGGAGTTTCCCGCCTGAGTGGGGCTATTCCGTCATGCAAGCAGTTTCCCTAGAACTACGCAGTTTTTTCAAGTCTTAGCTAGCGGAAAATGAAGACACGTCGATTTCAATCAAATATGTGTTATTAGACCTTAGATATAAGATTTACAATAGGAG
Organism: Polylopha cassiicola; assembly: GCA_038024825.1. Taxonomy (NCBI): domain Eukaryota; kingdom Metazoa; phylum Arthropoda; class Insecta; order Lepidoptera; family Tortricidae; genus Polylopha; species Polylopha cassiicola. The sequence goes on from CP149062.1 coordinate 2,039,112, forward strand.
TTATCCGCAAACACAATTTTTTGGGGCTATTCCGGCATGGTTTGCCAATCAGATGAGCTCAACCTTTTAAAAATTTACTAATATATATATTTTTTATATATATTATTTCATAAAGTAATGATTTATGCATTTGCAGTCCGCGCTATTTTCGAACTACGTTCTATCGAATTACCTACTCATATATTTCGTTGGACAGCTAAGCTTATTATTGCCAGATTGACAAGCTGTACCTATTTTAAAACATCACGCTACCTAATACACTAAGAAAATGTTGACGATGTCTGGAATCGAGAAAATACCGGCTTATGACGGCTTATGAAGAAATAGACGGAATTTCCCACTTGACTATTTTGAAGTTGTTAATTTTTCATGGTGAATTACTAAAAACTATCGGAGTTTTACGCATCACGAACAGGCAGACACGTTTATACATATCATAGACGTTGTAATAATCATACAAACAAGCCTAGAAGTCTAACTATTTCATATTTATCTTCGATCAAACTGCATAGTACTATACTCGCACTTCGACTTCGAAACGCAACTGAACTTTGAAAGCAGATATTTTTCTTCCTTTATTGCACAGCGTCATGGGTGTTTTTTAGTTTGCATTAGAAAACCCTACTGCTTTACCAACTGAGCCGGCAGCGGCGAACTGTCCTTAGATTCGCCAAAAACGTGTACGTGACGGAATAGCCCCGTAGACGGAATTAGAAGCCTTGACCTACTTAAAGTTTCATGTAAATACATACATCCTTATAAACTTTCGCATTTATATTTGGCGACTGGCTGAAGGACGGCATTTTTAATACGTTTTCTTTATTAGTTTCTATATCGTTATATTTTAAAACGTTTAAAATATTGACATCTATACTATACTATATACAATCACACAGATAACTAAAAAGACAAAATACTAATATAGTAAAGAGGAAAAGTTTGTTTGTTTGTTTGGATTGAATAGGCTCCTAAACGACTAGACCGATTTAAAAAAATCTTTAACTCTTGGAAAGCTATTCCCGAGTGACATAAATAGGATCCGGGCGAAGCCGGAGCGGGCCGCTAGTATCGTTATATTTTTAAACGTTTAAAATATTGTCATTTTGAATATAAAGGACAATAATAATATTAGTAAAAATAATAATGAAGTAGGTACCCAACGGCTTCTGAAATTCCGGTTTCAGGTCGCGTGTACCCACAGCCATTTGTTGTGCCGTGGGCGTCCACTGCTGGGCAGCGATGCGTATCTCGGCTAGGTAGAATTGGTAGGCGGAATTATATTACCACTCGTTACGGAATGACAGCGTATGAGGTACGGCCGCGACGCCCAGTCGCTATCAAAATGAGAAATTAAGTTTTTGTTCGTTTGAATTCAACGTGCGTTGTGTGGTTTGTTGATGCGTTTTGATAAAAAATCGACAATTAAACTGTGGCCTTGGAGCGTAGACAAGGTGCCAACGTTCAACGTTAACGTTAAACGAAGCGACTAAAATGTATGGGATTTGACAACCGCGAACGTTTGTGACAGTCGTTCGCGGTTGTCAAATCCCATACTTTTTGGTGACAACATTCAACGTTAACGTGGAACGTCAGCATTTCGCTACAGTCACGTTTTACCAGATAGACACTAGATCGAGGAGCGATTATCACTGTCTCGATATAGTATACTAGCTGTTCGCCCCGGCTTCGCACGGATCCGTTTATTTATAGCCTCAAAATAATTTTTAATTTTTTGAACTAATATCAATTTTAATCGTCAGCCGCACAATTTAGACTATTGTTTCATGACAACCCCGTATTATATTTAAAACAAGTGCCACACCCCGGCTACGCACGGATCCCTATTTTTTATAGCCTATGTAACTCGGGAATAGTGCAGCTTCCCAACAGTGAAAGATTTTTTCAAATCGTCCAGTCGTTTAGGAGCCAATTCAATCCAAACAAACAAACAAACCTTTCCTCTTTATAATATTAAATTAAATTATAATATTAGTATAATAAGTGCTATAAGTACCGAATTTATATGTTAAAGTCTTTTCTAAGACATTTCTCGTAACCAATGAAATAATTATCACCTGTACTTACGTAACTATTATAGATACTATCTACATTATATTGCCGTTATTCCAAACCACATCTAAGATCATAAATTAATTATCTATGTACAGGTAAAATATATGCGGTGAGCTGTCCTTATAATTAATTAGCGCGGTTAGTTATGAGAAAAAACTTCTGTTAGCACTAATTGCTAATGGGTTAATGTATAAAAAATACTACACGATGGTCAACACAATATTTATGTCTGCACTGAAAATATTATGAACAAGACAATTTATTTCCATATGCCATTTTAAATCTGCTAAGTGCGCATCATTTACAATGAGGTCTAACAGTAGCTTGTCTCTCATCACAGGTCAATAGCTTGTCTCTGATGACAGGCCAGTAGCTTGTCTCTCACACAGGTCACTAGATTGTCTCTCATCACAGGCCAGTATATGTATAGCTTGTCTTTCATCACAGGCCAATAGCTTGTCTTTCATCACAGGCTAGCAGCTTTTCTCTTGTCACATACCTGTAGTTTGACTCTCATCACAGTCCAGTAGCTTGTCTCGCGTCACAGGCCAGCAGTTTGCCTCTCATCACAGATCAGTAATTTATCTCTCATCACATGCCAATAACTTGTCTCTCGTCCACAGACGAGTAGCTTGTCTCCCGTCACATGCCAAAAACTTGTCTCTCGTCCACAGACCAGTAGCTTGCATCTCATCACAGGCCATAAGCTTGTCTTTCATCACAGGCCAGTAGGTATATGTATAGCTTGTCTTTCATTACAGAACAGTAGCTTGTCTCCCATCACAGATCATGTAGTAGCTTGTCTTCTATCACAGGCCATTCGTTTGTCTCTCATCACAGGCCAGTAGTTTGTCTCTCATCACAGACTAGTAGCTTGTCTCTGATCATAGTCTAATAGCTTCTCTCTTGTCACAGGACAGTAGTTTGTCTTTCATCACATGCCAGTAGATTGTCTTTCATCACAGGCCAGAAGCTTGTCTTTCATCACCTCATTCTTGACGACGCGCATCTATCGGATTTAGGTAGTCCGCGCATGCTGAGCACATCTCCTCCCTACAGCATATGCTTCCCGAATGACGCCCCTGAATATATTATGTCTATTATATAGAGCTACAAACGACTAGAGGCGTAACTTGGTTCGATGTGAACCAAAAGATTTATGTGTTTAATTAATCTGCGCACACGCAGCCGCCGCCAATGGTTGGTTTTTAATTATATCTACTTCCTATCGACACTCCCGATATAAGCTATATCGGTTTATAAATAGCGGGCAAGTGTGTGTCGGGTTGTGATGTAAAGTTCCGTGGTGTGGACAGACAATGTCAAAATGTGAGGAAAAGTAGATACACTTCATTCGATTTAATGAAATAGAAGAAAAATCACCCAAGTGCTTAAGTATAAAAATGAAAATCTTTATTAAGATAATAGGACTGAAGAGACATTTATAAAACGTCAATATTTACAAGCGCTTCTACTACAAGAAACATCGCAAGAAACTCGTCAGCTTTTATATCTATACTAGCTTCAGCCCACGACCTTGTCTACGTACGATAAGCACCCTCGTTTTACCTCCTTAGGGGGTGATTTCTCAAAAATCTGGTAACAGAGTGGTAAACTTTCCATTAGAGAATAGGTAAAAATGAATACTAAGTACCTTAACTTTTCAATCCTATGTAAAATTTGTTAGAAATCGTGACGAAAAAAATAAAAAACAAAAAATATTATGGGACAATATTACCTGCAAAATTTTCAAAGTGACCCTTATGTAGTATGTTCGAATGTTTTTTGTGAATAGAAAATGCTAGTTCAAAATAAAAAAAGTTTCATGCTATAATAAGAAATTCTATTTTATTTGAAAAGTTAAATGGGTAAACTTTTGTTTCCTTTTTTGTACCTTTGCTTCTATTTGGGGTAGTTACCATTTTTCCTCTCTAGGGGTGGAAAGTTAGAAAACTGTTTAGATTATTTTTGCAAAGGTTTCATAGTAACTAACTACATAGCATGTGAAACAAATGTGATAAAATAATAGGTAGGTAAGTACTTGTTTGTTGTTAGTAGGTAGATACCTAAGTAATAATTATAATATAAGTAATATAACGAAAACTATATTAAACAAATTATAAAACATTGAAATGAAACACCTATATATAACGGATTTAACTTATTTTATTTTATAAGCTGACATTTCGAAATCTATACAGTTCCCATGTTCACGAGACGTTTCAAAAACTACAGCTCCCATATTCGTAGCACGACTGAGCTGACGAAAGTCTAATGCTAAAGTAAAATACGCGAGTTAAATTCGTCATAATTGTTTCATAGGTACCAATGAAAATTAGTTTTTACAACTATAACGGATTTAACTCGCATATTTTACCTGACATTTCGAAAACTTTACACTCCCCATATTCACGACTAAACTGATAAGTCACCACAAAATAAAATCCGCGAGTTAAATCCCTTATAGTTTTATTCAACGTTATTTCAATGGCACATTTTTAACAATACCTTGTATAAAGTTCTTTTGACAAGTTGGAACAAGCCGGCCAGGGTTGTCACCGCCAGGCGCCGCCAGGGCTACCCAAAGTTATAATTTACTTTCTGATTGCTACACCTGGGAACGACATTGTAATTTTGGCAAATTGTATGGTCTTCAAATATGGAATGTATGTATTTATATATACGCAGAGATTTTGCTTGTTTTGATAAAAGATACCTAATAAACGAATAAATGCAAAGATATATGTATTAATATTAAAATATAATTTTTCTATTGATTGTCAGGAAATCATGAAAGGGTCTAGGGGTTAGGTTAAGAAATAAGGTATTATTAGTTACCTGTTGAATCTACATAAAATTTATATATATCGCACACCTAAATCTAAAGGGAGCTAACTTAAAAATCTGAAGATTTAAATTAAACACACGCCGAGGTCAGTATACTATTTTTCTGTTCGACAATGCCAGAAAGCAGAAATTTCGTTTAGCGCAGTGGCCAGAAAGTTGGCGCTTTCCGGCCGGAGGACAGAAAAATATATTTAAAAGGATGCTGACTTAGGTACCTAATGACTAACATATATATATATAACGCTTAATTATAGTTATTAGGTCTAGAAACTTGAAATTTTACATAGGCGTTAGGAGAGCACTAAGCTCTACCCGCGACTCCGTCCGCCCACGATAAGCATCCCCGTTTTACCACTAAGGGTGAGTGAATTTTCAAAAATTCTTTCTTATAGCGTTATAAATGGAATCCCTATGCAAAATTTAATACTTTTAACCCTTATAATGTAGCCCTTCATTGATATGTCAATCATTAAGTCAGCTTCTATTATATACTTACCTATATCTATACTAATATTATAAAGCTGAAGTGTTTGTTTGTTTATTTGAACGCACTAATCTCAGGAACTACTGGTTCGAATTGAAAAAAATTAAATATTTTTTTCGATAAATATTATTACAATTTATCGAGGAAGGCTTTAGGCTATAAACATCACGCTGCGACAAATAGGAGCGAAGAATAGGAAAATGTATTAAAAAAACGGGGAAAATTATTATAGTAATGAATAAAAGAAGTCGCGGGTACAGCTAGTAGGCTATAAAAAAAAGGGATCCAGGCGAAGCCGAGGCGGGCCGCTAGTATTATATAGATGAGACGGATCCCTCCGTGCGCGAGTTCAACTCGCATTTTACAGTATTCCAACTCCTTTGGGTAAATCTTCTTCTTTCTTATTCTTCTTCTTCTTTCTTATATATAAAAATGAATCGCAAAATGTGTTGGTAAGCGCATAACTCGACAACGCCTGGACCAATTTGGCCAATATTTTTTTTTAAATGTTCGTTGAAGTCCAAGGATGGTTCTTACGGCGAGAAAAAATCGAATAATTGCCGGGAAAACCCTATAAACAGCCCTTTTCTTTTCCCATACAAACGTTGTCTAACTAAAGTTACCTAATTTGAATTTCGAACGGGCAGAATGACGTCTGCCGGGACCGCTTGTATGTTTATAAAACACCATATAGGTACGAGTGACGTGACCTTCATACACATGTTAGTGAAAAAAATGCAATCTTTTTGTGAAAATTTCAGCACGTCCTCCAACTCATTAGGGCTGTAGTAGGTGGCATGCAAAATTTTGCGTCTGGCCACTCTCCGGCCTAATGGCCGAGCAGATAGCACAGGGCTGCCACTAGAATGAAATTAGACTAATCACTATTTAATGACAAGTTTAATACGATTTGGATACGGATATTTGACGGCAGTTTGGAGTTTGTTTTGACTAATTACGATAGTTTTGATGTATCTGATTGTATTGACAATCTCGGTATACTTACATGTAATTTGACATTTCAATGTTATTGTGTGATTATTGAGAAATAAATTAATCCTTTTTTTTTTTTTCGAACTGAATACTGAAGCGCAGTTGGCCAGCTAATGGGCCTTCACTGCAAAACCGCACGGGTGGCGAGACTCCTGAAAGGAGACTCTTAAGCCTTTTGGGTTGGTTTAGGGTTTTTAGCCCTGACCGACCCGAGGGCCCCCCAAGGTGGGGGTGAAAATTAATCCAATCTATACCTACAATGCATAAAGTTATACGTCTATTTCACACGGATAGACTTTTCATTTTGCACCAACTTCTTCAGACTTCTACTATTTATCTTTTTGAACACTTTCAGTAATAACGTTTACCTATGTATTTTGGTGTGAAAATTATGTGTTATTTTGTAAGCAATTAAAGCAATTTTAAAGACAGTAGTTAGAAATATAGTATTAGTAACCAGCGAGGCTATGATGAATTGTCGAGTCGACATCTCGTCATGTCGATATCGTCTTATTCTCGCGATGATCTGTCAAAAATCAACGTTGTCGACTACGAGAAATCTTGTCATGTCCATGTCGTCTCTTATTTCTACATGTCGATAACAAAATAATATCATAACAACGAACCTTTTGCTTTTGCCGACAACATGTTGTCGACAGTTCATAATAGGCTCGCTGGCTATCTTCAAAAACACATTTTCATTGTACTTAAGTACAATAAATACCTACTAAGTTGCTCCAAATCTAAAAATAATTACTTAAACTAATTTCACGCATCCAAACAAACTGCCCAAACTATTTATCATTTCATTACCAGATAATTAACATAAAAACAAAGTTTTAGCGAAAAGCAACATAACGTTGACAACCCTACATCCCGACGTCTAGGTCTGTAATGAAGCAATTTAAATGCATAAGGCAGGGCGCGAGAGACTAGGTGGGGGGTAAATAAACACATCAATAAGTACTAACTACACACCAACTACAGCACGAATTCAACTATATTACAAAGAGTATAAAGTTGCATTTGTAATGGTGGAGGGTTGGACATAGGGTGTTTATGTTGGATTAGGGAGTACAAGATAGTGGGTGCCCAGAGTAAGTATGGATCTCTGCAGGTAGATTATACTGGAGGGAACATTTCGATGTTTTCCTAACTTATTTCGTAGTGAAAGGAAAAGTGATATCTCTTAGTTAACTAGCGTATTTGTTTGTTGTTCTTTGGGGAGTGGAATTGAAGTGAATAAGTTTTTATCAACTGTCAAAGTGCGTAAAGTTATTTTCTGATGCCTTTCTGCCCGCGACTTCGTCTGAGCACGGTAAATACAGTTTTCCCCTTTAGGGGGTGAATTTTAAAACATTCAATAGGGTAAAACTTTTTAATATGTACTTTCTTAGTTCGTCCCTACGTTATGAAAGGAACCCATGTGCAAAATTACAAGTTTCTAACCCTAATATTTAAGTCGGCTTCTTTTTTTATATTATATTAATACAGATTTAACTTGCGTTTTTTATTTTATTTGATGACGTTTTGGAAACTTTCTAGTTCTCATAGTTGTATCATTCGATCTGAAGCTTGGACTATAATATGTTCTTTGTACGACGTAAGCATCCGATAAGAAAGGGTTTTTCCGAAATTCTACCCGTAAGAGTGTGAAAAAGGGAGACAACGCTATTCTTTAGTTCATTCTATTTAAAAATTGACAAAGATTCTTAAGATATATTTCGTTTTTTTATTGAAATTCAACTCCTGACTGGGTTAAAAACTACACGGATGAACTCGTGGGTAAAAGCTAGTTTATTTATAACTAGCAACTCAATTTTCTATACTCTATCTATCAAAAAAACAGCTTCAAAATCCGTTGCATAGTTTTAAAGATTTAAGCATACCCTATGTATGACAGACAGACAGCGACAGCGACTTTGTTACGAATGATAGTGAAGTACTTAACCCATTGCTAATGAGTCTATCTCACTATAATCACCGAGATATAACAAACCGGTAACATAAAACTAATTCGTAACGCTACCGACAAACTATGGGAAAAATCACAGCCATAAACTGTTACCATCGTTGCTAGTTCCAATATAAATGTTAATGATTAATTAACGATATTCTCGTTAATTAACGAACATCGCTGCATTCGAAGCGTTCATGGCATCCAATTTACGGCATATTGGTATTTTGGTATGTGCATGGATTTATAGGCCAATCAGTATGAATATTTTTAAGAGAAAACTAAAAAGACTGAATAAATACGGGATTCCAAAGGGCCTGGCTACCCCAGGAACAAAATCCTAGCTATGAGAGTGTTTTTATTAAACACATAATTATTTACATTCATAAATTACCTACAAAAAAACCTGTCAATAAAATCACCTACTGAGAAATCCCAATTTGACAGTTTTCATCAACCGCAACCTGTCACACAGTTTTTGAATAGAAAGTCAAAAAAATATAAAGAAAAGGTGGTTGACTAAATATACCAATCAAATTTGTGTTACTTTTTACTTAAGGTACCTACTGTAATTTTCCTATATAATAATACTAGGTTCTGCCAGCGACTTCGTCCGCGTAGAATAGTTATTTTCCCCGTTTTTTACACATTTTCCACTGTTTCTTATCTCCTATTGGTGGCAGCGTGATGTTATATAGCCTAAAGCCTTCCTCGATAAATGTTCTATCCAACAAAAAAAGAATTTTTGAATTCGAATCAGTAGTTCCTGAGATTAGCGCGTTCAAACAAACAAACAAACAAACTCTTCAGCTTTATAATATTTTCCTATATAATAATATATTAAAAATAACTTTGGTGACTGGACTATATATGAGCTTTCAAAATTTGATGTGGCTATCTGAAAGTTTCCGAGGTAATAATTGGACGAAGCCTGGAAATGACAGTGACATGATTAAATCCCTTGTTTAAAATGAAAGTGCCATGTATTTCCTATTTTATTTCCTACATAAAGTTACATAATAATATAAGATATCAAAATGTACTTATGATTTGTATTTAACATAATATGTAAAAAATTATGTAGGTGTAAAATTATGTGTAAAAACAAATTAGTAAAATCGGGTTAATTAACCCTAAGGGGTAACTTTGCCCAACCAAATTGTCATTGTCTAATTTGTTCTATACAACTTAATTAATTTTAATAATTTCTAATGTTTTCGTGGTTTTTGACATACCATGTGTATTGAAACAATTACCTATGACGGATTTGACTCGCATATATATATTTTTATTTGCAAACGTTTTTGAAATCTTTACAGTTCCTATATTCGTAGCACGACTGAGCTGACATAGTCTAACGCTAAAGTTTAATTAGTTAATCCGTTTTAGATGTTTCATTACAATATTTACAAAAAGTTAACACTCAAAAAAATTATGTATCTAGTAAAAATAAAAATAGTGAAAGACATCTACAGAAAAAACGGAACCGTAGTTACAATCAGTACAACGCCATTCGCACTTGACTATTTTTTTGCCTGGCCAGGTAATCGCGAGCGCTGTGTGTGGCCCGACAGTGAAAGTCGTCCTAGATAAAACGAAAGCTTGGAAACTCAAAAAGACAATAAAAACCACTACAGAGGCTTTAGAATTGACCCTCTTAGCTTTCTGCTCTGAAGGGGGTATATTATGTAACATTCATAAACGTAGTTTATATTTGAAAAGTCAAGAAAAATATTAATTTGATTAAGTATATAAGTATATAGAAAGTAAAATATAGGCATGAATATAAATAATTTACGAGTAGATATTATGCTAAACTTTTTCTGATAGTTTCTTCAAATGTCGTAAACTATCTATCTATAGGTAAATAATAATACTTACTGCAGAAGCTAGTCTAGTAGACAACAATATCTTGACAAATCGGAAACAGATTTCAATTGGAAACAGGATGCCAAAATTCCCAGAAACCTCAGTTTTGACTCCATAAGAGATAATCTTTGCAAATTCATCCACACATCCGATCCAAACCCAACAACAAAAATCTAATTATATTACTTAAAATACGTTACAAAAACCTTTTTATACACAATGCAACGTCAACAATTTGCCTATTTCACCGCCATTTTGGCCCGGTGTTGCCACAATGCAAAAATCAGATATCCATAACGCTACTTATGTGGGATCCAATCAAGGAAAGGTGTCACATTACGATACTCTATTGTCGATGGTGTACCTATGTTTACAAACAAAATAGGGGCTTGTCATAATCTGTTTTTGGATCCTTTCTATTTTTCGGTCGGGCAACTTTGGCGGGATTGTTTTTTTTTCGGCGCGGCAAAGGCATGGATTTCAACGCCTCACTGTCTGTTTAATCTTTATTGTGTTTATTTCATGGAAAGGGAAGGTATTCGCGTGTTGAGGCGAAGGTATGGTGGTCCTTCCTCAACTGACAGTTGACATTTCTGAAGAGCGTCTTAAGCTCCTACAATTTTACTTTCAATGACAGTTATGGTATCGTTCAATTGTTTTCTTTGGGGTGTTAAAAGGCACCGCTCTTTGCAAAAAATGTACTCAGCGTGACGTCATGAAAAAGCAAAAGGTTTACTCAGGTGATTACATTTAGTAACAGGCTTCAAATAATATTAAATTATTTTATTGGTAGGTATTTCATTAAATGACATATTTATCACACATTGTTATAACACAACTAATATACAAGTCAAGTGAGATTTAGGCATACATATAAGGTAGGTAACCTACACATTTTTTTTCTTTTCCTAGGAAAAACTAAAAATACCTAGGTACTAGTATTATAGTACAGTCGACTAAGTCTGCTATAAATGTGGAAACTGTAATGTTTTAGAATCGACATCAAAAATTTAACATTTAGGTTTTATTCCCACGCGTAATAACCGCGAAAACATCAGAAATTAGTAAAACTAAACGTTAAATAAAAAACACAGAAGCTTTTATCTCAAAATTACAAAGGTATTAAAAAAAATACCTAATGAATATACTTATATATTTTTCTAAACTCATATCTACTTACACAGTCCAAAAATAAACACTCTCATCACCTGGCGTGCGAAAAAGTAAAACAATCCTGATATCTTTATCATCTGCAATCCCAAACAAAACAAAAACAAACAATACCTTACAACAATTACATGAAACCTCAAGCGTCAAAAATGCCAAAGAATCCTGCCAAATTTAACCCTTAGCCTTCTTTATCACTCTTACCTTTACAACATTAAGGTTTAAAATGGTTTGTGTTAGATGTATCGGGGTTGTGTCGGGTGGTGATCGACCAAATTTCCTTAGCCTTCGCTGTCACGCTTACCCTCTTAATATCAAGGTTGAAAATGGTTTGTTTTGGGCGTATCTGGGTTGTGTCGCGTGGTGATCGAAGCATGAACGCTTGCGCAGGACATGGGGTCTGTCGGTTTATTTTTTCGTTAATCCTGGTTAGGATTAGCCAAAGCCCTTGTGATTGGCAGCCTTCAGTCGCACTTCGAGGTGACTGATATTTGGCGAGGCTTCCCGTGTGGGCACGTTTCTAGAATTATTTATTTAATTGTAGAATAATATTTCTAAGTTTAAGGAAGTTTGTTTAGATAGTTGAAAAAGTTTTTGAAGTCAAATTGAAATGTATTAATGTATGTACTTTTGAAAAATAAGTGAATCTAATCTATTGTAAGTAGGCATAGGCTGGTACATAACATTTGACTACTACCCGATACCCGAATAGAAAGAAAAGAAAAAATACTTTAAAATGAAACTATTATAACGGATTTAGTTAGAATAGGTGCTTTATTTTATTTGCGACGTTTTAAAAACTTTATATCTCATATTTGTACCACGACTGAGCTGACGATAAGTAGGTAGGTACCTACCTAGTCTAACGCTAAAGTTAAAAAACACGATTTAAATCCGTTACAATTATTTCATTCCAATGTGTAATAACAACGAATCTATCGGAAATTGGAATGAAACAAGTTTCGAAATTTTACAGTTCCCATATTCTTATCACGACTGAACTGACAATAATCTAACGCTAAAGTAATAATCGCGAAGGCATCAGAAATTATTATGAAAAATAACCAAATTTTTAGTTAGACTTTTGATATTATCATACTCACCTATAAAAGTTTCGTTGTTCTCTTCACCCTAGCTAAGTGTCAAGTGTGAGTAACATATACGCAAGTAAAGTGTGTCGGACACAGTCCAGTAGGAATGTGTCATCGAGGTGTCGCCGCGACACGGAGCGCATTCGACACGCCGCCGTTCTCACGCGCTACTGTCTTGCTTGCCGCGGATTATACACGACACTTGTGTCAGGGTTGCTACACGATGCTATGTTACGTATTTTCACCTATTTGTACACACACACACAAAAAAAAAAACTATTTTTACACACACATATCGCACACCTAGATCTAAAGAGAGCTAACTCAAAAAAGGTACTTTTTCAGGAGAGGCGAGAAACTGATTAATATGTCCATATGCACGCATGAGTTTTCTGTATAAATTTATACTTTTTATAATAAAGCTAGCAGAGTTACCTATATTAGCTGCAATCTGTTTTAGTGTAGGTGGGTTTTGCTGGAATCCGATGGTGTGCATAACTCAAATCTTCCGGTTTTTGAGTTAGATCCCTTTAGATCTAGGTGTGCGATATATATACTCATGAGTACTGAACTAACTCTTAAGTCATTGGAATGAAACAACTATTAACGGATTCTTTACAGTTTCCATAATCGTAGCACAACTGAGCTGACAATAGTCTAACGCTAAAGAGTTAAATCCGTTAATAGTTGTTTTATTCCAATGTGTAATAACCGCAAAGGCATCAGAAATTACAACTCTTAAGTCATTTGAATTATTTGAAATTAGCTGTTCCAGCAAAATTGGTACCGCCATATTAGCACTGCATTAGCACCTGAGAAAATATAATTGTTTCGTCAAACTTTTTAATATCTTTTGGACAATTCACACCAATTGAGATCAAGTCCCAAACTAAACAAAGCTTGTACTATGGAAATACATATAAGACATCCAAAACTCAGGTACAGATGCCATCTGCCCCTAGCAGGATTCGAACCCGCAACCTCCGGTTTGGAAGTCAGGGCCTTTGACCACTAGACCAACGGGCCGTCAAGATCTGTTAAGAAATTGTAAAAAAAATCTGATCAAATATATATATTTCTTTTAAATTTTCTTATAAGTATAGAGTTACACTCATGACTACAAACCACCCTAGAATGATCTTAATAGGCTATCTAGTAAGATCTAGGCTAAAGACCTAAAAAAACATAACAAAGACATTCTCAAGGGCCAAGCGCCCCTGGATAAAAGTCCTATGCTAAAGTCTAGACTGCGACATCAAAGAAAAATATTCTAACAAGAACTTAATTTATAATTCTACTGAGAATCTATAAAACTTGTTAAAATACTTATTACTTTGATGTTCAAAAAGAATTAGTTCTAGAGCAGCAGATTACAAAGATGTACCTAGGTACATATTTTTGACTTTGACTGTACCGTAATGTTGGGTTACTTTGACCAAAGGTGGGTTAGTAGTCAAAATAAATGGTTAATGTGTTAACCATTGAATATTTTGACTGTCTTCCACTTACACAGTTCTTCATATTTTAATATTTAATATAAAACATATAACTTATCAATTATTTGAATGTATAATACCTACTATATATTATAGTATTGAAATAATTGTATAGTTTTATGGAAACAAATTAGACACTGAATATTTGTTTGAGCAAACTTACCCCTTAGGGTCAAAGTAACCCAATTTTACTGTACTTACTTTTACTTTTACCCATAGAATAGAATAGAATAGAATAGAATAGAATAACCTTTATTGTAAAAACTGTGTACATTATGATATTATAACATAAAACATAAAACAACTTAGTTTAGAACTATATTTGAGCTAGCAATATATAGCAAATTGTTTGGGATTTGACATCCGCGAACAATTTTCACGTATGTAACTAATCGTTCGCGGATGTCAAATCCCATACATTTTGCTCGTTTCGTTTAACGGTAACGTTGAATGTTGGAACCTCGTCTAGGGGCGCAAGTACCTATTAGGTCACTTAATTTATTTCTAAATTTGATTAAGACTTAAATAATTATATGATTCTGACAGGTGACAACCCTGCAACTCCTGTCAGCGCAGGCGAGTCGAGTCGACAGTGACAATTCATTCGACTACCTGCGCGCGCGCATAATCCGACTGACATACGAGACATCTGTCAAAGAGTACATTTATAAAACGTCAGTTGTTTCAATATGATTGTTACCTTTTATACCTTACATGAGGTTCCCTCGTTGAGTTAATTAGTCACTTTGAAAAATAACAATTTAATATTAAATTAGATAGGTGCATACCTAATAATGCGATTTTAACTAGACTGTAATAAAACTCATCTTAATAGATCTATATACTTTTTTTTATTTATTTGAGTACATTTATATTATATTATTCTAACTAAATTATCTGATTATTTCACGGTAGGTATATTAATTATATGTCGACAATTCTATTTTTTACCATTACCTAACATAATCGTAACAAAACTGAAATGTCAGTATAAAATTAATATCCACGAGTTAAATCCATTATTTAAGCAGTTGATTTATCCTAATCTAAACATTGTTTACCTAATGAGGACCACCGCGAGTCAGAAATCCGCTAGATGCGCTAGTGTAGAATGAGGTCCAGCTGTCATGTCACAGGCCAGTAGCTTGCCTCTCATTGGTGGAACATGACAGCTAGACCTCATTCTACACTAGCGCATCTAGCGGATTTCTGACACGCGGTGGCCCTCATTATAACTGCATCAAGTTGTTTCCATCAAAAGATTTTGCAAAACAGAATACCTGTATATTTAAAAAAAAATTAAATATACAGGTATTCTGATTTGCAGAATACCTGTATATTTAAAATTAATACTCTTTAAAAAAATTCTAACTATGAAGGTAAAAACCTTCATCAAAACACATTAAACAATCTCCACGGATACTCTTTGACGGTGTCGCGTTGCGTTTATTCAGAATATTTATTGGTTCGTATTGATCTGAGTGGATTTATTATACAAATCCGCTCTGACCGTGTAATGTCCCACTCTGCCGGCTCTCACGGTGATAACAGATAGTGTATCATTTAACAATTAAATCTATACTATATACTATAATATATTACTATAGAATATTATAAAGCTGAAGAGTTTGTTTGTTTGTTTGAACGCGCCAATCTCAGAAACTACTGGTTCGAATTCAAAAATTCTTTTTTTGTTGAATAGACCATTTATCGAGGAAGGCTTTAGGCTATATAACATCGCGCTGCGACCAATAGGAGCGAAGAAATAGTGGAAAATGTGTAAAAAACGGGGAAAATATAAAGCCTTATGAAGAAGTACTATTCCACGGGGACAAAGTCGCGGGCACAGCTAGTTTAAAAATAAAACTTACTACTGAATCACTCTTTGGCAGTAGTCACGTACTAAATTGGCGTTTGAAACAAAACCTAAAAAAAAGCCATAAGATTATTGTCAGCTCAGTCGTGCTACGATTATGGAATCTGTAAGGGCTCCGAAACCTCAGCCAATAAAATAAAATACGCGAGTTAAATCCGTTTAAAGTTGTTTCATTACAATGTATAATAACCGAGAAGGCATCAGAAATTATTATAAAAAAAGGTAAAACACTTGACTACAAAAATGATTAATTAGTAAAAGTCTGTAAGAAAACAAGACAAGATATAAAAAATTTTAACCTACGAAAAAAAAGAGGAGGTTCTCTAGTATAAGTATTTTTTTATGTAGGTATGACCACGCATAACTTTTTACAGAGTAGTTCGATTTGGATAATAATTATTTAGTTAATTGCATAATACTATTATTTATAATTCAAATATAAGAAAAATAACATGTAGCAACCTAAATGAGGGCATTTTCGAGTGTTTGAGACGCCGTTTTTGTCGTCTCTAGCTATAATCGTTGCAAATATTATAAAGTATCAATTGAAACAGTATTTTTACCATTTCGCTTAATGTTTCTATTAAATACAGTCTGAGATATGAGGCAATGACGGCATTATAACACAATTTAGTTACTTAGTCGATACCTAGATATTCATTTTCTAAAGTTACCTTTATTTGACATCTAGAAATTTGAATTAGGAACTAGTGACGTCCTTACGCGTCTGGAATACCATAAACAAACAAAAGGAATAATTTATTGTTATAACCATAGAGTAATCCAATCCCCAGTTCTGATGAGCACAGATTACATAAAGTGTAAACCGGAAGCGAGGACAATGGCGCATCACTGGGCCAGTTCCTATGGTAACATTATAAAATGATTTGAATGAAAACGCGGCGTTTTAATGCAGCGGTGGAAGATGCATTTTGACAGTTAAATTAAAAAATGTAACATACTTAGATAGTTCTTATATAGTTAACTATATTTTAGAACAATCTTATTATAATTTTAGTTAAAAATCTATATAATATATAAAAGGAGAAGTTGACTTAATGTATATATATAATAAATGTATATAAATAAACTTAAAAAAAACTATGAAAGTAAGTACCTATTGTTGAAAATCCACTCCCTATGGGGGTAAAATGGTAAGGGTGCTTATCGTGCGCAGACGAAGTCGGGGGGCGCTAACACAACCTAATAATATAACCTATCTTCATTTTACGGGAACGAGTACACAGGACACCGGATTCAGGGAAGCAAACGATATTAGGTTACAGCATAATAATTACCTATAAGTACAAAAGTTAAGAAAAAAACATTATTTTTGAAATACCTGATAAAAATACCTAAACTTCGAAATAAAATTTCAATTGAATGGACAAAACTTATAAGAAAATTGAGATAAATAAGTCTAATCATTTCCAAACAGCTTTTACGTTCATTTCGACTGATGAACTTCGGTGCTAATATCTATATCAAAAACTAGCGGTTCGCCCCGGCTTCGGCCGGAGCCCTTTTTTTATAGCCGGGAATAGTGTAGCTTTCTAACAGTGAAAGAATATTTCAAATCGTCCAGTCGTTTAGGAGCCAATTCAATTTAAACAAACAAACTTTTCCTCTTTATTATATTTGTACAGAAAATCGAGCGTTTTTCCCACACAGTGCGCATTGATAAGATGCCAATCTCAGAACTGGGCTTAAAATTGAGCCGCGTCGTCACATAATCGCGTTTTTGTATTTAAATTTAGACGATTTGAATACAATGACGAGCTACCGAGATCGATCCGCTGTAATGGGATGGGCGAGACTAACTTACTCATTTTAACAGCAAATTTTCATTTATTATCAGGCGAAACCAGTGGCTTGGTTAGAATTGAAATTGTAGACAATACTTCGGGGTGAGACTAGGTAGGTATACTTATGTCGATTTTTCACATTAGAAACGTTCATTTAGTTAGCCATACTTACATAACAACAACAAACATAGGAGGTACTTTACTACTTACTTTGGAAGATGTACATCTTTAATAATCAGACGAAAACGTAAAGACTGTAGACATTCCGAGAGATGCTTGCACATAGGTATTTTTTGTAATTTTATCAGGAAAAAGCGATTAAACGAAAGTTTTGGATATTGTAGCAATTGTAAACCTTAACAATCACTTTTATTTTTAATTTAAAATTCATGCAAGAAAAAATATATCGGGTTTTTACAAAGTCATTTTTTTTAACTAAAAAGAAACAAGTTACTACCTTTTTTCTGCGAGTGACATAACAGGGTATAAAAATATGTGTAAGTACACGAGTATAGGTATAGATGTATATTCGCATAATACATTTAAAAAAGCACCAAAAACAAAATAGACTCTAATCAACCATAAACTTTTTTCAACTAACAAAACTCATTCGCACTGGCCATCAATAAAAAGTTTCCTACTCTATTAAAAATCGCTTAAAACGACCTCACACGTTCCGGGGTTGCATTTCAAAAACCGCAGATATTCTAAAAAAAATAATTTGAATACAGTAGCCCAGGTGCAGGCTGCCAGTGTCCTTTTTTACTTTTAAACTGTAGGTGTCACAGATCTTATCATTCGGTCGGATTTAACGATCTCGTAAGGCGCGGTCGTGTCAACTTGTTTTTTTTTTATTTTTTTTAAACGTCTAACGCGTCACGTCGTATTAGGTAAATCCTTTTGGGTTACGAACTGAGCCTTGTGCGAAGACACCGTTTCGTGTGTTCACGTTTTAAGAAACGAGGTTTTTCTTGTCTTTTTTTGACAGGTTTATTGTTGGAATTTTAAAAATATATAGGTATTTAAGTATGATTTTTAGGTTTGGGTCTGTTTTCCTCGTATGACAAGGAAACCAGCTAGAATTAAAATATCCATACGTTGCGTAAAATAAGTCGAAATCGAAAAATATAGATCAGTTTTTCCTTTGTTAAGTAATAAAAAAGGTTTTTGTAAATTAACAAAATAACATTAATTGATAATCATAGCAGATTGAATAAAGTTTGTTATATTTGTTACCACTTTATACAATCAAACTGGCTTAACATCTGCATATTTACTAATAAAACAAATGCAAAACTTTTCGCGCAATTTAAACTGAAGTGTCAAAAGACTTCAATTATAGAAGCCATTTTGAAAACCCACTCGACTGAAACTTCCATCAACGTTGAATTAAGCCCCAATAGGGCTTTAACTGGAGCATTGCATGTCTGTCTGTGCGTCCGAACATTTGTCAATATAAACAAGCAATTATACGGAACCCTAACAAGTGTCAGTTGACAAAAGAAGTGTTTAAAAGGCCCTCGGTGACAAATTTCAAACTATCTATTATACAATTTGGATTTTTTTAAAGTCCTTTTGTTGTCATATTTAATGCATAATTGTCTATTTTGGAGTTTTACGATTTACGAGTTCAGGTTGAGTTCAGGATCGCATAAAATGGGTTAAGTATAATTAAAAGAATATTCATACATGGACATTTTGGTATAATAATAATAATATGATGTACTTGGTCATATGAAATGACGAACATCCAGGAAAAAAACATGACAAAGGAATAGGTATTTATTGATACTTGTTTATATACCTGTTACGAAATTGAGCTCAAAAGCCATATAAATACCTACCTAATAATTTCTGACACTATCGTTTTGGAATATTTATTTAGTAACGTCGTCACATAAAATAATATACGCAAGTTAAATCCGTTAGGTATAGCTGTTCTATTTTATTTAATTTTAAAACGGAAGTACTCCATACTATGCTTTAAGATTTCATCCTACAATCAATACATAGCAACTCCAGAACACTTAAACACCAATTGTACCAAATCAAAACAATAGACAATAAATCACACGTCATCACACATTTTATTATCAATCATTCTCATAGACAACCCTAATCTCGGTAAATCTAATCGTGTATCATCTGTGCAAGCGCATCTGCGAGCTATCTGTGGCAAAACGGAGAAAGGGACAACGCTATATAACCTGTATAACTCCATCCTCTTCCCGCGAAATAAAATTTACGAAGCACCAACTCACTTGTTTTCGTTTACGTTTGAAATGGGACTTTATCTGTTTGATATAAGGTTGGAATTGTTTTGTAGTTGTTGACGGTTGTAGACGTTATTGGCAAGACGATTAAAGGGGGTATTACAAAGTCGCCAGTGTCTACCAACAGTGCATCTGTGACTTGGTTAGCAACCCCATTCTCTACTAGGGGTTGGAACCTGCTTGCTAAACAGGGTAGTTAATTTTTCATCGAATTCGGATTAATCCATCGACACTTGTAATTTATTTGGGCTCTTAGAATATAATTTATATTGAGTATTATAGTTTTATGAACTTTTATACATACATAGTAACTCTATGTTATCATAGAGATAGTTTGTAGGTAGCCTATTCAAACTTAAATTTTATATTTTTTCAAAGGGCACATTGGCGATTTTTGTGTTACAGAGTCACAGGTTAAGAGAAGAAAAAAGATGGCTAGTCAACGGCTAGTTGTGACCATAGACAAAATAATAGATCATAGACAATATAGACCTTTTCGTTATGTTAATTCTTAACATCGATTGTATTGCTCATAATCAGACCCAAAAAATAGTAGGTACCAACTACAAAAATCTAAAAAATAAATATGCCTATAAGTTGGTACCATTTCAAAGTAATTTTACACGTCACCCTGGTTTCATATTTGACCTAAAAAGTTCAAATAACACCACACTTTGAACGATCAAATGGTAAAATTATCAAATCAAGATAATAAAAAAAACACAATGAGAGGGCACTAACCCTTCACAAAGGGACTAGAAGACCAGCCCTTTAAAAACGATCTGTTAGAGGACACCCTTTGTATGATTTGTATGACAGTGTATGGCTTCTTAGCTTTCATTTGGAAGCCAAAAACGCATTTGTAATGCCTTTTTTGCTAGCGAATTTATTGTCATGTGTAGACTTAACGTTAAATCTGTTTTGACGGGTTGATTGCTGCATTATAGTTTTGAGAATCTTGTTTGTGGATGAAAAATTAACATACTTACTTATCATTTATTACTGTGTATCCCTACTAATATTATAAATGCGAAAGTAACTCTGTCTGTCTGTCTGTCTGTTACGCTTTCACGTTAAAACTACTGGATTTTAATGAAATTTGGTACAAAGAAAGTCTGGAGCCTGAAAAAGGACATAGGCTACTTTTTAACCGACTGCAAAAAAGGAGGTTCCATGCGGACGAAGTCGCGGGCAGAAGCTAGTTACCAATAAAAACAATAGTAGTAGGTATACATACCTACTATTATTTGTAGTGTCATTAAAGAAATGATAACATGAATAAAATAAAGTACCTACTTACATGCTTATAAGTTAAAATACTTAGGTACCTATTTCATTTTTACTTTGGTATAGGTACCTACATTAGTTTATTGCAGTGGAATGAAACACCTTTTTTTTTTTTTTTTTTTTTTTTTTGTCGCTGGAAAATGCTTTTACGCATACCACCCAAGCTCGGGGGAGCATTGAGTGGTTATGTGGGACTCCTGAACAAGATGCCCAGACTACCCACTAAAAACCAGCGTCTGCCCGCACCGTCATATTGAGGCGACACAGGATTACTTGCGTATTCTACTATGTCGCCTCGACGGAAGACCCGCTTTCGCAGGCCCCTTCATATTTCGGATGCCCGGTTCTTCGGACACCCTCCGTCCAGTAGGCCTCTTATTGATGAAGGGTCCCCCGACCCTCCATCGAGGCTCTACTACGGTGGGGGCAGAAGATGCGCGTAGCGCCTTCTCCTTCGGCCCAGTCTTTTTTTTCTGATTGGGTCAGTTGAGCTTTCCTCTCTTGCCCTCTCAGCGGCCTCCTTATGCACCATTATGTCTTCACAGAAGGCAGCCATGGCTTCCCAGCATTTCTCACTGTCCAGCATTTTGTTGACAATGCCTTGAAGTGAGAGGTCCCTCCCCAACGTATTAATTAAAATACGTCGCTGGGGTTCCCATGCCGTACACTCCTCAATATTGTGGTGCACTGTATCTATAGGTGCACCACACTCGTGACAAGCAGGGGTTGGCTCTCGTCTTGCTATTTGGTGCAAGTACTTGCCAAAACATCCGTGTTCTGTGAGCACTTGCACTAGCCTATAGGTGAGAGTACCGTGTGACCTCCCCAGCCAACGTTGAAGATGTGGCCGGATGGCATTCACCGTACCAATCCCGTACACCGGCGATACAAGATCTTGTATCCATCTCTGGACGACGACCTCTTGCGCGAGCTTCCTGACATGCTCCACTTCAACATCAGCGGGGTTTTCGCCTTGGGACCTCTTTGTTGTGCGATAGCAGTGCACCTCTGCGAGCACCTCCGCTTGAAGCTCCCAGGGAGGATCACCGGCCAGCAGCGTAGCTGCAGTCCACGAGACGGTCCGATAGCCACGTATCGCTCTTATCGCAATGATCCTTTGTGGTCTGCGCAGGAGAGCTTTATTTTGCGCAGTTAATGCCTCAACCCAGATTGGGGCACCATACATTGCCATACTTCGGATGATACCGGAGTATAGTTTTCTACAGACTGAGTCTGGGCCCCCTACATTAGGCAAAAGCCTCCCAAGGGCTGCGGCACTAGAAATTAGCTTTGGAGCTAGTTGAGTGAAATGAGCTCCAAATTGCCACCTTCCATCTAATATTAGGCCAAGATATTTCATTTGCGCCTTAATGGGAACGACCTCACCATGTATGATAATTTGGGCACCCCGGGGAGGACCCCTGCGAGGCCCATGGAAGAGAATGGCTTCTGTCTTTGAGAGTGCAACTCTAAGACCCAGCTGATGGATCCTATCTACGACTAAAGATGTTCCCACAGTTGCCCGTCGTGCTGCCTCCTCAAACGTTGCACCTCGTGTAGTGACAAGCGTGTCGTCGGCATAACATAAGACCCTCATGCCAGGCAATAATGATCCACGGAGCAACCAGTCAAAGCCTATGTTCCAGAGCATGGGCCCCAGAACCGAACCTTGCGGAACTCCACGTTCAACTCTCTGCCGAAATATCTGCCCCTTTTTGTCCTCCCATATGACTTCTCTGTCTAAAAGGTATGCTTCCAACAATCTTCTGAGATAGAATGGCACTCGGTGGTATCGCAGTGCCTCCTTCAGGGTTTCAAATGGGATGCTATTGAAGGCGTTCGCAACATCAAGAGAGACTCCCAACATAACGTCACCGCTGTCCGTTGCTTCTTTGGAGAGATTCTTTAAGAGGTTCAGGGCATCAATCGTCGAGCGACAGGCTCTAAACCCGAATTGAGCGTCTGAAAGGTCAGGACCCGTCTCTTCGAGATGTTGGACGAGTCGGGCAACAAGAACCTTCTCAAAAAGCTTTCCCACTTCGTCTAACAGTACTATTGGCCTATAAGCCGAAGCTTGATTTACAGGGCGGCCAGCCTTCGGTAACAAACATACTCGACCTTGTTTCCATAGCTTTGGGAACTGCCCAGTCTGAAGACATTTATCAAACAGTGCCCGAATCCGATCTCCCAAAGCCTCCGCAGCTATATAGAGCAACCGCCCTGGAATCCCATCTGGACCCGGCGCTGTCTTTTTACCACGAAGTCGATCTAGAGCAACCGTCATCTCTCCATTCCCAATGTTAGGAATGCTCGTGTCCAACACACCACTGTCTGCAACGGTAGAGGGCGATGCCATTATCGGAGGAGTATGTCCCGTAGAGTTTGGGAATAGCTCTGCCATTATTCTTCTGAGAAGATCTTCGGGTAAGGTCTCCGTCGCAGGAGCCCCTAGTGCGCACAACTTTTTACGTGCCGCACGATAAGGCCGTCCCCATGGATCTCTGTTCAGTTCTGCCAGAATTTCTTCCCTTGCTTTGGCTTTGGCTTGACTAATTTTAAGTTGTAAAGCTTTTTTCGCATCTCTGTAGGCAATTTGAAGCTGCGTTTCTAGATCTGGGTTAAGACCGTTACGCCTACGGCACCGAACGAACGCTCTGCGAGCTGTGTTGCACGCTGATCTTAAATCGGCTATTTCGGACGTCCACCAATAGACTTGCCGTCGCTTTGGCTTTCGTCGGACCTTTGGCATGGCTGCGTCACAAACGGCTGTGAGTGTGCTGCGCATATATGACGCAAGTTCGTCGACGTCATTTGTCTCAACTCTACTACCAGAAACCCAGCGCTGGACAATAGCAGCTTCCTTTGCCAGATCCCGGTCCATCTTATTCAGAGCCCATCGTGGGAAGTGGGTAGTACCTCTAGGTGGATCCACTTGTCCAAGAACTGTAGAGATTTGGAACCGGATATAGACATGATCCGATAGAGTCTCTACTTCTTCCTGGACCCTCCATCCGCTGACCCTGCGTGCGACAGCGGGGGTAGCAAATGTGAGGTCAACGACCGACCCACCTTGTTGACGCACACAGGTATGGACAGTTCCCTGATTTAAGAGTGTCAGACCAGACAATAGAGCCCATATTTGAACGGCTCTTCCACGTTCATTTGTAGCCGGGTTACCCCACTCCTGGGCCTTGGCATTGAAATCACCAGCGACAATTATTGAGCGAGGTGTCCATCTCCCAACAGCTAATCTGATAGAGTCGAGGAATGCCTCAAACTCCGACAGAGTCCGATTCGGAGAGAAATAGATACCTATAATTATATACTCTCCTGTCTCTACTACTATATAGCCATGCCCTCTTTCTAACACTAAAAGTGATGTACCCAAGTCCATTCTGACAGTAATTGCCACGAGACCATCCAGGTCACCAGCCCAATTTGATTGTGAGGGAATAAAATATGGCTCACAGGCTATAACTACATCTATTTGCCACTGTGCTATTGACTGTAATAACAGGTCTTGAGCTCCAGCGCAGTGGTTTAAATTCGTCTGGAGAAAAGTGGAGTGTGAGGACATTTTCATTCAGACATATTAGTGGTTTCCTCTTGCACCTGTTCCTGCACAGGAGGTCTTGCGACAGTTTTAGCTTTTGCAGTAGGAGGACGGCAGTTCTTACTCCCCATGAAGTGAGTGGAGGGTTTCCCAGCATCAGCGCAGACCGAACAATGCAATGCTGCCTTACAAGCTATTGCTTTGTGGCCGTCTTGCCCGCATCGGAAACACAGAGTACCACGGTCAACTGCGGAAGGGCACAAAGGTCTAGTGTGACCTACTCCCATACATTTGTAGCACCGCAAAGGTAGTTGTTGCAGAGCCAACACTCTAGCTGAGCTCCATCCAACCAAAAGTCTTCCAGCATCAGTCAGAGCCTTTGCTGCAGTGATAGGGCAGCTTACGATGGCAACGCCCATACCCCTAGGACCGGACCGTACGTCTCTTACTTTAACCTGATCCTGGGTGCAGTTGCCAGCACGAGACACAGCAGCTGCTACTTTTTCTTTGGTGACTGAATCATCCAAATCTAGGATGCGGATCTCCACACATTTCGTAGGGCGAACGACGCTGGCAATGCCTTCTAGAGCCGTAGAAAGCTTTTCGGCCAATATATCAGCCTTTTCAACACCTATCTCCTTAGGCAACTCCAAAATTCTGGCTCCAGTAACAGACCTGCGGAACTTGACTGATTCAATATCTAGCTCTGCTAGGTTCACTTTGGCCTCTGCTTTTTCTAATACCTGAGCATAGGTTACCCCCTCCTCTGCCGCCGCGGGCTGTAATGTTATCACTACTGCACTAGTGCGAGGTGGTGTTAATTTCGGCGCTTTACTCTTGTTCTTGTTCGGCGGAGCCGCAGATTTCGACAACACTCCCCCAGCCGCGGCTACATTGGCATAAGTCTTAGCACCTGTGGTATGTAATACAGGTGTCGTCCTCTTTTTATTTTTATTTTTACGGCTATTTGTGACAACGACGAATCCGGGGTCATCTTGTACTTCGATATCATTTTCATTGGCAACTGCGTGCACTGGAGTCAACGACGTCGATGGCTTTGGCACATTTGGTTTTTTAGACGTCTTGCTAGTAGCTGCCACCAATCCTGGCCGAGATGTGTTAGAAGGCATTTTAGCAGAGTCCACAGATTGGGTTTTTTCCTGTCTCTTGTCCGAAGCTAACGGTATTCGTCTTTTTTCCGGCAGTAAACGCTCTTCAATCCCTTCGATTCGTGCATTGATCATAGCACCAACCGACGTGATTATAGAGCGCTTGAATTCCTCCAGGATTTCTGCATCTCCGAGCGGTACAGGTGAAGGTCTTATTGCGGCCGCCATAGACGCCTTCATTTCCGCGAATTCACGTCGGTGAGCTTTCACTTCAGCCTTTAAATTTTCTACTTCTCTACGAAGCCGCCCATTATCAGCCCGGAGACGCCGCGTCTCGTCAGACTCAGTTCTCGCTGCTAGTTCCTCAACAACTTCTTGCAGAAAGTTCGCTGATCTTTTTAATTTTCCTTTCCAGCTCCCTTTAAGATTCTTGGAGAACTGAGCAACCTCTAGAATACTAACAGTGTTCTTGTTTGCTTGAGCCCTTAGCTCATCGGCACAAAGAGTGCTTGTATCCTTGACCTCATTTTTTTCTAGGACTTCGTCCTCCTCCATATCTGGGTCAGTTTCAATTTCCTTGCGGAAAGTTCTGGCCTTGAGTAGGCGATCCAAGGACTCCTCTCTGGATTCTGATTCCACTTCAGATTCGAGCCCATGCTTTTCAACTCTAGTCTCCAGAACCTTAGAACCTTGTCTAGGAGCCCTAGGAGCCTTGGCTTTGCCACGTCGAGCAGTTGTCAATTTAGGTGCTATGATCTCTTCTGCTTCAGTTTCACCACCGGAAACTTGCGTCTTAGATATAGCTACATTGGTCCTCTTTTTGCCACGAGGTGGTTTTAGTTTGCTCACGCCTGAGTTCATTTTGTCTGACCCAATAGAGCTCAACCTACTTCTTAATAGTCTTTCGTCATTGTCCGTATCCGAATGCATATCGATGTCCGTAATACCTTTGCCTTTAGTCGTTTGTTTTTGTGTAAGCAAAATTTTGCTCCCCCCAGAATACGTGGAGCTGCCTAAGTCCTGGGACTTAGGAAGGGATTCTCCAGCAGTGCTGGTACCCTCCTGGGGTAAAATCTTCTTTGATTTTGCTTCCATTTTGTTCCTCCGATGCTCCACATCGTCGTCACTTTGTTTTACTTCTGGGGTGTGCTCCCCAGTGCCAGAAGACAAGCCAAAGTCGTTGGTTTCCAAGTGGGCCATCGGGGCACACTCTTCTACCTCCATATCGTCATGAACCAAATCACAAGCATCAGAGTCCGTTATGAGTTCGCAAGGGTCGTCGGTACGGCGACCGGCAGTCCGCCGGCCACCGGGGTGGTTGTTGCCTCCCCCAGAATACGAGAGGCGGGACGCTGCCGAGGCAGCGCCGAGGGATTCTCCAGCCTTGGTAAGGCTGGTACCCTCCTGGGGTAACAATTCTTTGCAACCACGCATATTGTGCTGTATAAGCCGGCACCGGCTCCCGTTTTTAAAGAGACGGGAAACTCTCCTCTTTTTTAACGAGGTGAGTTCCTCGTTGGATTTTTTAAAGAGGTTTACTCCTCGTAGCCCCAACCCGATGGGTTGCGGCCCTCGCCCCTGACTTTACAAGCCAGGATTGCGAGTTGGCCGACAGCATGCCATAGCACGCTGCCGCCCCTCCCGTCAGTAGCGCCACAATCGGCCCGTCCATTTGTGCTGCTCTTTGTCTGGTCTCTCCCCTCAAGCCTCCCGGTATGGGTAACCCTGCCGGTATAGCCTTGGGGATCATCGAGACACGCGAGCCCCCCCACCACGACAAGGTGGCAGCACGTCGGGGAGGGGAATGAAACACCTACTTATAAGAGATTAATCTCGCGATTTTTTTTGCTAACGTTTCGAAAGCTACACAGTTCTTATATTCGTAGTCGACTAAGGTATATAGTTGAACCAATTTTTAGTCATTATATTTTATTACATTATAGTTCTTTCATTTCAAAACGAAAAAAATATTATTAAAGGATTGCTTAAATATGTATGCATAGTTACTTACAATGAACTCAGTTTTCTCGAAAATTGTTTTTTCCGAGATAGGTACCGCTTCTGTCCTTTTGACGGCAGAATATTACCAACTGCTGTACCTACTTACCTATATATTTTAGCCACCTACTAATAATTTTAACAAAAGCAGTTAAAAAATTACCAAAACCATAAAATCTTTCACGACATTTCTAGCAAGATCACCTATAAACACAAATTACTAAATTATCAACAGAATCCGGCAGACGGCGTGCGCGTGGTAAGCACACCCCCGAGGCTGCACAACTGTTGCACTTGTAGTGCAGTTATGCAACTGTTCTTGACACCGTGATTGTGGCATTGTTTTAAGAGATCAATCTTTACACTGAAACAAAACTGTAAAGTTTTAGGAATGTATAAATTAAAATAAAATAATTTCTGATGCCTTCGGTTATTACACATTGGAACAATAGGTACTTAGGTAGGTATGTACTTACCTAATAGGTAATAAGTTGTTATTATTATTATACTTTTTAGAGGCCTTTTGAGTTTTTATGTCGGGGGTTTGTATAATTTTTTTTTTATTTTTTTTATTTCATACTTTTCGGAAGTAGGTAGATACCAAGTGCACACGCACCCTCACACGCACCTGCACACGCACTCGCACTCGCACACGCACACGCACTCGCACTAGCACTCGCACACGCACCCGCACACGCACTCGCACTCGCACACGCACCCGCACACGCACTCGCACTCGCACTCGCACACGCACTCGCACTCGCACTCGCACTCGCACACGCACCCGCACACGCACTCGCACTCGCACTCGCACCCGCACACGCACTCGCACTCGCACACGCACTCGCACTTGCACACGCACTCGCACTCGCACACGCACCCGCACACGCACTCGCACTCGCACACGCACTCGCACTCGCACTCGCACTCGCACTCGCACTCGCACTCGCACTCGCACTCGCACTCGCACACGCACTCGCACTCGCACACGCACTCGCACTCGCACACGCACCCGCACACGCACACGCACACGCACACGCACTCGCACTCGCACACGCACTCGCACACGCACACGCACCCAAAAAAAATTAAGTAAATAGTAGTATAATTATAACTATTGATGTATGTAGGTATGTTGTATTTGTATATAATTTCAAAACCCAGTCACCCCAAACTTTTCTGATTTTAGATATATATTGTTTTACAGATTTGTAGTAAGTACCTATAAAATAAACTTAGAAATTAAAGAATACTCGCTAAACTTAAAGTGGCCGTTTTACAGGCAGCGGGTATCGAAGGTGGAAAAAAATCATCTTTCATGGGAATAAAAAGTATCCTATATCCGTCTCCTGTTTCTTAAGCTACTTCCCCACAAATTTCAGCCAAATTGGTTTAGCCATTCTTAGGATCCTAAAATTTCGTCTTTCCTAAAATCACGTAAATCTAGGGTGACTGAGATCTCGGACCATAAACAAAATTAAGTACTCTTAAAAAAAAACAACTGCACCACGAAATGGAAGCGGTTGCATAAATTTAAATTTGACACTTAGGAAAAATTCCAAATGCGAACTAACCCTCCTGATTGGTCGCTGAGATAAGAGGCAAGAGGGGGTAGGTATTGTTACATTTCTGGCAGTATCTCGATAGCGTTCGTGGGGTGAGGACGTCCGCTAAAAGTATAGATAAGCAGTAATACGTAGGGGACGGTTTTATAAGGGTATCTTAGGGATCGAGAAAAGTGCTTAAGTTGAGATAAGAGTTAGTAATGAAATTCATTGCGATACTATAGGACTATTAAGTAATATATGTATGTTTGTAGGTACCTACTTGGACAATGAAAAAATAGGTAGCTAATACTGCTTTGGTTGGTATTTGAAAATGTTATCTAGTAAACAATTATTCATACCTAATTAAATTTATTGATAAGAACAAAAATAAAATCTAGATATATTTTATTTTATTGTGATAAGTACTACATTTTGCCATAGATTATAAAATACGAAAGTTAATAGAGAATGCGGAAAATAAATAAAAATACTACCACAGATACAGAATACTATGTCATAGTGGCAGTATAATATAGATTTATTACAAAATATGTAGGTACTTGTATAATTTATGGCCATAAACAAGAAATCTAGTCTCATCCATTTTTCTTCGTTTAGTAAAGTCATAGAGTAATCATTAACCTGTCTTAAAATAGACAGTCAACAGGCTTCAAATGCCCTGTCAAAGAGTAATTAACGACTTTGCTAGAGAGGGGTAAATAATATAAGTAGCCAAAGAAAATATGTAAGTATCAATATTAATGGTAAGTATATTTAAGTACTTATACGTATTTATTTTTAAGTTTGTCTTTTACATTATGTTTCTTTTTACACTACTCACGATACCATAATACATGTACCTAAATTTTAATTAATTTTTTACCTATAGAATTATACCTACAAAGGACAAAGTTTGTTGATTTGTCAATGACCAAAAATTATATTTCAAAAGTTTATGGACCTCTTAAAGACGTAGGTAGTCTAAATTTAATTTTAATTCTAAAAAAATCAAAGTGGGTAGGTACCTATAGCAATTAAAAAAATCTGATGCATTGGATTCAAACAACTATAACGAATTTTACTCGTATTTATATATGCTAATGTTTCGAAAACTTTACAGTTCCCATATTCGTAGCCGACTGAGCTGACGACAGTCTAACGCGACAATACACACATAAAGATAGTTTTCAAAACGTCAGCAAGTAAAATAAAACACATGAGTTTAATTCGTTATAGTTCCTTCATTCCAATGTGTAATAACCGCGAAGGCATAAGAAATTATTACTCTCTCAGGGTTTTCAAAGTCCGAGACAAAACCGCGGTTCATAACTAGTATGATAATTTCTGGCTCATTTGAATGTCTGTCTTGTTGTCAATCACTCGCTAGAAATAATCACCGATTGATTGATGATCGTTGATCCTTCATTCATGTCCGACCGGTTCCCACTTGACCTCAGACGTGATGAGTTTTAGAATTAAGGCGAGAGAATACTTAAAAATATTTTTATTGGAATAAAATTAGAAGAACCAATATAAAGAACCAGTAGGTATATATATAGAAGACTAGCTCTGCCCCGGCTTCGCACGGATCATCTTTTTTTATAGCCTATGTCACTAGGAAATAGTGTAACTTTCTAACAGTGAAAGATTTTTTGAGATCGATCCAGTTGTTTTGGAACCTATTCGATCCAAACAAACCTTTATAATATTTGTATAGACTAGCGACCAGACCCGACTTCACAGGTGCTTTAAACCTTCCTCTCGAATCACTCTATTAAGAAAATTGCTTCAAAAAATTTTTTTTCGAACTAAATACTGAAGCGCAGTTGGCCAGCTAATGGGCCTTTACTGCAAAGCCGGATAAGTGGCGAGCCTCCTGAGAGGAGGCTTTCAAGCCTTTAGTTTCAAAATCTGTTGCGTAGTTTTAAATATTTAAACATACATAGAGACGAACAGACAGCGACTTTATTTCATTCTATGTAGTGAAGATTGGAATGAAACTATGACTGATTTAACTTGCGTTTTATTTTATGGTGACTTCTTCTTTTATGAAAACTTTACTGAATAATGAAATTAAATGAAAACTTTTTTCCCATATTCGTAGAATGATGACGGTAGTAAGTATAACACTATACCGTGTTTAACTATTGTTTTTTTTATAATTATTCGAATTTCGATTATTGTATTTATTTATTTATTTACACTTCATTGCACAATAAAAAACAAATGTACAAAAGGCGGACTTAATGCCATACGGCATTCTCTACCAGACAACCTTAAAGCAAACAGAGAGCATGTGTAGGCGCAAAAAGAATAATACATATAAAATAATAGATACAATATATTATTATGACAGGATGATATTACACTACGTAAATACAATACATAAATATACTAAAATATATAGATATATAAAAATACATAAATAACTACAATGACAGATGATGAAAACTAAAGATTTAAAAAGTGGATTGTATTAGGATGGAATAAGTATTTTTTGGAATGGAATAGGTAATATTAAAAACGCTTTGGAAAATAGTAAGTAAGTAATAACTTTTTTCCTAATTATACTTTAGCGTTAGACGGCCATCAGCCCAGTCGGCTACGAATAGTTAGGTAGATACGGGAACTGTAAAGCTTTTTATAATTTTTGTTTAAGCAAATTTTATGCCTAAACTAGCTACACGCCCCGGCTTCACACGGGTGCTATAAACCTTCCTCTTGAATCTATTAAAAAACGCAAACGCATCAAAATCCGTTGCGTAGTTTTGAAGATTTAAGCTTACATATTGATATAGGGACAGAAAAAGCGACTGTTTTATACTATGTACCTAGTGATAAGTAGGGAGGTACAACAGTAACAGATCCTCTTAACAAATTCTCTCTAGTCGGCTGGGTGACGTGAAAATTTAAAAAGTTAAATGTTGTCGACAGCGCCCGTTTTCCTCTCTAATCTATTCTCGGTTTATTTCTTTTATTACCTACTTCATTATTTAGTTCATTCAAAACGAGTAAGCTAGTATTCAAGCGTCTGCTACGTAAGCACTTTCTTGAACATTAGTTTTCATCATCCGTTATTGTGGTTATTTATGTATTTTTGTATATCTATATATCGCATACCTAGATCTAAAGAGAGCTAACTCAAAAAAGGTACTTTTTCAGGAGAGGCGAGAAACTGATTAATATGTCCATATGCACACATGAGTTTTCTGTATAAATTTATACTTTTTATAATAAAGCTAGCAGAGTTACGAGTATATTAGCTGAAGTCGGTTTTAGTGTAGGTGGGTTTTGCTGGAATCCGATGGTGTGCATAACTCAAATCTTCCGGTTTTTGAGTTAGATCCCTTTAGATCTAGGTGTGCGATATATTATTAAGTATATAAATTTATGTAGTGTAATATCTTCCTATTTTATATCGTATTTATCATATTATGTGTATTATTTATTTGCGCCTACACATGCTCTCTGTTCATTTCAAAGGTTGACTGGTAGAGAATGCCGTATGGCATTAAGTTCGCCTTTTGTACATAATTTAGTTTTTTGTGCAATAAAGAATAAATAAATAAATAAAACGAGTACAAATTAACAAACATAATATAAAAAAATGGAATGAAACAACTATAACGGATTTAACTCGAGTATTCAATTGTTTCTTAATATTAGATCACGCGATCGTCAGCTCAGACAACGAATATGGGAATTGTAAAATGTTAAATCCGTTAGGAACAATTGTTTCATTCCAATCTATACTAATATTATAAAGAGGAAAGGTTTGTTTGTTTAGATTGAATAGGCTCCAGAACGGCTGGACCGATTTCAAAAATTCTTTCACTGTTGGAAAGATACACTATTCCCGAGTCACATAGGCGTGCGAAGCCGGGGCGGACAGCTAGTCTTCTATATTTTGGAAACATAAAATCATTATAAAATATATTTATAGGTAGGTATGTGTATCTAGCATCCATATTGGATAGCAACCTCTACTGTACCTATCTAGCTAATAAAAATACATTTTATTGTACCAATAACTAGTGCGGTAAGTACCTAATCTATTTTACAGATTCACAAATCAACATACCTAATTTGTGTACAACAAAACAGAAACAGGGTGGTCGACCCTCTGTCATAAATTCATAGAGAATAGAACATTAAAACAACCATTAGGCAAAGGAATTGCCCTAAAATGCCTCAAACATGTGTCCTGTAGCGACCTGTCATCAGTGTTGCCAGCACAATGGCGTGGAATTATATTTTATTTTTTGTGTTGGCAATACGACGACAGACGCGCGCCGCGGGGCGCCGCCACGCCCTCCCTTGTTGCCGATTTGTTTAGTACGATTTATTTGTAGATTAGAAAATGTAGAGGTTACAGTTTAATGACGTTTTGAGGTTATACTTGTGTTTCTTAAAATGATAATAAGTACTTACGTATTTATCATTTGCTGTTAGAATGAAACGACCACAGCGGATTTTTATTTGTTGACGCTTCGAAAATTTTACAAGTTTCCATAATCGTAGCACGATTGAGGTGACGCTAAATTGATTTTACAAAATTTGTTAAAATTGTCTCATTTATCTGATTTTTTTTTACACTTCACAGTTCCCATATTCGTAGCACGACTGGGCTAAATTAATTTGTACTTATTTATACTTACTTAACTACTTACATTTATTTTTTCACTGTACACCATTATCTATTACAAAAAAATATATATTAAAATAACTTTACTGTCCTGTAATTAGGTATAAGTGTAAAGTTTATAATTCTGTTAAAAGTCTATGCTTTCTAGCTCTATAATCTATGCCACTATACTTTTAAATAGGCGTAGAATGCACATTGCACAGGGTGGCAAGGGCCATGTTTTGTGCCATAATTAGGCCACTACAGTGTTGCCAACATAATGATATGACAAACGGTAATCCTTATTGTGGGCGAGGTAATGATATGTGGTTACATTAATGCAGTGTGGCCTTTTAAAATTGAGGTTACCAGTGTTAAAAATTATAACTATTTGTTAACGACCTCGTGAATTATTAATGGATATGTAGTCGTGGTTAATTTTAAAATCAATGACGACTTTATTTTTTTGCATTGTTAATTAAATCTGATAATTATAAAATATATTTTTTTATGTTTAAGTACTTAATAATAACTTTGCACCAAGATGCTATAAAAATAGCTACCTACCTACAGTTAGTTTTTTTTTGTAAAATCCTACAGTAAACTATTTATTACATAATATACCTACAAAAAAGGTAAATAAGCCAAAAATTTATAAATTTACCTCTTTTGCATAACATTTTGTCCACCTAACGGACCTCTGTGCACCACTTGAATAAAATAATATGATTATATGAACAACACTTGACCATGCCGTGCACAGTGGTCTCAGCAGGGTACGTCGTGCACACAGAAGTTTCACGCTGTTGGCAATATGTTAACCCTATTTGAGAAGGATGTACTTCACTCTATAGAAACACAATGTATTTTTAATTCGTTTTTTTTATAAATAAAAATATAAATATAAAAATTTCAGGAAGTTACTTTTTTTTGTAGTTAAACATGCGTAATCCACATTATTTCTTAATTATTTGTTTAAAGCCGATGTGTACCTAATAACCGCTATAGAATCAAAATTATTAAGAAACTATGTACTTACCTACTATTTTCAGAAATACTTACATTGTACATTGTATATTTAAGCTTTGATTTAAAAGTTTGTTTAATAACATAAAATATTGAAAACCAAGTTTTTGAAACAAATTAAAAGTAGGTATACTTAAATTACATTCATAATCATTGCAAATCGTATTTATTTAGTTAAATTCTGTTTACAAGCACTTATCAGCAGCCGGTACATTTATTTCCAAAATGAATGAAATACAAAACTTGCATGCCCAGTGGGACCCTTGCAACAGTTACGGACAAAAATGCTCAGTTGAAAGCACACAGTGGGGCGGATTGCTCCCGGCCAAAATATTGTCGAGTGCACTCAAAAACGTGTGTTCGATAATTTTTATATCACCCTTGAACTTGAAGTGGATAAGAATTTATTTTTAATCCATTTACAAGTTTTGTACGCACTTAAAACATGTGCTATAATTTTCGCAAGCTCTTCAGTTGACTGACAGCTGGACTGACAACTGGTGAAATATTGAAAGTTATATTACGTGGATTTTTATATTATTAGGGATAATATTGTAATTTAGCGTTATAATTAAGATAACGATATGTACAACCCTTAAAAAACTAATTTTTTTTAAGAACTAGGTACGTAGGATTATGATGAATCATTACGGGTAAGTCATGACTCGATCATCATTATTATAATATTATTATTCAGTTAAATGTAAAATACCTATTTTTATTTAAAAAATCTTAACTACTTGACTTTATGATGACATGTGTCAAATTCTAATAGTCATTTTAATTTCATGTCCTATTTGTTTTTTTTTTCTAACGATCAAACTTTGAGAGTATATTAATATTATGTGCCTACCTAATGACATTATAACTAATAATCATTAAAATTGCAGTTTAGTTTACTAATTTTCAATCACAAAATGCCGCTTTCAGAAAGCATTCACGCAAAAACTGCACAGTGGTCAAACTAGCAAGCAAAAATTTTACCCCAAAATTATTTTCTCATTTTAATGGTACAAAGTAGCGACAGTCTTAGCAAATATTGACAGAGTATCATATCAAAATCTGCTTAGGTATTCAAATCCTTTGCAAACAGGGTGATGCAAAACGTGACCCGTGTAGGCACGATACCCTCTTGTACAAATAACCAGTGTTTGTGACATTTATTTTTCTACTCTAGGAAATATATTTGCTTTATAAATGTAGTTTATCTGTTTATTACTTTGGAATGAAACAATTATAACGGTTTTAAGTATTTTATTTTATGTGATGACGTGTCGAAAACGTAGTTCCCATATTCGAAGTCGACTGAGCTGCGATTTTTGAAAGGTAAGAATATATAATAATAAATGCAAGTTTTATCTGTTATTGTTGTTTCATTCCAATGTGTAATAACCGCGAAAGATCAGAAATTATTATGTAAGTGATACCTACTTAGGTACATAATAAATTCTGATGCTTACTACTTGTTTTTTATATATTTCTTGTACTTTGTATTATTAATTCATAGCTATATTGATAACTGGTTTCTGCCCGCAACTACATCTGCGCTGTTTGTTTGGATTGAATAGGCTCCAAAACGACTGGACCGATTTCAAAAATTCTTTTACTGTTGGGAAGCTACACTATTCCCGAGTGACATAGGTTATAAAAAAAGGGATCCGTGCGAATCCGGGGCGGACAGCTAGTGCATTTATAATTCACCCCGCTTATACCCGTTAGCAGCCCCGGTCCCCTCACCATCATACTTAGATTATCCTATCATAGCAAGTGTGTTTAGAAAGATATAGCTACGTAAGCTTTTTATAATGGATCTGGCTTTTTTTTTTACTCGGTAGGTACTTTAGCATAAAAATATTGTCAGCTCAGTCGTGCTACGATCATGGAATCTGTAAAGGTTCCGAAACGTCAGCCAATAAAATATGCGAGTTAAATCCGTCTATAGTTGTTTCATTCCACGGTAGGTACTGTATATAAGTTACTTTCTATCGCTAGTAAGTGAATATTTTTTTTTAACTGGGACAATCCAAAGCTCTTGATGCAATACCAAGAAAGAAATAAATGGTAATTATTTTTAATATAATTATTTGTGGACTATAACGGATTTAACTCGCGTATTTTAACACGAAGCGAAAGCATCAGACATTTATAATTTGTGAATAATGTTATCTTTAAAAAAAATAGGCTTATTTGTTTTTAATTAATCACAATTAATTTTAATCTGCTTACAGTATCCTCCTGGGTGAATTTGTAGTATATTTACAACATAGAAAGAAAAATATCCTACACCGCCATCTAACAAAATATGCTTGCACTTTTACTTTTATTGGATAGTCTAAGTATCTATCTGCGATACTGAGTTGTGATTGGCCGCGGAAGTTTGCTCAGATTTTATAATTATTCATTTTACGTGGACGATGGCTCCAGGACCGGGTCAGTGCGGTAAGGATGTTTACATTTTTGATGAAGTACTGTGGTTTTTGTCAAAAATTTAGTTACGGCTTGTTTATTTAGATTTATATTTATTCTAATTTCCCTACATTTATGAGTTTCAATGCAAAAGCACTGAGAAATCACGAATAAAAGTTTTATGTTGTACCAGTAATCCATGGGTTCTCAACGACGTGTGTGTGAACGAGGTGACCAGTGTAGTAACAGTACAACATAAGACATTTAAACTTGATTTACTTTATATTAATCGCATATATTTAATTTTTTTGTTCGGTTTGTGGTATAACAGACATCTAAGAATAATAAGAGACTGATTTAACAACTAAGAGAACCCATCACAAGGGGTTCACTCAACGCGAAATGATAGTATCAGTAACTCGGACCCTGGTTCTTCTAATTCTTCGGTAATAGAAGCTAGAATCCTTTCAAAATCTGAACATCCTTTTTGCTTATCTATTTCTGTTACTAACATGTAGTCGTAGTCGTGTCAAAATCAGAATTGGCCCCGTACCTACGGGTGGTTGTCGATCTGCAGGTTGTGCAAGAACCAGAGGTGGTCGAGAACAAAGAACTATATCGGTACCATCATCGGCAACTACAGATAATACTTGGTCCGTTAATATTTCTCCCCTAAAGAAACCTATTCATCACCCAAGATATACATACTGAAGATGAATTCAAGAAAACTATTACACAATTCTTGAACAGAAGCTTGACGAAACAAATAGGACATACATAAAATCTTTTGAAAAAAGGATAGAAGACTAAAGTGCTGTTAAAAGGACTAAAACATTTACCTATAGGCATTCAACTAGTCAAGAATGTATGCCATATTATTATATTTTTTCATCTATAAGTAGGTATGTATTGGTAGCAAAACAGGTAGGGGTAGGTATTGGTTATAATTCAACTGATACCAGCTAGTCACTCTCGCTACCACAAAGCAGAACATTTAGTTGCTCATTTTGATACACAGAAAAGATAAACCAATTTTATTTGTAACAATCATACTATCGAATGCTGTGCTAAATATAATATAATATATTTACGTACAGTACAAAAAAAAGTTTCATAAAATTTCACAAACATAACTTTTAATAAGTTATTGCTATTACAGCTATTTTATTTTAACTTTCTTTAAGCTATACCTATCTATTTTATATGGAAGTTATCATAATTAATTTAAGTACATTCAATTTTCTAGTTTTCGAAAATAATCAAGCAAATCTGCTGAATGCGATTTAATATACAAAAATGTAGGTACCTACTTAAGCCAATTTGCTGACTGTGATTTGTAAGACTACCTACTAACATATTAGTAAATAAATCTCGTTACTTAATTTTAAATTTGTTTTATATATACTGTGAATTAAATGTATAACCTTTAAATATAGCAAATGTAAATAAATAATAGCATCATTTGATATTTTTCTGCTTATGTCGTAAATATACTACATTTTTGATAGTAGGTGTACAGAACTCATGTTGTATATATACTACATTGAGAAAATCCAGATTTCCCATCGGAAATTTTTTTATGTATTTTTTGACAACATTTAGTCCAATATCGAATAGGTCCAGATAGTTTTTAATGAGATTCCTCAAAAAAAAATCTCTGGTTCTCAGGAGGGTATAGGTATTTACTTAAAAAATATTTATATTACATAAATAATTAACAACAGAAGCAATATCATCTAATGCAACAAATGAAAAGGTCTATTTAAGAGAAGCATTTTTCCAAAAAAAAAAAACTTGCTAAAAATTTGTTTACACAAACAGTATTTAAAAAAAAATCGCTTGTTAACAATTTCCACTTTTCGACTTTCTGCTTTCATGTTCAGTCAGTAATCGCGCCCTATGAATACGTGATCAGGTGTCCCATCCCTTTGGGACATTTTGAGATAAATATCTTATTATCAAAGGCATAGAGTTCAATTTCGTCCCTACCAGTCTATAGCACGACGATATATACAACAATCGGAAACCTTATTTTTAAAATAATAGAGTTGAGTTTTGTCCACTGCGTTCCAGTGTGCAGGGTAAGCGAACCGGGAAATACCTCATCTATATGCGCGGGTCAAACTGTTTAATGTTTGCAACTTTCAGCACGTCCAGGGTCAACTGATTTACTTTTAAGCTTTTTTTGAATTTGAGTGTAATAGAAACTAATTTCAATTTTGAATGCTATCTTATTGGTTGAAGTTTTGAGTGAGCTGTCGAAAGATTTTTGTTCTAATAAGTTCTTAAATTAAGTTTCCACGAGTAGGTAAGTACTGGCTAGTTTTTTAATTGTTACATTCTAGCATTAAAAAGA
This sequence comes from Polylopha cassiicola, assembly GCA_038024825.1. Taxonomy (NCBI): domain Eukaryota; kingdom Metazoa; phylum Arthropoda; class Insecta; order Lepidoptera; family Tortricidae; genus Polylopha; species Polylopha cassiicola. Next base: position 2,078,949 of record CP149062.1, read on the forward strand.
CCAATAGAGGGGTAGAAAAATGCTATACCTACTTAATATCAATTTAATTAAAGAACCTAGTACCTAGAACATAATCTATAATATATCTGAGTCTTATAAATATATTATGTACATAATGTAGCAAAAGATGTAAATAAATATTTTACGCATATTCAGCATTTTATTCATTTTTATATTTGCCAAAATTCGTAAATAACTTATAAAACCATTTTTCCGAAATCTCCCACTTAATTATGGTAACAATGCGTCGCCCCACGGAACAGCACAAAGCTAATAATTAGATCGGAACAGTTTTTGGCAGATTTGGCCAAAAACTGCAACAACACAATGGAAACCCGATACCGATGTCAAAAAATCACTATAATTTCCCTTCGAACCCCGCCCGCGCCAGAAGACTTAATCAGGACATTGGGGCTTACATTTCTGTTTCCGATACGATATACTATAACGTTTGAACACAGATTATCCAATCAGTTAAGATAAAGGACACGCTTTTTTAACGTCGCCATTTCTAGAACGCGTTTACCGCCAAAAAGTGACAGTTCGAATTTGACGTTTCCACAGATGCAGTAAGGGCGCGTTCGGAGTGCCGCGGTGCGTTCAAAAATCCGTTTATAAAGCTTTCCATTCACGGGCTGTCGTGTGCAGAGAGTGGCGTGTGCCAGACACGTGATCGAGATTAGGTCGAGCATTCACATCGTGAGCACAAAGGCGCGGGTTCGCGGGCGAAACGTCAATTGTGTGCGGCTTGGGGTGGAATTTCGCTGTTAGGTTGGATTTAAATTATAAAGCGGAATACTAGCACGTATTTGCATATCCCACGGGTTTTTTAAAGTTTAAAGTGACACCTCTGTAATGCGAGTGTTTAATCCGATGCGTTTTGATTTCGCACGCTTCGATGTTTTAATTTTTATGTTTTTTTCTTTTCGGCACATGTAGGTAAGATTGGTTATGACAGCAAAATCACCACTGAGTTATTTTGAATTGTAATTTTTTTGATGTCCTCAAATCTATTTTAGAGCTCAAAAATATACTTGATAAAATTATTTCTTTGTTTATTGGCTCTTACTAATACAGAATTGTTAATTTCAGAGAAGAAGGCAGCAAAAATTATTTTGATATAAATTGGTGTGGGTATTATATTTTGCACTTTTTGAATAGTGTGACAACTCGAAATACGTTACCACCCGAATTCAAAAAATGTGTGCCGACTTAGAGTACCTACCTATATTAGTTGTTTCATTCCAATTTATATCAATTTTAAAAAAGACCCTATAAATAAAAAAAAACTATTCAAACGTCATTTTTATCAGTGTATTTGCTTACTCAATAATTACTGCAACCTTATCCATCAAACAGGGTGTAGAATGATCACCAGGGACACTGCACCGGCGCGGTGTGCAAACACTTGCGCGCGCGCCGCTCAGTGCAAATAAATCATCGCTAGATCGCGCCGGGCCGCGGTCTCGGGAGACTGCAATGGCGGACGCTATCCGGAATTGATAAGGCATTTGTAAATATGTTTTTTTTTAGGAGTTTAGTGAAAAATTGTATATGGTAGTAGGTATTATTTATTCTGTTAGTGTTTTTTAATTCTTGTATGAAAGAGCTACTTAACATGATGTACTCAAAAAAGAAGTCGTCGATTTTGGTTACAAAATAGTTAAACAAAAAAAATACGTAGCTACAAGTATTTTTTGCGAAATATAAAGTAAGTATAATAAAAAATATAATACCTATCTACTTAGCTACACATCGCGTCGCTTGGTTAATTTTAAGGTTTTATTTTATATATTTAATTTTATTATTTTACATATTCTATTGCCTGTTACAACAATATTTGAACCACTGGGCTACATATAAAGGTACATAGACCTAATTAAGTATTTAATTGGTTTTAAGAAATGTAAATGAGTACCTACCTGCCTATGCAATTTATATCGGATCACTAACGTACTAACTTTAGATATAGACATTATACAACGACCTACTTTACTACATAGGTACCTACTTCCTAAAAAAAATATCCATTTTTTTTAATATACCTACTTAGTTACAGTCCCAAACTGCCGCATCAATTTTTCCTCGTTGAAAGTCCCTGGTCCCTCAGGACTGCAGACGCATATTGAACTCATTTCATTATGTACATACGATTTATACGAGCGGGGGACATTTTATATCCGTACACATGTCCTCGAATCCGTGGAATTGTGGTCACACTAATATTACCATAATTGATTTTATTTGGAATCAAGTGTGATTTTATTTGATTATTGTTTGGACAGATTGTTAGTTTCATAAGTCTGTGTATACCTACCTATTTAAAAATGATAGTCTTTTTAATAATGAACTATGTACTTACTTAGGTAATCTACAAACCATTTAATTTTGTATATAATTATGTGGATCTTCAAGCGTTTGAGACGTCGTCTGTTGAGGTTAGGAACTTTTTGGTTTTATGTATACATATTTTGTTACTGGCCGTTTATAGTTTATGTTTTTAAATTTGACAGACTTTGGAAAAAGTGTGATGCGAAAATGTTGTAAAATTATGGTTTATGTTTAAATGCAATCCATTTATGAAAAGTGATTTTCATTGTTAACAGTCGTCTCAGACTATATTTAAGAAAATCACACCATACCTACCTAAGTATCAAAAAAATTAAGTGAAACGATTTTCTAGTACTTATTGGTATTAATACTGTTTCCATTGATAGGTAGGTACTTATAGTATTATTTGCAACCATTATAGATATAAGTTTGTAGCTAGAGACGACAATGATGTCGTCTCAAACACTCGAAGATCCGCTCATTTAGGTAGGTTATTTTTCTGTTTTTCTTATATTTTTATTTATATTATTCAATTAAGTAAGTTAATAATGACTAAATATCTTGTCTTGTTTTCTAACCTATTTTTCTTATTCGGGCGTTGTTGTAGTCCAGTTTTTTGTTTTTTATTCCGTTTCAAACGCCGATTTAGTATGTAGGTAAGTACCTAGTTGTTTTTTGGTTAAGTAGGTAATATATAAACCAAAAAAAAAGTTTTTTTTAAATTTGAATATACCTAAACTACAAAAAAATTGTAGGTACCTACTCTTCCCTATTTTTAACAATACTAGTTATAATTAAATGTCCCTGTCATTAAAACAGGTGTTTACATACCACTACATTAATGTTTACAGATGTCGCTATAATGAATAGCGAAATTAAATGCGAGCGTAGTCCCGAACAAATCGTCGCGCCTTGGGACCTTGAGGGTTGGTACAGACTAAGGGTTGTTAATCATAACCAGTTTAGGGGTTAAGGGTTTGTGTTTTGACGAAAATATTAAGTTCATAAAGATTTTGGTGACGTGAGTCTTTAATGATGTTTGAGTCACGTAGTCCGACGATATAGTGGACCATAGACAAGATTTATATAGATTCATTTAAACGTCAAATGAAAATTATAATTAAGTTTTAATCAAAAAACACAAAAAGTTTTTTCGGCATTATGAAAATGACTTTTAAATTCGACATTTACCTAATTTTAGGAAGAGTTTATACTGAAGCGTGTAAAAAAATTAAAATACTCCGAGGAAGCTGGCTTTATTATATACCTACTACATCTGTGTGTTGGAAACTTTGAACCATTGTTGGGTAAAATGTTTTAAGCGAGGTTTTTTACTGCTTCACTTTGTGAAACCTTTTCAGACGTGTTTTAAACAAAATAACTATTTAAAAAATGTCATTGATGTCATTAACAATCGTGAGCCAAGCTATTATGGAGTATGAAATATAGAATGTAGGTAGGTAGCAATAAGAGACCAAATACACATTGGATAATTTTGTCATAGAGTACCTAATGGAGTCGTCACACAACGGTAACTAATATCGTTCTGTGAAAAACCATAATTTTTGTACTCTTTAAAAAAATGTTAGATTAACAAAATTAATCTTGCATAAAGTATAGTAGGTATGATAAAGCGCATTATTTACAGAGTGACTGGCGAGTGCAGGGGAGTGGGTTCGTTACCCGGTTCAGTAGGCCATAATAACTTGAGGGAATACCGCACCAGAGCTACTGACACCAGTTTGTGTTGTACATGCTACCTAATACAGTGCGAATTTTTTTTTTTTTACGACTATACTATTGAAAGGTTATTTATTATACTTTGTATTGTTTTAAATGTTTCATGATATAGAATATAGCAATGTCGAATATGTTATTTTGAATACATAATTCGTACCTAATGAATACACAAAAGTATGCCATAAAATATATTATGACGCCCATTCGGATCAATAGTTGATCATTAAATAGTTTTTAATAATAATTTTGAAAGTGTGTAATTAAAGACTTGTAGAACAGATTTTTAAGTGAAAACAGTATACGGCAATACCTACTCTGTTTTGTTTATATTACATTGTTATTAGGAGTAAAAAAATGTTATATCGACTATGGAAGTATCAATTAATGTAAAGGACATTTTGCCGAAAATGAGTTATTTATATGGTTGTATTCAGAATTTTCTGCTCTTTCGAATGGTATCATTGAAATTTTGATATCTTGAAAAAAATGTCGTTTACCTTACACTTTTTTACCTTTTCTAAAATGATTTTTCTCTCATTTCGTGATGTAAAAGACATATCCTTAATTTACATTCAAATTATTTAACGTATAGCACAATACACTAAAAACTTGGCTTATACATTAATGGTAATTTCGCATTTCTTAACTAAATGTAAATTACTTTAAAGAATAAGTGAATATGCGATTCGTGTTGGCCTTTACGTTAATATGATAATAACTGGAGAGTGTGTTTTGTTTTTTACATCAACAAATTATAACGATTATAATCGGACTCTCTCTTTCTAACATACGGTAATACTTTAAGAGTGAATAGAACGAACTACCATCACGTGCGTTGGATTTTTTTTAAATAGCCACATCGTCATTGTGGTTATTTATGTATTTTTGTGTATCTATATATAATATTACGTATATAAATTTATGTATTTATTTATGTAGTGTAATATCTTCCTATTTTATATCGTATTTATCATATTATGTGTATTATTTATTTGCGCCTACACATGCTCTCTGTTCATTTCAAAGGTTGACTGGTAGAGAATGCCGTATGGCATTAAGTTCGCCTTTTGTACATAATTTAGTTTGTGCAATAAAGAATAAATAAATAAAATAGCCGCTGCGTTTATGGTGGCCAACGTATTCCTATTAGTCGAGGTCAGTGGTTCCTAACTTTTAAATATTGTCACCCGTGGGACTTAGTAGGAAAACTGATTTTACCCTGGCCTTAAAATACAAACAATACATGTATTTTTATGTTAAATTTACCTTTCCTTATTAAGTTCTTTGTACACTGTAGACATACCTCAATGGAATCAAAGGCTTAACGGCCTAATAACATTCCCACAAGGTAGCCATATCTGGTATACAGAGTGATCCAAAAAAGCAAGAGTCAGAGTGCGGTATTTATGGAGAAGGACCGAAACTCGGGATGAGTGCCAGCCTCTAAAATATAGCCTCAATCTTTCAAAAAGAAGTCTATTTTATTAACAATTCTGCAGAGATTAGCATTGAAAGGAAACTCCAAAACCAGCACAACTACATTAACTCTGACAGTCAAGCAGGCCTACTAGCACTGGATTTACTTAAAATAAATGTAGCTCTAAACTAGTTTGACTCTGTCAGAATTACCTAAACGACCAAAAAAGTCATACTTAGATGATTTCCAGGGCATTTCAACATAAAAAGGTGCCAATATCCCTTTAATAGGCTCTAAACCAGTCTGCGGTATCATCAAGCAACAAGTCTATGAAGTACTCAACGAGGAATATAAACAAAAAGTAATGGAACTGATATCTACGTAAGAACAGAAACAATTAAGAAAACTCATAAAAGGCTATTGCAATAATTTATATAAAGAACTGCTAAAGCTCAAAAGGCAAAATTCCTGTGCAGTAACCACAATTATTACCGGTCACTACAAACTCAACAAACATGCGTCTGAGGGAAGACCATACATGTAGGTCTGCGAAGAGTCTGAGAAGACAGCCCTGCACATACTATGCTCCTGTGGACCACTCATGCGGAAAAGAAGTGTCCATCTCGGTAGAAACGTGCTGCTCCCAGAAGAGATACAAGTACTCACGTCCCAAAGAATCTGGAACTTTCTGGAGTCAACGGGCATAAATAGTGAACTATAGACAACAAAAAGGGCCGGTATAATAGATTAGGAATGGTCGAAGCATCACAAATGGGCCCACAAACTCAATAATAATAAAAGTTCATTGCTTCCCCTTTTAGAATAGTTGATTTACTCCCAGGTTCAGAACCACTGGTCTAGGAGTATACAAAACCTACAGAATACCTCCTCTGAATTCAGAATCATGAAATTGGTACAAAGCAACACTTTTAGTACAGATAAAAGAAAAATTGCGAAAACTACAAATTTCTCGCCACATCATATAAAATAAAGGTTCGTTTTTCCTTTTGAGGTACGGAACCATAAAAAGAAATATTTAAACTTATATACTCAATTTTTGACACTCGCAAGATAATCAAAACCTACAGGGTACCTCTCGTAAACTCAGAATCTTAAAATGTGGTACGAAGTAACGTTTGCATAGATATAAAGGAAAAAAAATACAGAAATTGATTCAACTAATAATAATATAGCTATATTATTATTATTCTGGTTGTGTATTACTTTATATGTAGGTAGGTGGATACCTTCTCATCGCTCAATAAATTATGGTATTAACTACTAGTCGATTTAAGGAATGTATACTCTAAATTATGTTCAAAGGTGTTTAGTTCTGATTATTAACTTCTTTAACTAAAGAAAAATATTTTAAACAAAAGTCATCCTTATTCTTCATTAATAGAGTAGTGAATTCAATGGTGCTTGATACATAAACTCCAAGAAAATTATACTACATAAGACCTTTACGTTAAAATGACTTTCATTGTTTTCCATACTCATGTTAGTTACATTAACGCGTAAAAACATAAAACCTAAGCTTTTTTAAAGTAAATGCCAACTGTAACAAAAAAAATAAGGTAAAGGACATGCTAACTCCGAAACCATACGTTGTTAACTTGAGATGATGTCATAGGTTAAAAAACGATGAAATTTTAACCAATTTTGCTCTAGGTTGTGTTAAAATAGCACCAATAGAAAAAAAGTTATGACCAGATTAATTTTCACAAAAACTTCTTTTCGCTCTCCTGAAAAACTGGATTTTGTCCTTTACAGCAATTGATACTTCCATAGTCGATATTCTTACTCTATGACTGAATATATTTTACAAATGGCAACATTTCTATTCTCACCCGTCCACAGCGTGCGTATAGCAACCCCATAATGTTGCCATATCTATAATCTCGCGACACATGTGCCGATTACAGCTCCACCTCCTATTTGATACACTTTCCTCATATTTCTCTCACACGCCAGTGCCTCGTGATTTATTCCTTAGCGGGCAAGGTTAGGCAGGGTTAATATTGGTACAATTTGATGGGGGCTAGTTCAGAAAGACCAGCCTACCTTGACAAGTGGGAGAACGATAAAATTGCAATATTATATTATAGGTACCTACCTACCTAGAGTTAACAAAACTGACCACATGATTTTCGTTAGCTTACTCCGATTCCTTAATATTATGATGTGTATTATAAGGAGCCTACAATTGAAACATACTTTTTTTGAGATTAGGAATACAACTTTATTCTTCGGCTGTATGATTCCAAATCTAGACTTTTCTGACAATTCTGTTCTATTCTACAAACATCACTTTTGAAATATTCTACTGCCGGCATCCTTATTGGAAAGTAACCTACAGTACATACCTACCTACCCAATATTTTAAAATTTAGTAATTTCTAAAATAAGGTACTTAGTTTGCATACCTACCTAATGTAAAATCACTTTAGTGTAAGACTATCGTCATCAGTGTGTATTGATGGATGACTGGAAATTTCTCACTCTTTGACGCAAAAATACCGGTAGGTTATGAATTTTAATAAAACTTTGTGCCAATGTTAGTATTTAAAACTAAAACAAGTGCACTGACTTAAATTAACAACAAAATATCTTATCTTTTCACCTATTTTATCAAGATCTCCCTCTATCCATTAAACAAAGTCAATCTCGCAATAAATCAACCCTCGTAGTGGTCGCGTGGGGACATTTTTATCACATTTACATTGTATTACTCTGTAATGGTCCCAGAATGGCAATTGATGTAAACTGGTCGGTTACCACACCATCTGTCGGCTGATTCGGTTTCCAATGTACCTACTTACCTAGTTTATAAGTAATAGGTTATAAAACAAGTAAGAAAGTGCCAATAAAGATCTATGTATTGTTTTAGTTTGATAAAACAAATGGGTATCAAATAAACAGTCTTTATTAAACTTGTAATTACTAAATAGTACAATGTCTTTAATTATTAATTGCTACATGCTCACGACAATCGCCATCTTGGTCGTTCGCCTCTGTTGTCATTCTCACACTAGTGATGTGTACTCAAACTAGTGATGTCTACTCATAACATCCTCCTTATTAGAAAAAGCGAAATTATTATTAATTTATAGCTTGAGCCAGTTTACAACAGTTTACTATAATCTTAACTTAATTAACTCAAAAACTTAATTAACTCAAAAACAGTTTTTCCTATCTATAATATATATTTGTCAATCAAACAAGTCAATCAGTCTTTCACAGTCATTGCTAAAACATTTGCTTAGTTTATTTTATTTTTAACTTAAGTTTTTATAAATCTAACCGTCTTGGTGGCCTTATGACTCTTCCGCCCCTCGTGCGCATTTCTACTGGAGTTGTATGCTCTTCAATAGACGGTGGTACTATATGAGAATTAGGAGATGTCTTGATATTTGGACTTATTCGTAACCTATCTTGAGATACAGTTTGTGATGACTGCGAAGGCTTCAAAATATGCTGTCTATTTCTTCTTCCTATAAATCCATCTGACCCTTCAATAGTATAAGACCTAGGCTGATCACATTTGGACCTTACTGTGCCTGTAATCCATGGAGTATCTGGCATTTTCTTAAAATAGACTTCATCTCCTTCTTGTAGTTCTGATAATGATTTAGTTTTTCTGTCATAGTCTATAGGTGGGTACACATTACTAGAACAGTGATAAAAACCGAAAATTGTTACTCCGTTTAAGATTCTAAGTCTGCACATTAAAATTGGAATTCATGTAATGACACATTTAGAGTTGTCACAGTTTTCTAGTAAAGCAGCGACATAAGTATAGCTTGTGCTCAACATTTCATAAAGATCATAATATATACGGTATATACCTAGGTAAATGCTGTGTATTCACTTCTCAGTCAGTGTCATAAAGGCCGGGCCGACTAAGCTAGATTTAAAGAAAATTACATCGTAGCAATTAAAACTACTTTCCAAATTATGTTTTACTAGCTTCTGCCCGCGACTTCGTCCGCGTGGAACTTCTCCTTTTTTGCAGTCGGTTAAAAAGTAGCCTATGTCCTTTCTCAGGCTCCAGACTTTCTTTGTACCAAATTTCATTTAAATCGGTCCAGTAGTTTTAAAGTGAAAGTGTAACAGACAGACAGACAGACAGACAGAGTTACTTTCGCATTTATAATATTAGTAGGGATTAGTAGGGATGTCCGTTAACTCTGAGCGTCACGGGAAAAGAGAAAGATGGCGGCTAAATGTGGCCATAGATAAAAAAGGTAAATCATAGACAATCTGTTGTTAATTCTTAACACATCTGGGTGCCAGGGTTGGCAGTATCGATCGCTGCTCTGCATGCGACGTCAGTCGACAGACCGCGGACTCGCACGGTGACTGACGTGCGTCTGCCAGCTGCCTTACCGTACTGATCATCACACAATTGCTACCAAATATATTGTGCTAGGGCGTTAGACTAATCTAGACTTTTACAACAATTTGTACCTACATCTGAGTGCCTCAGCGTTAGTAGCTGGCAGTATTGATCGTTATTCTGCAAGCGACGTCAGCCGACAGACTGCGGACTAACACGGTGACTGACATCTGCCAGCTGCCTTACCGTACTGACCATCACACAATTGCTACCAAATATATTGTGGTAGGACGTTAGACTAATCTAGACTTTTCCAACAATTTGTACCTACATCTGAGCGCCTCAGCGTTAGTAGCTGGCAGTATTGATCGTTATTCTGCAAGCGACGTCAGCCAGCAGACCGCGGACTCGCACGGTGACTGATGTGCGTCTCCCAGCTGCTTTACCGGACTGACCATCACACAATCGCTACCAAATATATTAGGATCTATTTAATATAAATAGATAGCCGAATCTTGCTTTTGTAGGTACTGTTCTTATTTCTTCTTGGTTGTTTTATGGCATTACCTAACTATATATATTGGTCTCTGTGTCGTCAGTGGGTAGACCATGAGCTTACGTGCCGACTGACGTGTGTCTGCTAACTTCTTAACTTACTGACCATCCCACAATCGCTACCAAATATATTGGGTCTTTCTAAATAGACCGGTGAGTCTAAGTAGGAGCTATTTTCTAGCCTTACCTAGATATTGTACGCTTTCGCTCGCCGAATGCGAAGTCAGTCCACAGACCAAAGACTTACACCCCGACTGACGTGTGACTGCCAACTGCTTTACTTACTGACCGTCAGACAATCGTACGAAAATATATTGGGGGTCTATTATAAATCGATCGGTGAGTAGAGCGACTAGGGGCCATTATCTGGCATTGTAACCAACAATATACCTATACCAGATATAGGTATATTGGTCGCTACGCTTAGTAGATGAAAGTCACGACAAACTTCCTTTATTGTACTGGAAGACACAATAGCTAAGTTAGATAGGTACCGAAAAGTACATAGGTACTATATTATTATTTTAAGTCAAAATTACACGTTTTATTTAGTGAAATAAGTTAAACTAAAATTTGGCAAGGCGTTCTGTGTTCACAGGTACAGTCTTGAGTGACGTTCACGCGACGCGGTCGCCGGCACGCAGCCTGCAAACTACACGTAAACCTCCTGTAATTACCACGCGGACTGACAACCACACCGATAAACAAATCCACTGAATTGTTTAGGCTCTGGGTAATCCGATATGTATGGTGATGGTAAGCTATTTGACGTTTTTGAACTAATTCTGACTGAACAGATTTTTAAATCGGAACCTAGTATTTTTTTAATTACTTAGTTATGGTTTATAGTATTATTTTTAAGTTGGTAAGTAGGTACCTACTTTACCACAGATGGTATACTTGGTAGAAATTAAAACGTCTATGGTGGCAGCTTTGTTACCTGAGTAGATAAGTACTTATTTATGTCGCTAGGTTAGGATTAGAACTTCCTTATAGTTTAGTTAGTAAATCTAAGATGTCAACTTCTGCATCTTTGATTTAATTCTGTGGAAATATCTGCCTACTAAAATAAATATAACATTCAGATAGGCTTAAAAATAGATGCTTCGCAATGCAAATATAAGCAAACGAGATGTCGGCACGCACAGCGACCCAGTTCAATTTCAAACCTCAATTTTCTCCACCTATTTTCATGTCACCTAAGATCCACTCTGTGCCGCAAGCAAAGTTTGCACTTCAGGCGGCTCGGTTCATTTGCAATTGAAGTCACAGCCTCCTCTAGAAAAAAAAAAACAAATCCGCAAGGGAGCGCGAACGTCTCACACCTATCTCTTTCATTCACCCTCAATCCCCTATTCACTTGTCTCGCTCGCACTAACGCTAGGTTATTTCTTGTTGTCGCTCCACCCGCACGAGACACGGTTTATTTTTCATTTCTTAGGGGGCGAAGAAAATAATTTTCTGTGAGCTTTGAACCCGTGGCTGTGGAAAAATGGGAAATTTAGAAAATGTAATTGGATTCTAGACTAATCTCGACGCTTCCGGCATTATAGGGGAGAGTGCGTGTTGAAAAAGAAATGGGAGGACACCTTTTATAGTCCGAGGCTATATAAAGTACCTACGTAATGTCGGGTTTGATTATTATCTGTGTTAACTTCTAATTTGTTTTCTTAGGCTTAAACAGGTAGCTACGATTAAAGACGATGCGTAAGTAGGTACTTACCTACAATATGAGATGCATTTAATGTTACTTATTATAATTTTGTGTAACTCGAACCAACCTCCATTCCCAGCTACTTAATTAAGAGTCAAGTAGTTAGCAATAATTTCAGCTTAGGTAGGTACATACTCTGCACGTTCCTTTTCAATGCACATTATCTTAGTATCTTCTTTTTTAGTGAAATTTTAGAATTACATTCACACCTATACAATTAATAGTACTGTAGAGCTTTCAAATAAGGATGTTGTCCGCATAAGAAGTTTAAAAATGTTCTTGTATTTTCTAAAATAATAATGTGGCTGTCTAAAACAAGAGAAATGAGTAGTTAATTGTGCGGAGGACGATTAAAGTTGTTACCTATATATTATTTTAGTAGCTAAAAGTGAGAAGATTTTTATTCAAGGGCTCCCTATAGTACCTACCTAGCTACCAAATCTACATAAATCCATTTCAATTGTCAAAATAACTACTTAATAGCAAATTATTATTAAATTATACATGCCTTATTATATCTATAAAATGTTTTGGAATTCTGAGCCCGTTAGGCACACAAATCCCTACTAATATTATAAATGCGAAATTAACTCTGTCTGTCTGTCTGTTACGCTTTCACGCTAAAACTACTGGATTTAAATGAAATTTGGTACAAAGAAAGTCTGCAGCCTGAGAAAGAACATAGGCTACATTTTAACCGACTGCAAAAAGGGAGGAGTTCCACGCGGACGAAGTCGCGGGCTGAAGCTAGTTCTATATAAACTGTACTGCTATACAGCCTTTGGTAGCTTAGTTTGTGTCCAAGAGTTCATCTACGGAGCATGAGCGTAACTGAGGAATAGCCGGGAGGAGGAGTAGGGGGGAATCCACCTCGGGATATCTACCAGGCTAAATACCTAAAAAAAGACATCACACAGGGTGGATACTTGAGGGCCATTCCCTCAGGAAAAGAGCAACCCCGACGTCAATAGTGTCCTATATCAAATATATTAGGTATTACTTACCTGTGAATTTGAACGATATTTTGTATAGGATGTTTAAATATTTATTTAACGATAATCCTATATAAAGAATGTCCCTTTTCCCAATACGATTTTGGTCATAAAGTTTACCTTTATGTACCTGCTTGTGTAGTAACATAATAATACAGCAAATTTTTGTGCTAAAGGCATATAGATCTACGTAATATCGTGTTGCTAACGCCATCTGTGATTTTTTTGGGAATTATTAAGCCCTCAACGTAGGTGGCGACAATAACCCTACAATGAGCCAGAAAAAGTTTTACCTGTTGTTTCCAAATGAACACAGATGGCGCAGTACTGCTACGACAAATCGAACTTTTTGATATTGAACCTTTTCACCGCCCCAGTCGGTAGTTACCGACAACAGAAAGCAGTACCACTAGCGCCTCGTCGGCCCGTGCCGACTGAAAGTTAGAGGCGAAAATTATAAGTAAATTAAAAGTTTAGTATACAAATTATGAACTTTTATTATTGTTTAAAGCCTAAATTACCGTAAACTTTATACATAAACGTGATACTATATAATATCATTGAATAAATAAACATTTTTGCGCGCCTTGATAAAATGCAGCAAGTACGCCAGTACCTGAAGCCCTAGTCGGCGATAGCCGCGGCGTAGTGCTGTCACCAACTGTTTTGTTTGTTGCAATACACGTTACGAAAATTTTAATGTAGGGGAATTTATAAATGTGTAGTTCTATAATTGTAAGTTCACTAATTAATTTACTTGAATGCGATTAATTAATCAAAATGGGAATAGTAAAATATATTTTACAGCATATTTTGAACACTTATTTAAATTAGTCCCGCGGCTATACACGACCAGTCATGTCTGAGATCAGCTCGTTCAAGTAAATAACAAACGAAAAAATTGTATATTACTCTAATTTTTATCCTGTATACCTCTGTCAATTATTATAATGAAGTAGTTCGTCTAGCAACCAATACAAGTATTCTAGTTTAGGTAATTATGTATATTAAATATTTACAAACCTATCGTTACTTTATCTAAAGCACAGGCAACCAAATAGGGTCTTTGTTAAATAGAAAACGACTACATCCAGGTAAAGAAATGACCCTTTTATTAATGTTTTTTTCTACCTGAAACACTCATTAGCAATAACAATAGGCTTAATTTTTGTGAGGAATTCTTAGTAAATATGTAAAGCACACCGCACGTGCAGGCGGTATTTCAAACAAATTCCTGGAAAATGCCGAATATATGCTATTTGTACTTCCTAAATAATTATCGGAATTTATTTAAAAACTTTGGTTGTAAGAAATCTAGGTACCTAGGTACTGCATTTTATTATTGGTTTGTTGCTAAAGAATGTGTAGGATTTTTTCTTTCGATTCCCTGCCAAAATGTCGATAAATGCAGTTAACACCTACCTACAACAGTTTCACATCTCTAGAATCAAAGCAATTTGCAGTACCTAAAAGCCCGGGTCGGCCGGTGCCGACAACGCATGACGTCATCGCGTGAGTAGTGTGGTGACTTTCGTCACTAAACTGTACTGTAAATAATGCAAATATTTTGATCTTTTCATTATTTAATGTTGTTTTATAAGGTTAATAATCAATGATCATGTAGTAACAACATTATTGTATTATTCTTTTGACATTTCTTCGACTTTTTGGATATAATTATCGAGGAATTATTTAAATATCGATACACCATTTCCAAGTCACTATGGTTTCTCGATCTCGAATGCTTGTTTTTGTACTGGCGTCACAGGCTCAGCGTTTTGTATTGTTGCGTGGCGGCGAAAAGGTTAACGGGGGCGCTACTAACCGGTGATAAAAGACAACCTACTGGCCTGCGATAATATAAAAGCTACTGGCCTGTGATTGGTGATCATCACACCTGGACCTTATTCTACACGACGCGTATCTAGCAGATTTTATACACAGCTATTAATAAAAAATAAAAATAAAGTACATCTGTGACAAGGAGCACGTGTATGCCGTCAAATACAGGTCGCTGCTTTTCTAGAATAGTGTCACAACTCGAAATAATTTGTTATTCTATTTAAGATTGTGAACCGTCACATATAAATTTCAATTCAGAATGGTGACACATTTCGAGTTGTGACTCTATTCCGGAAAAGCAGCGAGGTATATACGGCTCAACATTTGACAAATACCATATAACTGACAGGTGTGTACTCAGATAAAAGGGGAACATTTATTACGGCAAGGGAACCTAACTTGTTCATAATAGGTACCTACTGTCAAGAATTCCACAAAAATATCAAATCAAACACAAGACTTCATTGTAAATATTTATTTCAAATACTATAAGTGCTTATGGTAACCAATGATACATTCCTTTCCTGTCAAATTCACGTAATATCTATAACCTACCCATTGGATTGTCATATCACCAACGACCACCACAATGCGAGAAATATATACCAAATAGATCAAAAACTCGCATAAAGGCGCCTTACAAAACTAAATTAGTTCTCAATAGATCATTCTGTTTTTGTATTGTGTGAATAATTTCCGTAGATATAATTTTAATAACAATTTTCGTCTAACACTATGTCTATACATAGAGGCACACAATTCTTATTAAACTAGCACATTGTATACAGGCTAGGGTTTCAAGTAAGAATGTTACTTGATGTAATCATTATTTATCAAAATCACGTAAAATTCACGATGAGAGTATTACGAAAATTTATAACGCCATATTTGTGTATGTATTCTCTTTAACCATTTCAGACCTGGAAAAGTTAACTTATTCAGCTTATAATATACCTACACAAAGGTATACCAATAATTCATAGAACCCAGCAAGCACACAAGTTTTATATAAGTAATACAAAGGCTGTATAAGAATGCTCAGTAATGCTTACTCTTATACAACCTTTTTACAGCTTAGCAATAGTATGCTGCTTGGGAATAGGTCTAATAAGAATTCTTCAGTTAGTCCCTTAGCTACATAAAGCCCCAATATTTTTAAAAAGGCGTTAAAATTCTCTAATAATACTTCCAGCGTAACATTTTCCGTAACTTTGTTAAACACGTCGATTTAGACTTACACTAAATATGTACAGTCAACACAATACTGAAACACTTGTCCAACTATACACAAAAGGCGAACGGAGCTGGAGGTCTATGCCGAAGAGCGAAACACCACTTCAATCTATCGACATCAAACGTATAAGCGAACGATGGTCAATATGTTAAAGTGGTGTCGAATCAATCTTCAGCATAGACCTTATTATAAAACAATTATAATTTGATTAAAGCTTTTAGTCGCGCGTGGACGCATCTGTCACTATCATTTTGTAATGAGTGAAATAGCGACAGAGAGGATGCTTTCTCGCGCGACTAAAACCTTAAGAGCGAGCACTCCCGTCATCACAATATACTTTCTTCCTTTTATTATAATTAAAACCAGTTTTACAATTTCCAAATAAGACTCAAATAAGATATTCGCAAACTTATCTTGCAATCATCAAATAAGACAAAATTAAATATTGGTCTGCCATTTACCAAGTGCGTAGCTAGGTGTTAAGGGGGGGCAGGCATAGACAAACGTAAGGTAATTTTCGACACTCGCAAGGGAATCAAAATCTACAGCCTCGTTACGCCCTCACTCCTGTCGCTCGTTCGCAAGAGTATAACATTGACATACACTTTCTCGCTGGACAAGAACCATGATGTTTTATTTTATCTTAAAAAGTTTGCAAGTAGCTTACTCGGGAATCCCTCGAAGATTATAAAACAGGCTTAGACAAGTGTTATAACTAGTTTTTTTCTACAACTATAGGCGGCCCTTCGACCTCGCACTGTGACCAGAGGCGGGTCGTACAAACTAAACTTGATATATCCCTTTTTGAGATTAAACAAAAAAATGCTTCCATATTTCGGCAACCGCAATATTAAGAGTTCTGGATATCGCACACCTAGATCTAAAGGGATCTAACTCAAAAACCGGAAGATTTGAGTTATGCACACCATCGGATTCCAGCAAAACCCACCTACACTAAAACAGATTTCAGCTAATATAACTCTGCTAGCTTTATTATAAAAAGGATAAATTTATACAGAAAACTCATGAGTGCATATGGACAAATTAATCAGTTTCTCGCCTCTCCTGAAAAAGTACCTTTTTTGAGTTAGCTCTCTTCAGATCTAGGTGTGCGATATGTCAAAAATGACAAGAGTTTACGACTTGACTAATGAGACGATAACTTTTAATTCGAGATCTGTTTATTTAAAAAGATTCTGCCGTCACTAACTTGCCAACAAAGCGACAAGTCTGAGCACAGCGTAGCGACGACTAGCGCGCAAGTTCATTATTGGGAGGAGGGCTGAAATCAGTAACCCTAGTCAGGTCATAAGGGTGACGGACCTAGAATAGTTAATAAACCACTGGTCTAGGACTCTAGGACAACAGTAGATATTTTTCTAAAATTATTAAAAAAAATAACTAGAATTTGACTGTTACTCTCTTGTAATCTTGTTCATATGTCAGTGACAGTGACAAGTGTTGACAAAAAGTTATCATACTCTATGAACTATGTTATTAATAACATAATTTCACAAGATCATGCATATTTCTTCATACAATTATGTCCAATTTAATAAAAAAATGTTTTATGTAGCCTCTAATTTTATTAAAGAAATTTATCAATATAATTTATAAGCCGGCCACGGTCACAGACATTAATATCTTAAACCTAAAAAGCGACTAGAACTAACAAAATACAACCTAAGCACTTAGAATTGTCATGAACTTAAAATAATGATTGATGAACATGCAGTGCCGAATAAATAAATATTTTTTGATATTTACAGAAATTATTGCCGTAATTATAATATTATACATAGAATGTTATTATTCACATAATATATATTCATGAATTTCGGAGATCCATACTTGAATACGAGCAGCAATTGTAAGGTAATCTCATTTCAAAAACACAACACAAAAAATTTAAAATTAACATTTCAATTAATTTTTAAATGAAAATTGTACATTTTAGTAGCAAAAAATTGTAACCACATAAAAGAAACATGTATTATTTTTGCTAAGATAAATGCAATAAAACATACTTTATTTTAAATGACATTATCTTCAATTATCTTACAAAGCATGCTCATTTTAACACACAAATCGCACCCCTAGATCTAAAGGGAGCTAACTCAAAAAAAGTAACTTTTTCGGGAGAGGCGAAATTTTTGTAAGGAATCGGATCCTTCTTTTTAGCGTGTGTTTAATTAAAATCTTCAGATTTTTGAGTTAGCTCCCTTTAGACCTAGGTGTGCGATATATGAATTGCTTCCCATACACTTGTCTACAAAGACAGTATAATATCGAGGGTCTATATCACAACATCCAAATATCACTCTTTTGGTAGATAATGCTTTAAATTTCAATAAAACAAGCAGACAACAGTCAAACTACTATCATCCACAGTCTGTTAAAAATATGGAATAAATTCCCAAAACGCGAGTTAAATCCGAAATAGTTGTTTCATTCCAATGTATAATAACCCCGAAAGCATCAATTAAGTGATTTAATTTACTTAGAATTGTGAAACGGACCGTAAGGATCTTTATTACACTACGCAATATGGTCCAAAATTGCATGTAACAAAAATATCTTTTGTTGTATGCAATCGAAGTATCTTCAAACTTCTAGGTGCGTGTTGTGTAGAATGAGGTCCAGCTGTCATGTTCCACCAGTGAGAGACAAGCTACTGGTCTGTGATTGGTGGAGCATGAAAACTAGACCTCATTCTACACGACGCACATCTAGTTTATTAAATGTAGCCCTCATTTGTACTACGTAGTGAAATAAGGTCCTCAAGCAACCCATTATATCAGGCATTATAATTACAAAGAAAAATAAATCCAACAGTAAAATATAATATGCAACAGTATGCAATAAAATTAACATTATATAACTTTAAATATACTTATTTGATTGTGCAATGAAAAATGTGCTATATCATACAGCTACCCATATGTTGGCACTTGTTATTGCAAAATAATATATATAAAAAAAAAACAATTGTAATTTATACAAGAAAGTTTCGGAACATTCCCAAAGTATATTTTTTAAGTCATCCCTTTTAAAACACGTATTAATTTATCTAGCAGTGTTTAGATTTTTTAATAGAAGAAATATTTACAAAAGCAGTTCAAATTACTAGAATTTTTGATATTCACCACCAATAAAAATTTACCACAGCAATTATTATTGTAAATACTTTCAACATGTTTTTATTAATTTAGGGCTCATATCACAATGTCCAATAACTTCTGCGTAAGCTATTTATAACTTTTCTAATATATAAAAACATTGTGTATACTAATACTATCCATTATTTGAAAATTAAGAAATATCTTTATTTAGTAGAAAGGCTGCAAATAACTTAATCGAAACTTACTCGAGCACTGCCGTAGAATATTATAGAGACCCTCTTTTGTGTATACCTAGACAACTGTCTAATAGACATTTAGACAAATTGTGATATATATAATAATATATATAACAATCTCTGTACAATTTACACAGATAAAGAAGTAATTTAAACCACTGCTAGAACACCTAAGTATTAAATTACAAACTACTCCCAAACATACAGGACAACCCATCTAAAACAATATCTATCATTTATTTAGAAATCGTATCACTTCTCTATCAAATAAGCTTATATCAAGTCTTTGTTTGATTTACAGCTAACTTCACTGCGATGATAGCATTGGACTTGTCCTGATATGTCTTTTTTAAATTTTCGTATTTGAAAAAAAAATATTCTAAATCCAATCGCATCTCAAAAGAATTAATATTACTTTAATTGAAACAAACCTTATGAGGGAATTATACCGATCCTATGGAGATCTCAATACTAAAAAGGGTAGGAATAAACCCAATGGTGCCTTAACAACATTTTTTTAATTTCTGCCTTTGAAATCAAATAATTCAATTTCGCTTTTCTCTGTACTCTGTGTTACACATGTTAAAAATCGCTTGGATTTCCGAGTACACATAAAATGGTCACATTTCAATTTCAAAACCAAACCCAAATTTACCAAATCAATGTCACTCAAACGATAAAAAAGACACCCCAAATAACAAAAGAAATTACATACCAACACTATGAAAAAACAGCACGAAAACTCTCCAAACCAAGATCCCATGCTATCACCGCACCACTATCACTATATCACTTCAGTCACATTTTACATTTCCTTTGCTTCCTTGGCCTCACTTATTTCAGTCTGTTCAGCTTCAGTGGACGGCTCAGCGTCCGGTGCCGGATCCGTCTCCGGCTGTTCCTCGGATCAGGTCTTCCTCAGCTCGACCAGCTTCACGTCCTGCACGTGGAGGTTGTGCTTGGAGTTGGCCGCGAATTTGATCACCGCCTGTGTCGACACGAGCGGCACGTGCCGCAGGTCCAGCCTGGAATTTAGAGATGTTTTTGTAAATTCTTATGCCTTAGAGACACTATGCTACTCGCGCTGCCGCTTTGTTACCGACACTTGCTGATTGTGGCCACACTCGCGTAATTCATCGCGACGTTTCGTCTTTCCTCCTATTAATTTTTTTATAATTTGTTGCACAAAACTTAGTAAAGGTATGTGTAGGTAATGGCTAATTCGATTTTTATAAAATTTTGTGTACATATCGTGTAGGTCTGTGAATCCACAAACATCTATTTTTGATAGGTGAACAAAGATTTTTATATATTTTTAACAAAATTTGTTTTAAATACATACATCACTAGATTTTCACTTACAACATTATTTATCTCAAAAAACGCGGTACGAAGTTTACAGGTTCAGCTAGTATTATTATACGTATTTATTTATTAATTTACTTTTTGTACAACAAAAACTTCCATATAAAAAACAGACAGACTTGCAGCCATACGGCATTCTCTACCAGTGAACAGGTAGTTACCGACTCTTTATTGTACAATAAAAACTTAAATATACAAAACGCGAACTCATACCACACGGCATTCTCTAGCAGTGTACATGTAGTCGTTAGTTACCTGACGAGGTTGGGACAGCGCGCGAGGTGGTCGAGCGCCGCCTCGGTGAGCAGCCGGCAGCCGCCGAGCGACAGCCGCTGCAGCCCGTGGTGCGCGAGCTGCGCCGCGCCCGCGTCCGTCAGCCGCGCGCACGAGGACGCGTCCAGCTCGCAGAGTTTCGGCAGCGCCTGCGCAGGTACGACGTGCAATGTTAACATCAATCATACTCTTAGGGTAGAATGTAACATTAATCTATATCTATACTAATATTATAAAGAGGAAAGATTTGTATTTTTGTATTTTTGTATGTTTGTAATGAATAGGCTCCGAAACTACTGGACCGATTTCAAAAATTCTTTCACCTTTGGAAAGCTACATTATCCCCGAGTAACATAGGCTATATAATATCACGCTAGGTCTTATAGTTGCGGAGCAGTAACCGAAAATGTTTCAAAAACGGGGGAAAAGTATCGTTTCTGAGGCCTTAAAAAAATCTTAAGTCCCCCCGTGCGAAGCCGGGACGGGCCGCTATAATATATAAAAATGAAACCCGTTTTCCGTTGTCACGGCATCACGCGTGAATGGCTGGACCGATTTCACTAATTCTTTTTTTTTGTTGTATTTGTTATTATTTGGAGAAGGTTCTTATGTAAGAAAAATAATCTGTCATTCAGATAAAAAGGTAACAGATATTTCTTGATTATAGGGCGGTACGAAGTTCGCAGAGTCAGATAGTATTTCATATTTTAGAATAGGGTAGTATTTCAAAAAAATGTAATTTAGATATAATGTAGTTTGCATAACTTTATAAATCACTTTAGCGTTAGATTATTGTCAGCTCAATCGTGCTACGATTATGGAAACTTTAAAGAATCCGAAACATCGTAAAATAAAATAAAATAAAAATATCCGAGTAAAATCCGTTAATAGTTGCTTCATTCCAGCGTGAAAGCGTAACAGACAGACAGACAGACAGAGTTACTTTCGCATTTATAATAATTACATAATAATAATGTCTAAGTCCCGAGCTAGGATAATCATAAAATTTATCAGGCAACAATAATTCACAACATTAAATACCCCCCTATATAGGATTAGGATTACGTTCAAAGTAATCAACAACTCGGTTGGGGAATTTTTTGATTATTATAGGGGTGGACTGCTGTAACATCGGATAATACGTTATTTGATTTGGTTATTTATTCTTGTATTAATTTTGACATAATGGAATCATAATTTTATTTGACATCATTATGTGTTATTATTTTATTTTATTTTTGTATACCAGCTGCTAGTAAAATGTGTGAATCTTTATTAAGCACTAGCTTCTGCCCGCGACTTCGTCCGCGTGGAACTCCTTTTTTGCAGTTGGTTAAAAAGTAGCCTATGTCCTTTCTCATGCTCCAGACTTTCTTTGTACCAAATTTCATTTAAATCGGTCCAGTAGTTTTAGCGTGAAAGCGTTACAAACAGACAGACAGAGTTACTTTCGCATTTATAATATTATTAGTAGGGATTGTAGCACATTTTATCAAAATAAAGAAAATTCATTGATGTGAGCCGTGTAAAATGATAACCAACGCGACTAACCTGCACAACATATCTCATGGCGACATCGGTGATGTCTGTCCCGGGCAGCCGCAGCACGCTGAGCGCGGCGAGTCGTGACGGCTCCGCCCCGGTGCGGGCGCCGCCGCCGGGCCGCGAGTTCTCCGGCGGCGCCAGGATGCCGCGCAGCTTCGCGTCGTCCAGGCACCGCGCGAACGACAAGTCCAGGGATGTTAGAGGAGGGCATGTCGACGAGCGGAGCGCCAGAGCCGCCTCCGCCGGAGACCCGGCTAGGGATAAGGAGCGGAGAGCCGGCAGCCGGGCGAGAAGCCTGAAAGAAATTATTGGTTTAGCTTTTTGTTGATGATGATGGAACGCAATATCACTACATACTATGTAAAAACAAACTCTCGTTGTCTGTCTATTCGTAAATGCTTAAATTTGTAAAACTATGCAACAGATTTTGAAGCGGTTTTTTTTTATAAGTGATTGAAGATGTGAAGAGAAATTTAAGAGGAAGGTTTATAGCACCCATGCGAAGCCGGGGCGGGTGACTAGTAAATAATTACATTAATGAATTATTTATGAAAAATCCTAAACTAACTCCATGGGGCGGCGTTGTCTAATTACGGAGTTCCTATGGCCACCTTCCAACATCATCAAATCAGCTCCATGTCACAATAATATTGCACTGTCATCCGATTTATACATACAAAATTTTAGCCAGGGAACAAATTTGACTTGCAAGATTTGTTTACAGACAGATAACGGGACAGATTCACAAGCTAAATAAATCTCGATTTACTTGCAAGGTTTGATGTAGACAGATAACGACACAGGTGAAAGTAAATAAATAAATAAATATCTTTGGACAATTCACACCAATTGTCTAGTCCCATTTTAAGCAAAGCTTGTGTTATGGGTACTAGACAACGGATAAATATACATAAATACATATAAGGCATCCAAGACTCAGGTACAGATGCCAGTGCTCATCACATTGACATCTGCCCCTAGCGGGATTCGAACCCGCAACCTCAGGTTTCGTAGTCAGGGCCTCTGACCACTAGACCAACAGGCCGTCAATAAAAGTTTGTATTACAGCGGTGTGTAGGTGTGTAGGTACTGACCACGCCAGCTGCCTCCTGGCCAGATGGCACCACTCGAGGCCGAGCGAGAGCGGCTGGCGGCGCGCGATGCCGGCCAGCTGCGCCGCCGACACGCGCACCTGCACGAACGACATGCTGCGCCACAGCGACGGGTCCATCTGGAGGCAGGATCAATCATATACTTCAAATTCAAAAGTTAAACTAATTAAACTATATCAAGAACAAAAATTAATGAACTCATTAACTAACGTTACCATAGAAATCTCTATATCGCACACCTAGATCAAAAGGGAGCTAACGGAAACCTGAAGTTTTGAGTTACGCACACTATCGATATAAAAAGTATTAACTATTTATATAAAAAAGCATAAATTGATGTACACACAAAACTCCTGCGTGCACATATTAATTAGTTCTTCACTTGTCCTAGAAAAAACACTTTTTTGAATTAATCCTTTTTAAATTTAGGAGTGCAATAATTATAAAAGTGTGTCAGGGTGTGAAGTGTCGCAAAACATAATTGAGCCATAATATATTCGTAATTTTTTTGTCTTTTGTCCATCAAGTCAAGATCATCAAAAATTATCGGACATGGCTCGTGAGTCGTGATACCATGCTATGGTATGAATTATACCATAACATGACGTCACCAGCCCCAGTGGGGACTAGTGACGTGTTCTATGCGAGCATGTGTGAGGGCAGTAAACGCTTACAGAGTACTCTGCCCAGGCCTTGCAGACGAGCGCGCAGGTGGCGAGCTCGTGCGGCGTGAGGCGCGCGAACACGCACAGCATCGCCTCGCGGTCCAGCCACGCGCAGCCCGCGCCCCCCGCGCCCGCGCCGCCCGCGCCCGCGCCGCTGCCGCCGCCCGCCAGCCCCGCCGCCGAGCCCAGCGGCGCGGGACGCACCGGGTACAACGGCTTCTTTAGTTGCTGGAATTTAAATAAACAAATATTCATACAAATGAGATCATCAATGGGATACTTGACTAGATTTTTTTTGAGTTTTACTAAATAAGGACTTGCGAATGTCAAAAATCTGCTATCGACTTAAAGCCACACTTTTTAACACCTAGCGAAACAAATGAGATCATCAATGGGATACTTGACTAGATTTTTTTTCGAGTTTTACTAAATGAGGACTACCGCGTGTCAAAAATCTGCTATCGCTACTTAAAGCCACACTTTTTAACACCTAGCGAAACATCTACTTGATGTAAGCAAAGGCGCACATGAACAGCTTACCAAAATAAACATGAGATACAGTCTGTCACCAGGCTGTATCTCATAAACAGTGACAGCCAATTGAAATTTTCACAGATAATGTATTTCTGTCGCTATAACAGGGTTCCCATAATATATAATATACTAGCTTCTGCCCGCGACTTCGTCCGCGTGAAACTCCTCCTTTTTTGCAGTCGGTTAAAAAATAGCCTATGTCCTTTCCTAGTCTCCAGACTTTCTTTGTACCAAATTTCATTTAAATCGGTCCAGTAGTTTTAGCGTGAAAGCGTAACAGACAGACAGACAGAGTTACTATCGCAATATATTAGTAAGGATTTAAGGTGTTTTTATAGACAATGGTGCACGAAGGATTCCGTGGGCAAATCCGACTCGCACTTGGCTTGTTTCTCCACCCTGTATGTGTACCCGTCTATCGCCTACCTTGGCGGAGTGTTGCGTGAGCTGCAGCGCGAGATGTGCCCGCAGCGCCTGCTTCTTGGGCGCCTCCTGCTCGTCGCTGGGGCGCCGCTTCTTGGCGCTCGGCTCCCACTCGCCCTCGCCCTCCTCCAGCCCGCCGCCCTCGCCGCCCTCCTCTTCGCGTTTTATTTCTACAAAAAAAAATTATATATGTTATAATAATAGTTTCTGGTGACGTTGACATTGTATTGAAATACAACGGATTTAACTAGCGTATTTTAATATTAACTACAATCTATTAATCGAAATTCGATTAATATTTTTGGTTCAATACCATTAGTTTAAGGCGATTCCCATGGTGTAATGGTTAGCACGCTGCCGCTAGTAAAAGCATAAGCGTGGGTTCGGATCCCACTGGGGGTCTAAGATTTTTTCTACTCTTGTCTTTGTACAAAAATATCATTAAGTATAATTTAAAAAGCGTATTTTATTTTATTGGCTGAAATTTCGTCAATTTTACGGTTTCCATATTCATATAGCGTGCCGTTTATTGGAAACACACAAATCACTTACCACTTTCGGACTTGATATGTGGAACATCGCTCTTGCCCTCGTTGTCGGAACTGGGCTCCGACTTCACGGGCGGCGGCGGCGGTAGCTTATTCTAGACAAACAATAATATTTTCATATTTAATCCATACTAATATTATAAAGCTGAAGAATTTCTTTGTTTGTTTGTTTGTTTGAACGCGCTAATCTCAGGAACTACTGGTTCGAATTGAAAAAATATTTTTTTGTTGGATAGACCATTTATCGAGGAAGGCTTTAGGCTATATAACATCACGCTGCGACCAATAGGAGCGAAGAAACAGTGGAAAATGTGTAAAAAACGGGGAAAATATGAAGCCTTATGAAGAATTACTATTCCACGGGGACGAAGTCGCGGGCACAGCTAGTATAACATACATATTCATATTCATATTCATTTATTCATTGCTTATTATGTGCATTACATTTGGTCTTATAAATTAATAGGTAGTCGGTACATAGCAACCCTGTAAGGGCACTGCAATAGTCTTATATACTAGTGATTTTATTATATGTTAGTTAGTTATAATTATTTTACAATGTCAGAGTATTAGTTATATTAGTGATTAAATTATTTATTATGATTATTTGGCTGGAACATATTAATATTACTTACACAAAATGTCAATAAAATATAAGAATGAAAACAATAATAATAACAGTATAAATCAGTCAAATCAATAGAGTCAATAAAATCAATAAAATGTCCCTAACTAGGTATTTTTCGGCTCTATTCATTGAGGAACTCCTGAACACTATAGTAAGGTTTTTGAATCAATAATGTCTTTAATCGTCTTTTGAATACATTTATGTCAGTTTCCTCTTGTATTTCTTTAGGTAGCTTATTGTAAATTCTTATCGTCATGCCGAAGGGGCCATTGTGGACCATTTTCATTTTAGAAGATGGTATGGCTAATCTATTATTTTGGCGTAGGTTTGCCGGACGGGTATAGAGCGGGAAGAGCGACATATTGTTTTTTACAAAATTGCCTATTTGTAGAATGTACATGGATGTCAGAGTTAAAATACTTTCCTTAACGAAATGCTGTCTGCAACTTGTCGTATTGTCTATATTAACCAAGATCCTAATACAGCGTTTTTGAAGTTTAAATAGTTGTGATACATGTGAGCTACTTCCCCATAGTACTAAGCCATATTGTAACCAAGCGTGTGCATATGCGTAATAAGCTATCGTGGCTGTCTTTTTGTCTGTACACTTCTTTAGCTCATACAAAGCGTAGGTGAAACGACTTAGCTTTTGAGATATAGCATTTATGTGGTCTTTCCAATTTAATGTGGTATCAATATATATGCCCAGTAGAGGAAAACACTTTACACATTCTAATTTGCGATTTTCAAATGTAAAATCTATAGATAAACTTTGTTTTTGATAGGGCCGGAACTGAATTAGTTTTGATTTATTAAAATTTATTTTCATATTGTGATCATTTAACCAGGCCACAATATTAGAAAGGGTCGATGTTAAAGCGTTATTTAAGTGTTGTTCATTCTGGCACGGTATTAATAAGGATATATCGTCTGCGAAAAGGGTACATGATATATTTATAGTTTTGGGAAGGTCGTTTATATAAATCAAAAACAAAAGACATCCAATTACGCTTCCCTGGGGAATTGATTGAGTCATTGAAATACGGTCAGATCGAATTTTCTGTATATGGCCTGTTTCGCAGTTGAAGTGTTCTACTTCAACACACTGTGCACGATTTGACAGGTATGATGTAAACCAATTATAAGCGGATCCTCTGACTCCTATACCAAATAATTTTTGCAATAAGATATCATAGCAAACACAATCATAGAATAGTATACACGTCTTTTTTCTGATGGGAGCTAACTCAAAGCCCTGAAGTTTTGAAATATATCATAATACCCGATTTCAAAGGACTCTTAAACCTAATAAGGCATTATAGAGTAGGTACGGTTTAATGTAATATAAAATTTTACGTATGTCAAAGTAATATGTACCTGCAAATTATTGTGGTCGCGACTTAGTTGACTGACGTCGGAGCCGACGCTGATTCGCCGGAGATCAGAGGACTTCTGGCGAGCGCGGAAATGGCGAGGCTGAAATATAAACATCATTATTATCATACTAGCTTCTGCCCGCGACTTCGTCCGCGAGGTACTCCTCCTTTTTTGCAGTCGGTTAAAAAGTAGCCTATGTCCTTTCTCAGGCTCCAGACTTTCTTCTTACCAAATTTCATTTAAATCGGTCCAGTAGTTTTAGCGTGAAAACGTAACAGACAGACAGACAGACAGAGTTACTTTCGCATTTATAATATTAGTATGGATTATCATATGCAAGTGGTCCCGGCCGACGTGGTCCGGCAAAGTAAGCGCAGCGCTACTTTAATCAATCGATTTTTCAGTTGTTATCATTGTTGCGATTTATTACACCATTTTTAACAAATAAATGAATGGCTGGACTGATAATTTGGTAGGTTAAATTTTTATTTCTTAATGTTATCTTATATCTTTCTTCTGGTTTTAAGCTACCTCCCCACCAATTTTCAGCGAAATCGGGACAGCCGTTCTTATTTTAACCCCAAACTAAGCAAAGCTTGTACTATGGATACTAGGCAATGGTGTCTAGTACCCATCTATATATATAAAAATGAATCGCAAAATGTGTTGGTAAGCGCATAACTCTACAACGCTTGGACCAATTTGGCTAATTCTTTTTTTTAGATGTTCGCTGAAATCCAAGGATGGTTTATACGACAAGAAAAAATCAAGTGATTGCCGGGAAAACCCTAAAAACAGCCCTTTTCTTTTCCCATACAAACGTTGTCTAACTAAAGTCAATTTGAACTTCGAACGGGCAGGATGACGTCTGCCGGGACCGCTAGTAATAATATAAACATATGTACATAAATACATAGAAGACTAGGGGTTTTTTCTATCTAGCGGATTTTCTCTCAATATGCAATGTAATATCATACCTTGTAATCATGGTTGAGCCCCATGGTGGTGCAGGTGGGGCACTCCCACGAGTTGGGCAGGTCCTCGTTGACCTGCCCGCCGGGCGGCACGCAGGCCGGGTGCACGATGCTGTAGCACACCGAGCACTCGCGCAGCGACGACGGCCCGTTGCGACCTGACACAGAGGTGGCAAATGGAAAACATGTTAAACACAGTTATATGAGAAAACGTCGGTACAGATGTACATGTGTTTGGGTATATGTTACGTGTAATGCCAGAAGGTGAAGTAAACTTAGGTTTACCCGGGTTGCAGGTTAGGTTAGGTTTTGGTTATAAATACTATATCAAACCGGGTAAACCTAGGTTTACTCCACCTTCTAGTATCACCCGTAACATGTCACAGCCGGTTTTTATATCTGCCGTATCAACGATTAGTCGGATTGTTGCAGTTTTTAAACCTAACCTACTTTTCTGTTAGCAATTCGTATTACACGGTCGCAGTCTTAACCTAACCGTTCTTTTCTTCTGATATTTTCTGATTAATTATTGAAAAAGTTATTGCAATGACAGTCCGGCTAATCGTTAACGAATTGTACCACCCGGTTTTTTTAAAAACGGCTTGCTGTAATGTAACACGGCGGATTATACGACCCCGCTGCTACATATACACAAGTTCATGCTGCTATGTTTGCTTTTCTATATTATTTATTATGCTAACCTTTCGAAAACTTTACAGCTAACATATTGTAAGCCAACTAAGCTGAAGATAGAGCCTTACACAGTACTATAGACAATAGTCCGTTATAATTGATTTATCCCAATTTATAACATCGGCGAAAGATCCAGAAATAAATATACCGATCAGATCTATCAGGCAATTATATATAGCGATAGTTAATAGGAGAATTGCTTGCTTACCAGAATTGCCTTTAGCCTGTGGAGCAACAGGAGTCTGCATCCACCCGTCGAGATGGCACACGGCGCAAGAAGCTGTGACTGGTAACATTGGCTGGAAAAAAAATAATAGAATGTAGTAATTATTATAATATTTACTGGTCAGAACTCGCCAGGGCAGATGTCAGTGTGATCAGCACGAGCGTTTAATTTTGTTTCTAGAGTCTCGGATATCTTTCATTTATTTCGTCATCTAGTCCCATAATACAAGAGTGCTTAGTTTGGGACCAGATTAATTTTATTTATTTAATACTTTATTGCACAAAAAAACTAAATAATGTACAAAAGACTAACTTAATGCCATACGGCATTCATGCCATGCAGCTTCAATTTGTGTGAATTGTCCAAATATATTTTATTTATTTTTATTTACATGTTTTTAGCAGATTATCTAGGAACGTTTATTCATAACTTAATTTTAGGATACGTTTTAAATTAATATTTTTACGATTGGGTCCCAAAATAATGTATTTTGGTTAGTTACGAATTATGTGTAATCTCATCAAACACGCGGCGTTCCAGTAACTATTTTTTTTAAATGTTACTAAAATTGAATATAGCTTATTTGGTCCTTAATAGAATATTTACGAGTGTTAACATGAAATACCTGTAAGCACTGGCGCATGATGCAGGTCTGCTTGGCGCGCCCGAGGCCGCCGAACTTGACCATGTCGTGACAGAACACGCACTCGCCGCAGTCTGTCCGTTGACAGGCCTCGCATTTCTTGCACCTAGACGAGTGAACAAACAAATAAATAATTATCACTTAGTAATTAGGTAGACTTAAAAAAATGTTGTAAGAAATTATATTTACCCTTAATTAGAATATATAAAAAAGAAAAAACAAAAATAAGCATTAGGACCGAGGCGAGGTCATGGCTCGCTAATGTCTATATGAAGGTATCGAGATGTGACGCCCCGATGCCAAACTTAAAGCTTTTTTTCGAACTGAATACTGAAGTTGGTCAGCTAATGGACCTTCACTGCAAGGCCGGACGGGTGGCGAACCTCCAGAGGAGAGGCTTTCAAGCCTTTAAACTTAAAGCGCTTATCATTGTTATTTGATTTTTTTTCAGCACTCCCTAATAAAATAAATTAACAGCGTAAGTGCGGATCCATTCCATAGCTACTTTTTACTCAATATTGTATGTACTATCAACTGTGCTGGCGATGTTACACCTTTAAGGCAATAATCGCTTGAACGACCCTGGTACCTGGCGGCTGTGTGTGAAGCAACAAGTGCAAGCAATTTTTTTCTAAAATGGCGTACCCCGAAAGCATCCGATAGTACCTAATTCCTTTACGTTGGTATCGCTTATGAAGTAAATGTGACGTGTGTGATACCTGGTGCGGCGCCTCCGGGGCGCGCTGTTGGCGTGGTCGGGCCGCGGACGCGCCGCGCCGCCGCCGCCGCCCCGGCCGCCGCGGCCCCCGCGCCCGCTCGACTGCCGCCGCTCGCCCGAGACCGCTTCATCAGGACCTGTGGAGTACACAAACATACAAATATATTACAACTGAAACTATACAAATATTATTATTGCCTAATCTACATATATAAACGGAGAAGCTGACTTTAAAATATCAACTTTAAGATTTAGAAACTTTTAATTTCGCACCGCGGTACCTTCTATAACGAAGGGGAGCACTAAGAAAAGATTTTTGGAAACACACCCCCTAAGGGGTTAAAACGGGGGTGCTTTTCTTGCACAGTCGCGGCCAGAAGCTAGTATGAAATAAGAAAAATTCCTAGATTCCTTCTTAAAAGCTGTTTCACTCGAAATTGAAGGTGATTTTTAAATAAATCGTCCATCGAATAAGCAAAACCGAGTAGTACAAATCGTTTGATTACAGTACATACAATCGATAGTAGGTACTATTAGCTACCACTTAGAGTCCATGCAATACCACATTACAAGTTCATGCCTGTTCATGTTTGACGGCCTGTTGGTCTAGTGGTCAGAGGCCCTGATTACGAAACCGGAGGTTGCGGGTTCGAATCCCGCTAGGGGCAGATGTCAATGTGATGTGCACTGGCATCTGTACCTGAGTCTTGGATGTCTTATATGTATTTATGTATATTTATCCGTTGTCTAGTACCCATAACACAAGCTTTGCTTAAAATGGGACTAGATAATTGGTGTGAATTCTCCAAAGATATTTATTTATTATGCCTAGTATAAGTCTTTTTACACATTAACAGTTACCTTTCAAAACGGGCACGTTAGTGATGGCCAAGTTCTGTTTGTCGTGCCGGTGCTGTTCCACCAGCGTGCGAACATCCCGGACAAGAGCGATCGGGTCCGTCAACAGCTCCGGGACCGACTTGCGAGCCGCCGGCAACTGGTGAAGGTACATCACTATGGCCTGGAAGCGAATTTAATTATCCTTACTAATATTATAAATGCGAAAGTAACTCTGTCTGTCTGTCTGTAACGCTTTCACGCTAAAACTACTGGACCGATTTAAATGAAATTTGGTACAAAGAAAGTCTGGAGCCTGAGAAAGGACATAGGCTACTTTTTAACCGACTGCAAAAAAGGAGGAGTTCCACGCGGACGAAGTCGCGGGCAGAAGCTAGTAATTTATATAACACCCCTTAAAATGTATAAATAACCCTAATTAATAATAATTTATAAATAAAAATTCGCATGTAAACAATAGAGTACAAGACCGAATTGAAAGGGAAATAGTCTAACGCTAAAGTGTTTAGCGTTAGACTATTGTCAGCTCAGTCATGCTACGATTATGGAAACTGTAAAGAATGAAATCCGAAACGTCAGCAAATAAAATTAAAATACGCGAGTTAAATCCGTTAATAGTTGTTTTACTCCAATTATGTAATAACCGCGAAGGCATCAGAAATTATTACATTGTACCCAATTTCTTTAATATTTTCGTAATCTGGGCACTTTCAAACACAAATATATCCAGGGCAACAAAAAAAAGATTTTTTTATAGAGCTGTGTAATGAGGGCCACCGCGTGTCAGAAATCCGCTAGACGCGCTAGTGTAGAATGAGGTCTAGCTGTCATGTTCCACCAATGAGAGGCAAGCTACTGGCCTGTGATTGGTGGTACATGACAGCTGGACCTCATTCTACACTAGCGCATCTAGCGGATTTCTGACACGCGGTGGCCCTTATTGTTATCAAAATTGCAGCCATGCTAACGCTGCGGTCGCTAGTCTCTAAAACAAGTATGGAAATTTTATTTAATGACTAACAAGCATAATAAAACAATACCTTAAGTCCGTGTAACTCGTTCTGCGTGAGGTGCACGTGTTCCTTGGGCGCCGCGGGGGCCGTGGCCTGCCCCTCGGGGGCTAGATGCGAGCGGCCGAGCAGCGCGCTCACATACCGCTCCAGCACGTACCAGAGCATCTCCGTGAAGAACGGGTAGCGGAACTTCTGGGGCACCTGCGGTATACAGATTGTTGAAAGATCGGAATTTAAAACAAATAATTATAATATATTAAAAAAAGCTTCATGTACGAAATCAACACGGTTGCGATGTAACTTTTGAATTAGGTATTAATTTATATTTAAATTATAAAAATCACTATTTCGTGTATGTAAACATTAAACATATAGACTTATGTTTTTGTCTTGTAATATATGTTCATATTCATATTAATGTTTTGGTGTAATAAGTGTTGGACCTAATAAATCACTACATAAAGGACAGTCGCGGAGTACAGATAAAAACGGACGTTGCTCTTTTTCTATTCGTCTCTGTCGCATGCGCGTAGTAATAGTGCCCTCACGCTCGCACAGTAACCTTCAAGGTTTTTGTGTCGGTGCTCAGCGACCGTCCTTTAGTATAAAACAAAGTCGCTATCGCTGTCTGTCCGTCCCTATGTATGCTTAAATATTTAAAAAACTATGCAAAATATTATATTGGAAGTTCGTTTAATTTTATTTAGTTTGTATCATAAAAATAAATGTTGAAAATAAAGAACATCGTCGCCACGTGAAGTTTTCATTTTGAGTTTTATTTACTCTATTAAAACAACGAAAAAACATAACTTACTTATGACTAGGATCTCAATGAATCACATGCGGCGTTGATGTGAAACATTTGCAAACAAATATGGCGCCGAGCGCGTGTTTAACACGAACGCACGTTCATATTAGTTCACGTACCTTGGTAACATCTTCGACTTGTGCTATTTTGAGTTGTTTCTCTATGCCGAACTGGTGCAGGAAATTGCCGCCAAACACCAGAGAGTCACTCGGAGTGTACACGGCGTGGATCCAGCCAGTCGGAATGAAGAACGTGTGGCCAGCTTGCAACTGTAATATGTTTCGTAATAAATAAGTCACTTGACGCAATAGGGATGGCTAATACGCGAGTTAAATCCGTTGTCCATTCCAATAGAATAAGTTTATTCAGTAAACACACATATATATTAACAATGAATAATAGGGATGGCGACTGTTGAAAGAAATCGAAATTCTATTTAGTCCGTCAGTTAAGATTATTAAAAATTTCACAAACACGTTATTTCTCAGTTCTATAATAAACGTAAAATGACAAAGATGTTTCTAAAGCCCGGGAGTTGGGGCTCGTAACGTCACATTATGTTACAATTTATACCATAACGTGACGTCACGACCCCCCACTCGCGAACTTTTGAAGCGATTATCTTTGTCATTTATTGATTAATGAAGAAAAGAAAAAATAAGTGACCTATTTTTTTTTGTAACCTACTTGATAGACAAAGAAAAAAAAATGTCGTCATGCATATTACGGCAAAAAAGGTAATACAGGCACTGAAGGGGTAAAACTGCGCGGGCAAAAGCTAGACATGCATATTTTTGTATTTACATTGAAGTAATTAAAATGGAGATTACTTACATGTACTCGAATGCACTTCTCAACGGTATCTCCGAAGAAAACATCAGATTGTTTTCCGGAGAGAACCCACTTTTCATAGAGCTGCAAGTTTTTCTCTGTCGGCGGTATCAGCCAAAACACCTTTGCACCTGAAAAGAAAAAAAAACATAGATTAATACATTTAATTTACAAATAAATAATTATAAATATCTTTTGACACCTATTGATCACCTTTTCGCGTCTATTGATCTATTCCTAAATTAAGAAAAGCATTCAGTATTCATAGTAGGTACAAACCTACTATGAATACTATACATATCTCATCTGTGTGTCATCTTACTAAACATATAAGATATACAAGACTGGTACAAATACTCGGGTTCATCGCACATACCTGCCCTTGGCAGGATTCGAACTGGTAGCCACCGGTTTAAATATATAAATGCGTTTTATGATTAAATCTCTTATTTTTTTACCCCTTCCTTGTCATTAATGTTCGCTTTTGTACCCCCCTTAACAAGTGGCATACTTTGTGAATGACCCTTAAATGCTTAAATAGTAGAGCGACACAACTTGAAATGTGAACACACCAATTTAAATTTAACTGTGACCACTTAGAATCCTAAATAGAAAAACAAAATATTTTGCCTTGTCACTTTATACTAATAGGCTTTTTGACAATGCGAAAAATAAAGTGTAAATTACTGTTAACAGTATAAATTAAGAGTTAAAAAATGATTATTCATTAACGTAAGTTGAAAATAATGATTGATTTATTTAAAAATCCTTAAATAAAAATTACATTTTTTAAACGTTTGTCACGTGACACAAAACGCTCCTGATTAGCCGAGTTTTTCGTGACGTCACATGCCCGTAAACTTTGTTTACCTAGTTGTGTTGCGCCTAGTTGTGGTAGTATCTCAAACAGGCATGTGACGTCACCGACCTCATTGCGGCGCCATATTGTCAAAGTAGCGTTTTGGCACACTATTTAAATATTGAATTTTTAATTCGATGTTTTTCAGCTAATACATACCAGATTTAAAAAAAACAACTTTTGCTGGGTTCCTTAGACTCTACTACATAATATAAAATGGATTTTAAAAACATGTCAAATACCCTATTGTGCGATATATAGACCTTTTTTTCGAACTGAATACTGAAGCGCAGTTGGCCAGCTAATGGGCCTTTTTCTGCAAAACTGGACGGGTGGCGAGGCTTTCAAGCCAAGATATAGAACTTACCTCTAAGAATGTGGTACCAGACAGAAGTACCGCCGAAATCGATGTGGAAATCTGTGTAGCACCCCTTCACGGACATGAGGCAGTATTTCTGGACCTTAGGGTACATCATGTCATCCAGGGCATTTGTGGACTCAGTCTGCAAAATAATAATACACGTATATAGAGCAATTATATTTATATGTCGCAGAAGATTTTAAATATTCACCCCTTAAGGGGATAAAACGGGGGTGCTTTAAGCACAATAATATTGTGCTCAAACGAAATCGTAGACAGAAACTAGTAGGTACAATATTGTTTGACAGACTCAAATACAATTGGAATGAAACTAAAAAAAACTAAACTAGCGTAGTTAGACTTCGTCAGTTCAGACGTGTTACGAATATGGGAACTGTAAAGTTTTCGAAACGTCAGTAAATAAAATATGCGAGTCAAATCCGTTATAAATTTAAATTATTAGATTTGAATACTAACCTAATAAAATTCGCAGTACTTATTAAAAAAAAAATACCGACAAATATAAACCACATTAAATTCAGTACTAGGTCATTTTGTGTGGTTTGTCCTACGATAGCGCCATTGTTATCTACTACGTGATA
Source organism: Polylopha cassiicola (assembly GCA_038024825.1). Classification (NCBI taxonomy): domain Eukaryota; kingdom Metazoa; phylum Arthropoda; class Insecta; order Lepidoptera; family Tortricidae; genus Polylopha; species Polylopha cassiicola. The sequence continues at coordinate 2,115,527 of CP149062.1, forward strand.
TGCAAGCAAAACCACGACAGTACCCCACCGTGGGCTGGACGCAAACGAATCAACATTCAGTGCGGTGTAACTTAATTATTAATTAAACTCTTCATTGATTATAATGATATTTTTGTACAAAGACGAGAATAGAAAAAAATTAGACCCCCAGTGGGATTCGAACCCACGCCTATGCCTTTACAAGCTCTTGCTCTTTTTTCTACTCTTGTGTTCGCACAAAAATATCATTATAATTAAAAACTAATGGTATTCAACCTAAAATATCAATCGAATTTCGATTGATAGATCGTAATATCGTTAATATTATAAATATTGATTAAGTTATAAAAATATAACTTAAATATAAAGCATTTAATGCAATTAAAGTGATATTCAAACAACAAATTAATCCGCAACACGCTTCGGCAAAAACTAATTACATAGTTTATTTTATGTAAAATTTCGTCATAAGAATAATACACGGAATAGAATAGAATAAAAAAAGCCATAGAATTATTACACGTGTACTAATAACCGCAAAAGCTTTTCAAAATATAAAAAAAAAACAGTCCTTACTGCCGACATGAACAGACTGGCCACAGACAGCCGTTCACGATTATCACTAGTACATTATTAAAGTACATATCACATTACCTGCTGGTCCTTCAGATGCCGTGGCCACACCACCTCCACCCAGTCGATCAGGCGCACGATCCGCGGCGCCTGCACGTAGTTCTCGAGGCGGGTGTGCGAGAACTCGAGCGATATCACGTTGAGTAGGCGCTCCTTGTTCGGGTCGTCGTAGTAACGCTGCCAATCCTGGGGGGAAGAAAGTATGTTATAATTTAGATAGATAGATAAAAAGTTTATTTCATTACAACACAAAACAATCGACGTAGGTACCTACAGCTTTCCAGACAAAAATAAAGACAACTTACTACATTATTTTCGTAAAGTTTACTTATATTTTCTAATCTTACGTGACAAATACAAAATTATGTTGCAACGAAAAAGGGATGATGCCTTTCTGATGCCTTCGCACAAAATAAGAATTATAATGAAATCAGTCCAGTCGTTCTAGCGTGATACCGTGACCAAGGGAAATACGGATTCATTTTTATGTACATATATAGATAATTTATACGAAAGGAGAACCGGTATTGAAAATAAAACAACGAAGTACCCCATCATAATACTATATATTCAGAAATTCGTTATCATCATAATGAAATTTCATAAATCAAAGAATTGCAATAACTTTCAAAGTTCGGGCCTCGTGACGTCACGTTATGGTTAATTTATACCATAACGTGACGTCATGAGACCCCACTCCTGAATTTTATAAGCGCTTTGTCACTGTTCGATTGAGAAAAAAAAAACGTGTAGGTACAATAATTTTTGGCAATCTACTTGATGAACGAAGAGAAACGTCAAAAGTCGTCATACTTATTAGTTAAACATAGTATAAAAACAAAAAACTTTTCCTTGTTATTGTTATGCCTACTTATATAGGATTTTATTTTTCAGTGGCAACAACTAAGTATTAACGTGATCCAGAGTATTCGAAAAATATCATCGAACTTATTTATAAATAGATCGATGAATATTTTTAAATTGTTGAATACAGAAAAAGTTTCTCTTTATATGCCAATATTGCTTTGCATTTATACATTCACAATACATAACCAAAATAAAGTTCAGTACCTGAGGCACAATACGTCACTTTTACCTGGCCGCTTTAAATAACGATATAAAAAAACAAACCCAGGATTCGACCACATTTTTAATCCGGCGCGTTCTCAGTTATTTATAAATACGACAACATATAAATGTCAATATACTGACATTTATATGTGTACGTACAAAAGCTTTGCTAGTATGTAACCTTATATTATGTTAATGTAATACATATATATATATATATATTATCCCATCAAAAACATTCTGTGAAAAACTATCCAAGCCTCGATATAGCTGCTTGTTTATCTCTAAAAAGTAATGAAATCTATATAAAGTCGTGCCAAGTCTAAGGTTCCTTACTTCGATTTATTTATTACTAGCGATTTGCCCCGGCTTCGCACGGATCCCTAATTTTTTTCAAAATATTCTATAACCTATGTTACTCAGGGTGAACGTAGCTTCCCAACAGTGAAAGAATTATTAAAATCGGTCCAGTAGTTTTTGAGCCTATTCATTACAAACATACAAAAATAGGTACAAATCTTTCCTCTTTATAATATTAGTATAGATATAGATTATAGTTAATGTCGTGTGACTTGGCCGTTGCACATTTTTTACTACCTATATTTGTTAAGCGAGAAAATAGCCCATAAGAAGTTAAATCCGTTAATAGTTGTTTCATTCCAATGTGTAATAACCGCGAAGGCATCAGAAATTAATCATTTATTTAGATTCTAGGTAACATTACCAATACGTCACAAATCACAAACATCAATTACATATTATGCACTCAATTACTAAGTACATACGTCACCTGAAAACCCAGCAAACACATACCTTCATAGTCATTTCAATGTTCTTTTGCGTGTTTACATCCATCACGTCGAGGAGGCGGCGCGACCCGACGCACATGCGCACATCGTTCACTGTGAAGTTACTTGTGGGCACCCTGCAAATACACATATAGTTAACAACACAAACACAAACAAACATTTAGGTGATGACTATAGGTGACTATAGCACCATCTAGTCACTCACCACAACGGGGTCCACTGAAAATCAGCGTCACGAAACAGGCGCAAATGTCTACTTCGTGACATAAAGCTGAGTGGGTTCCTTTTTAATCATAGGTACCTAATTTTTAGTTTTTGTATGTCAAACTGATATGTAGTTCTTACTTAGTTAACTTATTTTAATTTTTTTTCTACTTTGTTTCTGCTATATACAATGTAATCTTGTCTGTTGAAGTATTGAGTGCAAGGTTCCTATGTTTTTAAATAAATCCTATTTCTTTCTTTCTTTCTTTAGGTACCGGCGTCTGTCCTGAATATTAAAGGAACTAGCTCCTAGTTTCTTAACCTGGGGGTAATTACGCGAGGGTGAAACTTGTATTTCGCAATAATCAGCTGGTAGTTATCTCGAACGCCGAATTTCAAAGTGACAAGTCTGAGTACAGTGTCGCGCCGACTAGCGCGCAAGTTCGTCGTTGGAAATAGGGGTAAAATCAGTGACCCTAGTTAGGTCATAAGGGTAACGGACCTAAAAAGGTCAAGAACCACTGAACTAGCTTCTGCCCGCGAGTTCGATGAGCACGATATGCAAGAATCCTTTCTTAGTGCTCCCCTACGTTATAAAAGGAACCCCTGTGCAAAATAAATTTATAACCCTTATAGTTTAGGCTGTGCGTCGATGTGTCAGACGTTAAGTCCTGCTTCATTTAATATATATTATATTATATAGATAAGCTGCAATACGGGTCTTGCTTTATTTTATATATTATATGTATAGATAAGCTGCAATACGATTTATACTCGATTAATTCTGGCATATACGAGCACAGTAGGTATAGGTATTATATTGTTACAAAAAATAAAAATTATTTTTAAATAATTTATTCAATTTTCTAAAACCAAATAAATTTTTAATGAATTTAAGAATTTTATATTTTATTTTACGAATTTTGATGAATTATGAAACTCTTTTAACAATGTAACTGACCAAACAGAATCTTATTTTTTTTAATGTAGGCAACATCGTGGGTGGGAAAATGACACTTTTAGAATTCATATTTTATAGGATTGAAATGATTATTTCGTTGCCGAGTATAATATGTTAGGACCTCTTATGTATACACATAATAGTCAGCAACGAATATGGGAACTGTAAAGTTCTAAACATTAGCATATAGATTCGTTGAGTTATGTGTATAATAACCGCGAAAGCATCAGAACTTATTATGGTAAAGTTTTGTTGTCGCCGCAGTTTTATTGTCAGAATAGCCCCATGACCTTTCACAAGCTTCTGTGTTTCACCTACATTTTCCGGGTAACTCTCAACGGGGCGCACTGTGGATCATAGTAAGCCCATTTTCGATTCATAATATAGACTGCTTTATATTTTCCTTGTCAATTAAAATTGTTATTAATTTCCTTTGTAAGTAATCTATGATCTAACAGACTATGTTGACTATAATCTAACACACATCTTGATCGACTATAAGTACATATTGAAGTTTTCGGAATTTCTGCGTAAAACCAATATATTAATAAGTTTACTATACATTCTGATGGTTTCGGAGTTATCTATCTAGACTAATATTATAAAGAGGAAAGATTTGTATATTTGTGTGTGTGTATGTTTGTAATGAATAGGCTCAAAAACTACTGGACCGATTTTAATAATTGTTTCACTGTTGGGAAGCTACGTTCACCCTGAGTAACATAGGCTATAATAATATCACGCTAGGTCTTATAGTTGCGGAGCAGTAACCGAAAATGTTTCAAAAACGGGGGAAAAAAATCTTAAGTCCCCCCGTGCGAAGCCGGGACGGGCCGCTGGTAATAAATAAAAGGGGAAGCTGATTATTGACTGACATTTTGTACATGGCTTTTTTGTGCAATCAAATGTAAATAAATATCAACACAGAACCTAAACCATAATGATTTGAAACTTGAAATTTTACACAGAGATTCCTTTTATAACGCAGGGAAGCACTAAGACAGGATTTTTGAATTTTCACCCCCTAATGGGGCGCTTATCGTGCGCAGACGAAGACGCGGGCTAGTTATACAACAAAATAATTATAAACTGATTTTACTGGCGTATGTTAATTTATGCTGACGTTTCGTAGTCGCTTCTGTGTCAGGCTATCGTCAGCTCAGTCTGATAAAAATATTATGGTAAGTGCTTTCGAGACGTAAGCAGTAATAATTGTTTTATTCCAATGAGCAATACTTACATACATATTTAATCAGTTAAGAGGATTGTGAACCTGTTAATTTTCATACAAAAGGCGATAACGTTTTACACCCAGTAAATATAGTTAGATTTTTATAATTTTTGGATATGTTGTAGATATAATGAGAAACTACGTCAGTACGTTTTGGTTTTTAAGAAATATTGCTTACGCTAGATCTAAATATAGATTTTTAGATCTATATATAGATTTTTAGATGCTAATAAATTTTAGCGTAAGCAATATTTCTTAAAAATCAAAACGTACAGACGTAGTTTCTTAAAGTAGTTTTATTTAAATCCGTGATTAATTAAAAAAATAGTATATTTTTGAAAATAAATAAAAAAATTAAAATAATATTTTTTTAAAAATAATAATTATCAACCTTCAGTCTTTTAATCCATTTAAACTTTATCTTTAAGTGATATCTAAATAAACATTTGTCTATACATAAAAATAAGACAAATCAGTTTATCCGTAAAGTACCTTACCTACATTTATTAATTCAATGGAGGAAATTAATGACATCCACGTACATACATAAATACATATAAGTGATGCTTTCATACGCTCTACATAATAAGTAGTCATAGTCCTGACTAATAGTCTATAATAAAACCAATAAATATGTTACTAGTAACATAAAAGTGCCATGAAACATAGGCCTGTTTGGCACACTTCTGCGTCAGATAATTATGACCATATATTGGGCACCGCGTATCTTTAATCCGCGACAAGCGCTAATCTACGATGTTTAACTGTCACTTCCACCAATGACAGATCAATACCTTTGGAATAAAACAACTATTAACGGATTTAACTCCTGTATTTTTATTTTATTTTATTTGCTGACGTTTCGGATTCTGTACCGTTTCCATAATCGTAGCACGACTGAGCTGAGCTGACTTTAGCGTTAGACTATTGTCATTCCAATCCCTACTTAATATTATAAATGCGAAAGTAACTATGTCTGTCTGTTACGCTTTCACGCTAAAACTACTGGACCGATCTAAATGAAATTTGGTACAAAGAAAGTCTGGAGCTTGAGAAAGGACAAAGGCTACTTTTTAACCGACTGCAAAAAAGGAGGAGTTCCACGCGGACGAAGTCGCGGGCAGAAGCTAGTATGTAATAACCGCGAAGGCATCATAAATTATAAGATCAATATCTGTGATTTGTAAAACATGACAGCTGCACCTCATTCTACACTAGCGCATCTCGCGGATTTTTATACTGTCATTGTTTACGATACCTAGGTATATCTTATAGGTGCGTCATTGTTAACTTTTTTGCAACTTAGAATATTTTTAGTTTAATAGTTTGTAAGCATTTTTATTAAATGTTGATTTCAGCATTACAAAATGAACTGTTACTATTTTTTTAATAAAATATTGTGAAACAATACAACAAAAAATGCTACTAATTTTTAACAGGAAAAAAATTAAATAACAAGGGGACAAAAAGTCTTCAACTATTTATTATAACTTTACCTCATATTATTTTTTTAAATCAAAAATTACCTACCTAAAAATCGCAAATTCGTCTGAAACCCAAAATTCTACCAAAAACAGGGATCACCAACCTATTTAATATATTTAAATCGATACAAATATATGTAATGACTTTAAACCTAAATGAAAGTCACATGAAATTGCATCAACATGATACAAAATGTAATGAGTAAGTTATAATGACAAGAGACGTGCAGTCGGCGCGCGCGCATGCCGTCAGCTGGGGTCGAGCCAACCTGACATTTTATACATTTTTCATACACCAATTTATACAAAACTGTTACTATTATTTTACCGGAGTGAAGGTCGTTTGTAAAGTCAAAACCTAATAAAAAACTCGAGTTAACTAACGACCTGTTTTATCTAAGTACAACACTCCTGAATTTATTTAAATGTTGTCAGTAACTACAAGCATCAGTAGTGGTACGAATATGGGATCAGTAAAGTTTTCAAAATACGCGAGTTAAATCATTCGTAATTATTTAATTCCAATCCTAACAGGCATTTTTAGGTACAGTACGACTTATTCAATAAAAAAATGTCTTGTTATAAATATTCTGTATTCCAAATAACTAACGCAAAAGTGAATAACCGGAAAAGCATCAGAAATTATTATAGCAGATGTTCTCACCCGGTGGTCGGTGAACAACACAAAATCCCAAAATGGTCTACGAAATTATTGTTAACATATTAATAACTTAAAAACGTAGAGGCACGCGATACGATAATGTATGGTCCTAGATAAGAAAGAAATTAAGTCAAATGGTCCCTCATCACTAGAAGATTAAGGAAACACGTTACACGTTACTAGTATAGGAAGGTAGTACTTATACTACCTACTTGTACTTATATGTGTAGAGATAACATCACCGAGGATCGAATTTCGGTTCCGACAGCAAAATATAAATAGGAAAAAAATTAAGCACATTGTGGTAATTTTTGATGAAAAACTACTGAAATTGAACAATTTTCGACACTATTTAATTCTCGAAAAAAACGTTTTTATTATACATTTTACTAGATTTAGTAATAGTAAATGCCCAGAATTAGGATTAAAAGTAATTACCTATAACAATTAAGCATTAGGTGTTTTATATAAATGACCTTCCCAATCTATAAAGGTAGGTACTTACATAACTAATTAATAGAAATAATAATATTTTTTGAAACAAGCTAGAATTAATAATTACTTTTACATTCTTGCTAGGACAATTACCTAATAAGTAATAACACTGTCACAAAGTAAAGAAGAAAACATTTAAAAGTCTTTACCTAATCACCTGTCTACAACAAAACATACAACCTAAAGGAGTTCAGAAATATAAACTTATATTTCAATTCAGTTCAGTTTATTATAAAAAACAATACATACCTTAATCCCAATCCAATTTTTTCCTTAAACAGGAGTGGTGTTGTGAATCCGTTTTTCTGTAAGTATGACACGGTGAGCTCTACACCGTGCATTTCCAACACGGAGCCGGGGTGCTCGAATCTGGCACTCTCCAGCTTGTCGGCCAGAGAGAAGCCCCGGCCTCCTTCCACGTCATCGTCACCGAGGGCCCACTCATCAGAGTAAAGCTTGCGCTGTTTGCGTTCACGCTGTAGGAAAAAAAATACATTAACTCTACTAAGATGTGTTTGGTTACTTGTTATCTTATATTTAATAACCGTTTAATTCTATAAATTAAAGTACTAACAATAAAAATTTCTTATTACTTTACATTTTGCATTGATGTTTTTTTAGTGTGTAATACTACCTATTTGTAACATAATTAGGTACCTATATTATACCTATTATTTCTAAAATTATGTCACAATCTAAGTCAAATACTTGTGTTATCTAATCTACCATTAAAATTGATTGCTTGCTGACAAATAAAAGTAGAAATAAACTAGCTCTACTGAAACTTGGTTAGGTCAGAACTAGGTGAAATAATATAACTGTTGCTTTTCAGTCTAGAGACACCTACTTTCACTTAAAACTTTCAAGCAATAGAAGAAAAAGTATGACCTAACTTATTTAAATAGATAAGTAGATCTTTTTCTCAAAATTACTTATTTATAATTAACTAGAAAATTTTATTTTATTCTTACGAAATGTAAGGTTTTACGTTAATAAATGTTATACCGGGTCATAAGTAGGTTAAATTTTTTAACGTGCTCCAAGGCCAATGATATCCTACAACGAAAGAGAGAACTGTGGCTAAGTAGGCACGTAATTATGCTGGCATAACAATAAAACTTTTGATGCGAGGGCTGTTTACCTTCGCGGACCGAAACAAAGAGCGTACAGTCGGGATTGTGTCAGTTAGTCTAAATATAATTCAATCTGTAATCATTACTATGTGTTTTAAATGGTCGACTCTTGTTCGACAAGTATAGTTCGATGTGCAATGTGAAGTATTGTAGAAATCGCGAGTGGAGCGATCTCGCAGTCGAGTCGCCGAGCGACGAGTAGTCAGTTCGGCTCGCAGTCAGAGAGCGCACGCCCCTGGCCGCCTGCCCTCTCCGCGAGCCCGCAGGAAACGCCTTCGTTAGTCCCTACCAGATGCTCATACACCGTCGAAGCCGCTACACGCACCTCATTCACCTCAACGCCGCTACTTCGCAATGCTGCGGCCTACGGAACTATTATAGATTTTGACGCCTCCTCGCATGCGCGAATGCATACGGCCGCCGCGTTTTAAACTCGGTCGCGGCGTGATCGCAAAAAAACTGAGTCCGATGACCCTCGCTGACTATTATCATCATCGATAGCCTACTAACATACACTATTTCTAATACATTCCCTAAACTGTCATCAATCGATACACGATGCAGCGATGCACCATTTCGTGTTTACGTGATCCCAGATAAAGCCACCATGGCGTCACCCGGGACTAAATACGTAAAAAAATAACAATAAACACTCACCAGTTGCCTCGGAACTTGTTTTTTATTGTTCGGCAGTGTTTCCGACATGTTTCTGTTAGTCAGAAACACTGCACCACGAAATTTACACTATTTTACGTAAATATTTTACACAGAGCACGAGAAAAAGCAACGCAATCCACCATTTGCCACAGTCGACACTGCTGCCAACAACGCGGCGAGTAATCACTCCGGCATTTATCTTTACGTTGGTATCACATGTAACGTTCTATTGGTTTATTTGTGGCAAGGAAAACAGCGGGGATATTTAAAAGATCGCGAATCAGTATATTTCAATTTCGTTTCCACGATAACTTTGTACTGATATTAAAGTAACTTTTGTGACGATATGTAGCCTGTCGGATGTAAGAAATAAGAACTACATTTATAAAATTGTCATACTATCTTCCATTTTAGAAAAATATTACTAATTATCGGCTTTGAAGCAAAGCTCAGAAAAAATTAAATGTGTTATGTTAAAACTTAAATAAATTGATAATTCTTGTGAAATACGATAATACCTTAATTATAAGACATTTTTTCCACTTTAATTTCATATTACCTGATCATGAGAAGGTTGCCAGCTTTAAAATAAATGATACAAAATTAAAATGGCACTTACTTAATATTTCATTACGTAATTATTTTAGTGGATTACCTCATTGTTTGTAAGAAACTAAAAACGATATTCTTTAATTGATTAATGTTATTTTCGGTGTATTTTTAAAACATCTGATCCAATTTGAAAAATTGTCTAGTTTGAAAAGCTGTAGCGACAAATTCTTCTTCTTAAGATCTTTTATGATTGTTATAGGTATTGTTGTCTGTATTTAGGAACTATTTTAATTAATATTGTTAATTATATCTACATTTTTAACCAAACCATGTCATCTTTTTTATAATAAATAAATGAGTAGCTATGATAGTTCTGAAGTGGAATTTACCTATATGCTCATTAAATTGCTTACAGATATAATAAAATAACTATTTTCCTAGGTATTTAATGTTTATGCATTAAATAAGAAGTTAGTGGCGTTTTTATTGCAGCATACAATATTGACATTTTGATGAAATTTATTAATGCTTATGTCAGAATATTGAATGTTGCCATTATTTAAGTTTTAATTACCTATGTACTTTCCTCTTCAAATAGTCATTAATCTATTTGGCCTTCATGTTTGGTCATGATGAAAAAAACACGAAATAAATTCACAATAAACAATTTTAATAGAGATTTATTAAACAAAATAAGTTATGTATCATGCAATTTATTATTATTACAGGTAAGTACCTAAAGATATTATTATGGTTGTGTAACTGAAAAAACATTTTGTTTGAAAATCCCTTTTATTCTGTTAACAAATTCAATAAAAAATATGAATAAATTATCTTGGTATTATTGTTGTTTAATTTTTCGTAATGTTATTATATTAATTATTCCATCTGAAAAACTACTAAAAATAATATGACATTCTATGAATCTTACATATAATAATCTTACATATAATAAAACAGTAGAAACCGCGTGTCTGTACAATTGAAATTTTTAACAAAAAATGGGTGTGGGCAATAATAAAAGAGTAACAGAACACAAAAATGATTTTTTAGATTTTCTTTTCTGTCTGTCTGTCTGTCTGTCTGTCTGTCTGTATGTATTCGCTAATCTTGAAAACTACTGAACAGATTTTGACGCGGCTTTCACTAATAGATTAAGCTCTTCCCTGAGCAACATATAGGCTTTGTTTCATCAAAATCGGATGTCAAATAAAAAAGCTATCGTCTTTTAAAGTTTAAAGGTAATTTTTCTATAGGAGATTTTATAGTTACATAATATAGTACTAGATGGCGCCTAGGGTGAGCGCACCTCGGAGCGCTCCCCATTTGTCCGGTGGAGCAGTGACGGCCCCAGGGCCAACTGTATACAGTCACTAACAGAAAAAAAAAAAAAATCTCTACGTTTAAAACTATTTAATTTTGTTTGTCTTGCGATTCGGTTAGTTGATGATTTTGATGTTATACTTGAATATGAAAATACGGACTCTGAACTTGCTTTGTGAATTGGTTGAAAAATATCGGATATATCTAATCTAAAAAAATATTGCCTACGTAGATTTATTGAAATAAATATATGTATTATTGTATGTATTTGCTTTGATTTTAAAAATGCCCAGACTAAACGCTTACAACGCATCGCTATTGAGAAATCTTACTCCGCCTAAATTGTGCAATGGAACCCGACTTAGAGTAACTTCTTTACAAAGAAACTTAATCGAAGCTGAGATTCTTACTGGATGTAGTGCAGGTGAAACTGTATGCATACCACGAATACCAATCATCCCCAACAATTTCCCATTCCAATTCAAACGGACACAATTTCCAGTGTCCGTTTGCTTTGCTATGACAATTAACAAGTCTCAGGGGCAGACGCTAAAGGCTGTTGGAGTTGATCTCAGGTCGAATTGTTTTTCACACGGCCAACTATACGTGGCTTGCTCGCGGGTTAGTAATGCGGATAACCTTTTCATATTAGCTCCAGAAGGAAAAACTGTTAATGTGGTTTATAAAGACATTTTATAATTTACATTTGAAATATTAAATACATACCTATATTATATTTTTTATATTATTTGTCTGTCTATCTGTGTGTTCCGGCTAATCTATAGAACAGCTGGACTAATTTGGACGGGACTTTCACTGGCAGATAGCTTATATAATAAAGAGTAACTCATTTTAGAAAAAAATCTTTAATTATCCATACTTATGTCCCAATACTTAAATTCCACGCGGACGAAGTCGCGGGCACAGCTAGTAGGTAATAATCTTCAAAATTTATTTAACATAAAATTGTGTTTATCAGTAATGATGTAATTTGTACCAACTGTATTCTAATTTTTTATTCAACTTAATGCTACACAAATTTGATTTTTCACCAACATGATTAGAACCAGTGACCTCAAAATCGACAGTGGCTCGTTTACCACTGAGTTGGTATTTCTTTACCTCTTTTGCTTCTTTTATTAATTGAAAAGCCAAGTCTCGTAATAAATAAAACAAAGTTTACTCAGTTATGGATTTTTATAATTTAAGAACGACTGGAGAGATTTTGATGAAATTTTAAAATAGCTGACACTCTAGCTTACCATATAGGCTTGTTACCCGACTACCCAAAAATAAGGGTAATGTTTTAAGTATATCTGCTCTGCCGGGGCCACTAGTAGTTTATTAAAAGTTGATTTAAATTATGACGTCATACGCAGACTTAAATGTAATCTATGGAACCATTTCGACGCCATCTTGAATTAGGTACTTATACTGAAATGCTATTTTCGAATTAGAGTAATTCTTCAAATCTGTTAATCTATTGAAATATATATCTATGTAAGTATTGTACCTACTTCGAAATTAAATGTAGGCAATGCATAGTTAGAGTCGAGAATTAAATATAAGTACCTACATAGTAATAATAATGGAGAAGGTAAAACATACAATATTTTCATAAAGCGCCTGCGCGTTTTAAAAAAACAATATTTTAAGTACATAATTACAATATTTTGCTATTAAGATTTATATCTCGTATTTCTGAGACTTTTAATTTTGATTTGGTTTTATTTTTCATCGATTTAAATAAGCTGGTATTTTATTTTTATTGCGTACTTGTTTAAGCCGCTGAACCAATTTTAATGAGTATTAACACTTATAGAGATAGATAGGATTTTGGAAAAGGACATACCAAGTACATAGGGTGGGTACTTTTTATCACAGGAAAATATAAGTATCTCATAAGATTTTTTTAAGTACCCTGGGGTAATTAACAGTAGTGTATTAAATTACTAAACAACCTAATCATTATCTCTCAAAGTAATTTTATAATACATCAACACCGGATCTTCAATAACACACTCGCTATCAACAATTCCATGCTCTACTTGAAACGTGGTGTGATTACGTAGCCAATCCAAATACAACTTTAAATACCTATCCCCAGGGTCCAAGTCCGTGTGACCCAAGCAGAATATCCTATATGCATCTTCCCCATACTTCCCTATCCCACATAAATCACTGGCCCGCCGCCATTTTGACGACACAAACTGATAAGTCAATTTCCAAATCATATGACCTCTTTTTCTGAGTCCTAGGTTGTCAAAAAACCTCTCTAACGAGGAAGGCGCGTCGTTCAACACGTGATAAGGAGTTGGGTACGCGATGAAGAATTCTTTTATGTAACGCCTGGCCGTTTTTCCCGAAGTTTTCGTTAGGAAAATTGTTGCTATTAACATTGCCCAGGGGTTCGTTGAAAATTCTTCTTCGAAGACGTAATGGGGTGACACAGGCATTTCCCTCGCAGTTATGTTATAAAATGGTTCTATTTTTATGGGTTCTTGTTCTTGTATGGACAGCTGTGATAGACTCAACATGTCGGAGTCTTCGATAGTTTGGCTGAGGTCTTGTGATGAGTTGGGACTTTTAGCTGGTGATAGAGCCGAGATTCTGGTTGGACTTTTCGCTAAAAGATTGTCAGGTCCGACTTGGAAGAATCTGCTGACGCAATCTTCTGTGGGTTCCATTTTGTGATGTTTACCTGGAAATAATAAAATAACTTATAAATATTATTGGTTGTTTATTTTCAGCACCTAGTTACAAAGAAAAGTAATGATGACATATCCTTGACCTTTTATTAAAACCGCTATATTTACATATTCGATGTCGATATATTTCACTCACATTTCTTAGTTTAATATTTTCTACGAATTAATTTTTTTACTAAAGAATACCTACAAGTATACAAAAATGTTGTCATAAAAATGTATTTATCAATGTTAAGATATGAACATAAAATAAAAGTTATTCAATAAAGATACCTATAAGAAAACAGTCATATTTCTACAGGTGTTACATTATATCCCTACTAATATTATAAATGCGAAAGTAACTCTGTCTGTCTGTCTGTTACGCTTTCACGCTAAAACTACTAGACCGATTTAAATGAAATTTGGTACAAATAAAGTCTGGAGCCTGAGAAAGGATATAGGCCACTTTTTAACCGACTGCAAAAAAGGAGGAGTTCCACGCGGACGAAGTCGCGGGCTGAAGCTAGTTTATAATAAATAAAATAAATAATTAATCAAATGGGTACACATTCATAGACATCTATACTAATATTATAAAGAGTAAAGGTTTGTTTGTTTCTTTGGATTGAATAGGCTCATAAACGACTTTGAAAAATTCTTTCACTGTTGGAAAGCAACACTATTCCCGAGTGACAGGCTATAAAAAAAAGGGATCCGGGCGAAGCCGGGGCGGGCCGCTAGTATTATTATATTTTGCTAGATACGTAATGAAGAAGACGAGTGAAGAAATGGGTGGTCCTAGTTTCATAAGATAGAGTACCTATTATATACCTTAATGCCATAAATATTTGACTAACCGGTTATGCGGAATGGAGCCTATATTATACATGTAAGGTTTTTGTCGCGCGAGAAATCATCTGTCGCTGTCAGAATTTTGCAATGTGTGAATGAAGGGCAGTGACATTATGCTTTCTCGATAAAAACCATACGTGCTCACTCTTTTGAAGAGTTGTTTTTTTAATTTTAAATGCAAAAAGTTTTTAAAAATAGTATTTTAAACACAAAATTCGTATTAATTTTAAATAATATAGACAAGAAAAAATATAATATTAGTACCTAATACCAATTAAAGGTTTACCTATATATTAAGTTATAAAATTTAAATTCAGAAGCAAGTAGGTAAATTTCATTTTGTAAGAAGAATGTGTGAAAATATAATACATACTTAATGATTAAATTATTTAACAAGTGATAACTTGAAACAGATTTTTGTAGTCAGAAACCACTTGTTACCTACCTTTAATAATGCCAATATAAACCAATTTTAATAACTCGAAATTTGGGCCAAACAGAAAATGCCAATTTTGATCGTTTTGTATATGATCGTTCGTACCTTGACTTATCCAATTCCTTGATCTATAAAAACCGATCAATTATCAATGATATGAGTGTTTTTTTTATTGGCAATAATGTGTTTTATCTTATTTCAGTTCCCTGTAGGCTTAGTAGGTATTGTTATAGCCACTTATATTCGCTATATACCTACCTATAACAATATGTAGCAAACCCAATTCTTTAAAATTCACACAAGCATGTACCTATAGATGTTTTAATGAGCGCCTACGCACCTTCGACACATACCAACATCATGTATTTAAAATTAATGATGTCTTCAAAAAAACTCTATTCACAGACAAGCGAAACCGGACGGTGTTCATAGACAAATGATAATTGACAAAAGACTATAGAGGTCGCAAAAACTCTGCTTACCTCACGGTTCAAAATACCAGTAACCGTGGGCTTTAGGTACCCATCTTTTTTACCGCACTATTGCAGAGTTAACGAAGTGTAATCATTTCTGATGCCTTCGCGGTTATTACACACTAGCTTCTGCCCGCGACTTCGTCCGCGTGGAACTCCTCCTTTTTTGCAGTCGGTTAAAAAGTAGCCTATGTCCTTTCTCAGGCTCCATACTTTCTTTGTACGAAATTGCATTTAAATCGGTCCAGTAGTTTTAGCGTGAAAGCGTAACAGACAGAAAGACAGACAGAGTTACTTTCGCATTTATAATATTAGTAGGGAAGTAGGGATTGGAATGAAACAACTATAAACTATTGGCTGACGTTTCGGAACCTTTAGATTCCATAATCGTAACAAGACTGAGCTGACAATAGTCTAACGCTGAACGTGAAACAATAAAATAAAATACGCGAGTTAAAACCTTTTAAACTTGTTTCAATCCGAAATCTAATGAGGTTATCTACACAGCATATTGAATCAAAAACCAAATACCTATATATTTATTCCATTTAGGCCTTAGCGACCTCTTATGAAGGTCAGAAGAAGATAACGTTTCCGATAAAACCTCACTTGGAAGAAACGCCAAGAAACTCAATGAGGTATAATTTTTTTCAAAAAAGGTAGGTGTAAAAAATACAGTGGAATGAAATAATAACTTTATTTTTTGCGTAAAATGTAACAGATATATTTCATATTTTAGAACAGGGTGGTACTTAAATTTTTGTAATTTAATAATTAAGGTAGTTTGCATAGCTGTATTAATCACTTTAGCATAAGATTATTGTCAGCTCAGTCGTGCTACGATTATTGAATCTGTAAAGGCTCCGAAACGTAAGCCAATAAAATAAAATACGCGAGTTAAATCCGTTTAATTAAAGTTGTTTCATTCCAAAAGGTACGTACTTAATTACAACTAAACAAATTAAATTATTGCAGGTAGGTAGTTCTTAAATGTCCTATGTGCAACATATGTAAATTAGGCATAACCAGAGGAAAAGGTCAACGCACCTTGGCATTATAAAAGGTTCAAAAGACAATTGGCAGAACGTGTTTTTTATTTCCTTTATAGCAAAAAGTCACATTATCATACCAAATGTTCGAGTGAATTATTTTTCTGACAGATAAAAATTTGGCTTAAACTAATCACTACATAGTATAAAACAAAGTCGCTTTTTCTGTCCCTATATCCCTATGTACGCTTAAATAATTAAAACTACGCAACGGATTTTGATGCGGTATTTTTAATAGATAGAGTGATTCAAGACGAATAGTCCAAGAGCCAGCGGCCCCCAGACCTTCGGTAAAGTATAAAAGCTGTAAGTTTCTCAATGTATGTCCCCAACACAAGTAAGAACGAACCCCGTCTATGAAACTTGGGTCGCAGTAACAATTAAATATACTTTAAGGGCAGAGGGTTGCAACCGTACGAAGTGTCTGGGTTTCGGCAAGGTGACTTTTAGGATTATTATAAGTAAAATATGTAAAAACTGAGTTTTATACTTTACCGAATTTAACACACAATTTTACACACCTTTATTACCTGATACCTGCGAAAGCCACCGCGACCCAAGTTTCATAGACGGGGTTCGTTCTTACTTGTGTTGGGGACATACATTGAGAAACTTACAGCTTTTATGCTTTACCGAAGGTCTGGGGGCCGCTGGCTCTTGCTCTAGAAGGTTTATAGCCCGTGTGAAATCGTGGCGCTAGTAAATAATAATTTCTGATGCCGTCGTGGTTATTATAAATTGGAATGAAACTATAGACGGATTTAACTCGCGTATTATTTTATTGTCTGACGTTTCGGAGCCTTTACAGATTCCATAATTGTAGCACGACTGAGCTACCAATAGTCTTATGATAAAGTACTTAACTAATACAATGCAGTATTGATTATGGACAATTATTTAAATTACTTAACTGATTACAACATAAACGTTGATTAGGTATTATCAATTAACCTGACGGAATAGGACATTTTAAAATTTGTCGCTCAATTTTTAAGGTATTTTATCTATCTTATTATATTAGCGTCAAGACTATCGCCAGCTCAGTCGGCTACATACTTAAGAACTGTAAAGTTTTCGAAACGTCAACATAAAAAATAATATACACGAGTTAAATCCGTTTTAGTTGCTTCATTGCAATGAACGCGAAAGCATCATAAATTAATATTTATATTAATATACATGGCTAATAAACAAATTACAATATGCAAATTGAATAACAAAAAGCTGAACAAACAACAATTGCCAATAACATGCATCAATTGATATCAAACGGTTCTCATAACGCGAACTAACATATCCAATTTAAATTATATTATGACTAGCTTCTGCCCGCGACTTCGTCCGCGTGGAACTCCTCCTTTTTTGCAGTCGGTTAAAAAGTAGCCTATGTCCATTCTCAGACTCCAAACTTTCTTTGTACCAAATTTCATTTAAATCGGTCCAGTAGTTTTAGCGTGAAAGCGTAACAGACAGACAGACAGACAGAGTTACTTTCGCATTTATAATATTAGTAGGGATTAGTAGGGATTACTAACTGTATATGACTGTTAACAAAAATAAATAGCTGAAAACCCGTGCCTGAAAACTGTAAAAAAAAATAAAACGTCAAGAAAAATTCTGAATTTGAAAAATATTTTTGTGCCTACTAAGGATTTTTAAAAATTAACCCTCAATGGGGTAAAACGGCTTATCGTGCGCAGGCAAAGCCGCGGGCAGAAGCTTGTATCTTATATAACTACATACGTATTAAAATCATTATAAGTAATAATTTCTGTATTATACCTAAGTAATAATATTTAAACTGCTTGTATTATGAATTTTACAGTGCATTAGTTTAAGACTGTAATACTGTAAAATTGTATTTGATAAATAAATAACATATAACTGTTATTCATATTACTAATACCAATTAAAACTATTTTCATTAATAAACACAAATTAATAATTAAGGGTGATTTATTAGGAATTATAAATCCGTGACCGGAAAGTACATTTCTCTGCTAATCCCAACCACAGCTTGCATGAAACCACCGCGACACCTGTTAGCACGCTATGCCAACAAAACAATGCATCGCTATAAAAACCATCCATTGTCTTATTGTTCACATTCCGCCTCAGATCGATATAGATTTAATATAACTGATTAGTTCCAATCAGGAAATAATCCGTACAAAAGTGTTTTCTTCGGCATGGTTCGGATTTTAGCTTATTACGGCTTGCCGCATCGAAGCGGCCACACGTGTGCCGCGTCTGCTATTAAAAAACAAAACATTCTCGATTGAATCGATACCGAATTCGATACACAGCGAGCTAGTTTTGAAAAAGGAATTTGTACCACAGATTAGGTAGCGTCGCGAGTGGGTTTGTGCTGGCTAGTGTTGTGATTGATTTGTGTTGTATCTGTGCGTTTGAACTTGGACTCTGGAAGGTCAAGGTGTCTTGGCCAAGTCGTCGCAGATGCAATATCTACATTAAAAGATTTTGTAACGGTAAGTACGTTACAAGGGCTAGTTTTAGTAATATCATAATTTCAGATGAAATAAAGATTCTCAATTAGTTTATTTCTACTTAATATAAAATGTAAAGTTCTATAATAATATAGTCGTAGACAAATATGAAGCTGTGATTTCATAACGACAATCCGACCTTTTAAAAACCTGTTAATATAATAATGAAGTTTTAAAGCTGAAATACACGATTAATATGCTTTTTTCCGTTAAAAGGTTAGAATTCTCAGCTTCCAACTCCATAATCACATAAGCGTCATAATTCTGAGGTCCTAGTGAAAAATCATAAATGTAATACCACATTTGACGAACTTGTACCATTTTCCATGAAGACCAAAGAAATATTAACTATTGTTTCCACTTCAAAACTACATGTCTAGAAGTATAATAAAAAACAAGCCTAATTTTTGGTTAGATACATTGAAATAAGAAGGTAAATTTGTTCAAAAGCGTCTAATATGAGCCTATTCGTTCAAAAATTTGACAGATATCAACAACATATACTTAATTGACAGCTGTGTATTTAGACAGCAAGGGAATCAAAACCTACGGGGATTTCAAGGGACCTTCTTCAAAAACTTCAGCAAACAGCACCCGTTCGTGATACGTAGGTATAGATAGTATCCCTACTAATCCCTACTAATATTATAAATGCGAAAGTAACTCTGTCTGTCTGTCTGTTACGCTTTCACGCTAAAACTACTGGACCGATTTAAATGAAATTTGGTACAAAGAAAGTCTGGAGCCTGAGAAAGGACATAGGCTACTTTTTAACCGACTGCAAAAAAGGAGGAGTACCACGCAGACGAAGACGCGGGCTGAAGCTAGTCAATCATAAAAACTAGTTTATCAAAGTAACTTACGTTAGTACAGGATGTAGGTTCTAGGTTCAACAAACCGCTAGATTTTAAAACTTTCTTTCCAAGGTATGTCGGTACAGGCGGCCGCTTGTCATTACATCCGCTGCATAGGGGCGTTGTATACAAACTAATGCAGCTTGCAGTCAATTGCATTACGAGAAATGTTAAACATCTTGCGTATGAAACTAAACTATTGATAATCGGAATAAAACTATTATAACGGGTTTAACTCACCTATATTACATACTAACTTTTGCCGGAGACTTAGTCTGCGCGGAATTAGCAATTAGAAGCCTATGTCCTTTCTCAGGCTCTGGACTATCTGTGTACCAAATTTCATTTGAATCAGTTCAGTAGTTTTAGCGACAGACATAGTTACATTCGCATTTATAATATTAGTTAGGATTGGAATGAGCCGACTATAACGGATTTAACTCGCATATTTCATTTGCATTAGCGTTATATTACCATCAGCCCAGTCGTGCTACATAATATAAAGGAATTGTAAAGTTTTCAAAACTTCAGCAAATAAAATAAAATACTTATGTCAGTTAAATTCGTTATATGCAGTTCTTTTCTCGATTCGTCTCTATGTTAAGCCCAACTTTGGACACCGATAGATCTATACAATCCTCCCTCCAAGTAAAAATACTTGGCAGATTATATTTAACCCCTCTTGCCACCAAGGGCGTGCATTCCGTACAGGCACAGTGTCACTAATGTATGGAGTGCCTACCCTGGCGCCATACTTACGCTCCACTGTTCGCGCCTGCTGAGTTGCCACTTACCTATTTATAATTTTAGCTAAACTGCAATATATTTTTATATTTCGACCCCACCGCCGGAGCAGTGAACTCGTGTTAGCAATCATTTCAACGGTCACGTGTTGTAACATTTGCCTACATTCTGTAAACATCAGTTACGTGCGTTTCCTATAAAACCTTATTAAAGCATAATTTAAGAGGCTTGATTCTGGCAAAGTAGTGCTTTTCACCCCATTAAGAAGTGAATTTGAAAATATGTCGTAAGTAAATTCAAAGAATATAGATTCACGCTTACAAATGTTCACGCTCCTCCCCATATAGCCGTTTTAGGGGTTGAATTAAAAAAAAAAAACACGAATTTTAATCACATTTAGCATTATATCGTAAGTCAAAAGAATCAAAACACACATACTTTCATTCCATTAGGGGGTCAATTGTATCTATGTAGCTGTCATTGTACAAATAGGTACCTACTTGTATTTATCTGTTTCTTTAAGCTGAACAAACATATTATATGTATATATTATAATATATATAATACATTAAGATGGTACCATAACTATCTATTGTGTTTATTTAACATCGTGTGAAGATTAACACAAACAACTTAAAACGAGTAAAATAACCACCTTCAAAGCAATTACATATATATTATATACATTTGTAGGAAAAAGTCCTCAGGTTTTCTGTAAATTTTTATACCTGTAATAAAACTTAACGTTGTACTATTTATTTAGTCGCAATAAAAATGCGCTTTATTATTTTTGAAGTAGTCAAATGTTTGTGTAAATAATTGAAGTTAAAAAAAATAACTGACACATTATAAACCATATTGCAATGACATAAGGTCTACTTGGTTGGACGAGGCCGGTAGCCACTAAGTGTCTCTTGTAGCAGAATGACATTGCAATGACGTAATTTTTGAAACTTACGACTTTTTGGTTTATTGGCTTTTGTACTTATATGGTTAGTCAGTGGAAAAAATGACTTATTGACAGACAGACTTCATCAATATTTTATTTTTTGAGTTGTGACCTACTTTAGCATAAAACTATTGCCAGCTCAGTCGTGCTACGATTTTGGAATCTGTAAAAGCTCCGAAACGTCACCCAATAAAATAAAATACGCAAGTTAAATCCGTTTAAAGTTGTTTCATTCCAATCCCTACTAATATTATAAATGCGAAAGTAACTCTGTCTGTCTGACAGACAGACGCAGTCTGTTACGCTTTCACGCTAAAACTACTGAACCGATTTAAATGAAATTTGGTACAAAGAAAGTATGGAGCCTGAGAAAGGACATAGGCTACTTTTTAACCGACTGTAAAAAAGGAGGAGTTCCACGCGGACAAAGTCGCGGGCAGAAGCTAGTATTATATAAAGATCATTCATTTTCGACATCTACGCGGACGAAGTCGCGACCAAAAACTACTTATTTAAACAATAAAATTAATAAAATGACGAGTCATCAGTAACTTGTTTTTTTAAACACCCACAAACCCGAGTTCAACGGTTTTTTGCCATGACAAGTACTAATGATAAAGAATATATCAAAACGGTGACGTCATAAGAACGAGCTAAATTATAAAATACACGTTATCATACAATTCAAATATCCGATACGTAAAATGAACTAACCTAACCTAATCGAACCGGTTTGTTACAAATAAATGTTTAAGCAATATAATATAAATATATATGTAACGAAATACTAATCGTTTTATGAATTAGTGTGAAATTCGGGGTCTCGTTTAAAATACTTCGAAGAAATAAATTATAGTTTATAAATTCATATTTTTATTCATTCATATCATAAAGTCATAATACAGAAATGCAAACAGCAAAGTAAATAAAATGAAGAGTAAAAACCTTACAATTTATACGCTATCCGATTCAAAATTGAGTTGCAAGATTTAACCCGTACATACTTAGGTACATTGCAAGTTAAATAAAAGCTTTAAAAAATGTCACATAGATCATAGGTGATCCAAGGGATTCAAAAAACATCTATGTAATCAAGAATCAGCTTTCAGACCGTAATTTTAAAGATCAAATTCGCTACAACGGTGCCTAAATAACCAATGACTTGAAACCTATACCTGCCTAATGTTCGGAGTAGAGTAGGCTAAGTCCGTCTACAGTCTAGACTCTAGGCTAATGTAATTACATTACCTTGTAATAGGGTCAACCTGTTACTTATTAAAACTTATAGACTTGTGAATATGCAAACTAACTGCATATAGTCTGTTTAAATCAATGTCTCACAGTTTATTGCTTTCACACTTCCGTACACAATGCGGTTTGCACGGAAAATGGGGGACAATTCAAAATGAGCTTTAAGGTGTTGGAATAAGAATGGTTTTACTATGTGTACGGATTTAATCTTCACTGTGGCATATTTATGTAAAGTATGAACTTAGTTTAATATAGGAATAGTTGTAAATAGTTGTTGTATATTACTGACTAGCGGCCCCGGCTGTCGTCGTCCTGCCCGTCCGATTGTTTCGTCAAAGATCTGTCAAATATATACGATAAATGGTCTATCCAACAAAAAAGAATTTTTGAATTCGAACCAGTAGTTCCTGAGATTAGCGCGTTCAAGCAAACAAACAAACTCTTCAGCTTTATAATATTAGTATAGATTCCTAATACTAAAATAACTATTTTTGTCTTTGTCCGACAAGTAAATTTTTAAAAAGTATTCGATATATACTTCTTTCTTTTTCTCAATCGAACAAAATTCACATAAGCGCACAATCTATATCAGAAATGTATGTTACGCGCATAACTTCCGAACGACTGCATCAAATTGCATGATTCTTTTTTTACCTATGTGTTCTTTATAGTCAGGATAATGTTTGTATATAAGAATATTTCTATAAAATACATAGATTTGAACAGGGGTATGCTTTACAGTCTAATACAAAAAGTGATCTACGGTATGTGCCAGAAGACTTTAACAGATCTTTGACGAAGAAATCGAATGGGCATGACGACGGCTGCCGAGACCGCTAGTTTGAATATAAATATTTATATTTATTGTCGTGTTAGAAAGCAACTATCACGCTCACTCTTTCAATCATTTCAAAAGTATAACAGAGACAAACGCTCTGTCGCTTGACAAAAACCTATTCAAAATAAACAAACGAACTTGTTTTTCATAATATTAAAGATTAATTGATTACATACACAATGATATTGATATATGAGGCATATCAAAACAAAGGTCATTGCCACATAATAATTGCAATGTTATATAATTACGTGCCATCAGGGAACCAGTGTCATTATTTAATTTCGAAACAAAACCTGAATTTTCGACACAACACCTATTAGCCCACAAACGAAGATTAAATCCACCGTTTTTAACCACAGTTACCTTTTAAGTGGAAAAGTAGACGTTCTAAATGAAACTTTTTTCCAGGCGTGTTTATTTGCATCCATGGCGTGCATTCCATACAAACATAATGTCAAAAATCTATATCTATACTAATATTATAAAGCTGAAGAGTTTGTTTGTTTGTTTGTTTGAACGCGCTAATCTCAGGAACTACTGGTACGAATTCAAAAAATCTTATTTTGTTGGATAGACCATTTATCGAGGAAGGCTTTAGGCTATATAACATCACGCTGCGACCAATAAGAGCGAAGAAACAGTGGAAAATGTGTAAAAAACGGGGAAAATATGAAGCCTTAATAAATTATGAAGAAGTGACAGAAGACTTTGACAGATCTTTGACGAAACAATCGAACGGGCAGGACGACGTCTGCCGGGGCCGCTAGTCTATTATATAACATTTTATTTTAAGCACGAGATCACACCGAAGTACCTACAGAAAATCGTGTTCATCACACTAACATTTACCACCCCTTGTGTTACCCAAACCCGCAACCTCTAGGTTCCTAATCTAAGGTCGTTAATAACGTAACCTACTCATCTACATACTATATTAAGTACCCAGTTCGACCTCACAGCAATGATTGCCAAGGTGAATCACGACCAGTACCCATTAAAATTAAAATCAGTGCATCCGTTTTGAAACACAGGAAGTCACATGCCAAACGGAGTAGTTACAATATACCCCACGCGCCAAACAATAGTACATTACGCACCTAGGCCAGTAAAATAAAAAATGTCTCAGATCACATGTAATTGTCGTCCGAGGCGAAGACGAGTTTGACAAAAATGTGATCTGAGGCTTTTTTATTTTACTGGCCGAGGTCAGTATACTATTTTCTGTTCGACGAAGCCAGAAAGCGGCAACTTCATTTAGCGCAGCGGCCCCGAAAGTTGGCGCTTTCTGGCCGGAGGACAGAAAAAATAATTTTCGTAGCGGGTTTAGACGACTTCCTTCCACTGCCACACATATAAATACTAATTTCTTACATACTTACCAAACCTTTCTTATAATAATATTTATTTTAGTCACAAATTAGTCCTATAAAAAAATTATAAGATTGAAAGAATAATAATGTTCTTAAACGTCTTCAAGTATGTTATAAGACTTACGAGTTGGTTACAAGTTAGATATAGGAATGATCGATCGTATAACTGTGCGAACGGAATATTATTTCGCCATACCTAGTAGATTTTATCGTAAACCAAAACCGATTTTTAATAATAAGAGGGGGTTAACAAGAAGTTAAATCCAAGTTTGTAGGGTTGCAGCACTAGTCCCATGGCCGCCATCTTGTAAAACGGTTTTTCTGGCAAACTATAGGTTTCACAAAAATAAAGAATCAGCATTTTTTGTTGCAAATTAAATTATCTACAACTTGTGTCAAGTAACTTTACAAAGAAATAAAAAAATTAAGAGCGAAAATTTGAAAAAAACAGTTCTATTTGACCAGCTGGTAATTACCGTAAGTATATCAGAGATACAGGAAGGAAATAAATCGAAACACAAACATCCAATCATAATAATAAGTAAACATCACTATCGCAAAATCATGAGTTATTTTGTAGAATTATGGACAGAAAATAGCACGAATTAAATTTAATTTTCTCATACAATTCTAGTTGTACAGCAATGTCATACACAAACCATCTAATTATCTGTACGTATGTGTTTACTCTATTATTGTTACAAGTCATGCAACAAAAAACTATTTTTAACCCCCGACGCAAAAACGACGGGGCGTTATACCTAGTTATACATAATATGATATTTCTACCCACGGCTCTGTACACGTAGAATTCCTTTTTAAACCCGTTGTTAGCACATTTCCACCCATTTTAAATCATGTCACAATAATTTCTATTGCTTTCATATACATACTTACCATCGTCAACTCTGCTATGTGTATGTACCTAAACCTATGTCAGAACTGTAAAGTTTAGCGTTAAAGACTTTAGCGTTAGACTATTGTCAGCTCAGTCGTGCTACGATTATGGAAACTGTAAAGAATCCGAAACGTCAGCTAATAAAATAAAATAAAAATACGCGAGTTAAATCCGTTAACAGTTGTTTCATTCCAAACTGTAAAGTTTTCAAAACATCAGCATAACCCGCTTTAGTTGTTTTATTCCAATATACTATATTCTTATCTTATCTTATAATATTACAAACGCAAAAGTTTGTATGGATAGAAGTGTGGATGTTTGTTACTCTCTCACGAAAATCTACTGAATGTATTTTAATTAAACTTTATAATTATAAAATATAGTTCAACATCAGGATAACACAGACTGTAACGCGTATATTTATGGTATTCTAAAATTTCGTCAACTTTACAACTCCCATATTTGTGACAGACAAAGTGGACGCTATACGCGACTTTAATCCGCTATAGTTTATGCCAATAATTTTATTAGTCTTATAGCAATATTATGACATAAAATATATAAAGAATTATATAAATATATTATGATGTAAGTATGTGTATGTTTGGTTGACGCAAAACACTTTAGTTTCGGTAAGAACACCGTCCTATGCATTGATGTTCACATTACAATAACAAAAACTTATTATTGACGGCATGTTGGTTTAGTGGTCAGAATGACTGCGAACCCGCATCCTCGGGTTCGAATCCTACTAGGGGCAAATTGCGATGTGAGCACTAGCAATTGTACCCGAGTCTTGGATGTCATATACCTACCTACATAATATGTACTTATTACTAGTTTCTGCCCAAGACTTCGTATGCGCACGATAAGTAGGTACCTACTCGTTTTACATTATTATTTTTTTTATTGCTCATCTATGTTATAATATTTTAAGTTTCTAACCCTTATGGTTTAGGCGTTGATATGTCAGTCATTAAATCAGCTACTTCTATACTAATATTATAAAGAGGAAAGGTTTGTTTGCTTGTTTGTTTGGATTGAATAGGCTCCAGAACGGCTGGAACGATTTCAAAAATTCTTTCACTGTTGGAAAGCTACACTATTCCCGAGTAACATAGGCTATAAAAAAAAATGATCCGTGTGAAGCCGGGGCGGACGGCTATCTTTTATATATCTTTTACATAGACTATCGTCAGCTCAATCGACTACGAGTATGGAAAGTGTAAGGTATTCGAAACGTCCGCAAAAAAAAACCTACGCGAGTAAAATCCGTTATAGTTGTCATTCAAATGCCGCGAGAGGATCAGAAATTATTATACCGGATACTTTTTTATGACAATGACCTGATAGATCAGTCGATAGTGATCATCGCAAGCATCATCAATAAAATATATTTCACTCACCGTTATGATGAATGACATGACCTTATAAATGTGGGACAAGTACCGTTAATGATCTGCACATTTTGTTCATTGAACCTATAGTAAGCCTTTCGCGGATTATCTTAAATTAGGTATATATATATGTATAATAATATGTAGGTAAACGAGTAAGTATATATAAAATAATTTGCCCTGAAGCACTGACGGTTGGAGGACCTGAAACTTGGAGGTTTTTTAATGATTTTTCGAAGTCTAACACTGAAGACAGTCTTCCGAGTTAGGGTCCGTTCATTAATCATGTGATATTTTTTAGCCCCCTTCCTCACGCTTGGTGATACGTAGTAAGGTTAAAACAACCCCCATTCCCCATCCAAAATCACGTGTATTTTTAATACCTACAAAGAATTTAAAAATTTTAAAAAAAGATCACGTGTATTTATTTATACGTCAATAATAATTGACGTATAAATAAATACACGTGATCTTACAACATCCCCTCAGCCTCAGCCTCGCGTGATTAATGGACGGACCCTTAGACTATCACAAATCTCGTAAAAAAACTTAATCGCGCCTTACTCCAAGCTTACATGGTTGTTGTGAAACCCTCAAAACATAAACAAGCAAAATGAATCGATATGGAAAATAGTTAACCAAGCGACACACGTGTTTATCACAATGGATTTTTAATTTTCCGAGACAATTCCAAGCGAATCCATATTTGAATTGAATCATAAAAAAAATACCATTCAATTAGCGTGAAGTCGCGAATTAAATTTTATTGTTTTTGAAATAAAAAACATTTTTGAATGTATTTCATGGGTCGATTTAAGGTTTTTTATACCTACGGTTGGAGTAGGTACTTGATATAAGTAAGTATACAATTAATTATTATAAAACGTATTGTTAAATGTGGCTTTCCTAATAATAATAACTAATCCCTAGAACCCAAATAACTATGAAGTTACATTTCAATAAAAACGATTAAATAAATTCATAATTTCTTTAACTGTGACTCAAATGATCTAAACGACAGCTTGTTGCTAGTGACGTCACACCACTATAAACAGTTGCCGTTAAAATTGTCACTGTACTGGGTCTCCTCTAGCCTGGTTAGAATTATAGATGTCACATTGTAAGTCTAAGCTTGTTTGTAACAGTGTGTGGTCATACAACAACCAGATCGAGTTTTTGCGAAATCGAAAAATAGTACATTACGCACCTAGGCCAGTAAAATAAAAAATGTCTCAGATCACATGTAATTGTCGTCAGAGGCGAAGCCGAGGTAGACAAAAATGTGATCTACATTACTGGCCGAGGTCAGTATACTATTTTTTTGTTCGACGAAGCCAGAAAGCGGCAATTTCATTTAGCGCAGCGGCCAGAAAGTTGGCGCTTTCTGGCCGGAGGACAGAAAATATACATTTCTACATAGAAGGTTGTTCATTATTTACTGGACAACCTGAATAATATCGCATCTAAAAAAGTGTAACAACTAGAAATGTGTCACATCAATTTAAAATTAAACGTGCAGACTTAGAGTCTTAAATGGACTGACAAAATATTTCGAGATGTACCTAACACTTTTCTAAAGGTGCAATATTATACCTACATATATTATTATTAACTTGCTTATACGCCCATGGGTATTGATAACACGCTTCATCGAAGGCTGAAGAGGAATATTATTTCCTTATTGCACTATTTGAATAAGTTTATATTATTATGCCCACAACTTAAGGGGAATTTATTAATGCAGCAGTTTCAATTCAATTATAGTGCAGTTGCTAACAAAAATACTTAATCTGTATATCTATACTAATATTATAAAGAGGAAAGGTTTGTTCGTTTGTTTGGATTGAATAGGCTCCAAAACGACTAGACCGATTTGAAAAATTATTTCACTGTTGGATAGCTACACTATTCTCGAGGGACATAGGCTATAAAAAAGGGGATCCGGGCGAAGCCGGGGCGGGCCGCTAGTAATATATAAAAGGAAAGCTGACTTAATGATTGACATATCAACGCAGGACCTAAACAATAAGAGTAAGAAACTTGAAACTTTGCACATCTATACTAATATTATAAAGCTGAAGAGTTTGTTTGTTTGTTTGTTTGTTTGAACGCGCTAATCTCAGGAACTACTGGTTCGAATTCAAAAATTTTTGTTGGATAGACCATTTATTGAGGAAGGCTTTAGGCTATATAACATCACGCTGCGACCAAAAGGAGCGAAGAAACAGTGGAAAATATGTAAAAAACGGGGAAAATATGAAGCCTTATGAAGAATTAATATTCCACGGGGACGAAGTCGCGGGCACAGCTAGTAATATATAATATAGACAAACCTATCGTACCCATGGTGTGTCATATATATTTATAAATATATGCAGGTATATTTAACAGCTGTACAATAACATACAATCACTGTGTGACTTTTCAGACAATACACAAGTCATTAATTTAATATACAGTACAGTACCTACAACAATTTAGATAAAAGATGATTTTATATAATAGGTATGCAGTGACTCATTTCAGATACCATCCAAAATATTATTTTCCTGTACAATTCTCAGAAAAACAATACACCACTACAATAAACAAATAATAATATATAAGTGCATTGAAGTATAACTAATTTGCATGTAAAATTTAACCACATCAATGTGAATAAATATAGCAAAACTAGCTTCTGCCCGCGACTTCGTCCGCGTGAAACTCCTCCTTTTTTGCAGTCGGTTAAAAAGTAGCCTATGTCCTTTCCTAGTCTCCAGACTTTCTTTGTACCAAATTTCATTCAAATCGGTCCAGTAGTTTTAGCGTGAAAGCGTAACAGACAGACAGACAGACAGACAGAGTTACTATCGCATTTATAATATTAGTAGGGATTACATTTCTTTATACATTTATCAATTTGATGAAATAATAAATATAATGTACTTAAGTATTCACATACAATTTAAACGAGTAATTTGTGTATGTCTATACTAATATAATAAAGAGACAAGGTTTGTTTGTTTGGATTTAATAGACTCCAAAAAAACTGGACCGATTTGAAAAAAAAATACTGTTGGGAATCTACACTATTCCCGAGTGATATAGGCAATAAAAAAAAGGGATCCGGGGCAGCTAGTAAGAGAATAAAATTCTGTAATCTTATATACATATTACACTTATAACATTTTTCACTGGGACTCCAGAATTATATTGTCTTTAGATTACATGTATATTATTTCAAAGAAGTCATTGCTTTGGATTCTTGGAATCGTATCTAAAAACGTGCGGTCTAGGTTTAAGTTCGTGTCGAGGAAATGTATAGGACTACAGTATGGTAATAAATACAGAGAAGAATATATTACAGATACTATGCAAAGCAAAAAATTACTAATAAAATTTAATAAAAGGTCACCGGTGGCTCGACTACGAAGTCGCTTTTTAACTCATCGAATTTCGAAAATTGGCTAACGAATTTGGCCATAGGAATGGAAAATCATTGGAGGAAGTGAGACCGCCTTCTTCCAATTAGGTACATAGGAAGCGTAGTCCAATTAAATAAGTACATACCTTATTTACTAAATTACAAAGTCTGTATTACCCTGTTCTCTATTTTTTGTAATTTAGTAAATAAGGTTGTTTGCATAACTGTATTAGGTAATCATTGATCAGTCGTTCTACGATTATGGAATCTGTCTGTCACCAAAACGTTAGTCAATAAAATAAAATACGCGAGTTAAATCCGTCTAAAGTGGTTTCATTCCAAAGAATACATATACTTAGTTTAAAGCCTTATTCCGATAAGTGCAGCATCACAAATATGTCATATCGTCTTTTTATTGTTGTTAAGGGTAAAGTATACAGAGTTATAGAACTGGCCTCATTAATAACTTACAGACATCCTTATTGCTTTGTCAGTTTGAATAACACTTCAACCCTGAAATATATTACTTCATCAATTGACTAATTAAGTTCAAGGATTACTCTTTACTCTATCACAGTGGTTCTTAACACTGATTTTACCCCTCCTCCCAACGACGCGCAACGCGCTAGTCGGCGCTACGCTGTGTTTAGTCTTGTCACTTTGAAATTCGGCGTTCGAGACTGTCCTACGTTCTTTTCCAGAACCCTATTAAGTGTAGCAAATTAATTCCCATTAAAACTTCCCCCCTTTTCACTCCCTTCATAGATACTTTTCATAAAAACACAATATTTTTCATCTAAATAACAGACCCTTCTATTTTTTTTTTCGAACTGAATACTGAAGCGCAGTTGGCCAGGTAATGGGCCTTCACTGCAAAACCGGACGGGTGGTGAGACTCCTGAAAGGAGGCTCTTAAGCCTTTTAAGACCCTTCTAGGTACCATCTTCGCGTTAATAACATTAGTATAGATGGATATGTGCCCATATGCAATTCATATTTATCATTAAACTTTACTATTTTAGTCTTTAGAGACAATAGTTGGCCACGAGACGCGTCTATCAAGGGTACAAGTCTATAATTCATATTAGGCAAAACTTGGCAAGAGTTGAGATTGACAAAAACAAGGTTATCATATCTAAACCTTATTACATTGCAATAAGATTTTAAACTGTTTTAACAAATGCATACACTCAACGGCTGCCAGAATCGCTAGCAATACCTATATAAGTCGAAATATCATTTCCTCTTCACACTTATGGAATGATTGAAGGAGTGAGCGAGAAAGGTACCATTCAGTTAAAAATTCAAGACCGGTTCCACGTGAACAGCTGACTTGAATATCCTTACTTAAGTACCTAAGTATTGTTAAATTTGATATTTTTAGTTGATATGGGGTGGCTGTTTGTGATTTGTAATAATGGACTTTATTGTAGGTATATAAGTTGAATATTTCAATTCGAAAACACTAGCTGGACCAGTAGTTCACAGTAATCCAGTCCGATTTATCGTCAAAAAGGTTGCGAAAAATTATGACAACGTTTAAAAAATAATGATGGTCAAAAAAAACTGGTAACTACTAAAAAGCAGAACACAACTCTATTATTAACGGACTTGAGTTAAAATTAAGTAAGCATAATTCTTCATTATCACATACACAATTGCTGTTAAAATTGTCACTACACAATTTTTTTCTAGCTTGAGTAGATCACTTTGTATATAACGGTATGACGTCACAAGAGGGCGTATTTTAGAGAGAAAAAAAGAAAAAAAAAGGATTTCTGTGAAATTATAATTAACAACACTCTTAATTGATTAAAACCTCTAAATTGTCGAGTTCCCAATTCATAATCTATCTCTAATCTATCTTTATGTTTTACATAAAAAAATATTATGTACTACACGTGAGTCTTCCAACGGCCAGAGAAACACGAGACTAAAACTCGTTTAATATGTATGTAAGTATGTTGAGAAAATTATGCAACAAAGCGATGCTAATAATAAATACCATATTTATATAAAAATTGCATGATTAATAGGATATTGTCATTGTAAAGTCAAATTGATGTTGAGAAATAATTAAAAGAACACCCCAGATCATGAGGTATTGCAACTCCGTGCAAAAAAGCTTTTGACACTCTTACTATTCTAAAAAACACTACTTATATTTAAGATCTTTTGGGAATGGTTGCAATAATAATGTCAAGGGCGTAGCAACGTACGCGCAGTACCCTGCAAGTAGGTACTCTGTAGGTTTTGATGCCCTTGCGAGCGTCGAAAACTCTTAGTTTGTCTACGCTTGCACTCCCTTAACAAAATCCTAGCTACGTTCTTGAATAAAGTTAATATGTAGTAGGTATATACGGTCACCTGACGACAGCATCTTGACAGATGCTGGGGCTGCAACAGAACTATATAGGTACAAAGATTTGTGAGCAGTTCGGGACATTAATCGTCAAACATCAAGAGCGTAAGACTACTCTATACAGCTCAACTGCGATATAAGTACTACGCAGAAACATCCAACAAAAGAATGGATCAGTTAATAAGTTTCAATACTTCGATCCGATTATGGCACAATGCAAACAATGTTGTTCGTACCCATAGTTATAAGTCTGTTCGCATACCGATAATGAGCAGTGGCGACACAAGGAAACCTCTTTTAATTATATATAACTCGCTAATTAGGAGTTATGGCGTAACTTAAAGAATTCACCTACATTTAGTCTATTTGTTATAGCTTTGTATGTCTGAAGTTCGTGCATTTGCCAAATATTTACAAGATTATCCCGAAATTAGTCTACCAGGTGCGTGTGTGTCGCACATATAGATGCCAGGGTAGGCACTACATAAATTTTTCATGTTTGATATGGAATTTATGTTTGATTGGAGGTACGCCCGAGTTTAACATTTTCAAAATTGATCTAGTTAGTACCTTGTTACTTTCCTAAGAGGAAACATAAAATATTTAGTTGAAATAAAGAATAACACATACCTACTTACTTAGTTAAATTAAGAATTTAAACATATTGTAAAAAAAAAATATGGAAAAAATCAGTAGGGCTATGGTGAGTCAAAAGTCTTGGGTGAGGTCGAGCTGTCAGTTTGACTACGAGCGACATCTAGATGATATCTGACTCACAAACTGCCGTCAGCCTCTAGTTCCAAAAAATGACAAATAACCTCCACCAAGAATTAAATTTTAATGCATCACTGTCTAGGTTCTTAACCTGAGGGTAATTACCTCCGCGGGGGTAAAACTTGTATTTCACGGGGTAACAATCAGCTGGTAATGGTCATAAACTCAAGTGACAAGTCTGAACACAATTGGGGGGACTCAGGAGGAGGGGTGAAATCATCATCATCACTTAGGTCATAACTCATAAGGGCAACGGACCTAAAAAGATCGATTGCACTAGACTGTTCTCGTAAACGATATCAGAATTCGTTAAGTTTAAAATAGTTTAAATCTTTGGAATGAAACAACTGTTAACGGATTTAACTCGCGTATTTTTATTTTATTTTATTAGCTGACGTTTCGGATTCTTTACAGTTTCCATAATCGTAGCACGACTAAGCTGACAATAGTCTAACGCTAAAGTGTAAAGTTTAAATCTTTCCTTTAATATTCATGGCAAAGGAGTGACAGCGGTTGAAACGCCTGTTGAATCATATCCAAAAAACTACATCCGTTTGGCGTCGTAAATAAGACAGGTTTTTGGATGTTTATAAACACTTCTTATTAAGACTATTGCTACTTGCTACTATCGCAAATACAGAACGATGATGACTATATACGTCGTGAGAAAAAAACATATTATAATACATAGGTACCTACTTAGAGCAAAAAATTTATACATAACAACTTTAAACTTGTCGCTATTTATAATTACATAACTTTTAAAGGTCCGTAAGCACGTGTACGTATTCGTATGTCATGGTTATAAATATTAAATTACTTTTATTGATATTAGGTAAGTATTAGGTACAGTTTAAGGAATGAAGTCACCCTAAAAGGCTAACTGTACCTACATACATGAAGCAAATGAAAATAAATTGCTTTGAAACGGTTCGACATTAATAGTGTTTTTCTTAATGACAACAGGTGTTATCTATAGAACAGTAAACATAACCTTGAAAAGAAAAAATGTGAATTAGGTATATATGAAAAAGGGAGTAAACGCCCTTACGCCTTACGGCCCTAGTGAAAAAAAGGTATATCAATGCATACCTAGGTGTGCTCATTTTCACTATAACTTTCCATAACTTTATAGATTAAGGTCGTTGATGACATAATGAAAACGTTTTCTGAATTTCCGCCTTGGAGAAATTAGAAATAAGCGCAGGCGCAGGTCGGCTTTCCCAATCGATAATTAATAAAAAAACTGAGAAATAAATATTGAAACATAGGTGTAAATAGATCCTAAATATAAACCTTAAAAATCAGATGTGACTACAATGAACATTTTTATTTGAGTAGGTACATATTAGATGATAGTTATTTTTTACTAATTTGAGTATCATTGGAATTAAACAATTACCTACAACTGAACTTGCGTATTTTGTTTTTAGTTAAATTTTATAATTTACACAATAATGTACTTACTTAACGTTAGACA
The DNA here is from genome assembly GCA_038024825.1 of Polylopha cassiicola. Classification (NCBI taxonomy): domain Eukaryota; kingdom Metazoa; phylum Arthropoda; class Insecta; order Lepidoptera; family Tortricidae; genus Polylopha; species Polylopha cassiicola. The sequence continues at coordinate 2,151,053 of CP149062.1, forward strand.
ATGGTCAGCTAAGTCGTGCTACGAATATGGGAACTGTAAAGTTTTCGAAACGTCAACAAATATCATAACAACCGTGAAGGCATCCGAAATTATTCAATACTAGCGGTCCCGGCAGACGTCATCCTGCCCGTTCGAAATTCAAATTAGGTAACTTTACTTAGGCAACGTTTGTATCGAAAAAGAAAAGGGCTGTTTTTAGGGTTTTACCGGCAATTATTCGATTTTTTCTCGCCGTAAGAACCATCCTTGGACTTCAACGAACATTTAAAAAAAAAATGGCCAAATTAGTCCAGGCGTTGTCGAGTTATGCGCTTACCAACACATTTTGCGATTCATTTTTATATATAAGAAGATGAACATCGATCAAGGATCTGCCATGGACCGCCAATAACCGGTCTTACGTCACACCGTAAATATCCAGCGGAATCCCATACCTACATAGCTATAATATAATTTTATTACGTCCAAAGTCCTAATACCCATACCACAAGCTTTGCTCGGTTCGATTTGATTTTCAAAAGGGATTGCTTTATTCGTTGAATGAAGCAATTATGAACGGATTCAACTCGCATATTTTATTTTATTGGCTAACGTTTAGGAATCTTTACAGCATCAGAAATTATTATGGATTGCATTATTATTTTTAGTTGTTCTTGACACATCGCGATTCATCGCCTAGTCTACTGCAACGTCATCAAAATACTAATTAAAAGTGCAATTGCTATAAATAAGAGTTCAATGACCAGCGCTACGCACACTAAAAGAACACTGAGAGGTTCAATGTGAAGTGATAGATGTCTACGATGAGAACTGACGCGGTTCGTATAACACTCTATACATCCACGTATGTTGTGAATGCAAGCTTGCTCATTGGATAGGTACATCCATATAAAGAAATGCGGACGTCTTCTCTTTTTCCTGTAAGCATATTTTAATACCTGTTCCCTGTAGGTTTTACCTGTATGGAATTGGAAAGTTTGTAAGCTATTCCAGACTTCTTTTTCTACAAATAAATAGTAGATAACCTACATGCAAGGTAATAGAAACCCATTGCTGAAAGATATAGGTTCAATCATAGTTCTCCATGATAAGTAGTATAACACCATAATAACTAAGGGACCGTTCAAGTATTACGTAAAAACTAAAGGGGTCTTTGCTTTGCTTATTTTTGATGACATGGGGGGGGTCTTTTTACACAAAGGGCATCCAAACATCCTTACTAATATTATAAATGCGAAAGTAACTCTGTCTGTCTGTCTGTCTGTCTGTTACGCTTTCACGCTAAAACTACTGGACCGATTTAGATAAAATTTGGTACAAAGAAAGTCTGGAGCCTGAGAAAGGACATAGGCTACTTTTTAACCGACTGCAAAAAAGGAGGAGTTTCAAGCAGACGAAGCCGCGGGCAGAAGCTAGTTATCTATAATTGAAAATGCACACTGGTTCGAGTGCCTTCTCAAAGTTAATAGCAACTTTACATCGAAAGACAAGTTTACTATTATATAATGTTAAGTGTTTGTAAATACTTAGATTTGGTATAGATTGTAATGGTTATAACATGGAAACATTAAACAATATCACAAAATCTTAATTCTTAAAGAATTACATAAGATACCTACTAACGTAGAGGTCGGTAACCTTTTGAGTCAAAAGTGTCAAAAATTCCATTTTAAAAAATTTCAGTGTTTTTATAGTGCCACAATTTTTTTCTTGACAATAATAAATAGTACTTGTATTAATAAAGCTTTCGACTATTTTGAAATATTTTTTCTTTGAAATGAAACAACTATTAACGGAATTTAACTTGCATATTTATATTTTATTTTTTTCGCTGACATTTCGGATTCTTAACAGTTTCCATAATCGTAGCACGACTGAGCTGACAATAGTGTAATGCTAAAGCTAATTTTTCTTGATAAAATAAATAATATTTGCATATGCAACTAAAGAGCTGCGGCTTTATACTCAAATAATTGCATGTGGTTTGAAGGTTATTACCGGATAAAACTATTTACAAGGATTATTTTAGGTAGGTATTTGTCATGTTCTAAAACATAAAGGTCAATAGATTTTTATATTTCAAATTGAGACAATTTCAAAAAAATATTCAGTTTGTATCTTGTACATATAAGACAGAATAGATCGATGCAAAAGCTATATATTAGGTAGGTATATCAAAAAAATCTTTTAGCAAAATTCAGCTTGTCTTATTTAACTACATTTTTATTGTTGGCTTAAAAATATAATAAATAAAAGGAAGAAAAAAACAATTTTACTACTACATTGAACAACAAATTGCTGGCGTAAAATTAATAATATGTATTGGAGACAATTATCAATTAAGTACCTATCTAAGTTAGTAACTGATTACAAAACCTATTTTCCTTTACTATGCTTGCATAATAAGTCACTTGTTTCCTTTATCTAGAGTAAATGACTAAATAACAATATTAATTATCTATTCATATTTTCTATTTTTAAAACTCTCATTGCTACGCGGTAAAAACTAATTTTAAAACCCATACCTATATGATATGTAGCCTTGTATAGATCTATTATAGTGGGTAAACCAGATCATATATGCTAGTATAAATTGTTTTACAGCTTAATATAACTTCACTCAAATATACAAATAAATATAAGAAATAAACTTACCGACAGCAATACAGTTCTATCGCTCTGCTCTGCTCGCGTTGATTAAGTATTTGAGCAGCCTTAACATTGATAGGTAACATAGAATTGAAGTATACTCATTAGTTTTTAAGAATTTTTTCAATATAAATCAACTTAATTTCAACTCTTTAACTCTCATTTTAAAACGTAAATATACATTTTCGTTTACAAAACAATGCCACTTTACGTGTGTTATGTTACAGAATTCACAATGTTGTTTTGACATTGACAGTTATTATCCTACGTGAGTGGTCCAAACATAGATAAAATAAGTATGATAAAATTTAATTAAAAATAAATATCATGTACTTACTTAATTTAAATAATTGTGTTATGATCTTATAAAGGTACAGAATAGTTGTTAAAATAAAATAAATCTATACTTATAAGGAAAAAATCTTTACAATATTAAGTTCTGTAGTGTCCGTTTCGGACCTCTATTCATAATAAGTATTAAGTAGGGTTGTCCCTTTTAAATTTGAAGCAACGTTTAAATACATTTTGAATATTGTTTTTATAACTTTTTATTTGATTCTTTTTACAGATCTATATTTCAAGTGGAGAAATGAAGAATCGGTGAAAACATTAAAAAAATGTTGGACGTATCAGACACAGTAAGTATAATTATACCTATCTACTTATTTAATACTTAAGTATCTAGGTATTTGATCTACATTTGTATTTGTATGTAGGTATTAATACTTAAGTATGGTCAATTACGGTCAATAATCGGGTAGGTATGTAATTATCAAATATTTATCAGAATTTAACAATAATGGGTGAAACTGCATATAAGTAAATATCTAAGCATAATTATAAGTAAGTATCTTACCTATATAATATTCGCATAATACAATATAATTACCTATCATATAAATACAAACAAAATCATAACAATTAAGTAGGTAAGTAGTTACTAAAAACAAGTCTATTCACTTGTCACTGTTGAATTGTAGACGAATTCCTGTCTGCCGTTTATTTGCATAAGCATCTGTTTAAATCCATCTCCAAATAATGTTACAGACTATATCAGAACAACAACTTATCACTGTCTCTTTAAAGAGACATTTTACTTCCATTCTCTTCTTGTGATAGACGTGTTAATTATAATTGTGATTCACCATAGTAAACAAATTTATTAACATACTTGTGTGTGCGGGTATTTAGTGACATATGACGGTACAATGGTAGCTCAGCTGTTTGGTGCATAGCTATGCATAGGGTAAACGGCCGAATACTGTCACCCTAAGAAAAGCAATTTCTGCTTGTGTCATTTTTACTAGGTAATTATTGTGTGCAAGTTATATTACCTGTATTATTATCTATAAGTAACTTTCATATAAAAAAATCGATGTGACAGAAATATTGATCAATTGAGTGAATGAGTGAATGATTTACCCAAATGCCGAGTTTTACGAAGACGCTCGGTAAGCAGCGACGGATATGTCAGGTTAGTCATTAGTCACATTAACCGATTACGTTCATCTTAAGACTAGCAGTGACCCGCGGTTTAGTCCGCTTGAAATTTTATATAGCCGTACCTACATTTCTCATCACGACTGAGGTACTTAGTAGGTATTAAAATTTTATTCAGAAAAAACAAAAAATATTAAACTAGGTAGGTAAGTAATTCGTTTCGCAATTTTATGGATGTCATTTTTATGTGCCGATACAGAATTGCCGTCAAGAATAACTAAATACAAAAACCATTTTATTTTACGAGCCCATATCTAATACACTTCATAGAACTAAAGTATTGTTCAAGAAAGACGCCTATGAAATACTTAGAGTTCCGTAATATAATAACAAAACCATAAAATGTTGTTGAAGGACTAGCATTCATGTTTCTTCTGTTTTGCCAATCACAAGCCAGTAGCTTATCTCCCATTGGTGGAACATGACAACTAGACCTCGACTCGACACTAGCAAATTCACTTAGTCGCTTTTTGACTCGTGAAATCCATAATTAAATACTATGCATCAGGTCGCATTTTGACATTTAACACCATCATTTCATTTTTAAAAATGTATTATTTGAAATAAACGAATATTTTTACCATAAATAACAAAATGAAGACAAAATTTACACACATTATAAATAACGCAGCATTCTCGATTGCATTAGCATCACTACAGAACCCGGTTAAATACCAGCCAAGTTTTTAAGAAGCTACCTTCATTAACCAATAGTTTTTCAGTTGAACTAGAGCAGTGTTCGAGTGATTACGTAATTACCGTTGTCAGAAATAACTAAAAACCAATTAATTTCAACTTTAATAGACCACTTCATAATTTCTAAGTGTTTAAGTAAACAGTTTATGTGAATACGTTGATAACAGCATTTGCTTGTGACTTTAGTTTAATGTTGACTATTGCCTTGTGATAATTTGTGTAGTGTGGGTTTTTTCGCTGCAGGTAGGTTAACTACAATTTTGTAACATATTTATTTCACCTACTTATTACATAGTACCTATCAATAAATCTAAATTTAATAATAAAATACATAAAAAATCTATCACTTCCAAAAGAATTATTATTTGAAATTGAAGATAAAATGGACGCTAGTCTATTTTCGTGCGTAATTTATTTAGCCCGCACATTCTATACTATTTAAATGCAAATTACTATGCTAACGCTAACTTTGAATGAACTGTTTTTTTGTCACGCCTTTAATAACAAAATAATTTTCTGTGAATAAAAACTTTAGGCTACATTATGTAGTAGTAAAATATTCTATTACAGTACCTAAGTTAATATTTTAATTATGTATTTTTTTATCTTATCAACTAAATCACAACAGTTCTTTTGAATTATTCAGATATCTCGTAGGTACATAGTAATATATTTTTTTCCACGAGACAGAGCAACAAATTGACTATTTAGGAAAAGTCGTATAAAATATTTAAACCCTGTTAAAACCTTACACATTGTCTAAGAATATCCAGGTATTTATTTGTCCGATTATTCACTAATTTAAAGATTTTTATCGATTTCTTCAACTGCCCTCTAAATTATTATTCAACATATTTCTTAGGGTAAACGTCCCTATCAATGCCTTCCATTATAATTATGTAAAACGATTTTTTTTTTACCCTGTAGGTGCTTATTCCCATATTTTTACATTATCATGCTCTTGTTTGTAAACAACCGCACTAACACACAAACAATTGCTTTTTGTTTTCAATTTTTAACAGCTTTTGTAATTACCCATTACGTAACTGTCTACAGACAATATTCTCAGAAATAATACATTGAATTAACACTAGTATACCCACTTAATTCTAGAATTAGTAGGTAACTTGCGCTGCCAACTGCCAATTTGCTGAAATATAGGTTTACCTAAAATTTAGCTGTTCGTTCCTAATTGAAAATGGAAAATTTTTAAATAGTACCTATGCGGTATAGAGTTCGAGTTTTAATACGTTATATACCTACTAATGTAATGTATGGTTAACTTCGGTAAAAAATGTTGATTGTGTGAGTCATTAATTCGTTATGTATTTTAATTAATATAACAAAAAACGAATCTTTGCTTTCAGCATTTAAATTGATGTCAACAATTTATTTTTTAACTAGGTAGACTTTTTTTTACGTAAGGTAGCAATTTCAATCGTGTCTTTTTCTAGTGAAACAGAAATCAAATTAATGTTCTTAACAATAATTTGCTTCAAAATCAAATAATTATAAGAATAACATCTTAGTAGGTAACTAGACCGTTATATTTTCAAAAATAAATGTAAATGCATATCTACATTTTTAGCGACATTTAATTTGTATTTAAATATAACGTTTTGTTATAGATTCGTAGGTAGGTATCCTATAGGTTTCTTGTTCAATATTTAGACTTTAGATGTTATATTAAGCAAGGACGGATTCAAAAGGACTGCAAAATTCATAAAAAAAATCTTATTCTTGGCAATAATTATTTATTACGTGAAATGGCAAGGGTAAATGATAATAGCCATAATATGAGCACGTGTAATTAGCCCATTATTATATGGCGTGTTACAGGCTTCCGTACGTAACAAACTTATAACATAGTTCACTGAAATGACTAAATCTAGACAAAGATGTGGGTTTCTTAACTTATGACATGGGTACACGGAACTGATATGACAGGGAAAGGTTTTTTCCAAACTGTCTTTTAATTTTTTTTTCTTTAAAACCCAAAAGATCATGATCCTTTCCTCGGGCCACACCTGAATGAAGTCATTTTACTGAAAACGTGCAAGAAATAAAATAATACCCAGTTCAATAATTAAACGATGTATTGTGCCTTTAACCGCTAGTTATGGTTGTGGTTATGTTTAAGATGACGAATATAATTATTGTTACTTATGTATAATAAAATTTATTATCTCTATAAAAATGTTTTAACAATAGTTACTTACGTGATAAAAATATTGTTAACTCGAGGCTATTTCGATTGGTAGTAGTGACAAATTATAGATCGCCTCTTTTTTATAAGAAGTAGTTTTCTAACTATTATAATAAAAAATTTTTAGGGACATCCTTTTTAATTAATTGCTGCCAGTCACAAAAAAAAAGCTTACATAATATGTATAATTTCATTACAGTTCCTTCTAGAAAAACATTTTTTACTTAAATTAATAAACAAACTTTTACTCGGAATTGAGAAAAGGAAGTTCCGCCTTAAATCATGATAACACGTTTAGAAGCGATCGCTATATAAAGCTTTTTTGTACTATGACGTCATTTATTAGCACCTCCATTATAATTTTGAACTTTGATTCGATTAGGTATCATAAAATAATCGAACATCAAGACTTTGGAATTGACGTTCTAATTTGACCATAGACAATGTATTTTTTCTACCCTTGGTAATTTGGACTTCTTGATAAATATCTTTGGGATTTTCTATTATGACGCTTGACGTAGTGTTGGCTTAATCGTTCCAAACTACGGTTGTTTATAACGTCTCTCATGGTGTTGCGGCGTCAGTCGCAATTTTACATTCGAAGCGGGTACAAGTCGAAATGTCAACTTTCCCGCCAATATTTTCGCGGGTGCTTGCAATTGTCTTTGGTGAGAGTTTTGGGTGACAGTGTTTAAGTTTGTGCAAATATTGTTTATTTTGAAGTGTTAAACTATGATTGCTTGCTGATTTGGTCACGCAGTTTCAGAAATGAATGGGGTAGGTAATTTTTTATCGATTTATGTTTTTTTTATTTTAATACTAATTACTACTATCTGTAAGAAATTGCTGATATAAAGTTTTACGACCGGTTTAAATATTCTAATCATGTATAACAAATAAACATTTAATAATACAGGTACCATACACACGTTCCATCGTATTGGATCAACAGGTGTGATGTTTTGAGTACATACTTCTGTTATATGACTGAGTAAATGCAGCTATTTTTATTGGCTCCCATTTTTCTAATACATATATGTGCGAAATAAACATGTGCCATTCGTGCTTTATTTTATTTACTTAACGTACACACTTTTACACTTACAACCAAAATGAATGAAGTACAGTTAAAAACTTACTTAAGCTCCATACTTTTCCTTTAATAATAATAATATTGGTATATTTTTTACAAAAATTGCGAATTGGTTTTTACTTATGTTATTTTAAATTTCGTGTTAATTCGATATACTAATGATGGTGTATAATACATAGATATACATACACAATACTTACACTTTATTGATCACCAAATTTAATTTAAAAATGGATAATTACATGAGATGGCTTTATTACTAAAAGCAATTTGTTCATTTTAATTAAATTTTGTAAATTAATGAGAAATTAATATAATCATAGGTATTATAATGACACCACTAACGAATCAATGATAAAATTTCTCATACATATTTATTAAATATCATAATCTGGATCATTATGCCTTATAAATATAGACACACTACCTAATGTCGGTCGACTTAAAAAAAATGGCACATTAAAATACAATTTAAATAGGACCGGCCACGATAAATACTTCCTGAGGTATATTTTCAGTTCCGCTAAATATACAAAATATATTATAATCAGTCTAATATTTTTATAGGAAATTATTTTATCTGGTCATTAAATATATTATTATGTAATATATATGTATAAGTGACTAAATAGATTTAGGGAGAAATCTAGTTTCGTGCTAATAATTTGAAGTTGTGTTAAATTAATGTCAAAACAATGAACTAGATTAAAAAAAATACACAGTTAATAAAAAAAACTAGGTGGTTGGTTATTAGAAAGTTTACCCTATTGTTGTACGTTGAAGATTTGATAGTTTTTATAGTAGGTACGTACCTAAGTACGTACTTATTGTATTGGAAACAATAAAATAACATTTCATTTAATTATAGACTAAGATAATATCTAATAATAATATTTAAATTACGCAAGACAATAAGTAGGTACTTATCTATTAATAAAATTTTATTATTGCAATTAATTAAACTTAGCATAAAAATAGTTTATGTAACTACATACTTTGAACCTTGTGTCATTCACAGAGCAAAAAACAAATAGATTTTCTTAGCCATTCCTTTTGCATAAATAATTAGGTATATCTTTTAAAAAATATTAGTTTGACGTAAAACCGCGGACCAAAAAAAAATGCTTAATTTTAAAATAATAAATATTAACTAATATAAAAAAGTGGGGTAGACAACCCTTGACATTTAGGAGTATGAATAATAGTTGTTGACCGATTCTTAGATCTACCCGTTATACACAAAATTTCATAAAAATTACTCCAGCCGTTTCAAGGAGTTTAGCAACAAACACCTTAAATTTTCTAAAACATATCTACAAGATAGGTAAATAAGTAGTAAGGCAAGTACACACATACTGCAGAATCAAATATGATGATGTGTCACTTCCTAGAGTTACAAAGCCTAGCAATTGACAATGTCAGAAGTACTAATTAGTTCGTAAACACACCTACATACTTCTTTGTCTATAATGGATGAGCAGACTATGCTCACTACCGTTATTAAGATAATAGACACTTTACATTCAACGGAACTATTCAGATTCACTTGTCATTTTATAAAGTGAATCAAAACATATGATCGTTTAACGATTTTTCACATCACTATGTGCTTATATGCCCATAGATTTAGAATTATATAGATGCTATTATATTCAAACGAATGCTGCCTATTTTTAAATAACTCTATACACGTGAAACTAGGAACTATGAAATGTAAGTAAAAAGATCACAGCATCAAGGTAGGTGTTTAATAAAATAGAAAAAATATTCAAAATTTGCAATGTTGCCATTTTATGAGCGGAAGCTCAATTTCTGTTTATTGTATAATAGTTACTACATCTATGTTACAGATACAGATTACAGAAGGTTTTTCTACTTTTTCGTTGACAGCTGATTTGCGCGGTTTTAAAACAATCTTGCATTGGCATTAGGCATACTTACTTAAATATCGATTTAGCTCACTTGTGTGAAATTAGTAAATTACCTAATTGCTCTGCTTGAATTGGGTGTGTTGGTCGGCGGTGAAAAACCGGGTTCATGCGGCGTTTCTTCTCGGCAATGATGATCTTTTCGAAGATAGATTCGGAAAGATTCTAGATATTATTCACAGACTAGTAAAGAGTCTAGTATAGATTACACACTAGGGTGCGTCGGGGTAACATGAAAAACAGAGCAAGATGAAAAACCCCTCATAGCTGCCTATTCCGTGCATATTTTTTAACACTGACTACAGAGTTTTGTAGGTAATTTCATTGCGCTCCTTATCTCAGTCAGCGATAATCGTCAGTTGTGAGTGCATATGTTTTTTTTGCAATTTTTCGACAAGGTATGTTTTTGAGCGATAAATGCGTTTTTTAATCTTCCCCCACGTTCCGTAGTTTCTTCTACACGCAAGTTAAAAATATGTTTTTTTGATACGTGTTATTGATATTTTTTTTTTAGTTGATACATAAAATCCGATTTTGCATATCTTTTATATTTTTGGAGTTTGTATATTTTTCAATCTTACACCGCTTGTAAAATCCAGGGGCAAGACGGCAATATTTTCTTTTCCAACTTACCCCGATTATGAAACCCATAGTAAAAGTCAGGGGTTGTCAAACTGTATGATTCGTTCATGAGTAGTGTAATATTCACAACTCATGAAAACATGTGTAAAAAAAAAGATTTTAAATAAAAGTTGTAATATATTTAGCTAGTTTAACTACCTGTCTATTTAAAGAAAGAAATGATTACATTTTTTGTGTACATGGTAGTAAAATTTAAATATTAAGATATAAAAAGAAAAGGTTGAGAACCGCATATCATCTGAATACAAAGTGGGGTAAGACTGAAATATTATATTTAACAAAATTTCATTTTGGTAGTTAAAACTAGGTATTTTTAAAATGTATTTATATATTTGAATAGAGAAAAAAATATGCTTTCGGTGCATATAATCCAAATGGACCTACAATGGATATTAAAGATTTTAAGAACTATATCGATCTTCCCCCCTCATCATTCCATCTTACCCCACGATTTTTTTGCAAAAAAATTAACTTTGCCGTTGTTTTTATATATGAAAAACACCTCCAATCAGGTCCATTTTCAGGTAGATAGGAAGAACCATTCATTAACTTTACTAAAAACATCACTTCATATACGTCAGCTTCATACGATTAAAATTATGAGGCTTTAAAAAAAACATGGTTTATCTCATCAAAATCTCGTTCAACCTTACCCCGACGCACCCTACCTATTTTATCTATGTTTGACACGTCAAATGAGCCAAAGAGCCTAAATATTAAAACCAATTTTAATTAAGTACCTATGTATTAAAAAACTAATGATGAAAGACAGAAGAAGAAGAAAAAATTAAAAAAGTATTAATAGGTATTTCTACAAAGAAAACGTCATGTCGGGGGGACCTTAGATTTCGATACATAGTAGGTAAATATAGATAGGTACAATTAGGTAAATGATGAGCGGTCCCCCCGACGTGACGTTTTCTTTGTAGAAATACCTATTAATACTTAGGTACCTACCTAATATCAAGTCTTTATTATTTTTATACTTTTTAGACGGCTTATATGTTTTTTTGTCGGGGGTTTGTTAAAATTTTTTATTTATTTTTTTTATTTCATACTTTTTGAAAGTAGGTAGGTAATTTTTTTAACCAATTTCCATTTTACATGGAATTCTGTAATGTACACGTGATCCTCTTTCATTTGATACCCCACTCGGTTATATTTGTAGATATTTGATTTTCCATCCCCACTTTCACTCCCTATATTATTTGAACGGCTCAACCGATTTTCATTATAATTTCAGTTTTGTAATGTACTCGCGACCCTCTTTCATTTGATACTCCACTCGAGTATATTTGTGGACATTTATTTTTCCATCCCCTCTTTCACCCCCCTGTGTGTATTAAACTACTGGTCCGATTTTCATCAAACATAGCTAAGAACACTCCCGACATATTCACCTCTTAAACAAAAAAAACAGAATCAAAATCGGTTCATGCGTTTGGGAGCTATGATGCAATAATAGCAGACAGAAACACACACACACACACACACACACACACACACACACACACACACACACACACACACACACACACACACACACACACACACACACACACACACACACACACACACACACACACACACACACACACACACACAGAAACGTCAAACTTATAACACCCCGTCGTTTTTGCGTCGGGGGTTAATAACGGCTAAGTACAGATTAAAAAATCGTTAGGTACCTAAGTACATGGTTTTTCAACGGCTTTTCTTAGTACCTACTTAACATTTTCTTCCTTATTTATATATGTACTGGTGAAGCCATTGTATAAAATAACAATATGCAGTAAAGTCATATTTATATATTATTAAAAGTAGAGTTTTACAGCGTGTTTCCTAATAGCTGAATGTAAATAATGCGTCGTAAAATGATAAATAGACTATAATTTATTTAACAAATTTTGCAAATAGTCTATATAAGGTCCTAGTAACTAGGTACCTATAATATTAACTTATAAGTCCAACCAAGTGTTCCGTGCGAAGCCGGGGCGCACCGCTAGTACTTGTATAAATAGGCAGGTACCTCCCTAAGTACACGTGCCACCAACTTGCTCGTGCCGTTCGTGCATTATTGTAGAAAAAATACTGATATACTTAAATTAAAAGTATCATTTAATTTTTATCAGTATATTTTTTAAGCATTTATCCGATGCAAATTGTGTACAGCCGTAAATTACGCACAAAAATGCATTAAACTATTTTATTGTGTATGTCGAATTAAAATTGTATTGTCTTAAACTAAACTAAAGTTTCCACGTATTATTTTGTTATGTTACGGGTATTAAGTATAGTTTTTTTACATTACCTTAATGTATGATACCTACCTATATTATTATGTAGTTATTATTACTATTACTACAGCCTACTTCGTAAGTTAATATTTAATATTAACTAATGGGGAATAATCCCAAAAAATCGTTAGACGTAAAACTCTGAAATTATTATTTTTTCGGTCTTTGTCCAAAATCGTAGTGCTCTCCCGCCAACTCGCGAGTTTGTTCTTTTTTTAATTTTCTAAATATTCTATCCGGCTAAGGTTTTACATCATACAGCCAGAAACTTTAATTTCAATAAAGCAAAAATTAAGTACTTACCTAATTTCTTAAAGTCCTCGGATATTTTTACAAAGTCTAACATACCTATACTTATAAATAAGTAATATAAAAAGCAACTGACTGACTTCTAATCTCTTCTAATTGATATCAACGTATTGGTAGGTACTATTCGGACACTGAAGCCTAAAATTTCACTAAGAAATATCTTAGCTAAGAATGCATATTTGCGTATTAATTAATCAAAAGCGGAGCTAAAAAGTTTATTAATTACCCGGCAGCCATTACTGAACGAGTAAGCGCACGCTGCCTCACGCTGGCATCATAGACTAATGTCAATGCCGAGTTAATCGCCGCTAAACCTACAATCAGTGAAAATGACAGTTCAGAGACGTTTTCCCACACGATGTCACGGGTCGTTTGGCACGCCATGTTGTTTTTATCTGAAAAGTGACGTCATCATTTAAAAACTTTTGTATCGATCATTACGAAAATATTTACTTGTAAAATTGCGGTTAGCATTGTTTAATGTGCAAAAACAGATACATTAGATCACGTCATATCGCTTTAAGACTCACTTACTTAACGTACTTAGTGAGTTTTTGCGCCTTTCGTTTTTTTAAACGGATATAAGTTGGATGCTTACCTTTGGAATACCAAGATGCGAAGTTATTTTTAGATGAGAATGTAAAAAATGGGATTCCCCATAATTATACGCCATAATTTAACTACTTTATACATTATGTAATGGTACCACGAAAATATATGACCCTAACGTATAGTTAGGTACCTAACTACATGGTTACCGTACCCACATACACCCATATTTCGGTAAATAGGTAGTTTTATAATAAGAGGGATATAATCCGAAATGTGTCACTACAGAAATTTAAACGAATTGTTAAGATTGGGGGAAAAATGGATTAAACTCATGTTAGCATGGGCGTGCGTTCCATACAGGCGCAATTTCATAAATGTGGAGTGCCTACCCTGACGCCGTGCATCCCTCTCACTGGACTTTCATGGAATGGGAAAATTCAGACTGTTATGTTGTATATTGTTCATACTAATATTATAAAGAGGAAAGATTTGTATTTTTGTATGTTTGTAATGAATAGGCTCCGAAACTACTGGACCGATTTCAAAAATTCTTTCACCTTTGGAAAGCTACATTATCCCCGAGTAACATAGGCTATATAATATCACGCTAGGTCTTATAGTTGCGGAGCAGTAACCGAAAATGTTTCAAAAACGGGGGAAAAGTATCGTTTCTGAGGCCTTAAAAAAATCTTAAGTCCCCCCGTGCGAAGCCGGGACGGGCCGGTAGTTGTTCATATAGTAGTGAGGTGACATTAAATATCCTTATGTATAAACATAAACATTTTAAATATAAACGTGAAAGTTTGTAAGAATGTACCTAAGGATGTAAGGATGGATGTATGTTTGTTTCTCTTTTACGCAAAAACTGCTGAATGGATTTTGATGAAACTTTACAATAATATAGCTTATACATCAGAATATATAGGCTATATTTTATAACGATATTGTGTAAAGTACTCATTGTGCACAGAAGTTAGTAGGTACCTACCTAATATTTTTTTATATTGTCAACAGATATCAGAAGCGAGCTTTGTAACGAGTATAGAAGAGGCGCCCTGTCGCGCGGACCAATGCACCCAAACACCTCCCAGCGGAAAGACCAAATCGCGCACCCTGCAAAGGTACCACACCTCAGACCATCTGTACGAGAGAACACCGCACAGACCGGCCAGGCTCAAGCACGAATTCCGACCAAAGAGTTTAGGCTTCAGCGATTCCTATCCCTATATAGGGAAACCGCCCAGCTATGATAGTGGATACAATTCAAAGTAAGATCATTAAGGATATTTTGCAGGCGGTAGATTGCAGCAGTGACCTTGGTCCAACCGCAGACTAAATAAAGATTGAGTATATGAGCCTTTTCCGCGATTACTTAAATGCTTGTTGGATCTGACTCATGAGCATGACCCTAAAAACTCTTTATTTTTACCGCCTGAGGCGGGACCGCCTATGTGGCATTATTGTATATTTCTATCACCAACTATAGACATTAGTAACTCGTCTCTTATTTAAGAAACGTGATACCCAAGCGCGTGCAGTGGGGGAGCTCAGGGTAGGCACTCTACGTTTGAGAATATACCTATATAAAATGCACGACTCTGCCAATAGCTAGACCTCACTTATCGTACGATATGCCCCATTTAAAAGTATTGATATGATTATTGCAGTTTTATGATTGTGTCGCTCTAGTCTGCTATCTACCGCCCGCTGCGAAATAGCTTATAGTTTGTGTATGTTTTTTATCGAGGGTAGTTATTGAAAACTCTGTTACTAAACACGAAAAAGTCAAGCCATACGTTAGATATTTAACATTGAATATGACTGTGTTATAATTTGTTAATTATATTTGCTAGTGATTGTGTTTAATAATTTCTCTTTTATTGTACTTATGGGATTAACGATTATTTAATTTCAAATCAGCTTCTCATGTGTTCAGGTCTATATTAATTATTTGACTAAGCAAGGCTTCTAATTCCGTCTACGGGGCTATTCCGTCACGTACACGTTTTTGGCGAATCTAAGCACAGTTCGCCGCTGCCGGCTCAGTTGGTAAAGCAGTAGGGTTTTCTAATTCAAACTAAAAAACACCCATGACGCTGTGCAATAAAGGAAGAAAAATATCTGCTTTCAAAGTTCAGTTGCGTTTCGAAGTCGAAGTGCGAGTATAGTACTATGCAGTTTGATCGAAGATAAATATGAAATAGTTAGACGTCTAGGCTTGTTTGTATGATTATTACAACGTCTATGATGTGTATAAACGTGTCTGCCTGTTCGTGATGCGTAAAATTCCGATAGTTTTTAGTAAGTCACCATGAAAAATTAACAACTTCAAAATAGTCAAGTGGGAAATTCCGTCTATTTTTTAAGGGGCAAAGCCGTCATATGCCGGTATTTCCCGATTCCAGACATCGTCAACATTTTTTTAGTGTATTACATTTTAAAATAGGTACACTTGTCAATCTGGCAATAATAAGCTTAGCTGTGACGAAATATATGAGTAGGTAATTCAATAGAACGTAGTACGAAAATACTCCCGACTGCAAAATGCATAAATCCTTACTTTATGAAATAATATATATAAAAAAAATATGTATTAGTAAATTTTTAAAAGGTTGAGCTCATCTGATTGGCAAAACATGCCGGAATAGCCCCAAAAAATTTTGTTTGCGAATAACTCCTATTGTAAATCTTATATCTAAGGTCTAATAACACATATTTGATTGAAATCGACGTGTCTTCATTTTCCGCTAGCTAAGACTTGAAAAAACTGCGTAGTTCTAGGGAAACTGCTTGCATGACGGAATAGCCCCACTCAGGCGGGAAACTCCGTCTACCTGACTATTTTTAAAAAAATATAAATAATAAATTAAGCAACCTAGATACAGGGAATATCATACTATTATTTGATTGCCAAGTAAATAGTAGGTCTAATACATACGCGCCATGGGTAAATAGTTAAAAATAACCGTCTCAAAATTTTAACCAAAGTTGATCTAGCTCAAAAATATGCCGGAATTAGAAGCCTTGACCTTAACTTAAATAATTATTTGGTTTTAACTAGTTAAAATGTTTTAATAGTTTTATGCTTTGCACGTAATTAAAAACCGTCACAAAACAAAATCAACTGTATGTACTTAGGTACCTACCGTAAATTAGGTATTTATTAAACCACTGTCAAACTCAAACTCAAATTGTTATTCGGTAGTTGCTTTTTCTAAAACCTATAAACATACAGAACACTAGTGCAAATATATATACCTACTTACTTAGGATGTATAAGGGTACTCGTTTTTATATAGCCATTGCATATACAGAACGTGTACATTCGTCTTTGCTTAAAAATATTTATTACGTCTTTATTGCTTTCAATGTTTTAACAGCTAAACAACACATTCTTATCAAACTGTAATCGCCAAACCAATTAATAGGACGTTGGAATGAAACAACTATAAATAATGGATTTAACTAGCATAGGTACTGACATTTCGAAAACTTCAGTTTTTATATCCTCACTAGCTTCTACCCGCGACTTCGTCCGCGTGGAACTCATCATTTTTTGCAGTCGGTTAAAAAGTAGCCTATATTCTTTCAGGCTCCAGACTTTCTTTGTGCCAAATTACATTTAAATCGGTCCAGTAGTTTTAGCGTGAAAGCGTAACAGACAGACAGACAGAGTTACTTACGCATTTATAATATTAGTAGGGATTCATTCCAATTAGTAGGGATGATAAAAATCACGTCGTGGGCTACGAAGTGGTAACTGTGAAGTTTTCGAAATGTCATCATATAAAAAATAAATGTTGGCCTAGTCCAGGGTGACTGTGATCTAACTTAATTAAATTAATTACTTACCTACTTATTTTTTGTAACATTGTTTACTAAACCAGAAAGCATCACTTACGCTAATTTAATTCGTGGGATACCTACCTATAATACATACAATTTACCAACAGATTTAAAGTGACCGTTACCGACAGTCCTACGATATCCATCACCCCCCCTCATAGTTTGGAGTACGTGTGTCCTAAGGGGGGAACTAGTCCTAACGGGAGCGCAACGCCCAACGGTATGGTGCCTAGCCGGTCTCCCGCTACTGTACTGCTGAATCCAGGGTACTTGGCACCCTGCCAGTGTAATCAGTCCATGAAGGTAGGTACACCTTATCTTATATTATCTTAAATAAGTCTTGAATGACTGACGGATACGCACAGTGACTGCAGGCGCGTGCAGTGATGTGCTACGTAATGGTAGGCACTGTATACATTTATATACCATTGACAACTAAGGGCGTGCATTCATTCATTAATATAATTCTACTCTTAAGGGCTAAGGGGTTGAAAATAGGGGGCAAAGTTTGTATAGGAATACGTGATTCCTTGGTCTGATCTATTTCAAATTTCGTTGAGGTTAAAAAGTAAGTAGGTGTCTACGCGGACAAAGTCGCAGGCGAAGGATATGCAAGAGTAAGGTGTATAAGTACATTTGTAAATTTGCCTAAATTATGACCACTATGTAGGTGAACACAAAATATCTGTAACAAGGTTTCGGCATCGGTAGATGTAGAAACATTATCATAACGACTTTGCCCTAAAATCCAAAAAAACATACGTAGTTAAATTAAATACTACCTACTTAAAACTTAATTATTGTTAATGTGCTAGTTCTAACTATTACTTTTAATTATCAAAATCAATAGCTATATGTTTTTTGTAGTGAAATGTTAAAATATATCGCACCTTTACTAGAAAAATGATATAACTCGAAATGTGTTCGCATGAATACAAGTTTAAAGTCACTATCGTTAGCTCAGTCGTGCTACGAACGAATATGAGAAATGTAGTTTTCAAAGCCTCAGCGAATATAATAAAATTCACTGTTAGATAATCCCTTATAATTCCAATTTTGTTGTTGACCTTTCAGAGCGTAAGCGAAGTAGCGTTAACAATGCCAACGTCTCCCGGAGGAGCCTGGGCCGGGGAAGAGCCCGCGGACGGCTGGCCCGGGGGACTGTCCTGGCGTCGACTGCACATGTCCAGGGCTAAACTCAAAGCTACGGCCACCACTTCCGAGCTCTTATCAGGTAATTATTACACGGTATATACCTAGCTAATAATAATCACATGTTGTTCTTAATCTTGTTAGGTCCGTTATACTTATGTCCTAATTAGAGTAATCTATACTATCTATACTAATATTATAAAGAGGAAAGATTTGTATTTTTGTATGTTTGTAATGAATAGGCTCCGAAACTACTGGACCGATTTCAAAAATTCTTTCACCTTTGGAAAGCTACATTATCCCCGAGTAACATATAGGCAATATAATATCACGCTAGGTCTTATAGTTGCGGAGCAGTAACCGAAAATGTTTCAAAAACGGGGGAAAAGTATCGTTTTAGAGGCCTTAAAAAAATCTTAAATCCCCCCGTGCGAAGCCGGGACGGGCCGCTATTATTAATATTTTTGTTAAGTACTATATTTTTACTAGAACAAGTAGGTACTTTATTTTATTAATTAGCTATTTTCAATATTTTCTATTGTAGCTAAGTATTGAATGGTGTTATGACGACTTTCAGAGTTCTTTCCTTGATTTATTTTTAAATTTACCTATGTAAAGATGCAAACATAAATTTTAATTATTAACCTATAGAATAAAATACATAATGATGTTTTTACGACCGTAGCTAACTATGGTAGGTATATAATGCGGTATAGGTAAATGGGTAAAATTATACCTTACGAGTATCTTATCAGTTCAAATAATCTATGTAGATACAATTTCTTAAAAAAAATCCCCCAACCGCAACAGGAAAAATCAAGTTTGTTACTAAGTTCACTATTAGGTACAACATATCTTACATATAATAAAACAGTAGAAACCGCGTGTCTGTACAATTGAAATTTTTAACAAAAAATGGGTGTGGGCAATAATAAAAGAGTAACAGAACACAAAAATGATTTTTTAGATTTTCTTTTCTGTCTGTCTGTCTGTCTGTCTGTCTGTCTGTATGTATTCGCTAATCTTGAAAACTACTGAACAGATTTTGACGCGGCTTTCACTAATAGATTAAGCTCTTCCCTGAGCAACATATAGGCTTTGTTTCATCAAAATCGGATGTCAAATAAAAAAGCTATCGTCTTTTAAAGTTTAAAGGTAATTTTTCTATAGGAGATTTTATAGTTACATAATATAGTACTAGATGGCGCCTCAAGGCAATTAAAACGCGCTATAGCTTTTTCTCTGAAAAGTATAATAAATTCAAACTGGTTGTTTCTCTACGTTTAAAACTACATATTTAATTTTGTTTGTCTTGCGATTCGGTAAGTTGATGATTTTGATGTTATACTTGGATATGAAAATACGGACTCTGAACTTGCTTTGTGAATTAGTTGAAAAATATCGGATATAATCTATAATCTAAAAAAATATTGCCTACGTAGATTTATTGAAATAAATATATGTATTATTGTATGTATTTGCTTTGATTTTAAAAATGCCCAGACGAAACGCTTACAACGCATCGCTATTGAGAAATCTTACTCCGCCTAAATTGCAATGGAACCCGACTTAGAGTAACTTCTTTACAAAGAAACTTAATCGAAGCTGAGATTCTTACTGGATGTAGTGCAGGTGAAACTGTATACATACCACGAATACCAATCATCCCCAACAATTTCCCATTCCAATTCAAACGGACACAATTTCTAGTGTCCGTTTGCTTTGCTATGACAATTAACAAGTCTCAGGGGCAGACTCTAAAGGCTGTTGGAGTTGATCTCAGGTCGAATTGTTTTTCACACGGCCAACTATACGTGGCTTGCTCGCGGGTTAGTAATGCGGATAACCTTTTCATATTAGCCCCAGAAGGAAAAACTGTTAATGTGGTTTATAAAGACATTTTATAATTTACATTTGAAAAATACATACCTATATTATATTGTTTATATTATTTGTCTGTCTATCTGTGTGTTCCGGCTAATCTATAAAACAGCTGGACTGATTTGGACGGGACTTTCACTGGCAGATAGCTTATGTAATAAAGAGTAACTCATTTTAGAAAAAAATCTTTAATTATCCATACTTATGTCCCAGTACTTAAATTCCACGCGGACGAAGTCGCGGGCACAGCTAGTAATATATAATGAGGGCCACCGCGTGCCAGAAATCCGCTAGATGCGCTAGTGCAGAATGAAATCTAACTGTCATGTTCCACCAATGAGAGGCAAGCTACTGGCCTGTGATTGGTGGTACATGACAGCTAGACCTCATTCTACACTAGCGCATCTAGCGGATTTCTAACACGCGGTGGCCCTCATTGACATAAGGATTTGTCGCGCGATAAAGTATTCACTGCATGAAAGAGTGACTGTGACATGCTTTCTTGCGCGACAAAATGATACGTATTTAGATAAGTAATTAGGTACATAATAATATGTATTTTAGGAAAATTAGGAACATATTTATTATTTCTTTAAATTTTACGTAGTTAGGTATGTTTTGAATATTACTTGATTTAGGTAAAACTTAACATGCCATAACTGGGAATAAGCAGCTGCGTGCAGTGCGGGTTCAGTTGTATAGCGTAACGGGTAGGCACTCTTTTATCACATTTAGTTATTGTGAATTGATTTCGGCCAGTGATATACAGAAAAGATTAAAAAAGATGACTATTCCATTGTTGATAGTTACAGGTTAATATGAAAATACTCGCGCATGCGCAATTATAACACTATGCTGAGTCAGAGTGAGATTGTATAATAATAGGTATTACAATAAAGTAGCAAAGAAAAAAAAATAACAATCACTATCGCCATTATGCAAAGAAACATAAAATAGTGAGCAATCCCAAATATGTCTTTATTTTAAATCTTTAATTCACCAAGTACTTATTTTGGTTTCTGTCACTATTTTACTAAAATAAGTTCGATTTGGGGGTCATAAATTAAAATCACCAGATATCTGATAGAGCTTTGGAAAATGTCTATGTAGGTATTAGCCCTATTAGATAATATGATGCCCCCACAAAAAAAAATATCCTGGTGAATACTTTTAATCCCGCACAAAAAATACAGCCCAAAAATAATTAAATCTAAAATTTATTCATTCCAGGTTTCGCAATGGTAGCAATGGTAGAACTACAAATAAACGAACCAACAAACGTACCCGAGTGGCTGTTCGTGATGTTCGCTGTATGCACTACTGTGTTAGTAGCTGTTCATATCTTTGCCCTGATGATATCGACGTATCTACTGCCACATATCGATGCTGTAAGCAAGATGGAGTCGCCTGGAAGTCCAGCCCGAGCTTTAAGAGAATCTCCTCATGAGAGAATGAGAGGTTTTATCGAGTTGGCCTGGGCGTTTAGTACTGTATTAGGTGAGTTTAAATTAGTAGTCACTATCCTAATCCTAATCCTAACTAATATATAAATGCGATAGTAACTCTGTCTGTCTGTCTGTTACGCTTTCACGCTAAAACTACTGGACCGATTTAAATGAAATTTGGTACAAAGAAAGTCTGGAGCCTGAGAAAGGACATAGGCTACTTTTTAACCGACTGCAAAAAGAAGGAGTTCCATGCGGACGAAGTCGCGGGCAGAAGCTAGTATAGTATAAAACAACGTCGCTTCCCGCTGTCAACGGATTTTGTTCCTGTTTTTACAATAGATGGTGATTCAAGAGGAAGATTTATATTTTACTAGCGGTCCGCCCCGGCTTCGCACGGATCCTTATAAATCGCAATAAAAGGTAGCCTATGTCCTTTCTCGGGGTCTAAAGATTAGTGGGGGATGTACTTACCTATACTTAAAATTAAGAAAAAAATCATAGTAACCGAATAAGGGCTTAATAAGAAAATCTATGCTATCTTTAAATAATTTTGGTTTTATAATAACATTTTTAAGCGTAGGTTAATAATAGTTTTTAAGCGTAGTTTTAAATCGTTAGCGCAGAAAGACAATTTTCTGTACATTATAGCTAAACACCGGAAGCTCGTCTAGCACCTAATAAAAAATTGCGGAAAACTGTTTACGTTTAAAATAAATGATATTCAAATACCATAGTGACGTAAGCATGTACAAATAGCATCCACGTGTTTATATTTATGGTGCCGTGATAAACGAAGGAAGTACATGTGAGTTTTATACTTAGGTACTGCGTTTGTCGTTAAGTTTCGGAGAGTGGGGGCTCGTGACGTCATCTAATGGTATAATTAATAATAATAATAATAATATCTTTGGACAATTCACACCAATTGTACTAGACCCAAACTAAGCAAAGCTTGTACTATGGGTGCTAGACAACGGATAAACATACATAAGGGTGATTCCACGGGCGTTCCAACCGCCGTCAGTCCGTTGTCCTAAATATTGAAGAAATGAGCTACAACAAGAATTACGTTTTGATGCGACGACATACTGCGCTCGCACTTGTCGTCAAAATTAATAGAGTTTAAATTTTATTGTAGCTTAATTCTTCAATATTTATGGCATAAATACATATAAGACACCCAATACTCAGGTATAGATGCCAGTGCTCATCACATTGACATTTGCCCCTAGCAGGATTCGAACCCGCAACCTCCGGTTTCGTAGTCAGGGCCTCTAACCACTAGACCAACAGGCCGTCAATTTATACATACAGTCAAATTTTATTCAAAACATAGTAATTTGATTAAAATCAATAAGTTTAGAACACTATGTGCTGTTATCCGAGGGCCCGGGGGTGGGGGTCATGACCCCCATGTCCACCTCCTGGATCTGCTCTTGAGTTAACCTCTTCTACTACTTTCTGATGCTGATGATGGTTTGATGTGGATTTATTAATGTGTTTTTCTGTCCTCCAGCCGGAAAGCGCCAACTTTCTGGCCGCTACGCTAAATGAAATTGCCGCTTTCTGGCTTCGTCGAACAGAAAAATAGTATACTGACCTCGGCCAGTAAAATAATAAAGCCTCAGCTCACATTTTTGTCAACCTCGGCTTTGCCTCGGACGACAATTACATGTGATCTGAGACATTTTTTATTTTACTGGCCTAGGTGCGTAATGTACTATTTCTTGTATTGTTGATTCCAGGTTTATTCCTGTTCCTCGTGGAAATAGCGATTTTGTGTTGGGTGAAGTTTTGGGACTACTCCTTCGCGGCTGCTACCGCCGCTACTGTCATTGTTATACCAGGTAAATAAAATATTGTTATCTTTTTACCTATCTAAAATACCTACTTAAATAAAAAAATATCGCCGTAGTACTAACTTCCGATCAACCGAGCAAAATTAGGTAATTCTTTTTTTTGTTATTGACAAGATTTAATGTAGAAAATATTAATAAAAAAATATGGTGGTTCTAAATTGGCAGGTCAGCTATTATAGTTTATAATGAAACTAGGTTTTTTTTTAGAATTTTGTCAAATTTTCGGACATAAAACTTCCATGAACTTCCACGAATAGTTCAAAACCAAAATAATATGCTGGCAGCCAAATCGGTTTAGCCGTTCTCAGCTATTTTTTTGTAAATAAATTTACTATAGGTACTAGTTTAACGTAGAATACCTAATTTAATTCAACGTGTTTTAGGCGCGGAGCTAAAGTCTAAATCCTATGGTAAAATAATAATTTCTGATGCCTTCGCTAACCTAACTTTTTTTTATTTCAGTGTTAATAGTATTCGTCGCGTTCGCCATACACTTCTATCATTCCCTGGTGGTGCAGAAATGTGAATCATCAGTCCAGGATATAGAACAATTGGAGACCATGAAAAGAGAATTGGACACTGCTACAGTAAAAGTGAATATGTTCTGAACGCCTACCATAAATACGCGCGTGCAGTGAGCAATGCGTACATATGGCGCCAGGGTAGGCACTCCACACATTTATGACATTGTGCCTATGTGGAATGCACGCCCTTGCTACTATAAATGCCGATACTGTTGCCCTTTCACTGATCGTGTGAAGGAGATAGACTTATTGTGTAATTTTCTCAAACGACGATTTTTAAACAATAAAAAGTTTGTGCTTATGAAGTGTGAAACTACGTTCGTCTCTTTCGCTTTAGAGTGAGAAATATAATTGACAGAGAGATATAATCTACATAATCGAGATTTTATTAATTTTAATTCACTCAAATGTCAAGTAAGGAGCCTTCTAGCGAGAGACTCTATTATACGCTAGAGGAAGACAGCTATCTCATTTTAACACGATTCAGACCAATTTGTTTAGAAGTGATTTTAATAATCGAGGGACCAAAACCTACTTGTAATTGTAAACGAAATAAAAAGTATTTAAATATAATAATAAATTTCTATTGAATCGAAATAAACGAAAATTGACTGATTCATATATTTAAATAAAGTATGTTTTCGAATATTAAAATTGATCGCAAATCGAACTAGACAGACTCGCGCGTACATATTCATGCCATCGACAGTATGTGCCTTTAGTGTCCACATCTTAGATGACCATAGATAATCTAAGCAGCATACAATTTCTATAGAAACTGTGCAAAGGCTGTATAAAGGCGGTCAAAGCTTTTACTCGTATATACTTGTGTGTGGCCTGGGATGGGGTTACTAAGAAATTTATGATGTTAAATAATACTTAATATTATAAATTTCTTAGTTACCAAGTGCTGCTGGCAGCAAATTAAATACTTGGTACGATAACGCGCTTCAGAAATATATTTTATTAAATGTCTTATTGTAAATAAATGTGAATCGCGTACCGTACAAACGGAGAAGACTGTACATATATAATTGTAACTTATACTTAAATAATGTAACCTTTATTTTTATTAAATAAGTGCTCATATTATTATTTAAGTAAATATTTTTCTCATTTTACAGTAGACACAAAATGAGATAAAATATGCAAGGATCTGTGAACTTAATAGCGATAATTATAAAATTAAATGTAATTTTAATCACAAGAAAGTTTAACTGTTGATCTGTCAATCAGTATTCTAAAATGTTTGATAAGATTTTATTGTAAGTTATTAATATAAATGACTCAAAAGATATTAATATTGTGAAAAATAAAATTTATTAAAGTATATAAAGTGTGTAATTATTTTCATAATAATGAACCTACAATCACAATAAACGATAAATAAAACAACTAAATAGGCAAATTCTTATTTTTATTAATAGTATAAAACAAATCAGCCTTATAATAATTCATAACCATAAAACTTAGCTTACTACTTAGTAATTATAATTAATTATTAATGACTAAAGAGATAGCAACAGTTTTTACTACAGAATTTCAATACCTACATTAGTAACAAATATTGTGTGAATACATTTATAGCCAATAAGTATGATTTAGCCAGTTAGTTATATAATTAAAAATGATTGAAAACGTTTTTTTTCTTTTTTCAAACAAACAAGTAATTACAGAGATAAGTGCTTCTAAAGTTCAGGTGTGACTCGTCACAATTTATACCATAACGTGACGTCACGACCCCCACTCCCGAACATCAGAAGCTCCTATCTTTGACACATTGTACTTTATGGTGCGAGTCAAAAAAAAGCATCGCGATTTATTACGAGAGTAGAACAGTGTGGCCAGAGAGGGCAGACTCGCGACAGTGCAAGGACCATAGACAAATTGGGGCATTTTTTATAAAAAAACAAATACAATCCACGTCACAAATGTTTTCAGTACACAGATAATAAACTATTTGAAATATTAAAACCGTTATTTAATTATGGATGCCATTCTTTTAAAGTAAACATTATTTCACACATACTTTAATTACAATTCTTATCATTCATTACCATTTACCATAGTTACTATAAGATACTTTCTGTTTTGTACCATAGAGTTGATATCTAATTTTTAAAAATAAGGTTTTTCTTTTAAATTAATATTTCACATAACTAGGTATATTACAGGCTCGCCTATAGTCAGTAATAAGTCGGAAAAAAAGCATATTATAATTTCTAATAATAATATGTATACATAAAAACGTCATATTAATTATTGCTTACAGTATATAAGAATGAAACCCTAAAAATGGTGGAAAACTACATGATATTGACTCTAAATACGGTCATCTGTGCATAATAGTTAAATGTGTAAGTTTTTTTGTCTTCATTTTTGATGTGTATATAGTAGTATCTATATACCTTGTTTATACTTTAAAAACAAGATAAGTATATGGTAGAAAAAATCCTGATTTTAGTTTTAGTACACAACCAATTTCAAGAGACCTTAAAAGGGGTCATATAAGAGTGTTTAATTACACCCTATTATTATTTGAGTTGGTGAAAACTGGTCATAAAATAAGTCTTGAAAGTTAGATCCCAAGCTTAGTTACTCAAAATCGAGAAAACATGACAAAACAACAGTTTTTTATCAATTCACTTGTTCTTATTAAATAATATTACTTTTATACAATCCCCTTCTCAATACATTTAATTTCACTCTACGGAACATACGAGAAGTATCTACTATAAGGTACTCATCTGTCGGTAAACATAACCATCACATCTCTACGTCCATCCCAAGTTCCGGAACGAGAACCCCGTTTCTTCTTTTTGGCTGTTCCTCTGTTGGTTTTTCATTTTCTTCGTCTGTCTCTTTTATCTTTTCTATTACGTTATCTTTAGGTTTCCATACTACTAGTGACATGCAGGGTTTTTCTAATCTGTAACAACAAGAGATATATAAGTTGTAAATACATGTTAGAATATTATATAAAAGTCATAACAAAACAATAAGGCAAACTTAACCTCAAATATGCTCAGTGCAGTGGTCATTAATTAGATACAATTTTTTTCTATTAAATTTAAATTTATTATATTTGTGAAAGCTTTAAGGCTTCTGTGAATTCCTGACACAAGTTCTTAGAATATGTCTCAATATACTTAATCCATGCTTATTTATAATCTCATTGACCTTCAATACATTCTGTCTGTTTTAAGCATATGACGGTTTTAAGGTAGGAGCAGGCATGTCATTAATATGTTAAAATAAACAATGATTTTGATTATTTACCTTTCAATTAGGGCAGCAGGCAATAACGGTTCATTCCGCAACCTCTTGATTTCCTCGGAGAGTACAATAGTGTGTCCTTTTAACTTGTCCCGAACATTTGGGCTGGCTATGGTTGGTTCATCCATATTTATGTCCATGAAATCTTCGGATGCTAATGCATGAGGAGTGTAGTCTGATGATAGGTGGAGACCGTTGAGGTGAGCAGCCATTTTCTCTTCTGTGATTCTGACCTTTGCTGGACTGAATAAGAAAAAAATATTGTCATATTACATACGTAGATGCTGAAGTGCACAAATTATAAATATGTAATTGGAGTTACTACTATGCTAAGAACTGGAATGACTTATAATTTGATTTTTTTTGGTCACTTAGTCAAGGTTAAGATTTAAAATGCTGTTAAATATAATGGTTGGCTGTCTCTAGGTTGGATAGGAAGTAACCCAAGATGTGCTCACTTCCGCATACCCAAAGAATAGGCATCCTATCTTGAATAATAAAACAAGGAAGAGGAGGAGGAATTCATCATTTTTACTTACATTACTGGTTCGATATCCAAACTTTTCCTTTTAGAATGAATTACAGGCCCAATCTTCTGAGTTGATTGTCCAGGTGCTGTGAACTGTACCAAATTTGGTGGTGATGTCAAACCCCAAGACATGTCATTGGAGTTCCAGGGTGATCCCGAAGGTGCTGGCATGATGTGAGGCTCAGCTATGTTACGGTTGTAAGGAGATGAAAACGCCTGTTCAGCGTACTGTTTTGATAACTCTTCCGGTTGACTATAACCATAATTCGAGTACGGAAACACATCCATTTTGTCCTCTAATAGCACTGATCACTTATCACTTTGCCGTAATTGAGAGACCCCGAATCAATCGAGAGAAGTATAGGATTTCAGCGAAAAACACACCTTCACGAAATTCCACTGTAGACAATAACAAACAATTTGACATTTCAATACCCATAGATGCAAAAAATGTAGAATTTTCTTGAACATTCTATCGGCATCTGTGGAATTTAGGTTAATACCAAAAACCGGTAAATTGGCACTTGCCTTTTAAAGTTAAAAGGTTAAAGTTTAATTTCAAAGAAGCCTGTCGATATCATTAAAATCACAGGAATTAAGTTTTATCTTAAGAGTTGGATGCTTTCAATAAAATATCTGCAAAGTACTCCTTATATAAAGTTAGTAGTTGGCAATATTATTCTCAAAACGTCAAAGTGAAGGATGTGTCAAACAAGCTAGAGCGATCGCATCGCTTGAATTCGCTTGTCTCCGCGTTTGTTTCTTCGTTTGCGCCTTTCTCTTTTCCAAATCAACATTGTTTTTCTACAGAAATTGCGAGCGTAACACTGTATACGTTTATAATCACTTAAACACTTTATTACAATGATAACTCTGTTGTAAACTAGGTAATTTGATTCAAAATGGGTCTAGATTTCGATGTTTTAGAGTTTTGCAAAAAACTGCGTCAAAACCGGCCTCCGCCGTACCAGTGCCCCTTGGAAAAATGTGATAAAGTTTATAAAAGTCTATGTGGGCTTCAGTATCACCTGGTTAACTACGACCATGACAATCCGACGCCGGCTACACCGACGGTGGCTCACAACCGTAAGAAAGGTCGGCTGACTCGCGCGCCGGTACCCACAGGGGACATAGCACTGCAAAGTCCTCCTAAAGAGGCTTTGACATTCGCGGAGGCGCAGAAAGTAGTGCAGTTTGAGATAGATGGCAAAATCAGTAGGATACCTATAGACCAACCACTACCGATTATGTCGCTAGAGGAGTGGGAGAAGAAGAATTCCGAACTAGAAAAACCTTTGCCGTTTGTAGAGCCGCAGCCGGAGCCGCATGTTAAACTGCCAGAAGCTAGTTATAAGGTAAATTATTTATGTTTACTATGAAATTTAAGTTATAGTTCATTAGAATTGATTTTATGTGGATCTTGTTTATGTCTTTTGCTTAGTTGTCAAAATTACTTGTTTGTATATTTGTATGATAATATAAGGAGACCTGTTTGACTTCAATTTGAGCCATAGGGCATAAAGTTAAGAATGTTAAGTATCCCGGGGCATAGTTCAATACACACACAATATGAACAGAGTGACTTTATTGTACCCATTTGTTAAATGCCAGCTCATTGAGGACTACAATGAAAGAGTCTGCGACGCACCACCTCGACCAAATGCTTACATCCGTTTCATTGAAAAATCTGCTGAGGAATTGGATGGAGAAGTAGAATATGACGTGGATGAAGAAGACACAGCCTGGCTGAACATCCTCAATAAGAACAGGGCTAAGCAAGGATTGCCGCCAGTGTCTGTCGACACTCTGGAGCTGCTTATGGATAGATTGGAGAAGGAATCTTACTTTCAGGTATATTATGCTAACGAATATATAAAAACATAGTTAGAATATATTTTTGTAACTACTAAAAAGCAATCATCGAAAAACACTCAAATGTGAAACAAAAATTAGTTTGCTAAATGGTAATTCTTGATGCTTTTGCTTTTATTACTCATTGAAATAAAGCAATTGGTTCAGTGTTAGGCTATTATCAACTCAGTCTGCTCATGTCTAACATCAATTTAAAAGTTAATATAATATTTATGTGAGTTATATAATTGTTTGATTCCAATTCTTAAAACCATCAGCATTTCTATTGGTGTACAAAATTCTGATTCTGATTTGCTATTAGTATATTTAATATTTTATTTCCATTAATTAATAAACTCTAAGAAGAAATAAACAAGATACGAAAAGTAGTTTTGGCAAAATAAATAGATACCTAAGACAGATTACCAATAATAGATTCCCTTCACAGTACTTAGAAAAATGTTAAATTACAGTAGATAACTTCTAATTACTGTTTTTCTTTGCATAGGCCTCGCAGACAGGCCAGCAGACGGCTGCGACAGTGGACGAGGATGCAGTCTGCTGCATCTGCATGGATGGTGAATGTCAGAACACCAACGTCATTCTGTTCTGTGACATGTGCAATTTGGCAGTGCATCAGGACTGCTATGGGGTGAGAAGAAATATTTATTTATTTAGATAAGGATCACCAACTGAAGATACAATGGTTCTTATTCTAATATGGTACACACACAAAATATAGCTAAGCTAATTGATCCACAAAATTAATCTACCGGGAATAGTGTAGCTTTACAACAGTGAAAGAATTTTTCAAATCGGACCAGTTGTTTGGGAGTGAGCTGAAGAGTTTGTTTGTTTGTTTATTTGTTTGTTTGAACGCGCTAATCTCAGGAACTACTGGTTCGAACTGAAAAAAATCTTTTTTTGTTGGATAGACCATTTACCGAGGAAGGCTTTAGGCTATATAACATCACGCTGTGACCAATAGGAGCGAAGAAACAGTGGAAAATGTGTAAAAAACGGGAAAATAAATATTCCACGCGGACGAAGTCGCGGGCACAGCTAGTAAATAATATGTTGAAAATAAAAATTACTTATGTACCTACTAACTTTACTATGTATTATATAACAGGTGCCCTACATACCTGAGGGTCAGTGGCTGTGTCGCCGGTGTCTGCAGTCTCCATCGCGCCTTGTCAACTGTGTTCTCTGTCCAAACACTGGAGGTAATTCTATTTTAGCTGCCTAGCACTAATTCTACTCCTTTGTAAACTGTTGGCGGTCGGCGCCAACTGAGGAACTTTTTATTGGAAAATCCATTCTATTCTGTTGACAAATTTGTTCAAAATTATAAATAAATTATTAAATTTCTGTTTAATAGTATTAAATTGTATTATATGAATTATTCCGTCTGACAAATTGTATTGACGACTAATGAGAAAAATCCATAATCAATACATAGTATAAAACAAAGTCGCTTTCGCTGTATGTCCGTATGTATGCTTAGATCTTTAAAACTACGCAACGGATTTTGATGCGGTTTTTTTTAATAGATAGAGTGATTCTTAAGGAAGGTTTATAGCCCCCGTGTGAAGCCGGGGCGGGTCGCTAGTAGTTAATATATTTGACATTATATGTATGACAAAATCTTATTGTAATGAAATTGTGATTTTGCTGTTAATTATTATTTAATCTTATTGTTCTTTGTTTTTGTTTTTGACGATCTCAATATGAGTACATGTAATTTGACATACTAATGTAATTATATTGTATAAATTTTGAGAAATAAATGAATCTAATCTTAAACTACGGACAAGGGCGTGCATTCCATATAGGCGCAATGGTATAAATGTATGGACTGCCTAACCTGATACGGGTGCTGTTTGAGGTACCGGACTGTTTAGCTCTGCAATAAGGATTTTAATAACCATGTGCTTTTGCTATGGGACGAAATTAGACTGGGGACATATGTTTTTTGTTTTATTTGTGTATTTGTTTAATTTAGATCTTTGACATCTGCGAGCTATGAAGAACTGTCGAGTCGATATAATATTTAGAACTTTGTCGACAAGGAGAAGGTATATTGTTTCGTTGTCGACATGAAGGAATAAGACAGATCACCGCGAGAACAAGATGACATCGACATGACAAGATGTAGACTCGACAAATAGGCTTTTTGACAATGCGAAAAATAAAGTGTAAATTACTGTTAACAGTATAAATTAGGAGTTAAAAAATGATTATTCATTAACGTAAGTTGAAAATAATGATTGATTTATTTAAAAATCCTTAAATAAAAATTACATTTTTTAAACGTTTGTCACGTGACACAAAACGCTCCTGCTGGGCCGAGTTTTTCGTGACGTCACATGCCCGTAAACTTTGTTTACCTAGTTGTGTTGCGCCTAGTTGTCAAACAGGCATGTGACGTCACCGACCTCATTGCGGCGCCATATTGTCAAAGTAGCGTTTTGGCACACTATTTAAATATTGAATTTTTAATTCGATGTTTTTCAGCTAATTAATACATACCAGATTTAAAAAAAACAACTTTTGCTGGGTTCCTTAGACTCTACTATATATAATATAAAATAGATTTTAAAAACATGTCAAATACCCTATTCATCATAGGCTCGCTGGAGACCTTTTACTTCTTCAGTTTATTTATTTTAGTTTGTAATCTTGAGAATCTTTCCTTGTGATTGTTTATGTTCTTTTTTTTTTTCAGGTGCATTCAAGCAAACGGACCAGGGCACGTGGGCGCACGTTGTCTGCGCTCTCTGGATACCGGAGGTGCGATTTGCCAACACGGTGTTTTTGGAGCCGATAGGTAAGTACATCTGAAATTATTTCTTAGTGGTCATATATACTATATGAAAATTGAAAATTACATTCCGACTGAATTTGAGTTTGCTTTGAATATGGAAACTAAAGGTTTCGAAACGTCAGCACATAAAATACAATAGCGAGTTATATCCGTTATATTATTTCATTCCAAGGCGAAGGCTTGAGACATTATTAAGATATTATACTTATATCAAGTATTTCCACATTTTGACTTATGGTGAATTGGTGTTAAACAGTAAATATCGTAGAGTAACATCCAATTCGACCACGACCGCCTTAGCGGCCGCCGCGCCCCTCCCACGGACACAAACCGTACACCGACACACAGGCAGCTGCCGCGCGGCATGCGGCCTCACCTACACCTAGCATACTCGATAGTGTTACAGCGGCCCCGCCGGCGTGGTCGAAAACATCTACCTATACCCGGCACGCGTCGGACCTATCCGCGGGAACCCTTTGTCCCCCTGCAACATAATAATCGTGTCAGGGCTAAAGACCCTAAACCCAACCTTGAAAGCATCTTCCCAGGAGGCTCGCCACCTGTCCGGTTTTGCAGTAAAGGCCCATTAGCCGGCCTGGTATTCAGTTCGACAAAAAAAAGTAGTAACATTTGATTTATAATAATGTATGTCCGCAGACTCTATAGAGACGATCCCGGCGGCGCGGTGGAAGCTGGCGTGCATGGTGTGCAAGCAGCGCGGCGCCGGCGCCTGCATCCAGTGCCACAAGAGCAACTGCTACTCCGCCTTCCACGTCACCTGCGCGCAGCAGGCCGGGTAACGTCACTTTTCTGTCCTCCGGCCAGTAAGCGCCAACTTTCGGGCCGCTGCGCTAAATGAAGTTGCCGTTTTCTGGCTTCGTCGAACAGAAAAATAGTATACTGACCTCGGCCAGTAAATAAAAAAGCCTCAGATCACATTTTTGTCAACCTCGGCTTCGCCTCGGACGACAATTGCATGTGATCTGAGACATTTTTTATTTTACTGGCCTTGGTGCGTAATGTACTATTATAGTCTCATTTTTTTTTACACTTGTCTTGGTACGAAATATCAAAATATATTGATCAAATTTCGATTTATAGATCGTAGTTAAGACCCTATAGGGGTTTGTTTGATTGTCTGACCATTAGTATCTAGTCCCATTTTAAGCAAAGTTTGTGTTATGGGTACTAGACAACGGATAAATATACATAAATACATATAAGACATTCAAGACTCAGGTACAGATGCCAGTGCTCATCACATTGACATCTGCCCCTAGCGGGATTCGAACCCGCAACCTCCGGTTTCGTAGTCAGGGCCTCTGACCACTAGACCAACAGGCCGTAAAAAAGTAGAATAAATAGTTGAATCGCTCGCCACGCTCGGTAGTCCTTCGTAACCGGATGCTCCCCTGGTCGCAGGCTGTACATGAAGATGGAGGCGGCGGGGGCGGGCCGCGACCCCAGCCAGCCGGTGCAGGTCGCCAAGATGGCCTACTGCGACGCGCACACGCCACAACATGTCCTACAGGTCAATAAATTGTCATTTGCATATATAGCTAAAGGACGGAGCACAGCGAAAAACGGACGTTGCCCCTTTTTCTATTTGTCTCTGTCGCACGCGTAGTAATAGTGCCCTCGCGCTCGCACAGTAACCTTCAAGGTTACTTACGGCGACGGTTACTAAAGGGCAACGTCCGTTTTTCGCTGTGCTCCGCTACCAACCTTTAGTAAGTGGCCGTTCAAATATTACGTAAGCAGATTTATTATAATTTATTACCCTACTCGTCGGCAAAAGTAAATATGATGTACATAATATGATTCTTTAATTTGATAGACTCGACATATTTGTAGACATTTGGTTTTCCATCCTCCCCTTGTACCCCCATTGATAATGACGTCACACAGTTAACCATGCATTGTCATCCAAACTGAACGTGTGTACAAAATTTCAGCTCAATCGGTTAAAGTTATCTGCTTGTAATAGTACATTACGCACCAAGGCCAGTAAAATAAAAAATGTCTCAGAACACATGTAATTGTCGTCCGAGGCGAAGCCGAGGTTGACAAAAATGTGATCTGAGGCTTTTTTATTTTACTGGCCGAGGTCAGTATACTATTTTTCTGTTCGACGAAGCCAGAAAGCGGAAATTTCATTTAGCGAAGCGGCCACAAAGTAGCCGCTTTCTGGCCGGAGGACTGAAAATTAATTTTAATCGAGATTTAACCCATACACTGCTCATTAAGTAGTCTCTTTCTTTCTCTTTTAAGTCTAACCCGCTTATTAATTTTCCAGCTATTATTTTTATTTTAAAGTAATAATTGTTTCTTTGATATTTATTTAAACAGGAAAGAAAAGCTCAGGAGTCAGAAGGCGACACTAAATCGACGGATTTGTCCGCTATCAGACAGAAAGGGAGGGACAAAATAAAACAGGTAACCATAATTTGAATGAAAGAACTATAAACGGATTTAAGTAGCGTATTTTTATTTTATTCGCTGCCGTTTCGTATTCTTTACAGTTTCCATAATCGTAGCACGACTGAATTGAACGCTAAAGACTTTAAGCTTAAGACTATTGTCAAAAAATACGCGAGTTAAATCCGTTAATAGTTGTTTAATTTCAATGTGTAATAACCGCGAAGGCATCAGAAATTATTAGGTTAATAATACCATGATTTCTGACGCTTTCGCGGTTTTTACACTTCGTACTTTAAAACAAGTTTTTTTTTTTCTTATTTTAATTTCGGATGCTTTTAATTTGTCTATTCGTGTCGCAGGCTCATCGGGTCCTAGCAAGGAAGCGCACGTGGTATAATTAATTTAAGAAAATATGACATTTGAAAATTTCCAACTTTTATACGGAAAACTAGTACAGTCGGTCTTCTCATGTATAATAAAGTGTAATTTTATATTGATTAGATTGGATTAGATTTATTTATTTCCCAAAATTCATACAATACAATTACATTTATTATTATGTCAAATTACATGTACTCATATTGAGATCGTCAAAAACAAAAACAGAGAACAATAAGATTAAATAATAATTAACTTCAAAATTATATTAACTACTAGCGGTCCCGGCAGACGTCATCCTGCCCGTTCGAAATTCAAATTAGGTAACTTTAGTTAGACAACGTTTGCATGGGAAAAGAAAAGGGCTGTTTTTAGGGTTTTCCCGGCAATTATTCGATTTTTTCTCGCCGTAAGAAACATCCTTGGACTTCAACGAACATTTAAAAAAAAAATTGGCCAAATTGGTCCAGGCGTTGTCGAGTTATGCGCTTACCAACACATTTTGCGATTCATTTTTATATATAAGAAGAAAGATCATAGATTTTTCTCATCAGTCGTCAAGTGCGTATTTATTTAAATATGTCTATTTATCACCAGGCTCGTCGCGTGCTGGCGATGAAGCGCACGTGGGCGCCGGTGGTGCTGGTGCCGACGCTGCCGGCGGCGCGCGTGGCGGAGGTGGCGCAGCTGGCGCGCGGCGCCCCCGCGGCGAGGGCGCAGCTCATGAAGCGGCTGCTGGCCTACTGGACGCTCAAGCGCCGCAGCCGCAACGGCGTGCCGCTGCTGCGCCGGCTGCAGAGCCTCACCACGCACCACGGTCGGTATAACATAACTAGCGACCCGCCCCGGCTTCACACGGGTGCTATGAACCTTCCTCTTGAATCAGTCTATCTATTAAAAAAACCGCATCAAAATCAATTGCGTAGTTTTAAAGATTTAATCGTACATAGGGATGTAGGGACAGAAAAAGCAACTTTGTTTTATACTATGTATTGATGCTATTTGTGCACTTGGTTTAGGATTATATAATTATTGAACGGATAAACTGACTTATTCACTTATCAAGTCAAACACACACACTCAAATGATAGAAACTACGCCATTTTGCAATAAACAGTAAAAGAAGTATTAAGTATTTCCAATACTTTTTCAAATTGTCAAGTACCCAATCATACGAAGTGGTCACTAATTGGTGCTGTTTTGAATGCTATGTGAAGTAGTGTACGAAGTGGCCGGTTAATAGCGACGTTTACCCCAACACGAATTAAATCGCTTTGTGTCACTACTGTTATTAAACGATTAAAATGGTTGTTTGTTGCAGGCACGAGAGGTATTCAAGACGGAACGGTTAATGTACGCGAGTTGTGCAACCAGCTCAAGTACTGGCAGAGGATCAGGCAGGATTTGGAGAGGGCCAGGTAAGAGAATAAAAAAAATATTGCTATAAGACACTTCACACCAAATTTCAAGATTCTGGGTTTACGGGAAGTATCCTGTAGTTTTTAATACCATTGCGTACCAAAAAATTAGGTATAAGTGTATACTTAAGTTTCAAAATATCGTTTTTAAAAGTATGGCGTGCTATATGTTTATTATATTTATCTATGTATATGTATGTGTGGCATCGTAGCACCCGGACATATGAACAGATTTTGGTTCTGTCACAAAGGTGTGATGTGAGAATCGGTTTAGCAGTATAGTAGTTAATCAGCTGTGTGGACGCACGCGCAGGTTGCTGTGCGAGTTGGTGCGCAAGCGCGAGCGTCTGAAGGCCGAGTACACGCGCGTGTACGAGCGCGTGGCGCTGCACTCGCTGCGGCCGGAGCGCGCGGCGCTGCACAAGCTGCTGCGGCTGTTGCGAGCGCGAGACGCCAGCGACGTCTTCACCGAGCCCGTCGACCTCAACGAGGTCAGATATAGTACATTACGCACCAAGGCCAGTAAAATAAAAAATGTCTCAGATCACATGTAATTGTCGTCCGAGGCGAAGCCGAGGTTGACAAAAATGTGATCTGAGGCTTTTTTTTTACTGGCCGAGGTCAGTATACTTTTTTCTGTTCGACGAAGCCAGAAAGCGGCAATTTCATTTAGCGCAGCGGCCACAAAGTTGGCGCTTTCTGGCCGGAGAACAGAAATATTTATTTACGGGTCGCTACGTCCGGGCTTCACATGGATCCCTAAGTTTTTTTCAAAATTTAATATAGCCTATGTCACTCGCGAATAGTGTAGCTTTCCAACAGTGAAAGATTTTTTCTATTAAATCCAAACAAACAAACCTTTCCTCTTTATTATATTAGTATAGATAAGCGAAAGTTAATTGACTGACTGATCTATCAACGCACGGCCCAAACTATAAGGGTTAGAAATTCGAAATATTTTTTTTGGATTCTCCCCCTAAGGGGGTAAAACGGGGGTGCTAGTCTATTTATATTTACGCACGATAACTACTTTACAAAATCACACTAATATTATAAAGGTGAATGTTTGTAAATATGTATACATGTTTGTTACTCTTTGAAACAAAAACTACTGACTGGATTTTAATGAAAATTTACAATAATATAGCTTATACATCAGAATAACATATTTTGTAACGATATTGTAAAAAGTACTTATCGTACGCAGACGAAGTCGCGGGCAGAAGCTAATATCGTTATTCATTATCCGTCATTTGATAATTTTTGCCCATCTCCGATTTTTATAAATTGTCAAATGATTTATTTATAATTTTTTTAGGTACCAGATTATAGCAGTGTGGTTAAACACCCAATGGATTTAAGCACTATGGGCAAGAAGCTAGATCGAGGCGCTTACAAGACGATAGACGATGTAGAAGCGGACTTCAACCTGATGATAGAGAACTGTCTCACTTATAATAACAAGGACACTGTGTTTTACAAGTGAGTAATAGAATTTCAACACACTGACTTGTAATGGGGATCTTATTAAGTTGTTTAGAATTTTACAGCACGATTGGCTTTTTACCGACTTAACGAGTGCCGTAATTTTAAAGCTATATCAACGAAGTATTCTCAATTAGATGAAATTATTCATTTAATTGTCAAAAGTCATACAATATCATTACATTATAATTACAATATGATTGCAATGCCTATAATTTTACGATGCATGGAATAAATATGTTATAATTAGTCGTCAACACAATTTGTCTGACAATACAATAATAACAACAATACAATAATAATATAAATAATTTATTTATAATATATTTGATTGAATTCGACAACAGAATAAATGAATAAAAGGTATTTTTCAATAATATGTATAATGTAATTAAACCGGTTAGTAAACATACTTTTTTAAATAGTGACGTACTTATAGATTTTTTGCCACTTAATAATATTTTTGAAATAATTAATTCGTGTAGAATGATAATTACGCACTCTGCTCTCTTACCGCGCTCGTTGCGACTCGCATTTATTATACCGTCTTTGTAATTATGAACTCTCCACAATATGGTATTAAAAAACGTGACCGATCCAGGGCGGGTATTAAGATGCGCGAGCAGTGCCTGCCTATATTCTCGGCGGCGCGGCGCGACGTGCGCGCGGCGGGACTGCCTGCCCTGGCCGGCGCGGGCGCGGCCGCCACTGCAGCCCCGCCCTCCTCCTCCGCCGCAGCCTCTCGCCGCAGCTCACGCGGTCATTCTACGGACTCCGACGAACCAGGTAACATCATCATTATTTTTATCATCACCTTCATGACTACCGCTTTTAGGGGTCGTTCAGGTATTACATAACACAATTTGGGCGGACGGGGGTTTTGTAAAACGTTATAGGGTAGTAGGGGGATTTCAAACAACGCGTTACGTAACATTTAAATAAAAAAACATAGTGACGTCAGCGCTGCTATGGCAAAAAAACACTAAAAGAGCAGATTGAGGTCTCTACGATTAGCGGTTTAGGCTGCGCGTTGATCCGTCAGCTATTCAGAATAAAGTAGTTTATATGTATATTAATTATTTAGTGTTTACAAACTTTTCAGTATTTTATCCTAACTATCCTAACTAATATTATAAATGCGAAAGTAACTCTGTCTGTCTGTCTGTCTGTCTGTTACGCTTTCACGCTAAAACTACTGGACCGATTTAAATGAAATTTGGTACAAAGAAAGTCTTTAGCCCGAGAAAGAACATGGCTACTTTTTAACCGACTTCAAAAAAGGAGGAGTTCCACGCGGACGAAGTCGCGGGCAGAAGCTAGTGTAATATACTTTTGACTTTTATGTAAAATGGTCTCTTGGGTCATGGGTGTTAAGCAAAATTCAGGGCGAGTGGTCTTGTGAAACGTTACGGCGCGTTACAGAGGGAAGCTCATACAATTTTAGTTTAGTTCGACTGGCACTTGTCTAGGCTCTCAGGAGGATTAACAAATAATTAAGGCGGATACACTACATTATAAAGGATTTCAATCTACCCACATAATATCACAAGGTGCTTATGATTGCTTGTTCAGTGCCAGCGGCGCGCTCCTCCCGCGGGCCGCGCGCCTCCCCGCCGCGGCGCCGCGCCTCGCGACCTCCGCGCGCCCCGCGCTCCCCGCGCTCCCCGCGCTCGCGGCCACCCTCCGACGACGACAACACGGTACGTTTTTAATAAATATATCGCACACCTAGATCTTAAGGGTTAACTCAAAAGTTTTTTCAGAAGACGCATGTATAAATGTATCTATAGTAATATTATAAAGCTGAAGAGTTTGTTTGTTTGTTTGTTTGAACGCGCTAATCTCAGTAAACTACTGGTTCGAATTCAAAAAATATTTTTTTGTTGGATAGACCATTTATCGAAGAAGGCTTTAGGCTGCGACCAATAGGAGCGTAGAAACAGTGGAAAATGTGTAAAAAACGGGGAAAATATGAAGCGTTATGAAGAATTACTATTCCACGGGGACGAAGTCGCGGGCACAGCTAGTGTTCTATATATGCAGCTAGAAGAGTTAGTTTAAATCTGTTTTATTGGTGTGCTGTAAGGAACTCGATGCTGTGCATAAACTTCAGGTTAGTTTCCGTGTAGGTGTGCGATTTATGTTCATCGCATTTTCCTTCTTGTATTGGTTGGGATTGCTTTCAAGCAATAAATCCGCACTGCTTACGTAGTTAAATTCTGAGCAGTTATTATCTCTGAAAATCATTTTATTTCTATATATATTTCATTTATTGTGGCGTGCAGCGCGAGAGCTCCCCGGCGGCGTCTGCGTCAAAGAGCAAGGTGAACGTGAACTGGTGGCGGGGGCGCGGGCGCGGGCGGGGCAGGCGCGGCCGCGGCCGGGGACGAGTCTCGCGCGCCGCCAGCCAGTCGCGCGCACGCACGCGCGAGCGCACGCGCGACCGCACGCGCGACCGCACGAGAGACCGCGAGGACAATGGTGAGTCACAATAAATATACACACGCAGGCGCGTGCAGTGTTAGTCGCGTATGTGCTGCGTCAGGGTAGGCTCTATACATTTATACTATTGTGCCTATACGAAAACAATCACAGACCAGTGGCTTGTCACTCATTACAGGACAGTAGCTTATTCCTCTTCAATACCGGCCAATTCAGCGGAAAATGCGACTTAATCCCTACTAATATTATAAATGCGAAAGTAACTCTGTCTGTCTGTCTGTCTGTTACGCTTTCACGCTAAAACTACTGGACCGATTTAAATGAAATTTAGTACAAAGAAAGTCTGGAGCCTGAGAAAGGACATAGGCTACTTTTTAACCGACTGCAAAAAAGGAGGAGTTCCATGCGGACGAAGTCGCGGGCAGAAGCTAGTCTTTTATATTATATTTTGTAATGAAATTTGCTTTATCCTCCTGTCTCGGCGCAGACACGGCCTCGTCGGGCTCGGAGGCGCCCGCGCCGGCGCCGCCGCCCTCCAAGAAGGCGGAGCGCACGCAGAAGCTCTCCACGCCGGAGAAGTCCCCCGCCAAGCACAGCGAGAGTCCAGGTGCGTTGGCTACACCCTGAGAGAATTCATCCACATGCCTTCAAGGACTCCCCCCCCCTCTTTACCTTCTCCCCCCCTCTTTACCTTCTCCCCCCCTCCCTTGCCCATGGATATCAAGATATTAATCAATTACCTAGATATTTTTCTAAACTTATTGCTTTTGGAATGAAACAACTATTAACGAATTTAACTCGCGTATTTTTATTTTATTTTATTAGCTGACGTTTCGGATTCTTTACAGTTTCCATAATCTTTAGCGTTAGACTATTGTCAGCTCAGTCGTGCTACGATTATGGAAACTGTAAAGAATCCGAAACGTCAGCTAATAAAATAAAATAAAAATACGCGAGTTAAATCCGTTAATAGTTGTTTCATTCCAATGTGTAATAACCGCGAAGGCATCAGAAATTATTATTGCTTTTGATTAAATCCACATTCCTGAGAAGAGGTGTCTTGACAGACTGACAGACGGACAACAAAGTGAATCTATTTAAAATTTATCATAAACATTCTTTAATAGAATTGATGGAAGATGTTTTTATTACAATTCTCTTCTTAACTGGGTTAAAAAGTACGCTAGCTAAGTCGCGGGAAAAAATTAGCATACATATAAAATTTTCAGGACTGGACGTATAATTATGTTTATGATCCAATACGTTTTATAATGTTTACGTACATACCCAATTATAATGAGTATGTGCTTTTTTAGGCTTGAGCCTCATTGGTCTGATTATAATAATAAATACATAAATATCTTTGGACAATTCACACCAATTATCTAGTCCCATTTTAAGCAAAGCTTGTGTTATGGGTACTAGACAACGGATAAATATACATAAATACATATAAGACATCCAAGACTCAGGTACAGATGCCAGTGCTCATCACATTGACATCTGCCCCTAGCGGGATTCGAACCCGCAACCTCCGGTTTCGTAGTCAGGGCCTCTGACCACTAGACCAACAGGCCGTCGAAATAATGAGTCTATGGTTTTTTTTTTGCCAGGCTTGGGTCTCATTGGTCTGAAGAAGCCGACCCTGCTCCTAACACAGACCACGTTGGGAACGCCGCCTAAGAGTTTTGGATCTGACGGTAAGTTGGTCAATTTTAGAACGTTTTGTACAACGAAAAGGAAGTCTCATATAACCTATATATTATTGTACTCGATATAACTTTGCGTAGTTTAATGTTATGCCGACGTTTCGAGAATTTCACAGTTCCTATATTCTCAGCAGACCAGGTAATATT
Organism: Polylopha cassiicola; assembly: GCA_038024825.1. Lineage (NCBI taxonomy): Eukaryota > Metazoa > Arthropoda > Insecta > Lepidoptera > Tortricidae > Polylopha > Polylopha cassiicola. The sequence continues at coordinate 2,194,118 of CP149062.1, forward strand.
CGTTATAATGGTTTTCAGTAACCGCAAAAAAAATGTTAAATATTTTTTTCTAGCATCGCTTCCAACGTTGTCGGCTAGTTTGGGCCGGTCGGCTCTGGAGCCGTCCCCCAAGAAGAAAGGCCGCGGACGGCCGAGGAAAGTCGACAAGGATAAATCCGCCTCCTCACCGGATTTGTTCAGGTATTTAATTTTTGAGGTTCTCGAAATTATTTAAAAAGATAAGATAATAAGAGTCTTTTTTCTCTAATGCGTGAGTTCTGCATGGGTGTGTGTGAATGTTTATTACACACATACAAACACTATTGACTGGATTTTTATGAATCTTTACTAGGTAGTAATAATACATCAAAATTACAATAATATGGGTATATGTGTAACGGATAAACATACATAAACACATAAAATATTCATGATTAAGGTACGTAGGTAATTTTATGTGTTTATCACGCACATCATATTATAATTATAATATTATTATAATTATAATATATTATAATTATAATAATATTATAAATGCGAAAGTAGCTCTGTCTGTCTGTCTGTCTGTTACGCTTTCACGCTAAAACTACTGGACCGATTTAAATGAAATTTGGTACAAAGATAGTCTGGAGCCTGAGAAAGGACATAGGCTACTTTTTAACCGACTGCTAAAAAGGAGGAGTTCCACGGGGACGAAGTCGCGGGCAGAAGCTAGTCATATTATAAAAAAAATATTTTAAATATGTATATAGGTTTTATTTTAGATTAGATGGCTGAGCATTGTGCGGAAAGGGTAAACGTGTATAACATGTGGTCCGTGTGCAGGTCCGGCCTGGGCGGCGAGGGCAAGGCGGTCCCGGCGTCGTTCACGCAGTACCGCGGCCCGCCCGGGGAGGCCGGCTCCGACAGCGACCTCGCGCTCTCCAGGTACCGGAGAGAGACAGACACTAACACACACACACACACACACACACACACACACACACACACACACACACACACACACACACACACACACACACACACACACACACACCTACACGCACACAAACGCAGACAGATAGACAGGATCCTCATCCGTCATCACTTATTTAATTTCGTAAACTTTTCTATAATTTCAATTTCCTTCCTTTTTAGTATTTTGTATCATTAACTATCTAAAAAGTACATTTTATCATCATCAACTTACTGACTACAAATTTGATACAACTTCTATGATTAAGTAACGCACCTTGGGCCCTAGACAAGTGCCCAACGTTCAACGTTAACGTTAAACGTTAGGACCAAAATGTATGGGATTTGACATCAGCGAACGACTGTCACGTACGTCACAAACGTTCGCGGATGTCAAATCCCATACATTTTGGTGCTAACGTTAACGTTGAACGTTGGGCACTGGTCTAGCTCTAAGGTGCGTTACTTAATCAATAAAAGCATAATAAAATAATAAAAGCATCAACTTTCTTTTCATAATTTTTACTTCCTAATCTAGTCCCCCACTTAACATTTACATACACTTTTCTATATCCTTACTAATATTATAAATGCGAAAGTAACTCTGTCTGTCTGTCTGTCTGTCTGTTACGCTTTCACGCTAAAACTACTGGACCGATTTAAATGAAATTTGGTGCAAAGAAAGTCTGGACCCTGAGAAAGAACATAGGCTACTTTTTAATCGACTGCAAAAAAGGAGGAGTTCCACGCGGACGAAGTCGCGGGCAGACGCTAGTATCTCTATATATTTGTCTTGTTACACGTGTTATTCTGCGCGCAGGTCGTCCAGCGACAGCTCCGCGTTCAGCCAGTCCTGCTCGTCGTGCACGCACTACGAGGACTCCGGCCCCGAGCGCTCCTGCTCGCCCAGCTCCAGTCTAGGGTGAGACTCTAATCTTATCTTATCTTTTATTTATTTATTTTTTTATTGCACAAAAAAAAACTAAATCATGTACAAAAGGCGAACTTAATGCCATACGGCATTCTCTACCAGTCAACCTTTGAAATGAACAGAGAGCATGTGTAGGCGCAAATAAATAATACACATAATATGATAAATACAATATAAAATAGGAAGATATAACACTACATAAATAAATACATAAATTTATATACTTAATAATATATATACTATTAAGATATATACTAGAGAACCGCCCTGACTTCGCAAGGATCCCTATTTTGCTAAATTATAATTTAGCATTGCCACTCTGGGATAGTGTATGTTTCCAACAGTGAAACAAATAAACAAACCTTTCCTCTATATTATATATTAGTATAGAAAAATTAATCGCAAAATGTGTTGGCAAGCGCATATCTTAACAACGCCGGGACCAATTTGGACATTTTTATTTAAATGTTCGTTGAAATCCAAGGTTATGTTTGGAAAAAAAAACAACAATTCATTTAAAGGTTTGAAAGCCTCCTCTCAGGAGGCTCGCCACCCGTCCGGTTTTGCAGTAAAGGCCCATAAGGCCAACTAAGGATTTCAGTTTCTTGCCTTCTTCTTCTCAAGTGAGGTTTATTCGGAAACTGTGGTATCTTCTGACTATAAGAGCTTGTGAAAGCCAAAATTGAATATATATTTTTTCGATTTTGAACCCGTAATTTCCGTGGCTTTCCTCCACATAGTTGTAACCTTGTAATCCGTTCAGTTCTAGTTACAACGACACTCTGGACTCAACGCTGGAGGGCAGCGGGCCGGAGCGCGCCGGGCCGGGGCGCCGCTCGCGCCGCTCCGAGCACACAGACCTGTCCGACGCAGAGACACCCACCACGCCCGTCAAGGTCAGTGCTGATCCTGTGATCCTGGGGGGGAGGAGCAGGTATGAACTAGAGTTGCCACAAATAGAGATTTGGTCGAATAAGCCGAATCCTACTACTATTATAAAGGCGAAAGTTTGTAAGTATGGATGTATGGATGTTTGTTACTCTTTCACGTAAAAACTACTGAATGGATTTGAATTAAACTTTACCACAATATAGCTTATACATCAGAATAACATATAGGCTATGTTTTGTAACGACGCGTAAAGTACTCATCGTGCGCAGACGAAGTCGCGGGCAGAAGCTAGTATTGAATAGTAGCCGAATATTCGTGGCATCTCTAGTAGACAACAGTAGACGTTTTGTAAACTCATTAAAAAAATATAATAATTCTAATTTTTTCGTGGTTATTACACATTACAAACGGATTTAGTGTTAAGCTGCCGTCCGTCCGTCCGTCGTCAGTTCAGTCTGTGAATATGGGTACTGTAAAGTTTTACGAAACTTCAACAAATGAAACACAAGAGTTAAAACCGTTATAGTTGTTTCAGTCTAGAATGAATACAATTTGGCTACGATCTTGTTGCTAGTTCTTCTTTGCAAATACGTAATAATGTTATTATATTATTACTATTTTATGTATTTCGTTATTATTCCAGGGTCGCGGCACGCGGTCGTCGACCTCTAAAACACCGGTTAAGAATTCACACTTAGACTTGCCGCTGGAGCCGCTGCAACTAGTTTGGGCCAAGTGCAGGTAAAAATTTGATTTTATTAAAATGCTATCAAGAGCAATCACTCGATTGTATTGAGTTTGTGAATTTTCAACAATGCTTTCTTAGTGCTCCCCTACGTTAAAAAAAAAATGAACCCTGTTCAAAAATTCAGGTTTCTAACCTCTATAATATAAGCCCTGCGTTGATATATCAGTCATTTAATATTATATCTATTTCAGGGGCTACCCGTGGTATCCAGCGCTTATAATCGACCCAAAGATACCGAAAGGCTTCATATACAACGGCGTACCACTGCCAGTACCGCCGCAAGACGTGCTCAACCTCAAGAAAAACCACTCCCACGAGCCAGTACTATATTTAGTACTATTTTTCGACGTGAAAAGAACTTGGCAATGGCTGCCGCCGAACAAACTAGAGTTGCTAGGAGTCGAGAAAAGCATAGACCAAGCTAAATTGGTCGAGTCCAGGAAACCGACGGAACGGAAAGCGGTCAAAAAGGCTTACGGGGACGCCATGCTGTTCAGGAAACAGGTCGATGGGGACAAATGACAAAGGTTTAGGTACCGGTCGAGACGACCGCCCCGGAACAGAAACGTGCCGTTCAGTTTCGGTAATTTCTCACTTATGCATATAAGGACGCCCGATAGTACTGACTCTAGTGATTAGCAAGGGCGTGCATTCCATATAGGCACAGTGTCACTTATGTATGGAGTGCCTACTGCCGCCATACTTACGCACCCCCACTGCACGCGCCTAGTGATTAGTATAGCTATTAGTCGCTTTAACCCTTTTTAGGTCCGTTACTCTTATGACCTAACTGTCACTGAATTCACCCCTCCTCTCAAGCAAGGGCGTGCATTCCATATAGGTACAGTGTCACTAATGTATGAAGTGCCTACCCTAGCGCCATACTAACGCTACCCACTGCACGCGCCTGCTCCCATGCAAGTAGAGGGCGATATTTTTAAAATAGGCAATATATATATAAAATATATAAAACATATTGTATACATATTGCCCCTGGTTTAGGGACTGTATAATATACGAGTAAGTCTGGGTTAAGCTCCTTTTAATATCAGTTATTCCAAACATGTCATAATGAGGGCCACCGCGTGTCAGAAAACCGCTAGATGCGCTAGTGTAGAATGAGGTCCAGCTTTCATGTACCACCAATCACAGGCCAGTAGCTTGCCTCTCATTGGTGGAACATGACAGCCAGACCTCATTCTACACTAGCGCATCTAGCGGATTTCTGACACGCGGTGGCCCTCATTGACATTTAATAAATTTATTTATGAACAAAAGGTACGTAAATATTCATATTATATTCAAATAATATATATTGAGTGTGCAAAAAAAAAATGCTTTGGGCTTAAAATGTAGCTGTAATCAAATAATTGGAAGGAAATTAATTTGAACACATTTAATAATATTGTATATATATAATAATAATTAGTAGTAAATGAAATATGAAATTGATTTCATACTTAATTAATTGATAATAATCATTAGATTTCTCAATTAAAAATTAGGCATAAATGTAATCAAAACGTACATAATAAAATTAATTTTGGCATAATAAAATGTAGTGATTTTCAAATGAAAATACGTTAAATGTATTCATTGTCTTGAATTAGGAATTTGTAATATTTACAAAAAAATATACACGAAAAATTAACCTTGTAACGTGTTAATTAGATATTGAGTATATAACTAATAAATAATTAATAAATAGTTTTATATGTCAATATTACCTTATCGAGATGCTTTTCACAAAATTAAAGGGATTTCTCTATTAGAATCCAGCGCATTTTTAGTGAGGAGCTCGAACATTTGTACCTGAGCCTTGGATACAGCGTATATTACCCAATATCAGTTTTGCTTCGTTTGGGACAAAAATAATTGGCGATATACTTCATTACTATAATATTCTTTATTTATATCGTATATAAGTATACCTACCTAATATAATACTTAAGTATTAAAGTTAAATGAAAACAAGATTTGAATGAGGATTTAAAAAAAAACGTGGTAAGAGACCATTAAGGTGGCACTTTATATACAACCTCTGCGGTTGACCATGAAATAGTTATTTAAGTACTTATGCAAAAATATGTTGGTTATTTTACATTTAAATATTCATAGAATAATGTACTATTTTACATTTTGAAGCATGATCTTTGTTTTTTTACTTGACTGTTTTGAATCAGTAAAAAGGGCAGTTATATTTTTAAGTTGTTGTGTTGTTACATTTTGCTATTGACCATGATTTTTTCCCAAAAATATATTGTGTGAAATATACAACGGCGTTTTATTTTCAAAATGATATGTAATAAAAATAATCTTGGACTTAACTTTGTGGAGGAATGCGAATGACGTTTAAAAAATACAATAATTTAAATAATTTAATTACGACGAGAATTTTGGAAACCTTAAATGTAGGTAGTATTTATTTAAATGCAGTGCTACAAAACTTAAGACTTCGTTTCATGCAAGAAAACTCAGATTTTTGTAATATGTACTCCAAAACTAAATTATCGTCTACAGTACCTACTACTAATATATTCTGTGTTATTTGCTGCATTGTAAAACAGTTTTTATTTAATCTTCTGATGAATCTAAATAATTAAATTTCACGTATCATAAGCAAAATCGAAACGCAAAACGTCAACATCGGAAACGTCAAACGAAATATTTTCAGGTTATTTCACTCAAAAGTCAAAACAAGAATTTTAGAGTTTCTCCCATAAAACTCTAACATTAAATAATTAAAAATGAGCAAAGTAAAAGTTCCGTTGCGTGACATTTCACCAATTCTCCAAGCAGTAAGAAATTTCCTGTTAGGAGTAAGTAATATTGTTGTTATTATTATGTAATCTATGGTAGTTATTCTCGATTTTAACCAATTTCTACGTATATTTATGTATTTTAGCGTAAGCATAACAATGCGCTGCGGTTTGAACCACTATTGGCGGCCAGAACTCAACCTCCACCACAAATTCCCGACGGTGTATCACACAAGTAAGAAATCTTAAATTCACTACTACGTAATTGTATATTAGGTATTATATTGGTAGAGTACAAAAATAATATACTAACATGCGACATGATTGAATGCTTTATTGCGTTGTGTATGTATCTAATTTTATAAGATTTACAACAAATTTTATTAGTCAGTAGTAATTTTATTAGATTTGCATTCTTGACTCTCCGAGGTTTTGTAGTACCAGTTGTCCCAATCTAAGTTAAACAATGTGTTTTGCGCCACGTATCTGGCTGTCCAAGGCAGGGGCCATCCTCTATACATTACAAGAAATTATTTGAACTGTTTTTAATGTTAAGTAGGTACATTATTTCTTATCGCTAATAGAAAAATAGTGTATTATTGTTGTTATGTTTCTTGTAGACATGCCCACAACTACTATTACACTCGGGATGCTCGCCGTGATGTGATTCCTCCGGCTGATGTGACCAAGACCTTGCTCGAAGCCAGCTCTGATAAAGGGTAAGGAATTAAGTAGAAAATTTATAACTTAATTTCTAGATCTTCCTATTTACTTGGTGCAAGAAAATAAATAATTTTTCATTTAAGGTAAAAGCACTAATGCTCGACACTTTAAGGACAAGTCAAACTTCCTTCTTCAAAATAAAATATTTTTATTAGACAAAGAATGTTAATTTTTTTTTTGCTAGCACATCAACAACTAAAAATTAACTTTTTCATACAAATACTGTAACAAGTAACACGTTTTTTAAAATAAAAATATTTTTTCATGCATTGTCATAGGAACTATTAGATGACAGCACCAAAAATTGAATTCACTAATTATAGACATTAATTAGCACTAATAGAAGACATAACTTAAAATCCCTTTAAAATATGTGTACTCAAAAGAAATCGACAGCAAATAATAAAAAATCAACTTATTAATAAACAGATAATCAAATACTTATATTCTTATCCTTATCACTTGTTTTAATCATTATATTTACTTTAAAAAATCAACATAAATAGTTTCAATTGGCTTATAATATAAAATCACATAGTGAATTGCATGTTATACTTAATTCTTTTGACAGGTATACTCATCTACAAACTTCAGACTATTTGAGAACCTCTAAATAAAACCAGAACGCAGAAATTTTCGTCATCCAGTAAGCTATTTAATCACATACATACTTAAAATTCAAATTTTTCAAGATTGTAGGTCATTTAGTTCCGAAGTTAAGCAAAAGCAAAGTTTCGCATTTACCTACGACACTCGTTCACTCATGATCATCAAAATAACTAGTAAGTACTTCCCATAAACTCAGAGAGCTGAAATTTGGTACAGAGTTAGGGTTTAGTGACCACCTAAAGGGAAAACTATAAAAAGTAGGAAAATCGAAAAAAGAAAAAATGACATATAAGAAAATCTAATAAAATAAATCAATATATTTTCCACGTTTCTACAAAAAAAATTGAAACCCCATCAAAAACATTCTATATAAAACTAGCTAAGCCTCGATAAAGCAGCTTGTTTATCTCTAAAAAGTAATGAAATGTAGACGACAAACTCGTGCCAAGTCTAAGGTTCCTTACTGCAATTTCTTTATTATTATAGTCAATGTCGTGTGACTTGGCCGTTGAACATTCTTTACTAGGTACCTACCTATATTTGTTAAGCGAGAAAATAGCCCATAAGAATGAATCTGAAAACAATGGAACTAATAGTTGACACATACTTATACCCTAATAGTTGACACTGTCTACTGTTGGATAGCCTTATTCAAATCGCACGAAAGTTAAACATAAACTTTATTTACAGGACACAGATATTAAATTTGCAAAAAGAACAGCTGAAAGATTGAATTTGTTGTGACCCCAAAAGAAGACACACATGTCGTCTTTTAGGTTTATATCATTTTTTGGTACTAATTGTAGACACCCCTTTAAAATATTATAAAAACTAGCCGGAATAAAACATCAACCTTCTTAGTTTATCAATAACTTCATATACTTACGATATTTAAACAAAAAGAAGCAATAATCTTTAATATAGAAAACAAAATCATACCTGAGAAAAACTGGTTCCCTTAAGAAAAAACGTAAGAATTACCGCGCACTTGACAACCTGCTTACATGTTTATTTAAAACTGACGCAATTTTGAAAATTTGCTAAAGAAAGTGTACGAAAGTTTTTGGCCACGTATCATAGATAACACTAGGCATCTTGTAAACCCATAGTGATGTAATCTAACTAAGTATTATTCTTATTTCGAACGGTTTTTTTCGAAAGTGTCATCCTTTAGTTCAATGTCGAGCATTAGTGCTTTTACCTTATGCTTTTTATAACTTAACTTTTTTTTCGGATGTAAACAATCAGGTAGCAGAAAACTAGTAATTGACTATTGTCAGCTCAATCATGCTACGATTATGGAATCTGTAAAGGCTCCGAAAAGTCAGCCAATAAAATAAAATATGCGAGTTAAATCCATTTAAAGTGGTTTCATTCCAAAATATATTTCTTTATTTTATTATATGAAAGATATTTTTTGGTATTTGTTAGTATTTTTAAAGGTTAGATTTTACACATTTCTTCTCAGCAGTGTTGGATTTCACAAATCTCAAGTTAATCTGATTACATGTTGTTTTCAGAGCCCCAAAAGCCGCAGCCACGGTGGCTCCTACACCTGGCAAGGTGTTCAACTGGGACAAGCATTACGACTAGACAATTACTCATAGATCAATATAAATCAAATATGTTGTAAAGTTTTTAAGTTAAATAAATCTAGATTCATTACAAACTGTAAGTATGTACTTATTTTGAAATAACCTTTTTCAAAATGACATTTATAAAAAAACAACTGGGATCAAGTCACTTCATTTCTATTCTCAAACTAAGCAAAGCTTGCAATTCTGATCCTACACAGGAATAATCAGAAATATATATATGCAAATATGTATAATTGTATATAAATGTATTAGCGTTTCTCCTCGGCTTCACATGGATTCCTTTTTTTTCCAAATATTTTATAGCCTATGTCACTCACGGTGAACGTATGTAGTTTCCTAACAGTGAAAAAAATTTTCAAATCGCCATTTTGGAGCCTATTTAATCCAAACAAACCTCTTTATTATATTAGTATAGATTAACCCATTAGTGCTAAGGCCTAAAGCTAGAAACACCCACTGGGTCCTGCGATATATTCATATTTTTCACTGCGGAATATTAACAAGTTTATTTATACTAGTGGGTTATAGGAAAATATACAAACAGCATTTAAAAAAAATAGTATAATTTCAAATAATTATATTCACAGTCAAAATTATAATGTCCACTCATAATAAGGCTTACACATAATAATAATATTTACAATATAATCTTCAATTAATTAATGTAATAATTAAAAAAATGTACAACAGTACATAATAAAAGTTAATATTCAATAGTAACAGTTTTTGTCTTGAGATATTCATTCAGTGCATCTTGACCTGTAACAAAACATTTTTTTAATGAGTGTTTATTTTATAAAAGAAGAAATAAAGTTTTATACCAATTTTGTAGGGAAATCAGGGGTACTCTACGGGTAGTTGAGAATCGGCTAACATCTATTTTTCATACCCGTAAATATTAAGTGAAATTTATTTTTTCAATAGTTTTTGCCCTCGAAGTCGTCTGTGCATGATTAGTACATACACAATAAACTATATTATTGTAATTTATCAAAATCCATTCAGTAGTTTTTGCGTTAAAGAGCAAACATCCATCCATCCACTATTACAAACTTTTGCGTTTATAATATTAGTAAGGAAGATACAGTGTTAAAGAAATTTCTGCAAAAAACGTTGTACGAAAGTCGCCGGGTGAGCTAGATTATTGTCAACCCTTACCCAAGTCCTTGCCGAAGCCGGACTGCTTGAACCCGCCGAAGGGCGCGGCCACGTCGGTCTTGTTGTACGTGTTCACGAACACGGTGCCGGCGTCGATCCGCTCTGACATCAACAGCGCGCGCGACACGTCCCGCGTGAACACGCCCGAGGCCAACCCGTACTCCGTGTTGTTGGCGCGGCGGATTACGTCGTCAATGTTTCTGCAAGAAAGTAAATAAGGGTTAAAATTAAATAGCAAATCTTCTTTAAGGCCTTTATGATTATGTAGGCCAAGGGTCGCACAGTCAAATTCTATTAAAAATACAGTAATTTTGGAATGAAACAACTATTAACGGATTTAACTCGCGTATTTTTATTTTATTTTATTAGCTGACGTTTCGGATTCTTTACAGTTTCCATAATCGTAGCACGACTGAGCTGACAATAGTCAAAATAAAATAAAATAAAAATACGCGAGTTAAATCCGTTAATAGTTGTTTCATTCCAATGTGTAATAACCGCGAAGGCATCAGAAATTATTACAGTAATTTTATCAAAAATCGCTGTTGAACTCTAAAGTACAACTGCAACAACAGAAATATTATACAAATAAACATAACGTGACAACTAATTTATTATTTTATCATTTTACTATTTATAATTTACTACTTTACTAGTTTTTTAACCCTAGAGTGAGGGTAGCATCTCGACTCTCAGGAGGTGAACACGTTATGTTGCAGGGGGAAAAAAGGTTCTTTTGGATAGGTCTGACTCTTGCCGAGTGTGGGTACACGTCTCCGACCCCGCCGGCGGGGCCGCTGTAACACTATCGAGTGTGCTAGGTGATACGTGAGGCCGTATGCCGCGCGGCAGCTGCCTGTGTGTGTGTGTGTGTGTACGGCTGTGGTCGAAACGGTCGGATTGCTAACATATCGCAGCTTTACTAGAAACATGTGACTGTGACTTATGTTAGTCCATTTAAGACTCTAAGTCTGCACATTTAAACTTGAATTCATTTGCAACTTCATTATTCATTAACAACTTAAAATATGTTACATATTTTAAGTTGTTACACTTTTCTAGTATAGATGCGATGCACATATCTATACTAATATTATAAAGCTGAAGAGTTTGTTTGTTTGTTTGAACGCACTAATCTCACGAACTACTGGTTCGAATTCAAAAAATATTTTTTTGTTGGATAGACCATTTATCGAGGAAGGCTTTAGGCTATATAACATCACGCTGCGATCAATAGGAGCGAAGAAACAGTGGAAAATGTGTTTTTACACATTTTCCACTGTTTCTTCGCTCCTAACGGGGAAAATATGAAGCCTACATGAAGAATTACTATTCCACGGGGACGAAGTCACATGCACAGGTAGTAAAATAATATAAGTAACTCAGTACTAACTTGCTGCTGAACTTGCTGATGATCATAATAGGGCCAAAAGATTCCTCTTTCGCGATGTACATGTCGTCGGTGACGTCGGTGAACACGGTGGGCTGCAGGTAGTACCCGGGGCGCGGCACCCGCGCGCCGCCCAGTACCAGCCGAGCGCCCTCGCTCACGCCGCGCTCGCAGAACTGACAGACAAATGGAGATTTTTTTTTTATTTATTCATACATTGCATTGCATATGCCATAAATACAATATTACATTTATTAAAAAAATAATCAAACAACTATTAACGGAATAATTTCTGATGCCTTCGCGGTTATTACACATTGGAATGAAACAACTATTAACTGATTTAACTCGCGTATTTTTATTTTATTTGCTTTGGATTATTTACAGTTTCCGTAATCGTAGCACGACTGAGCTGACAATAGTCTAACGCTTCAGCAAATTTTATTTTATAGTCTGACGTTTCGAAAAGATTACAGTTTCCATATTTCTTAACTTGTTGAAATCTTCGAACAAACTTGTTCAAACCATGAAAAATTGTTCAACGACGCAAACTAACCTCAATAAACTTATCCAAGTGGCATTTGTGCTTTAAGAATTATTTGAAAATGTATTCAAATTACGAAATCTAGTATTTTTTTCTAATGTTTCGCGGTTATTATACATTGGAATTGAAATATATTTTTTATGCTAAAGGCAGTCGGTCAGTCGTGTTACGATTATGGAATCTGCACCGAAACGTCAGCCAATGAAAATATATTTGTTTAAATAATAAAAACTAACCTCAATAAGCTTATCCAAGTGTGCCTTGTGGTTCTGCGGGCCGTGCGCCGTGCCCCTATGCAGGGGGTCGCCGATGCTCATCTTCCTGGTCTCGGCGACGACGCGCGTCACGAACTCGTCGTGAATAGACTCCTCGACGAACAGCCGCCCGGCCGCGATGCAGTTCTCACCCTTGTTGAAGAACACTGAACCCATGCCCTGGTGGGAGAAACGGGTTATATGAAAATCCTAACTAATATTATAAATGCGAAAGTAACTGTCTGTCTGTCTGTCTGTTACGCTTTCATGCTAAAACTACTGGACCGATTTAAATGAAATTTGGTACAAAGAAAGTCTGGAGCCTGAGAAAGGACATAGGCTACTTTTTAACCGACTGCAAAAAAGGAGGAGTTCCACGCGGACGAAGTCGCGGGCAGAAGCTAGTTGGGTTATAAATTAATTGGGTTATTAAAAATTTAACCACCGAAAAAAACTAAACGGCAACAAAAAACAATAGCGCACTGAAAAGAAAAAAAAATGTCTTATATAACGACTATTATTTTGGTTGTAGTCTGTTATTTTTGAAGTTGGTGCCAGCTGGTGCAGCAACTCTTCACTCTCAACTCTTCACTAAGGTGCTCAAGTTTTTTTGAGATAAAAAAAATACGCGTCGACCTGAGAACTTTGTTTTTTTCGTCGGTTGAAAAAAATATGGTGAAAAATTGTTTCGTCTTAAAATTCTAATCTATTATGTCATCGCGTCGTTTAAGTTCTTACGAATAATAGTTAAGTAATTAAATAAATTATAGATTTATGTATAACATATAAATATGTTAAACTAGACAAAAAGTGTCGACTCAATTGTAAAGTGATATTAAGATTTAATTTCCGTTGATTTGATCTTCAAAAATAATAGGTAATACACATTTGGGATTTTTTTATAGCACAAAATTAATGACTGTTTATATAGTCTAAAATATATTACACTAGCTTCTGCCCGCGACTTCGTCCACGTAGAACTCCTCCTTTTTTGCAGTCGGTTAAAAAGTAGCCTATGTTCTTTCTCAGGCTGGAGACTTTCTATGTACCAAATTTCATTTAAATCGATCCAGTAGTTTTAGCGTGAAAGCGTAATAGACAGACAGACAGACAGAGTTCGCATTTATAATATTACTAGCTAGGATTCTCGACAATCCGAAGCTCTATCCAAAGCGACACAAACTTTTACAATCAAATTTGATGTGTAACAGTTCTTTTTTAAGGTCTATAAGCGTTTGACTTTTGCAATTCCAGCTGTATACTAGTAATTCAGTGTTCTTACATTCCTGACGGCCTTGTCGAGGTCGCAGTCCTCGAAGATGATCAGCGGCGACTTCCCGCCCAGCTCTAGGGACACTTTCTTCATGTTGGACGCCGCGCAGGACTTCATTATAGTCTGGCCTGAATACATGCATACATATTTGTATTACTCTAAGTTCCAAACCTACGTCGATCTTCACCCAGCTAATAATATAATAGAATTAAGCATATTTTATAATAAACTAGCTGTCCGCCCCTGCTTCGCACGGATCCCTTTTTTTATAACCTACAGCGGTCCCGGCAGACGTCATCCTACCCGTTCGAAATTCAAATTAGGTAACTTTAGTTAGATAACGTTTGTATGGGAAAAGAAAAGGGCTGTTTTTAGGGTTTTCCCGGCAATTATTCGATTTTTTCTCGCCGTAAGAACCATCCTTGGACTTCAAAAAAAAATTGGCCAAATTGGTCCAGGCGTTGTCGAGTTATGCGCTTACCAACACATTTTTCGATTCATTTTTATATATAAGAAGAAGAAGAATAGCTTAAGAAGATTTTGAAAAAAAAAAAAATAGGGATCCGTGCGAAGCCGAGGCGAGCCGCTTATATTTTATATATAAGATATATAAATGTATGTCATAGATATATTACCTATCTCAGTGCTGCCTGTGAATCCCAGTTTCCTCACGAGCGGGTGGTCGGCGAGAGCTTGTCCGCAGAGCGCGCCGCTGCCGGGCAGGATGTTCACGGCGCCCGGCGGGAACCCCGCCAGCACCGTCAGCTCCGCGAACTTCAGTGCGGTCAGCGGACATACCTGCATAGAGAAGACTGGGTAAAGACTCGGCTAACCTAACTCAAACTCAAATAATCATTCATTCAGGCTAGGCTCTTACAGGCACTTGTGAATGTCAACGTTAAAATTAATATTCTTTTTCGATTCAGCAAAAAAAAACCCTCTTGAGAAGAATCGAGAATAAACTCAATGAGGTATAATTTTTTCAATATAATAATATTACAATTTCACTATAGAATAAATTATGTACAAATTACAATATTATGTATGTACTTAATCTAATATCTCAGACACATGTTTACCTAATGAGGGCTACCGCGTGTCAAAGTCCGCTAGATGCGCTAGTGTAGAACGAGGTCTAGCTGTCATGTTCCACCGATGAGAGGCAAGCTACTGGCCTTTGATTGGTGGTACATGACAGCTGGACCTCATTCTAGACTAGCGCATCTAGCGGATTTCTGACACGCGGTGGCCCTCATTGGAACTTAGCTAAACCAACTAAAAGCCCATTGACAAAACAGGTTCTACTGTACGAAATATGATCTTTTCTTAAAATCAAAACATTATCTGCGTCTCCTTGCAAGAAGACATTGTCTCAGTGCAAAAGTGGAGTGTAGACAATAAGCTTTCGTTTAATATAGCGAAGTGTTGTGTCTGTACATTTGGGCGAAGTTCGACTCCTATACATGCGCAATATCTCCTAGGTGATAATGTGATAAATCGTGTTTTCTCTATGAAAGATCTTGGTGTGACATTTGATGCGCGCCTCACTTTCCATGAGCATATTCGTGCTCTTGCCAGTAGCTGTTATCAGAGACTGGGTTTCGTGCTCCGCAACTGTAAGGACTTCCATGAAATTGGAGTTATAAAGTTACTTTTTAATGCCTTAGTACGTAGTAAATTAGAAGCATCTTCCCTTATCTGGAATCCTTACGAGTCTACATATGTCCTACTACTAGAAAAAATACAGAAGTCTTTTCTTAGGTTTCTTTATAAGAAGAGGTTTGGGCATTACCCGTATCTGTACCCAACAAAATTTTTATTGGGTTGTCTGGGTTTTAACTCTCTGGAGGTGAGGCGTAACAACAACTTGCTCATTACCGCCTGTCGTTTTTTGCGTGGGGAATCGGACGTTATAGAATTAGTCAATAACGTACTACGGCTGAGCGTCCCTGACGTCCCCCGCATCGCACTCAGGCCGCGAGCGCGAGTGCTCCTGGCGGTGCCGGCGACGCGCACAGTATCGCGCCGGAACGCTCCACTACCACGCGCGCTTTCATTACTCAATTCGCTCTTGGCATCTGTGCCTGAATGTGATCTGTTTGCATGGAGATGGGTGGCTGTGTGCCGGGAGTGTTTGAGGTTCTGTGAGGCGATGGACAATAGGGCGACTACTGTACATGTATAAAATGTACAGCAGTCAATTTAGATTAAGTACCTACATCTATTCATTGTTATTGTTTTGTTATTGTGTTAAATAATTTTAAGCTATTATTAAGGTTATTTATGTACTCTGGTCGCTCGGCGTATTGGTTCGCTGTAATGCTGAGTGACTTATTAAACAAATAAATAAATAAATAAATAAATTGTATTATGAGTGGGGCCTCCACGTTATGGTACAAGTTAAACTATCAAAATTTTGCAGCAGTCTTTGCCGTTTATTATTTTATGTTACCGTAACCGAATGTGTCTCCGCTGTCCGTGCGGCCGTCTGTCAGCTGGCTTCATCTTACAAACCGTGATAGTTAGCCAGTTGAAATTTTGAAATTTATACTAAAACTCGCAGTTCACCCCGGCTTTGCACGAATCCCTATTTTTTTTCAAAATATTCTTACTTATGTTACTCAGGGTGTACGTAACGTCCCAACAGTAAACATATTTTTTCAAATCGGTCCAGTAGTTATGGAGCCTATTCAATCCAAACAAACAAATTCTCTTTATTATATAAGCATAGAAAACAAAAAAAAGGTGATTTTTGCCGCTTACGTTACGTAATCTTTCATACGAGTCCTACTCGCACTTAGCTGGTTTTATTAAAGTTCTATTCCTACTAATATTATTATTATAAATGCGACAGTAAGTCTATCTGTCTGTGTGTCTGTCTGTTACGCTTTCACGCTAAAACTACTGGACCGATTTAAATGAAATTTGGTACAAAGAAAGTCTGGAGCCTGAGAAAGGACATAGGCTACTTTTTAACCGACTGCAAAGTTCCACGCGGACGAAGTCGCGGGCAGAAGCTAGTTGAAAAAGAAATAAATGAATTTAATCTAATCTAATCATAATGCAAAATGGGGGGGACACTCAGGGGGGGGGCGGGTAGTGTATAAGGTAAGTGTACTCACGGCAGCCGGCTTCATGACGACGGTGTTCCCGGCGGCGAGGCACGCGGCCATCTTCCACGACAGCATCATCAGCGGGTAGTTCCACGGCGTGATCAGCGCGCACACGCCGATCGGCTCCTTCTTCGTTATAGTTAGATTTCTATACAGAAAATGGTACATATGTAATAGCCACGAAAACGCACTCGTTTGGGAATCATCGAGTACTTCCCGTGAACTCGTAATCTTGAAATTTTGTATGAAGCAACGTAGTACGAAACCCATACATTTTTAGTTACATCATATAATAAAAATATGTTTAATAAGTAAGTATTTAAAGTTCGACACTTGCAAGTAGTCGCAAAGGTATCAAAACTTGCAGCATACTTCCCGTGAACTCAGAATCTTGAAATATAGTATGAAGCAACGTAGTACGAAAAACCATACGTTTTTAGTTACATCATATTATAATAAAAATATTTTTAATAAGTAAGTATTTTAAGTTCGACTCTCACAAGTAGTCGCAAAGGAATCAAAACTTGCAGCATACTTCCCGTGAACTCAGAATCTTGAAAGTATTTGCCATACCGGCAACGTCATATTATTATAGCAAAAATAGAGGGAAAAATATACATTTTTAGTAACATATATAATAAAAATATTTTTAAATTCCGTAATAAAGATACTAAGTATAACTTTTACTTAAAGCTATACATACAGGTTTATGCGGAACCCTCGTTGCGTGAGTCCGGCTCGAAATGCCCGGTTTTATTTACCTGTTAGGCCTAGCATGGTTGATGGTGGCGCCTTGTATCTTGTCGCACCAGCCGGGTATCTTGTAGCGCCAGGTGTCTATGGACATGTCGACGTGGGTCTTGAGAGCGAGTGTGTACACGGCGGTCTAGAGACTCTATGTATTATTCACCTAATACCTAGTATGTTTGCCGGGTACATTATCTATTACACCTAACATGTTTGCCGGGTACATTATCTATTACACCTAACATGTTTCCCGGGTACATTACCTATTACACCTAGCATGTTTCCCTGGTATATCATTCACCTAACAACTAGCATGTTTCCCAGGTACATTCCCTAAAATATAAAAAACTGAAAATGTAAAGTCTTAAGATTTCAAAAAACTAAATTAACCTTTTAGCCCTAGCATGGTTGATGGGTATGGTGACGCCAGAACAAAAACAAGCATTCGAGATCGAGAAACCATAGTGACTTGGAAATGGTGTATCGATATTTAAATAATTCCTCGATAATTATATCCAAAAAGTCGAAGAAATGTCAAAAGAATAATACAATAATATTGTTACTACGTGTTCATTGATTATTAACCTTATAAAACAACATTAAATAATGAAAAGATCAAAATATTTGCATTATTTACAGTACAGTTTAGTGACGAAAGTCACCACACTACTCACGCGATGACGTCACGCGTTGTCGCACCAGCCGGCGTAGTAGCGCCACGTGTCGATGGACATGCCGACGTGGGTCTTCAGCGCGAGTGTGTATACGGCGCCGGAGTCTAGAGACTCTATGGTCGCTAGTTCCTCTTTGTGTTGCTCCATTAGGTCTGCTAGTCTGTGGAATTATGTTTTTTTAATTTGGAGCCATTTTAAAATTAAGTTTATTATCGGAATCATACAACTATACATAACGGATTTGACTATTTTAAAACAGCCGATGTCAACTCAGTCGTGCTACGAATATGGGAACTGTAAACTTTTCGAAGTGTTTTTTACAAAAATAAAAAAATAATACACGCGTGTCAAATCCTTTATAGTGGTTTATTGGATCTTAAATGTATTATGTTTTATTTGTATTCTTGTATTATATACTATTTCTTCAGCTGAGTTTTTATGCGGTGTTTCTTCAGCAAAGATGAAGCGACATTTATGTCACATGTAAAATTACTTTTTTAAAGTCTATTTACTAATAAAAAAAAATATTTAACTATACTTACTTGAACAAAAGCTGCCCTCTCTCCCTGGCACTGATTTTCGACCACTCCCCCTCCTCGAAAGCCTTCTTAGCAGCCTTCACAGCCTTGTCCACGTCACTCACAGATGCACTCTGCACTTTGCAAATTTCAGTTTCATCAGCCGGATTAATAATAGATAAAGTCTTACCACTATCAGAATCAACAAATTCCCCATCAATAAACAGCTGAGTAGGAAATTTAATTTTCATTTTATTTACGTCTAGCTCTACTCCATCGTACTTAACCTCTTTTGGACCTGAGCCGCCTCTCGCTTTGGCTACAGCTATATTGTAAAATTCCTCAAATGTAGTATTCATATATATATCTTCGTTTTGTAATTCTAAATTAGCTATATCTTTTATTTCTTCGACTAGTCGTACTACGTCCATAGAGCCAGCTCCGGATGTGAAGAAATCAGTGTCATTTTCAATGTCGATTCTTAATATGGCCTTCCACACGTCTCTTACGTTTTCTACGAACTGTTTCTCTTCCGCTGTCAGTTCTAAAGTAACTCTATTTTCGTTCGCCTTGAAAAAGTTCTGGGCGTTTATCATTTTGCCTTTTACTTTGAGACGTTGGATGTTGAGCTGAAAATTAATTGGTGCATTATTTTACAATTACTTTGTATATCTTCACTAGATATATAATCTAGGCCTTTTATATGAGACTAGCGGTTCGCCCCGGCTTCGCACGGATCAATATTTTTTTCAAAATATTCTATAGCTTATGTTACTCAGGGTGAACGTAGCTTTCCAACAGTGAAAGAATTATTAAAATCGGTCCAGTAGTTTTTGAGCCTATTTATTACAAACATACAAAAATAGGTACAAATCCTTCCTCTTTATAATATTAGTATAGATAAATGATTTATGATTAAACATTTATTTAACTACATAACATATTAGTCCGTCAAATAATGGTCATATTTTTTTTTCCAAATGAAGAATAAATGACACAGATAAAGGGATACGTGACGTCACTGGATACAAATTGTATCTAGTTGTGACGTCACAATCGTTGTCCATTTTTGTTTGTCAAACAAAACATGTAACTATAATATTTTTTTAATAATTTATCTACAAGGAGAGAAATAAATTTGATTCAATTATTTATCAAAAATCATACAACATAATTACATGCACTAATGAGGGCCACCGCGTGTCAGTAATCCTCTAGATGCGCTAGTGTAGAATGAGGTCCAGCTGTCATGTACCACCAATCACAGGCCAGTAGCTTGCCTCTCATTGGTGGAACATGACAGCTAGACCTCATTCTACACTAGCGCATCTAGCGGATTTCTGACACGCGGTGGCCCTCATTGGATCGTCAAGACAGTAAGATTTAATCATTTAGGATATTTTGGAATGAAACAACTTTAACAAATCAGCCAATAAAAATAAAATACGCGAGTTAAATCCGTTAAAGTTGTTTCACTTTAATGTATAAATAACCGCGAAGGCATCAGAAATTATCATTTAGGATATTACAATTATTTTAATTGATTATCAAGTTACCTTTACGCCATCATTGGCCGTGATCAGTAAACCACCATCATGTACTATCGCTGGATTATTTAAACCTGGTATAACTAATTTCTCTCCTTCAACCTGAAACAAATTATAATAATTTTAGTGATTTTACATTATGCAAACGTTAGTAGTCGGCTACGAATAAGGGAGCTGTAAAATTTTCTAAACGTCAGACAATGGGCGGATCTTCGATCGTTCGAGACGTCGTCGTTGTCAAAATCCGTAAAATTAAATGTTATAATAAAATATCCATCAAAATGTACAATCAAACGTTATTTTATACATAAAACATGTGATATATAAGTAACAATTAAAAAAATACTCACTTCACCACCCTTCCATAGAGAAGAGCCGAAGAACTTAACCTCTACGTTGGCATCACTGTCGCTGTCGACGCCATCTTTGGTCTGTGGTTTTATGAAGGTGGTAGCGCCGGGAGACGAGTCAAGCCCGCGTATAAAGTTATGCAAAGCTTCGCCGCCTTTTGTCCAATCGATCTGTTGGAAAATATGTTTTTCAGTCCCCATAGTCACAATATACTGTAAAATATACTGTCACAATATAGATATCCTTGGACAACTTACACCAATTAATCTAGTCCCAAACTAGGCAAAGCTTGTACTATGGGTACTAGACAACGGACAAACATACATAAATACATTTAAGATATCGCACACCTAGATCTAAAGGGATCTAACTCAAAAACCGGAAGATTTGAGTTATGCACACCATCGCATTCCAGCAAAACCCACCTACACTAAAACACATTTCAGCTAATATAGGTAACTCTGCTAGCTTTATTATAAAAAGTATAAATTTATACAAAAAACTCATGCGTGCATATGGACATATTAATCAGTTTCATCTGCCCCTAGCAGGAATCAAACCCACGACCTCCGGTGTCGTAGTCAGTTTTTTTATGTATGACCTGGCATAACTTTTCAGTTTTTTTTTTATTGCTATCCCGTTACAATAAACGGTAAATTACCTTTAAATATAGACACATCATTGTCACGAGTCGGAATAGTGGATTTCAAAGATTAACTGCCCATTTAAACAGAATGGTGCGATCTAAAATGTACTTTAGTGCGTTGAGTTAAGGTTGTTTTCTGTTTAAAAACTCAATCAGCTGATTGAAAGGTTATCATAAAGGAGTAACTTGTGTTTGATAATAGAACATATAAACGCTGTATGATTTAGTAACGAAAATATTATGATATATTATTTTCGATTTGATTATATTTTAATTACTTTGAACCCATAATCTACGATGATTTTCAATTGTTAATCAGGAACTAGTATTATAGCAATTTTTAGTAAGTCCCAATTACATGGACATAAGCTTTTTTTTATGTCGAAAAAAACTTTTAATTAAAATTAATTGTCCAATAAAGGAGCTCAAACCCTCTTAGAAAAGTCAGTTTAAAAAAACCTGCAGGGTTGTGTTATTAAAAAGAAAACGACAAAAAAAATCACGCTTTTGTATGTAAGCCTAAATACAAGTTAATAAGACACTCTTAACGCGCAAGTGTGTTGGAAAATGTTAATTATGAAATAGGTTACCTGGTGCGTTTCTGCTTTAAACAGGGCGGGGTCATAACTAGCACCTTCTTCTGTTTGCGTTACTTTTGGCGCCGTGCCGTTGGCAACCATGTTCACAGACTCCGCTAATGCTTTAATACCTAAAACAAATATTATAATATATTATTTACTACTAGGAGTGTATGCAGGCGCGTGCATTGCTAGGGTAGGCAGTTCATATATTGATGACATTGAGTATTTAGTATGTATCGACAGAAAATATAAAAGATGAAAGCGCACACCTAGATCTAAAGGGAGCTAACTACAAAAATCTAATTAATATTTCCACGTTTTTAAGTTAGCTCCCTTTAAATCTAGGTGTGCGAAATATAAGTTCTAATTTGTTTTCCTTTGATATGTTCGTCATCTCAAAAGGGTGTAAAGGGAATAAAAGTATTTAAATATTTCTTTTTAATATAAAATAAATTATAACTCACCTTCTGGATACAAATATTTAGTATAAATGCTGTCTACTGTGTCATCAATCGTAACTGGGAAGCTTTTTTGTAGCAAAATCGGTCCTGTATCCAGGCCATCGTCCGCCCAGAATATAGACAGGCCACAGGTCGTATCGCCCTCTATCAATGTCCTGAAGAAAATATAAGTAATTAAATTAAATCATAATCTATACTAATATTATAAAGAGAAAAGATTTGTACCTATTTTTGTATGTTTGTAATGAATAGGCTCAAAAACTACTGGACCGATTTTATAATTCTTTCACTGTTGGGAAGCTACGTTCACCCTGAGTAACATAGGCTATAGAATATTTTGAAAAAAAAATAGGGATCCGTGCGAAGCCGGGCCGAACCGCTAGTGAAAAATAATTTGCTGAATATTTAATCATTTGAAAACCGGATTGGCCAAAACAAGTGAGTAACGGCAAGGTTAAATCTATAATTATTCAAGCAGTTTCAAATGCATATAGTACGTATAGCGATTTAAAATTTAAATTCATAATTAGAAAAAAAACAACTAATCATACGTACTAATATTATAACGGCGAATGTATGTTTATTTATTATTTATTTAAACCTCGGAACCGTATTTGATGAATTGGTATCAGTAGAGATCTTGGAAAAGGATGTAATATTTGAACTGGAAATTTTCTAGGTTTTAATTAAATTTAACCGCAAGTTGCGAAATATATGTAGGTACCTATATTTCAGATGATTTTTAGAATACAAAATTACTAGCTAAACGAATTAGCTGATTTTTTAAATAAACTTAAAGGTATGATCAGAAATACACTATATCACGATTATAACTTTTAACCCATGGAGAAATGAAGGATCTTATCAAATAATTAAGTGTCAAAATATCAAATTTTAAGCGGGTAAATACGCGGGGCGTATTTTTTTCCTTAATTGTATATAAAGTTTGCATTCCATTTAAAAAACCGACCCTACTGCCTACAGTTACGGTGTAAATTCGTTTTAAAATATATTTGAATAATTTGTCTAGGTTTTTAAATCAGCAAACAAAAATTCTGTATTACTTAGACGAATGTAAATTACGTTTTTGTATACGAGTCAATGTCGAGGTCAAAACCAGTAGAAAGATTTTAAAAATCTATTTAATTAAGTAAAACAATTACTTTAAAAGTGTCTAATACGTCCATTTAAAAACACGGTAGTAGATTATTTTTTCAAAAATAATATAAAAATCACTAGTATTAAAACTCGTCAACTCAGTAGGCAATAATTATATATTTTAACTGCAAATTTTTCAAACATCTGCATAAAACTTAATATAACACACGTTAAATCCGTTATAGTTGTTTCATACCAATGTGTAATAACTGCGAAAGCATCAAAAATTATTATTGTAGCCAGGCGCGTGCACTGGGGGCACCGTAAGTATGGCGTCAGGGTAGGCACTCCGTATATTACTGACTTTGTGCCTGAATGGAATGCACGCCCTTGATTGTAGCTATATACAATGCTTACGACTACTTACACTGTCTTGTTACAGACACTACCTTCCAGCGGGTATTTAAATTAGAACTTACCAATTAATAGAGGACGCCCCCCTATGCCTAGGAAGTATGCTGGGGTGATAACATATGCTCTGGTATTTTGGATAAGTGATCACCTCCATTGGGATGAACTGGGTGCAAAATGGCAGCACGTTGATGTCCGCATTCACCTATAATTAACGATATAGGGGTTAAATCGTGACTTAGAATCCCTCGTTACACTTATTATTTAATTTAATCATTGTTTGATCACACATTATAATGTCTATACATCAATCTATACTAATATTATAAAGAGGAAAGTTTTATTTGTTTGGATTGAATAGGCTCCTAAACGACTGGACCGATTTGAAAAATTATTTTACTGTTGGATAGCTACACTATTCCCGAGTGACATCGGCTATAAAAAAAAGATGATACGTGCGAAGCCGGGGCGGACAGCTAGTTCAGTATAAAATTATTTTATTGGTTAAATGTACCGATACATCATTACTCGAAAAATGCTCATGCTCATCACACTGACATCTGCCCGACGCCCGTAGCAGGATTGGAACCCACGATCTTCAGTTTTGTAGTTAGTAGCTTTGGAACACCGACTGTTCTTATCGAGAATCGAATTCGCAATCTCTATGTTTTCTTTCGTCAACTGACTGTTTAAAATAAGTTAAAAAAGCAAAGTCATTCTTAAATGCAAATTACTTATTATGCAATGTCATGTAGACTTAAGTAAACAAATTTAAAACTTGACACGATCCAATCACTTGATCACTTTTTGTATAATATTTGGATATTTATATAATAATGTCATGTTATGATAAGAATTGTTTTTTATAAAATATATTTCTTATCTCTATTTTACTATAACCTAGTACACACGCACGCGCCTGTTAAATTCTATACCTAAAGATTTTGAAATTTAAATTCTGCATACATTCCTCTTATAAGTCACTTAACACATTTAAATCAAAGCAATTAACTATAATTATGTATAATACAAATATTTTGCCCCAGTTTTGTTTATCTAGCATAGTAATAACTTTTACAACTAAATAGGGCTAGAGATAGCACAGTTCATAGGAGCAGTAGGTCTTTCACCACTGTTTACAGACAATACAATGCTATCCAGAGTAAACTGGTTAATATCTGTTATTAAACCAGTTAATTTCTGTAGGAGATAACATTAAGAAATATAATACAATAAGGTGGAGCTATTTAAAAAAATAATGTACTTTAAATTACTGACAGTATTTAAACCAGGCAGGTCATTTTTATATGCCATTTTACTTAAAAATCTGTTCTATATATACTTATACCCCCAAAGTTTGAATACATAGCTGTTAATTATATTTTGTCTGTCAAATGTTGAGCATTTATGGGTGTGATTCATGTAGTCTTAGTGACAATAGTGATGGAGTGCCTACCCTGCCACATCCCCACTGCACGCCCCTGGTATAATAATGGTGTAATCTATACTTTCATGGCACAATTTATTTTATGTCTAGTAACAAATTATCTACTAGTTTTATTATCAGTATATATTTGTCACAGGGTCAGTGAATCTGAGTATAAGCTAGAGGTTAGTTTATGTATGTGATGAGCATGAGCACTGGTACCTTGAATTATATATATAGAAAACTATACTCTACTAATAAGAGATGAAAAATTAAATTATTTACACTTTTGATAAAGAAACATATTTTATGTACTTACTGTTTTATACTGTTCCAAAATTTCTGGGATCACTTGCCCTTTCACCCTCCACGTCTTATATTTGTAAACTGGCTTCCCATTTTGCGAAGCAATTGTGGCTGTAAAGACAGAAATTATAAAACACTGCCAAAAAAAAAAACATTTTGTATTCCATATTGCTATAGATAATTAAAATCAAATTAATAAGAGCAATATGAAGAAGCTGATAGATGGCCAAGTTTTTTTAGACATTAAGTATCACTATTTTTTAGTTTTAAGTTAATATATGGGGCCTTTCAAGTATTATATAAGCACTACAGGCCCCGTAAAGTGCTTAGTTTTTTTTGCTTATATTTAAACACTTTACTGACTTGTCCGGTTGCAAGGAAGGGGGTAAATAATTGTAATAAATCTGCTAGTATATAAGTTGCAGATGATAATTATTATTACCTAACGGATCCTCCCGATTGCCTTTATCCAGAACTGTGAAGACTCCAGCAATTTCATGACCATCTTCAACAAGCAACTTGAACACCTCCGCTGCAAATGTGCTCTGACCAATGATGGCTACTCTCAGCTTCTTCTTTGGAGGCTAAAAAATGATTAATTTTAAATACTGCATAATTTTTATGTATATTTTAGGACTTAATTGATATATTATATACAGAAAATTCACTGAAAAGATTTTCACACACATTTCCACTTCAATTAAATTTGAACAAATACCCTGGAAATATATAATATATTTTTACAAAGAGTATTTAACTAAAAAAAATTGCTGAAACCTGAAAATACCCAATTCCAGTCAGCCATTTTGAAAATTCAGAAAAACTTATGAAATCAAATATAAGTGAACTGCAAATAATTACCTCATTAGGTATTGACACAGGCGGCATCTTCAGTGGTTAATATTTAGTTAATTTAAAAAGGCTACACAGTATTATGCCGGCCCCACCGTTCAGCGAGTGGAGCTCAAGCGAACTAGTAAAATAAACTCAACGCGTTTCTATTTATCAATGGAACCATTCGCCCGGTCTCACCTTTGACACTTAAAGATAACTTTACTCATAAAACAAACGGACATTTTCGTTTATAGCTCTTTTCTTCATTATTATTTACTATCAGGAATTTCTTTTGCGGTTAATGACATCCCGCCAAAATTTGACATTGACAATTTTACATTCAGCTGATGTCAGTATTGCCAGTTTTCACGTTTTAGTGGCTGTTTGAGCTGCCCTTTAATGACTTTGAAAAGTTTAATAAAGTGTGGCTTATTTAAAAAACTTTGTAAAGTTGATTTCATAATATGAATAGTATTTAAATGAATAATGAAACTTTAGGGTGTGTATTAGCGGAATTAATAGGGTAAATAGGCACTTAAAACTCAAATTCTTAAATAGTTATTTATAATGTTATGGAACTTATCAAAAACTCCACTTATTTATCAGAATAGTACGAGATCACATAAGTAATACGTGCTTATCATGGGGTATCGAGCATGTATTGCTTACTCCATAGCTACAGTTACGTCACTTAATTAATGTGAAAGATCAAAATAATAAATTCAATACCTATCTGTCGTCTTTACCGTTTGGTTGATAAATACTTAACTGACAAGCGTGAAATGTTTTTCTTTAAAGAGTTCCGTGGGAGCGTTTTAACTTTCCTTACCTGTGACCGCAAGCTACGGTGTTTATTTTCAGTTAAGATTTCTCTTTAGTTTTGAGGTGAAGATATACCTATTACATCTACGAGAAATACTTTAGTTCATGATTTTATGGATTAGACGAAATTATTAGGTAGGTACCTATAGGTATTTAACAACTTTTAACTTATAAATTTATAGGTAAACACCTACTACACTTTTAAAGTCTTCATTTAAATAAGTAGGTACCTACTTACAGTTTTTTTTGCAGAAAATTATATCGAATTGATTCCTAATAAATGACCAGTCCTGATTAAAAGCAGTTTGCGAATCAATCCAGATATTACCGGTTCTGAACATGATAAGTCATCGAGATAGAAGAATTTTCGGGGTCAAGAAAATAGAGAAATCCAGTTATTTCCAGTTAAATCGTCAGACTTTCTTGATCCTCATCTGTTTATTAGGTTAATGAATGATGTAATGTTATAATGATTGGAGCAATGAGTGATAGCTAAGTAGCTACATACTACCTACTTAGTTAGTTATGGAAGTAGATACCTATTTTAATTGTGTTAATTTGCGGGTGGTAACACTGGACGCCGTTTTTTGTAGGTATTCTGCGTCTTGATAAGATTATGAATATCCCTACTAATATTATAAATGCGTTAGTAACTCTGTCTGTCTGTCTGTCTGTCTGTCTGTCTGTCTGTTGCTCTTTCACGCCTAAACGGCTGAACGGATTTTGATGAAATTTGATACAAAGAAAGTCTGGAGCCTGGGAAAGGACATAGGCTATATTATATTCCGAAATTCTATCCCTAAGGGGTTAAAAATGGGGTGCAAAGTTTGTATGCAACAACGTGATTCCTTGGTCCGATCTATTTCAAATTTTACATAAACATTCTTTAACAGAATTGATGGAGTACGTGTTTCGATTTTATTGAAATTCACCCCCTAATGGGGTTAAAAGGGAGATTTTCTTCCAAATTGATATGAATACTACTTAGTGCTTTTGATTTTGACACATATTTAAAAAGTATAATGTAGGTATGCATAGCAACGGTTGCTAATGTCATTCCTGACATTAAATAAATACCCAAACTGTTACGTGTATGATTTCTTCAGTGGTAACGAAAATGGCATTATTATGTAATATCCCGTGGATCGTGTAATGAGGACTATTTAATAATATTTCTCCTGAGTAAGCAGACCCCGTTTAACTTGCGAGGGGAAACTGGTGTCATTACGCAGAGAAATAGAAGTGTTCTTCGCGACCAAAGCTGACATATATAAAAAGCCGTGATAACAGAGGTGACGGAATGGGACGAGACGGAGGTGAAGCAAGCTCGCGCGAGCTCCTGACTGAGAAAATGACCCTGAACATATGGGAAATGTTTTATTTCGTAACACCACTTATATTGTATGTAATCGGTATAAGGTTTTATTTTGTAGGATTGAATTGAATTGTAAAATTGTTTTGTTGTTTTGTTAGATCTTTGTAATAAGTGTGGTAATCAATCCTTAAATAAATAGCCAGTTAAACCTCACGTGTATGATTTCTTTAAAAACTTTGTCCGATTAAAAAAAAAATGTTGAACTCAGTGGTAGCTGTATAAATTATGCAATTTCGAAAGTAAGATAGGTAAGTACTTATGTACTTAGTTTGCATATTGTACATGTTAAACTATTGTTAGCTCCATTTATTACGAATATAAGGGAAGTGTTAGGAAGCGGCCGGCGAAGCGTCAGATCCGGTACTTTTAATAAAAGTATATTTACGACATAACATTAACAAACCAGGTTTTGTCAGTATAATAATAATATACTAATTAATTGAACTGCGACCCAACAATGCACAAGCCAAGCGAGCGAAGCGAGCGTGCCGCGGTAGCGGCAAATGAAGGTCTCCTTTAGGTACGACGACGAGCGAAGCGAGGAGGAGTGTTAGGTAGAATCCTGATCGTCCAGCACGCGATCCAAGCGAGCGAAGCGAGCATGCCGCGGCAGCGGCCGGCGAAGCGTCAGAATTGGTACTTTCAATCAAAGTATATTTACGACATAACGTTAACAAACCAGATTTTGTCAGTACACTAATTACTTGAACTGCGTCCCTACAGAGCGAAAACCGAGCGAGCGTGCCGCGGCAGCGGCAAATGAAGGTCTCCTTTAGGTACGACGACGAGCGAAGCGAGGAGGAGTGTTAGGTAGAACCGTGATCATCCAGCACGCGATCCAAGCGAGCGAAGCGAGCATGCTGCGGCAGCGGCCGGTCAAGCGTCAGAATCGGTGCTAGCGCGCCGCGGCAGCGGCAAATGAAAGACTCCTTTAGGAACGACGACGAGCGATGCGAGGAGGAGTGTTAGGTAGAACTGAGACCGTCCAGCTTGCTATCCAAGAGAGCGAAGCGAGCATGCCGCGACAGCGGCCGGCGAAGCGTCAGAATCAGTACTTTTAATGAAAGTATATTTACGACATAACGTTAACAAACCAGGTTTTGTCAGTATACTAATTAATTGAACTGCGACCGTACAGCGCGAAAGCCGAGCGAGCGAAGCGAGCTTGCCGCGGCAGGGTCCGGCTAGGCTCCAAAACCGAATAGAATTAGGATGAATAATTAATATGGTAAGTGGGAAATACGTTAAGGAAATAAAACATTATGTGGAAAAAAAAACATCCATATGATGTTAGGAAAACAAAAGATAGGTCATAAGAGTGTTAGTTAATAATCATTATGACATAAAACGTTAGGGAAATCAATAATAGGTTAAAAAACGTTAGAGATTCAGATATAGATCCGTATTCTAATGATGTTATGGGGTGAACCCATAACGGGGTTAAAAATTACGCGGACGAAGTCGCGGGCAAAAGCTAGTGGAATATAATTAATGATTTACTGACACTGTACCTACATGTATAGGATTTTATGGGAACCTATATAGGTAGGTAAAAAACGACTGCCTAATTCTATTAATAATCTAAAACGTAACTAGAGGGAAGCCAGGCTCACCATAGAATGCTCTCATATTATTTGATAGCTAGGTAACTAAGTAGTCGCCATTATAGATCCCTAGTAGGTATAATGTCCAGCCTACCTACTTACTTGCATTTAAAAAAATATGTTCGTTGTCGGCGAACTTTTTTGTTGGTAGAGCTTAAGTACTTATATTATTACTATAGGTATTTAAGTATATTAAGATTATTTTTGGTTTTGTATGATACCATTGTTTTTTATTGTTGCAAATTAAACTTCAAGGAAAGATTGTTAAAACATTCGTTGAAATTCGTATTTACATCATAAATCCTAAGTAAGTCATGATACAACTATCTGCAGACACTTATACACAGTTAATTTAAGACTATTATAATTTACAATGATATTGAAATTGTCTCACAAACAAAACCGGATCGATCCGGTATCGATCGCTAACATGTGATCTTTACTTATTTACTCGATTGACCTCAGATAATATACACGATCTATATGAAAATATGCGTTTATTTTTAATTTGAGGCAATATGAGCTGACAAAAACGATATGTAGGTACTTAAGTTCTTTATTGGTCTGCGTAATGCCAATCGCAATTGGTGTAAGTAGGTACCTAGGCGTTATTATGAATATAGTATAACGAATATATTATATTAAGGATATTATATATAATTATTATACTGATCTCAACGAAAATGAAGAAAACTCGATATGTGACAATCCACTGAGTGGGGACCTGTTTGTACATTTTTTTATTATTATGTACCTTTTTGGACTACAGGTGCGTGCAGTACCGGGGTTACATGTGCCAGGGTAGGTAGTCCATACATTGATGACATTATGCTTATATGGAATGCACGCCCTTGTCTTGGACTAGACGTTGCATGTAAGTAATCTTTAGCAAACTAATTTCCTTAAGCACTTATAATTTCACTCTTAGTTGTTTTTAAAAAAGTAAATTTCAAGCCATTGTGATAACGTGTGTATCTCTAACTGTTTAGACGCCGTCATTGTCCACCTATATCTTAATGGTTGCAAATTATATTATCAAATAACAAGGGATACAGTATTTGTAACTGTTACAGGAGATAATTTCGCATAAATTCTTTTTAATATTGACCCTGTTTTCTTAAATATAGGAAACGATAATGACAGCGTCTCAAACGCACACACACACACGCACACTGAGAATAAAATAATAGTACATTACGCACCTAGGCCAGTAAAATAAAAAATGTCTCAGACCACATGTAATTGTCGTCCGAGGCGAAGCGGAGGTTGACAAAAATGTGATCTGAGGCTTTTTTATTTTACTGGCCGAGGTCAGTATACTATTTTTCTGTTCGACGAAGCCAGAAAGCGACAATTTCATTTAGCGCAGCGGCCACAAAGTTGGCGCTTTCTGGCCGGAGGACAGAAAAATAATATGTTACAATGTTTTGTATTAAGTGAGCATAGGTACGGATTACTGCTTAGGTACTTTAGTATCTTACTTAAGAAATTTTAAGTGAATGTTAAGTTAAGTGTAGGTAATAGGAAACAGGTTCTCTGGAATCGGACCTGCTGGCCTAGAATGTGCAGGCGATATCACAACATCGTACCTAATTATATTTAGGTGCGGAAGTAGTGGAAGTACCTGTTAAAATGTAGGTACGGTTTTTTAAGAAATGTATATCAGTCTTCCAGAGGCCTTAATTTTTTTAATAATAATAGATTTGTTAATAATTTCTGATGCCTTCGCGGTTATTACACATTGGAATGAAACAACTCTTAACGGATTTAACTCGCGTATTTTTAGCGTTAGACTATTGTCAGCTCAGTCGTGCTACGATTATGGAAACTGTAAAGAATCCGAAACGTCAGCTAATAAAATAAAATAAAAATACGCGAGTTAAATCCGTTAATAGTTGTTTCATTCCAATAGATTTGTTACTAGGCACACAAAGGGCCCTTTAAAAATTGGGTTATGTGATAGATACTACACTTTAAACACCAAATGTAAGTATTCTCATATACCCCCAATAAGTTCATACCTCAACAGGTGCGTGCAGTGAGTGTGTTACGCTAGGCTAGGCACTTTATATATTTATCACATTATCCCCGTATGGAAACATGCTTAGACATGTCCCATCTGGACTCTCGACTTTTCGATAGTAGATAGGTTTTGCAGTAAAATGCAGTATTAGGTAACTAAAAAAAAAGACTGTATACAATGCTCGCCCTTGGATACCTACACATATCTAAAGACAAATGACAATAGGTAATGTGATTATATTTATTTAAAACATCATTGTTTTAACACAATGCTAACTGACAAACACGCCGACAATATGGAGACCGTGCAGACGTATTGCAGTCGACAACAGTCAACAGTCTATAATTTTTCTGATGTGTATTAATTTATTATCAAAATGAGTTGAAATAATGGCTGTGTGGTTGTACTTAATAATAATGGCAGTTATTAAGGTAGGTATAAAATATATACTTAATAAGCCGCTTTAATAGAATAATCACAGAAACCAAAATGATATAGGTATGTCGTTACTTCATTGCAGATTGTAAGTAGGTACCTAGTAGGCCAAAAAGGATTTTGGGCTTCTATGGAAGTCCCGCCCTTGGTACCTTCATAAATAATAATTAATAAGAAATAGACATCACCCTTGAAACACACCGTTGCTTTAATGGAATAGTGACACAAATCGAAATAAGTCGCTACGCCAATTGAAATTAAAATGTGACGACTTACATAAAATAACGACATATTTTGAATTGTTTCACTACAATACTAAAGCCGCGATAATTTCTGTAATTATCGTATTTTTAAATTTACAGTGCGTTTCGTCAGAAAAGATTCGAGTCTTAAACTTCAATGAAATGCCTCTTTCAAAATCATTAGGTCTTTCAATAGAGAAGTTCAATGACCTGTTGGATGCTCGTCTCAACCAAGAATATATGAAGCAGTACCAGGAGGTGATGAGAGCCAGTAGGGATTCCTTCCAGGGGTTCGATGATGATGAACAGGGACTGAAATCTGGTGAAAGGAGCTTGGACTTGATTAAAGAAGGTAAGGGTTTATTAATGTTTTGTGTGGTACTACCTTATTTATACTTAGGTAGGTAGTCATTCTTTAAGTAAGTACCTACTACTTTGCATGTTAAAGGGGTTTATCACGTTAACATAGACAATATTTTTATATAGATAGATGTCGTCTTCTTGTCACTTACAAACATTATCGTGTTGGTCTGTCAAATATCGGTAACTTTTTCTTGCAACTCAATTTTTAAGCAGATTACTTTAATCGATTAAGCTATAAATTGTGCTCGGGTAAGAACGCATGGTTAACTGTGCGACGTCATTCTAAAACAAAATAAACGGGGTACTTAGGAGGGGGGGGGGGGAACCAAATATCTACAAATAACCCGAGTGGGGTACCAAATGAAAGAGGATCACATGGAGATTGTATTATTATAAAACATTCATTCAATAATTCATGTTGTTTTCGTATTATTACTATAGTCAAACACTAACTTTTTTTTAAAATCTTAGGATTCTACGAGCGTCGACACAGTCCAGAAATGCGGTCAGTGGCGGGCCGGCGTCGCGCCAGATCCCAGGCACTCCGTCGAGACAAACTCAACACGCAGAGCCTTAGAAGTCACATGGATCACAGCAGACATTCTGGCCTGGAGCGGAAACTGGCCTACCTACATTGACCTGTACCTAGGACATGCCTAAGCTGGCATACCTACATGAATCTGTACCTAGGACATGCCTAAATCTGCCTGAGCAACTGAACCTGTTGGTTTTTAATAGCAAAAATAGAATTATATGGTTTAAGTTATTAATGCACTTATAAAGGCATATAGACACTTGCCTAAATGCCTATACAACGCCTTCATAAAATAGGAAAGACAAATTATTTCTTTATCATTTTTTTGAGGTTATTTGAATAAAACAATTGTAATAACGTACTTCACACACGTAGGTAAGTATATTAATTTTATTTGACTTTTTAATATTACTCAATATACATTAACAACTTTAAATAATGTAAATAACTTTTTTATTAATAAAATAACATTCGCAAGTAAATTCATTTAATACATCCTGTATTAATCATTCCACATTTCCTTCACTCATTGAAAAAACACACCCAACAAAACAATCAAATTCACAAACAGGCCCCCACTGACTGCCACCGAAGAATCAGAAAGGGGGGGAGTGACGTCATCTCCATCTCTCTCGAACACCCTGCCCCAGACAGAGAAGGCATATAATTCCTTGTCACTGTTGAGTAGCGTCATGGTGTAGAGAGTGGTCTGTGCGCTCGTCTCCTCGGAGTAGGCGTAGTCCTGGGGCTGCAGCGGCATGATGGAGACGTCCAGGGAGACCGGGAAGAAGGCGGAGTCTCTCGCGTCCAGCCCCTCCACTGTGACCGGCGTCGGGACTGCGGCGACGATACTCAACTCCTCGAATGTGGACGTTCTGTTGGTAACGAATTCTGGGAACCTGTGGAAGAAAGGGTAATGTATTGATATAAGCACCAACTATGGTTTTGGTCTGATGATCTCGGTTACAC
Source organism: Polylopha cassiicola (assembly GCA_038024825.1). Taxonomy (NCBI): domain Eukaryota; kingdom Metazoa; phylum Arthropoda; class Insecta; order Lepidoptera; family Tortricidae; genus Polylopha; species Polylopha cassiicola. Next base: position 2,229,010 of record CP149062.1, read on the forward strand.
ATTGGAATGATACAGTATTATATCGGATTTAATCCGTGTTTGTTTGCTGAAGTTTTAAAAACTTTGTTCTCATATTCCCTAAAGAGCTAAGGCTAAAGTTATTTTACATTAGGTACTCGTTATGTTTTAAAATACCTATGCATAATTTAACTGTAAAGTATCAAAGCTCAGCAAATAACATAAATTACGCTAGTTAAATCCGTTATAATTATTTCCTTTGGTTTTTAATATTATCGAAAAACCCTAAATATTTAACGGCTTGTTGGAGACTGGGGTAGAGATCAGAGCACCTGACATAACTGACAGGCCCCTAGCAGGAATCGATTATCGAACCCACCACCACTAATTTCATAATCATTGGCTTTGACCACGAACAGTCCATCGCAAACCGTGACTATAAAGTATGTCTACTGTGGAATCCGTTTAAATCCGTTGGTCCACTATTATGGGCAGTTCTTGCAGGCGCGTACAGTATGGTGAGCGAAAGCATGGCGCCAGGGTAGGCACACCTGTAAGCCTGTATGGATAGCACGCCCTTGGTTCTTAGGTGAGATTTACCTTTTGCCACATGTGTCGATAGTGTCCCCAGTGCAGGCGAAGACAGAGCAGAGCCTGGATCCACCGGACGCCATGCCACTGAAGGTGCGAACACCACTGAACGCAGCAGCACGGTATTGATATTGCTGCAAAAGTATAATTAATTTAAGAATTTTTGGGATCCTAGTGGAAAAGGATATACGGGCTTACTAATAGTGCATATTCTAAGACAACCTTTTTCACTCTTTTTCACCAGGGTAACATTTTTTAACTCAACTAATTCAAGACTGAAAATTGATTAAACTTTACATATCTACATACTATATATTATATTATTATATGTTAGGTAACACCTAAGATAACTGCCCTTAGACAAATTACGTCTATATTCGCTAACGCAATAGCGTACCTTACCTTATTTTAGGAATTACAAAACTCATTGACTAGGTACTCTGTTTTAAATTATGAAATGGTTCAGTATAAGCATTAAGTTAACTATTATACATATAGAAATATATCAAATAAGCCTACTAGAGCTTCGGAAAGACCATCATTGCTCAGAAGAAACTCAAGAAACTCAGCAGAAAGTCATTTTTATCTCAGACAATTATTTGTACCATATAATAATAAAACCCACCGGTTCTCCGTTCCTCTGGCTCAGTCTAACCCTGAACTGGCAGCTGACTTCCTTGTCCACCAGCGTGAACTCCTGGAATCCCGGTACCAGCGGCCTGCTGACGTGTGAGGGCAGCGACGGGTCTACGATGAGGACCAAACTGTCATGGTCACTGGGGTTGTCGTAGATGGGGCCAGGATAGGTTCCGGAAATCTGGAATACCAATTAATATTATAAATGCGGAAGAAACCAGATAGGTCTGATCTATCTGGCGATTACCTGTTCATGCTTGTACAAGGGTTAGAAACTTGAATCTTTGCACAGGGGTTCCTTTTATAACGTAGAGTGAGGTAGCACTAAGAAGGGATTTTTAAAAATTAGCCTTCTAAGGGAGAAAAACTGGGGTTGATTATTAAAGTACTCTTCCTATGTAGATGGACTAGCGAGCAGAAACGCTAGTAGGTATTATAAAAGTAAATTTTGATCCATGATTTTTCATTGCTGACTCTGGTAGAAAAGTAAAGGTGTAACCTACATTTCCTGGTACTTTCGGGACTCTCGCAACAAGAAGTCTGGAGGTCGGAAGTCCTGGCATGATGCTGGCGAGTGCTCCAGCTTTGCCGGAGAAGATTCCAGAACCTGAACATAATAGATATATGAGGTGATCAATCACAATTTTTCTAAGTTCATTGAGTATAGTTCCAAGAGGCCATATTTTGATGGCTTCTATCCTCAAACCGTCTTAAGTTTGGCAGTGAAGTCAGCATATTATGTCGACAAAACTATAAGCATTAAAGGCTTTTATTTAACAGGGAATTTTATAAGAACTGACCTGCACTACCAACTCGAACATTGTTGGCTCCGGATCCAATGAAATTGACGTTCTCGGCATAAGCGTAGGCTTCCTGAATCTGGACAGCTGAAATATAAAATAAATATTAACTAGGAATCAATAGACTGTTGCCAAATCCTTAATAACACATCAGACAGACACTTACCGGTCAAATAAGGCAGTTCAGAAAACCACATAGTGGAGAACAGGACGTCAGTAATGTTGTGCTTTTCGATCACCTGTATAGCAGGGACTTGGAACATGAGATCAAAACATATATAATGGCCAAAAGTTACTCCGAAGTCAGTGGTAAAGACCCCCAGGTCCGGGGTCAATGCTGGAGTACGAGTGAACTCTCCAAATAAGTTGATCTTGCGGTATCTGGAAAGAAGCGGTTACCAATGACTTTTTAAATCGATCTTTTCAGAGGTTGTCCTCTATTTATCAGTAACATAATGAAACGTACCTGTCAATGACTGCGCCATTTCTATCAAAGATGACGTTGGTGTTGAACAGGTAGACCTTTTCTTCGGGGCAGTGCTCATCAGATGTGATGGTGCAGTCCATTATTTCTTGGATGTTGATCAGAACGTAAATCTGATGCTCTCGCGCAGCTGCTGATATCGCTACGAGAATCTGGAAATAAAATTTAATTCTAAAGATATAAAAGGTGTTAAATGTGTTAAACAACAGCATTCTTGTGCCAGTTTTACAGCAAGTGAGGTTGCAAGCCAAGTACAAATGAAACCAATAGCATAAATGCATGAGACGTCAGGAGACCCTTCGATTTTTTTTGTAATGAGTTTCAGAACCTCAGTCTATACTAATATATTATTATAAAGAGGATAGGTTTGTTTAGATTGAATAGGCTCCAAAACGATTGTACCGACTCGAAAAATTCTTTCACTATTGGGAAGCTACACTATTCCCGAGTGACATAGGCGATAAAAAAAAGATGATCCGTGTGAAGCCTGGGCGGACAGCTAGTACTTAATAAGACCCTCTTGATAGTCTTCAGAAGCCCTATATGATTCCTCTTGAATGAATCAAGCTTGTCTATTGCTTCTTTCCACAATCACGCGTTCTAAATAGGTTGTTTTACCTCGTCATAAGCGTCTGGCTGAAGAGCTGGTACCGGCTGTGTCCTCAGCTCTCCATTGATGGGTACGATGACGCTCCGAGTACCTCTCGTTAGCGTCATCTCAGGGAACACTAAGATGTCGGCAGTCTGGAAAATTTATCAAGTTCTAGTTAGCCATAAAAAATATGTTTCATTCTTCAAAATATTTTTTGGACAGAATATTGAAGCACAGTTGGTCGACTGACATACAGGCTTTGAAGCAGACTATACTATATATATATATTTGAAGCATACTTTATTAATATATATACCTATATGTATATATATCAGGGTTCTTAGCCCTGACCGACCCGAGGACCCAAAGTTGGGGTTACCAATACTAACTTCAAAGATTATTCGTTTCATAAGGCACTGTGAATGATAACTTGATGATTCGATTACCTGTTCAGCGGCCTCCTTGATGAGCTGGACGTAGTTCTGCGTGTTCTGGTCGACATTGCTAAGGACCTGGTACTCCACGACAGCTGCCACGTAGCTGTCATCATCAGGGGTTGATCTCTGTAATCAAATATACTTAGTCACTAAAGATATATTGAACTAAAGATATGTTTGACTTGTAATATTTTCAACTTTGTTACCAACTTAATATTTTTCAGTTCCAATCTTAAAAGGGAAAGTATAAACGGATATAACTCGCGTAATTTATTTTATTGGCTCACCTAAGGTATTTTCTTTATTTATAATTAGTCACTGCTAGCAAAATTTCAAACAAGTGTTACGAACATTCGTCTTTTTCAAACGAAATTATTAAAGACTCGGTATTTAATCTGACTTTGAAGACATGTTTTTTCGTTGAAGATAGGTACACATTTTATTAAAAAGTGACAGGTGCTCTTAACTTTTATTGAAAATAACCGAATTATTTAAATTAACAATATATATGCGCATGCGCATGCTAATTGTAAATTTAAATAAATCCAGTTTACGGCCTGCTTTCGTTAACAAAAATAATTTTTAGTACATAAACTAATTATTTCATACTATTTATTTAAAAAAAACAAACCTGCAAAGAGGCTTGCAGTAAACAAGCCAGTATTAAAAACACCGTCTTCATATTATTGCACAATTAATAATATTTTTTTATATACTGACACGCTGCAGTCTCGGAGGTAACTGCAAAATATCTGATCCGAGGTAATTTATGTATATTTACTTATCTAAGATAAGATTGGATCTGTCTCCATGATCATACGACATTCAATACCGCTTACTTGACAGGTAAGTAGGTACCTATATAATAGTGAATAAATAACATGATTTATTTGCTTTTCTTCAGGTATATTTTTTAGCGTGAGAAAGTATTTTTACCTGTATATAGGTATTTGCATTTAGTGAAAGAGTACCTAAGTGACAGATAGTTTAGCGCAACATAAATGTTTCTTTGTTAACTAAATTGCGTATAAAAGTTGTACATATTTTGGAGGCGTAAATGTTCTAACTTATTTTTTAATAACAATAGGTACTAACTTATCAATCCATATCATCTAGCAGGGAAACAAAAATGACTATGCCCGTCTTGACTGAGCTAATGATAGTCACTAGGTGCTGTAAATTTTCGAAACGCCACCAAATAAAATACGCGAGGTAAATCCCTCATAATTAAAAAGTAGAATATACTTACAAACATAAATATATCGCACATCGATCACATCATCGATCTAAAGGGAGCTAACTCAAAAACCCGGAGATTTTAGTTACCTATGCACACCATCGGATTCCAGTAAAATCCACCTACCACTAAAACATATTGCAGCTAATATAACTCTGCTAGCTTCATTATAAAAAACATAAATCTATACATAAAACTTATGCGTGCATATGGACATATTAATCGGATTTTCACCTCTCCTGAAAAATATTTTTTTTTTATTAGCTCCCTTTAGATCTAGGTGTGCGATATATTCATATTAAGTAGTAACTAGTAATAAGATTTGTCATATTGGTAGTCGTGATACAGCAATTAAAAAGTACATTGTACAGCTATAGTTACTATGCTGTATCTATGGTACTTGATTAGTGGGTTCATATCTTATCAAGGGCATGTTCGTTATCACTAGAATCAGACGTGAAATCTAAGTATACTTGTTTATAGACATAATCTTATAATCCCCACTTTTGTTCCTGTATATTTTCTTAAATAACTCCGGAAATAATTTCCGGAAAATATTTATTTTTTCACGGATAAGCTCGGTTTAAAACTTACTATGAAAATTCGTAAGTGAAATTTGGAGAAAGTTTATTTTGATATTTCATATTAGATCTATGTCTACCTTAAGTGTCGAGTGATAAGGGTTAAAATGACTTGGCACTGATAAAGATATATATCATTATACATGTCATTATTAGACATATAATTATTTCTTATCGGACGATGATATACATATTGTAATCCCCTTGTTCCCAGAGTTTTTTCAAAAAATAGACAAAAGTTAAAAAAACAAATGAATGCACAATGAACCGATAAGGTTTTTAAAAAAATGCGGGTCGATCGATATTATTTAAAATTTATTTTCTTAATAAAAAAATTGTATATGACGCAACGTGTTTAAAGATTATCTTTAATGTAGTCATACTGTTTACAATAAGTGATTATTATATAGTAAATACATACTTAAGTATACACGCCTTTTAATCTCATAGAATTAATTATTTTACGGATATAATTAAAGTACCTACCTACCTATTATAAATATTACATGTTATCATTAAAACACCTCTATCCCCTAAAAGCACGTGTACGTAAGTATAGGTAAAGGACGGTCTCGCAGCACAGCGAAAAACGGACGTTGCCCTTTTTATATTAGTCTCTGTCGCACGCGCGTAGTAATAATACCCTCACGCTCGCACAGTAACCTTGAAGGGCAACGTCCGTTTTTTGATGTGCTCCGCTACCATCCTTCAGTAGGTACATAGGTATTTCCATTTATGAGGATAATATATTTTAAGATTTTTTATTGTACACTTAACTATTTTATTTTATCATTTACTTATTTAATTATTACGTAATCAGTAATCACTTTAACACATACTTGGATACATATGGAGATATAAAAGTGCCTACTAGATTTTAATAGCAACAAGATGCTTGAACAAGTAATCTATACTTATACTTAATATTATAAAGCTGAAGAGTTTGTTTGTTTGAGCGCGCTAATCTCAGGAGCGTTCGAATTCAAAAATTCTTTTTTTGTTGGATAGACCATTTATCGAGGAAGGCTTTAGGCTATATGTATAACATCACGCTGCGACCAGTAGGAGCGAAGAAACAGTGAAACTGTGTAAAAACGGGGAAAATATGAAGCCTTATGAAGAAGTAACAGTTAGAAGACTTTGACAGATCTTTGACCAAACAATCGGACGGGCAGGACGACGTCTGCCGGGGCCGCTAGTTACTAATATTTAACGCGTTAATGTGTTGATGCGATGATCTAGTAATGAGTAATCAGTCTAATGAAATGATCTAAAGATAATTAGATAACTTAAATATAAAATTATTTATTATTAACCTTGAGATCACAGAAAGAAATTTCAAAATAAACTGTAGTCCTTTGACCTAATGACTAGGTCGTAAAAACTAGGTAGGTAACTATTTTAATATTTATTTATGTATGACTATTACCAAGTAATTTAAAACATTTTCCTACTAAATGAATGTTTTGAAAGGGACGTCCCCGTAGACCGGGGTCGTACTAGACTCTGTGTCCATTATACTATACAGAATTAACGTACCTAACTCTCTTTTCAAATATAAAAAAAACATAAGTGTTATATAACCATTAACCATTAACTTTTGTACATAAATTAATATGACATAGGTACCTAATTAAATTCCATAAGATAATGCAACCGAAACTGGCCCGGCGTCAATCGTAAGCTTACTCATAAATCGAGTCATGCACGAAAACAGTAAGTAGGTATCTAAGTTAAATTGTTAAAAAGATTGCATAATAATTTTAACAATTTCAAAAGAAGTAATGTTGACCGGTTTTTAATTATCTCTACTAATATTATGACGCTGAAGAGTTTGTTTGTTTGTACGCGCTAATTTCAGGTTCTCCTGGTTCGAATTGAAAAAATGTTTTTTTGTTGGATAGATCATTTATCGAGGAAGGCTTTAGGCTATATAACATCACGCTGCCACCAATAGGAGCGAAGAAACAGTGGAAAATGTGTAAAAAACGGGGAAAATAACTATTCCACGCGGACGAAGTCGCTGGCAGAAGCTAGTGAAAAATATGTATGTTAGGTACGGCGCCATCTTGAAACAATATTTTTAAATCACAATGAGCTATTTCTTAATACCTGATACCTCTGATGAACAAAATACTTAAGTAAGTACAAGAATATTAACACCTATAACAAAGGTTAAGTCTTCAAATACCCCCGACCAAATAACGTATGACGTGTGATAATGGAAACATGTATACCGTCGTAAACACATATAAATAACGTGGAAAGAATATTACTCACATTTGCCTGTGAGATAGCAGCGAGAGTGTTTACTTATTAAATATTATTATTTTAATTAATAATTATTATTAATTATATTGTTATTTACTTGTGCATAATGAAGTCTCTCTTGTTTCTGATATTGACTTGTTTACTTCGATCTTCTATGCAGGTTTGATTATAGCATAATACTGTACTTATTATAAATTATATTTGTAAATTGGTGCCATGTCCATTACTGGTGCCGTCACCCTAAGTAGGTATCTATATAGATACTAGCGGCTCGCCCCGGCTTCGCCCGGATACCTCTTTTTATAGCCTTTGTCACTCGGGAATAGTGTAGCTTTCCCAACAGTGAAACAATTTTTCAAATCGGACCAGTCGTTTTGGAGCCTATTCAATCCAAACAAACAAACCTTTTCTCTTTAAAATATTAGTATAGAAGTATAATATACTTAGATAGTTCCATTAGAAATTATTTGTTGGTGTCTTCCGGGTAAGAAATCGATTTAGCAAAAATAATATTATTTCCGTACAAACATTGTCAAAAAACTAGGTCAAACCCTTTTTTTCGAACTGAACAAAGGTGGATCTAGTTTTATAGTCAGGGGGGGTCATGTTACGTAGTCCGGATCGTGACGGATGCGGGTCGTCTCCACCCCCGCCGGCGGGGCTACTGTAACACTATCGAGTTTGCTACGAGTGACGGGAGTGGGTCCTCTTCACCCCCGCTGGCGGGGCTACTGTAACACTACCGCGTTTGCTAGGAGTGGGAGAGGCCGTACTGCGCGGCAGCTGCCCGTGTGTCGGTCCGGGAAGGCCGTGGGGGGAGGGGGGACGGTCGTTATCGATTAGGTCATATCTAGGGTTACTAGGATCGGATTTTGGCGGGATTCTACCGAGTTCTCGTATATCCTCCCTACAAAGTAAAAATATAATAATTTCTGATGCCTTCGCGGTCCTTTAGCGTTAGACTATTGATAGCTCAGTTGTGCGATTATGGAAACTGTAAAGAATCCGAAACGTCAGCAAATAAAATTAAATAAAAATACGCGAGTAAAAAAGTAAAAGATCTCATGAAAAGTAACTTTATTGAAGTTTTTCGCTTGACAAATAATAATATTTTTTTTACATTTTTTTTACAACTTGAAATTTATTAATATGGTAGTAATTATACCTAAGCATAAGTAGTATGTATGTTTTGTTTTACTTCAGCCTTTATACCTACTGCTTATTTAGAACTTTTGTGAAGTTTTGTTTTTTCTAAAATTCTGCGAATCATAATACTTATAGCTTTCTCTTATTTACCTACATTAGAGCCAAACTCGATTGAATAACTTAACTTTTAGGTACCTACCTAGGTATTTCTTATTTTTTAGGAATGCGTTTTTGTATTTTTTGGGCCTAGTTACCTTTATAAATATTTAACAAATAATAATTTCTAATGTTTATATTTTCTCAATAATTATAGATTTTTAGTTTGACGAAGTTTTGCATACTTTTTCTTATATGTAGGTACCTATATAATCATGAAGTTAATTTATACGTATGTGCTTATATAATATTTGATAACTTATAACATTATTTAATTTCCGATCAACCTCGAAAACAAGATTAAAATACAAACAATAACAAAAATAGCATGTAATCGACCTTCTGTACCCAGAAGGGATGATTCAGAACAAAACAACTGTTAAAACGCAATACCGTATATCTTTGTCTTACTTTAACTTAATATGTGAGAGGGAGACAGCTGTCAGAAAACGTGTAAATCGATCAAAGACATGTTGTGAATAGACGTTCCAAGGGACTTCACTCAGTGTTGTTTTTGTTTGTGAGTAAGGCGGTTGTGTCACAGTTGTAATTGACACACATCATTGTTGTGTTCGGCCTTTACAATGTTTAAGACATTTTTAGCGTCTGTGGTTATTCTTTGTCTGTTTACTCCTTCGTATCAGGTGAATGAACTCAATTTTGTTTAGTAGGATTATGGTATGAGTATTGAAATATATATTATACTTAATATTTATGTACTATTTAAACATTTTATTACATAAAATGCATCATCAGCTGCATATAAAGAAAGCTGACGAAAATTCAATAGATAGACCGTACATTTCTCATTAAATTCTAATTTCTATACCTACCGTTAGCGAATGTAGAATTTCACTTATCTAAAAGATAATATGCAGTAATAATTAATGTTATTCCCTTTGTGTCTATAGGCTTCAGTTTATTGAACCTTATTATTCATACCGTACTAGCTTCGAGGTACCCGCTTCTTCGTCTGCGTATTATTATTAATTAGTATTTTGAGTAACTTAATAAATTGCACCCCTATTTTCAGTACCTTAAACGATTCCGTGATAGAAACTATTATATATCCTTCCAAGAAGCTACTACTATTTTCATACCAAATTTAAATTAAATCGGTTCAACGGTTTAATCTTGAAGACCCCGCCGGCGGGGTCGAAATCGTACACTTGGCACGAGCCGGCCTTATCTGCAGGAACCTTCTGTCCTCTATATCCGAATCTTGTCATTACACCTGACGGCCCGAGGTGAGGTGCTACCCCGACTCTGCAAAACCCTCAGTCAGTCAGGGCTAAATACAATAGATATCTAGATCCTCCTATAATCCGCTTTTTTCAGTAAGTTTACTGCAAAAGCGACAGGCGCGCAGTCGCGGGTTACTATTCAGTTCGAAAAATAATACACACATAGATATAGAATCTACCTACCAACTAATTTCTCAAATGTAATAGGGTTTACCTATATGTACCTAGTGAGCAGATACAACAGTCTCGATCCTTACCTTTTAGAGATCAACCCCTGAAGATGACAGCTATGTGGCAGCTGCCGTGGAGTACCAGGTCCACAACGACGTCGCCATAAACTTGCAGCACTACGTAGAATTCATCAGGAAGGCTGCTGAACAGGTAACCTAATCAAGTTAACCTACGGTGCTGTACCAAGCGGAAGCTCTTACAAAAACTATTATTATAAGCTATTATACCTAAGTACCTATGTAAAAATTTAAAAAATGTATAAATATCTAGAAGAAAAAAATATTTTCCAGGATGTAGACATCTTGGTGTTTCCTGAGATGACGCTGACGTGTGGAACTCGGAGCATCATCGTGCCCATCAACGGAGAGCTGAAGATACAGCCAGTGCCGGCTCTGCAGCCAGACAAGTACGATGAGGTAAAACAAACTCACTATTCAGTGTTAGATTAACATGATCGTGAAAAGAAGCAAAGACACGAGCATTGTCTAAAGTTGGGAATTTTTAATCCTCTTCTGAACACTCTTTTACTACCAAGGGTTCTGGCCTTATCAAAGAAATATTCAAAGGGTCTCAAAACGTCTGCAAAGTTGCTTTTATGTGCCCTTTCAATTTTGCATAACAAGAAGTAGGTGCCATAATTCAACTCAATCCGGTACAATTTGAGATCACCTTTGATATAGGGACATTGCGGCGTCTCATTTCTTAGTACAACTGTACTTGAATACGAAATGACGCAGCACATAGCCCGGGAGGGTTAGACGAGGGGCAAAGGGGAGCAACGGCAACTCGGTTCCCGGCAGAAGTTAGTGCAAATGCACTCTATTATATGTAACTCCCAACTAGCACACAAGCGCTATAGCTGTAACTGTGGTAGGTAGGTAAATATAATCAAGTCACCTACAAATATCCTCAGTGTGATGTTTTGTTTCCAGATCCTCGTAGCGATATCAGCAGCTGCGCGGGAGCATCAGATTTACGTTCTGATCAATATTCAAGAAAAAATGGACTGCACCATCACATCTGATGAGCACTGCCCCGAAGAAAAAGTGTACATGTTCAACACCAACGTCGTCTTTGACAGGAATGGCGCAGTTATTGACAGGTACATGTTTCATCTTACTGATGCATTAAAAATACCTTCGAGGTAAGAACTTCAGAACAAAACGTCATTGGTAATCTTGTCGTTTCAGATACCGCAAGATCAACTTATTTGGAGAGTATAACCGGAACCCAGCATTGACCCCTGACCTGGGGGTCTTCACCACTGACTTCGGAGTAACCTTTGGACACTTTATATGTTTCGATCTCATGTTCCAAGTCCCTGCTATACAGGTGGTCCAAAAACACAACATTACTGACGTCCTTTTCTCAACTATGTGGTTTTCTGAAATGCCCTTTTTGACCGGTAAGTCTTATTTTTTTATTGAGGACTAGCTTCTGCCCGCGACTTCGTCCGCGTGGAACTCCTCCTTTTTTTGCAGTCGGTTAAAAAGTAGCCTATGTCCTTTCTCAGGCTCCAGACTTTCTTTGTACCAAATTTCATTTAAATCGTATCCAGTAGTTTTAGCGTGAAAGAGTAACAGACAGACAGACAGAGTTACTTTCGCATTTATAATATTAGTAGGGATTTGGCAGCAGTCTCTTGAATCCCAGTTGATGTTTATTTTATATTCCAGCTGTCCAGATTCAGGAAGCCTACGCTTATGCCCAGAACGTCAATTTAATTGGATCCGGAGCCAACAATGTTCGAATTGGTAGTGCAGGTATCACTTTTTTTAACTTTATCATTTTATTATCTACTTCTAATGGTTGGAGTGTTAATTTGATTTCGTTCTATCGTTTTTCAGGTTCTGGGATTTATTCTGGCAAAGCTGGAGCTCTAGTCAGTGTCATGCCAGGAGTTCCAACTACCAAACTCCTAATAGCTACAGTGCCTAAGATTCCTGGAAAAGTTAGTTTTCTATTACCTTTTAATAGTTCGATAAGTGTTCATTTGACATAATCTCATAAGATTTAAAGGAACGAATAGAGAACTCTTTATCAACATGAAACACTAAATACGAATGAGGTGTAGACAATTCTGATATAAGTACCTTTAAACAAAGTTTTAAGAAAATTGGGACCTCAGAAAAAAGTTAATAGCAATCTCCTGGATAGATGTTTTGTAAAAAAGAAACACAAGCTTAGAAGAAAAACTACCTATACATACAATGTTCTTTTTTCAGGTTTCGGAAACCTATCCTGGACCTTACTATGACCATCCCAGTGACCATGACATGTTGGACCTCGTTGTAGATACAACGCTGCCCTCACAAATCAGCAGGCCGCTGGTACCAGGCTTCCAGGAGTTCACGCTGGTGGACAAGGAAGTCAGCTGCCAGTTCAGGGTTAGACTGAACCATAGAGATGGAAAACCGGTAAGTTTTATAACGTTATAATTTCTGATACCTTCGCGGTTATTACACAATATAATGAATTACTATAACCGATTTAACTCGCATATTTTAATTTTATTTGCTGACGTTTCGAAAACTTTACAGTTTCCATATTCGTAGCACGACTGAGCTGACGCTAGCACGACTAGTCCAACGCTGAATCCGTTATAGTGTTTCATTCTATAAGTATATATTCTTCTACTTCTTACTTATAGATATTCTGGCATATTCTTTTGTTTTAGTTTTTAGGACTTTATTTTTGACTTGTAATGAACCGTTGTACTCTATTGCATGAGTTTTTAAATCAATTATGAAACTCGAAAACAAAAGAGAGACAACAATATCTTTATGAGTGTATAATTAACGTGAATGTCATTCTGAATTCACAAATGTCACGTAATAAATATTGTAATTATAACAAATTATATTCTATGGTTAAACCCCATATACGCTTTAACACCCGTGACATTGTAACACTGTGCTGTTATATGTTTATTATAAAATGGCAAATTAGTTACGTACATGCATTTTCTTAAAAGAAGTTACGATGACTTCTCGTCTTTAATGACATTGTATGAGGGCATGATATATATACATTTTATTTATTAGGTACTTAGTTTTGTTATATATCTATATTCTATATTTGTTTTTATGATGTGTTAATTAACTGTACCTATAATTGTGTATACTAACAAGTTTTCATTGCATGATGCATATAACATATAGGTAGGTACTTAATTTTGAGGTGAGTTCGTACTATTTTCTATGTTTATTGTCTTTGCTTTTGTATTCCCTAAGTATATCTGTGTTTTAATAATTGTACTGTTTTCTGTTTGTGCTAATGGGTGTTATAATACAAGAGTAAGTTTCTCCCCGCTTTTTCCTTTTTATTAATAAGAGCAAAATTTTACAATATCGATATTAAAATAAAATTTTAATGGGTCTAATATTAATTTCAATTGTTAATCGCAAATAGTCTTGAATGAGGTTTATTTGTAAGGCTTCACCAATGAAAAACTTATCTTTCCTGTAATTGTTAGAAGTTGACGGATAATTCCCACTAAAACTAGCGACATCTAGCGGACTTAACTCACGTTTTAACATCTATACAACCATAATACAAATTCCTTATGGTTCAAGATGGCCTGAGCATACTTATATATTATTTTTTCACGAGTAATATGTACTTCTATACTAATATAAAAAAGAGGAAAGGTTTGTTTGTTTGGATTGAATAGGCTCCAAAAAGGCTGGACTGATTTGAAAAATTCTTTTACTGTAGGGTAGCTACGTTCACCCTGAGTAACAAAGGCTATAGAATATTTTGAAAATAAAATTTGGGATCCGCGCGAAGCCGGGGCGGACCGCTAGTAGGTATAAAGTAGTGTTATTATTTACTTAAAGTGTGTGCATAACGCTAACTTAGCCTGGGATCTCACATTTGTAATTCCACAGCTTTCGTTCTAAGAAATATATTTTATATATGATTTTATCAATTTATAACGTACTACTTCTAGGGGCATCGGTACCGCGCGTACGTTCAAGACGGTAGCACCACATACTCTCGCCGTGAAATAGGAGTCGCATCCTGCCTAGTGGTCGCCTGCAAAACTCAAGACCCGAAATCTTGTGTTTACAGGTAAGAATCTTAGTATTATTCCCTTTTGTGATTTTTAAGGTTCCGGTAAAATGGGTACTTAAAAGATACTCACTATTTCACCAATTACTAGTAGTAAGTAAATAGATCCAGCTTATATTTATTAGCCAGATTATATTAAGTATCAATCACACCTCACAATTCGTGCAGCTGATTTGTAATAAACAACCACTAACGACTTTAGCGTTAGACTATAGTCAGCTCAGTCGTGCTACGATTATGGAAACTGTAAAGAATCCGAAACGTCAGCAAATAAAATAAAATACTCCGCTGTCCTTCCGTCTGTCACCAGGTTAGCCAATTGATTTTATACATACCTGTGATGTATGATTGAGTTTTAACTAAGCAAAGCTTGTACTATGGATAAACATACATAAATACATATTTATAAGACTAACAGCTAGGCCAACAGGCTGTTATTTTTAATATAGGTATAACATTTTTTATTAGGTGACCAATAATATTTTTTTGTTATCAGGTTTAACAAGAACGAAGCTAATGTTGAAATAAACGAATTGGAAATAAATATGGTGACAATTGGCAAGCAATACAATAAAACGCTTAGGTGCGATAATGTCGTATACTTTCCATCTTCATTCAGAATTACTAAATTCCCGTTGAGCACTTCTAACTTCACTTACATCGACTCATCACAAAATGGCGGCATCGATCTACAAGATGGCGGCATCGATCTACAAGATGGCTGCGACCGGAATTCGCGTGAAAGGATCCATTACAAAATAAATGTGCCACAGTATGACTTGATGTCCTTTGGTGTTTGGGGGCGGGTTTATGTTAGAGATGTTAATCATAATATTCCTGTGACAGAAAATGATATTCAGAACTCTTTAAATATGGAAGACGTGATCTATGGATTTAAACAACCTATGGACGGGTACAGGTGGTAATAAAATGATGTTAACGGAAAAGAAGTCATAGTTTATAGATAAGTAGTTGTTAAAAATGTTAAGTTCGAAGAACAGGGATACTCGATTCAATGCAGTTTAAATTAAGACTGAAATGTGAAATAAATATCTTATAGTAGAATCTGTGTTTTATTAATCCCAACCATTAAACATTAATACAGTCTACGTCAAAGATGTTCTAAGAAAATAGGGCTTCGAAATTATTTTTGAGTAAAATAGAGAAATACAATAAAAGTCTGTACGTACTCAATAACAGCTTTATTCTCATTCAAACATGGCGCGGTCCATAGATACAAAACTCTTTATACAATAATGCCAACATAACAAAAAACTATATTGACATTATTATTAATATGGTACCTATACCTATAGAGCTAATATTTCACGGCGGAAATAACACTTTTTATATTTAAATACATTTGTAGCAATACCAATACCGAGCTGCTGCGTTCAGTGGAGTTAGAACTTTCAGTGGATTCGCGTCTGGTGGAATCACGCTCTGCTCTGTCTTCGCCTGTACTGGGGACACTATCGATACATGTGGCAAAAGGTTTGTACATACATAACCATTACACAATCAAATTTAACCTTTCTAATTGGGTATAGTTATGTTATCCCTCATGTAGGATTATTATATCAGTTAATCACACGCCCGATCTCATGCAGAACCCAGAACCCAGACCAGAAAATTTTCCCAAAAGTTAGACCTATGTAATTGTTCATCTTAAGTCCTTTCGGCTTCCACAGGTTCCCAGAATTCGTTACCAATAGAACGTCCTCATTCGAGGAGCTGAGTATCGTCGCCGCAGTCCCGACGCCGGTGACAGTGGAGGGGCTGGACGCGAGAGACTCCGCCTTCTTCCCGGTCTCCCTGGACGTCTCCATCATGCCGCTGCAGCCCCAGGACTACGCATACTCCGAGGACACGAGCGCACAGACCACTCTCTACACCATGACGCTACTTAATAGTGACAAGGAATTATACGCCTTCTCTGTCTGGGGCAGGGTGTTCGAGAGAGATGGAGATGACGTCACCCCTCCCATCTCTGAACCTTCAGAATCCCTTGTTAATTGGAAATTGTTATTAATAATAACAGCGGCGATCACTTATCAATGAAATCGCGTTTTAAACAATAATTTAGTGTTTTGATTTCTTATTTATGTACTTCATTAGGAGTAATTAGAAACAATATATCAAATAAGTTCATTTGATTACTAGTACATTAGTAAGTATTTGTAATTAATTATGTTTAAGTTATACAAAATAAATATGTTGTTCATTATAAGAAAGTTCGTCGATTCATTTTTGATCTCCAAACTGCACTTTCAAATTTATCAAGAATTATCTAGAATATTCAAAAATTACTAACCCCAGCCATTAAACCTATATTATAGGCTAAATAAGTATGAGTTCTACCAAGGTAGGTATTCATAGTTCAGAGTGAACAGGTAACCATTCTTTCTTTATCATATCTGATGCCTTCTCACCAATCATTATCGTTGGCGCATTGATATTGCCTCGCGCTATATCAGGCATTATACTTGCGTCTACTACTCTAAGTCCTTTCACATTTTTAACTTTTAGTTCTGGATCTACCACAGCAGTAGGATCTTCTTTTGGCCCCATTTTTACAGAACTCGAAGGATGGTACAAAGACCACGTTGTTTCTCTAGTCATGCATTCTAGAAAATCATCAGTTTCTTTATTATATCCATTGCAAGCATCAATGTCGATCCATTGTAACTTAAATCCAGCCTTTTTCATCGTTTCTGTTTCGGCTAGTTTTAATGGATGTTGTTTAATAGCTCTGATAATAGTTTGTAAATCCTCTTCTTCATCGAAGTAATTAGCATGTATTAAAGGGTAGTCATGTGGATTTGAGCTTTGTAAAACTATTCGTCCTTTAGACTTAGGTCTTAACAGTACAGTTAATGCTATCATTACAAAGTTTTCCTTGTTCAGTTCACGGACCTTTGAGCAAAACTCGTCACCGAAACCGTGCCTCTTTATTACGTCCATAATATTATGAATATTTGGAGGGAAAAGAACATAATGATGTTGGATATCTGGGCTGCTTGCGTTGGGATCCGTGGTATTAAGGAACGATATAAGTTTGTGTGGACTAATGTCTGATAATAATCCTTTCTGATGTAAAACATATTCTGAAAACATTCCTGCAATGTTTGATACGGAGGACATGTCTTTGTCGGCCGGTGAAGATAGAAACACGGGGACTAACACATGATCTTGTAAATTCTCACCCACTGGTAAATCAACTTTAACGTCTATGCCCATGTTTTCTAAGTGTTTTTGAGGCCCTATCCCAGATAACATTAGCAACTGAGGAGAGTTAATAGCCCCGGCCGAAATAATAAGTTCTTTATTCACATTTACGATGATATCTTTACCATCTTTGTTTAAAACTATACCTTGAACTTCGCGGCTGTTAGGTTTAAATAAGATTTTTGTTGCCAAAGTATCTTTAATGACATGCAAATTCTTTCTATCTTTGATTGGACTCAGGAAAGCTCGTGCTGTGCTATGACGAACGCCATTTTTCGTAGTGCTAAAGGTCCTAGTGATTCCCATTTGATCATCGCCATTGATGTCGTACAAAACTTTCATACCGATCTCTTGGACAGCGTTCATGACGAGTTTTTCAAAGTCGTGAACATTTGGAGTGTCTTCTACGCTCAGGTATCCGCCGGTGTTGTAGTATGGGGCAGTTTTGTCGTTGAAAGTTCCGGTGAAATTGATGCTCTTTTTGAAATATGGTAGTACTTCTTGGTAGCTCCAGCCGTGGTTGCCGTGGGCGGCCCATTCATCGTAGTCAAGGCGGTTTCCCCTGACGTAGAACATTCCGTTGATGCTGCTACTGCCTCCGAGGGCCTTACCTCTTGGCCAGGCGCACCCTTTGCTGGTGTAGGCTCGACAGGCGCCATCTTGGGGCTGGCTCCTATAAGCCCAGTCGTTAGGACCTTCCAGGTTGCTGAAGAAGACTTGTGGTATCTGGAAATAGCATATAATAAAATAAATAACAATAGTATCGCGTATAAGGATTCGTGCATATATATATCTTTTGTTACAATATCTGGTGCATATTTTTTGTTAAGCTTACCCACTTACACCTTAACCGATGTTGATGGATTTTGGTATGGTGTTAAATGGTAGGTACCTTTGAAAAAGGATATAAACCTAAGTTTATCACGGTCCCGCAGAATAGTGAAACCGCGGGGCAGAACTAGTAGGGACAAATAAAACTCCTAAAATCATATAAGAAGCTGTTGATCAAATTAATTATCAGCCTATGCTTTGTACATTGCCTATTGAATTATTAATTATAATTTGATTGTTTAATACGTGAGATCATGGTGAGATCAAATTGTCTAAAAAAAGGTACAAGCAATTATACATTAAACCTTGTAATGTACTTAACCAAAATTTATAAAAGCATTATACTATACGCTGCGTTACTAGAATAGCGATACAAGCCGAAATATTTTGTTAGGTACTTACTTCATTTAAGATTCTAAGTTTTAATTGCATTTAAGTTAAAATTCACATGGAGAAATATTTCGAGTTGTTTCACTATTCTAGTAAAACGGAAGGTCGAAAAACAAATATCGCACACCTAGATCTAAAGGGATCTAACTAAAAAACCGGAAGATTTGAGTTATGCACACCATCGGATTCCAGCAAAACCCACCTACACTAAAACAAATTTCAGCTAATATAACTCTGCTAGCTTTATTATAAAAAGTATAAATTTATACAGAAAACTCATGCGTGCGTATGGACATATTAATCAGTTTCTCGCCTCTCCTGAAAAAGTACCTTTTTTGAGTTAGCTCTCTTTAGATCTAGGTGTGCGATATATCGATATTTTTACATATCGTTTATTCTACGGTATAAAAGCATCAAGTAAATATTTAGCTAAATTCCTTACTGGGCGTTTTAGCACCGCAATGTCAAAGTATTCAATGTAGTTTCATATTATTATGCACGCACGAGTTTTCTGTATAGATTTATGCGTTTTATATGAAGCTAGTTAGTTTAAATTTGTTTTAGTGGTAGGTAGGTTTTACTGTAAGGAATTCGATGGTATGCATAACTCAAATTTTCAGGCTTTTGAGTTAGTTGTTAGATTTTAGGAGTGCAATATAATGTACCGATGTAAAAATTATAATCTATACGCGAATATTAACAGGAATTGGGTCGTAATTTTGTAATCTGCGAATAGTGAAAACGTTAATAAAGAGCCTTGTTTGGGTGAGGTCTGTATATTGCATGTACGGTGCTAAAGTGACTCCATCTATACTTAATATTATAAATGCGAAAGTAACTCTGTCTGTCTGTCGGTCTGTCTGTTACGCTTTCACGCTAAAACTACTGGACCGATTTAAATGGAATTTGGTACAAAGAAAGTCTGGAGCCTGAGGACATAGGCTACTTTTTAACCGACTGCAAAAAAGGAGGAGTTCCACGCGGACGAAGTCGCGGGCAGAAGCTAGTTCAAAATAAATCGTTACTCCATTAAAGATTCTAAGTCATCACCTTTAAATTTGAATTCGCGTAATGACACATTTCGAGTTAGGTCACTTTAGTACCACTGTATATTCGATATGTTGGAAGAGGCTAAAATCTTACCACGGTGCCAAAAGCAGGGTTCCCTCCAGCTTCCACCAGGAGAACCTTCCAATCTGAGACTTCGGTCAGGCGGTTGGCGACCACGGAACCCGCAGAGCCTGCTCCTATCACCACGAAGTCATAGTTGGGGTCTGTAATAATAAATATCTATATCTATACTAATATTATAAAGAGGAAAGGTTTGTTTGTTTCAATTGAATAGGCTCCTAAACGACTGGACCGATTTGAAAAATTCTTTTACTGTTGGAAAGCTACACTATTCCCGAGTGACATAGGCTATAAAAAAAAGGGATCCGGGCGAAGCCGGGGCGGGCCGCTAGTATATTATATAGTTACTAGCTGCTACCCGCGACTTTGTCCACGTGGGTTACTCCTCAGCTCCTATTGGTCTTAGTGTAATGATATATAGAAGTTAACTATATATTGCTGCAATTAAAATAACCGGTTTATACCTATTTGTCCGGTTTGACGGCTTCTGTGTTGAGCACGTGCTTCGGACCAAAGATATGTTTTATGTACATACATATTAGAATTAAAAAAGAATTTCCAATCAGCCAGACGTCGTCGAGTAACCGTACATAAAAAAGATCCCGACAAATTGAGTTCATTTTTAAATCCTGCTTTACCTACCAAAGATAAGTAATACTTAGATATATGCACATATTAGAATTAAGAAATAATTTTTCAATTGGTCAGACGTTATCGAGTAACCGTCCATAAAAAAGAGATCCCGACAAATTGAGAACCTTTTTTTAAAATCCTGCCTTACCTCGGAGTACTGCTTCCGTGGCGTCATCAGGCCAAAGATGGTCGCCAGCCAGGGCACATTGAGCTGCCAGGAACCCTTGCAGGGCTTGTACGAACAAGGGCCCAGCCGACTCGTACCCACTCAGTATTGTAGACGTCAGTCCAGGGTCACAGGACCACATTTTGAACTGAGAAGTTAAATTATATAGATTATAATGATATTTTTTTATACAAAGACTAGAGGAGAAAATAATATAAAAAATATCATTAAGTATATTATAATTAAAAACGAATGGTATTGAACCAAAAATATCAATCGAATTTCGATTGATAGATCCTAGTTTATATTATATAGATTAATTAATCGTAGCACTTCCCTTTAGCGTTAGACTATTGTCAGCTCAGTCGTCAGCAAATAAAGTAAATTCCTATGTGTAATAACCGCGAAGGCATCAGATATTATTATTTGTCAAAAGGCGTTCAATATAATTACTTAGATGCATAACAATGTCAAATGAGATAGGTAGGCTAAGGTAGGTAAGTACACTGATAATGAGACAACAAATAAATAAATTTAATGATAAAAAATTATGGGAGTTAAATCCGTCACTGTTTTATTTAAAAAAAAACTTAATTAAATACTTATTTAACTACCTACTTTTATCTATCAATAGCCAGAAAGGCCCCACTCAGTTTTAAGACGTTTTCTGACGATGGTTTTATAAAAAAAACTGTACAAATATTTAACTATCTAACCCTTAACAATAATGTCAGTCGTCCTTATATATATTTATATAAGATATTATATAAGTACATACACTTATTTCAATTAATAAACTTACCGCATATATTATGTCAAATAATATTCGTTTTATCAAATTGAAGACTAACCCGATAAACGTGTGATTTCTTAAGCAAATGATGAACGACTAAAATGTACAAATAGTTCTCGACCGGTTAAGTTTTTTACATATTTGAATTTAAATAAGGCAGTTTATACACGCTTATTTTGTAAATGAATAAGTAAATGTACCAAATATAGGTATTTATTTAAATTATAGTAACATACAAGCACACACACATATAAGCTCTCATTATCCCCCACCCCCCCTTCCTCTTGCAAAATGGCCAATAAACAATAACAAACGAAACGAATGTCAAAAAGTACACACAAAAAGTTTCGCTTAAGTATATCAAATGCATACAAATTTGCATAAATTTAATTTGTTCCTATTAGCGATTGCCTATTATCTAACGGGGCTGTAAGTATAAACAAGTATATTTAAGCCTCTACATCCATAAAACATTGCCTTTAAATTAAGATCTACACAGAAATAATCTCTAAAATCTCTAATTCAAATCTAAACCTAACTTTTGGTCAAAGAATTATTTTTTACGATATACTTACTCAAACCTTGACAGATTTCTTTAAGTGAAACAGCTTACTAATGTGACATCTCTCTCACATTTTATAAAAAAGAGCGAGAAGTAGGTATAATACTATCTACAGTACCGAATCGACTCTTGCGCCGCCAAATTCCGCGCGCAATATTTTAATAACTATATAAATATGGATAACCAGTTATAAGAGTACCTACTTACTTGTAGTGATAGTGATAATGTTATCGACATACTTACTGATAGTTTATTCTAAACACTGCTATCAACTTTTTAAATACTTACTTCATAAATAATTAGGTAGGTAAATTGTTTTGCTAAAAATATACCTGCCTATTCATATTCATTTATTCACCACTATTAGATACTACTAGATACTAGATCGTACTATTAGATATACCTACTGTTAGAGGCAAAAGTTGAAAATGATCTCATAACTCCATTTCATATCTAGAAAGATAGATAACAAAGTGATCCCTTTGTTCCTATTCCGGTACGGAATGATAAAAACTTTTAAAATATGTATACTTAATATTATAAAGAGGAAAGATTTGTATTTTTGTATGTAACGAATAAACTTAAAAAGTACTGGACCGATTTTAATAATTCTTTTTCATTAGAAAGCTCACTGAGTAACATAGGCTATAGAATATTTTGAAAAAAAATAGGGATCCGTGCGAAGCCGAGGCGAACCGCTTTGATAAATTCGCAGTACATATTACAGGGAATCCCATATGAACACTTCTCTCAATTTCCTTATCAACTCGTAAGTAGTTTAAATAAAGTTCTATTATGTAAATTAGAGTCCATTGCAATAACATCATTCATTGAGTCTCGCCACAATTGTACGGACGCGAGTGAAATAAATTTTCATCACAGACAAAATGGCTGAAATTAAAAGAGTGCTCGTCGTTTATACTGGTGGTACTTTTGGAATGCTGAAAAATGAAAAAGGGGGTGAGTGTGATTTATTTTAATATCTGATGCCTTCGCGGTTATTACACATTGGAATGATGTTTTTAAAAGACTATTGTCCGCTCAGTCGTGCTAAGATTATGGAATCTGTAAAGGTTCCGGAATAGAATAGAATAGAATAGAATAACCTTTATTCTAAAAACTGTGTACATTATGATATTATAACATATACTTAAGAATCAACACCTGCCCATTTCGGGCGTACAATTTTTTATTATTATCTTATTAACTAGGTAGATATTAATAACAAGGTAGGTACATAATTATTTGATTGTATAGGTACATATTTGTATTTTGGAACGTCAGTCAATAAAATAAAATACACGAGTTATATCCGTTATTGTATTGTATTTCTTATTTCCTGTTTCGAATTGGTTAGGTTACCTTTACGTCACTTTTCAGACAGATTAGTTATCGATTAAACTGCAATTGGTTACTAAATATGTACTGCGATGTATCAATCGATATTAGATCGATATATCTATGGTTTTAGTTCTAATAATAATGAATTTTGTAGACAAGAGTAGAAAAAATCGAGATCCTCTCTAAGTAGTACTTACTAATTAATACTGAGCTGGAGACACCGCATTGATTGTTAATTATGTATTTACAAACTTTAGTTATTTCACTATTTTTTTGTAATGTAAGGTGGTAAAAAAAATAGTAAATTACGTACCAAGGCCAGTAAAATGAAAAATGTCTCAGATCACATGTAATTGTCGTCCGAGGCGAAGCCGAGGTTGACAAAAATGACCTAGTCAGTATACTATTTTTCTGTTCGACGAAGCCAGAAAGCGGAAATTTTATTTAGCGAAGCGGCCACAAAGTTGGCGCTTTCTGGCCGGAGGACGGAAAAAACATTTTTTAATAGGATTGTAATATTTGTAATAAGTATTTAGAGATAAAACGATTATTTTTAACTGTTAGATAAACACCTTTGACTTTAACTGTTGTTCACTGGAAACCGCGAAGGCATCAGAAATTATTATTTTAAGTGTTGATTTGAAACATACGTTGAAGTTGTAAACTAAGTGTTACATTACTAAAAACAATTATCTAATATCTCAAATAATGCGCAGTCATTACGAGTAATAAAATACATAACAAAAACATACTGATGTTATTAGCTTCAATCTCTTAATACAAGTTTAATTAAAGTTTCTTCTTATTAATTTTTGATGCCTTCGCGGTTATTATACATTGGAATTAAACAACTTTAACTTTTTTTTTCTTCTTATTACTTGTGAGGTAATTTAACATACAAATTGTAAATTATACCTAAATTATTTGTGTTGTAAAAAATTATGTTATCATACTGGGTTCGTTCCAATTATCTATCTATCTACGCAAAACAAATGATATAAATAGGAATAGTTTATTTATCTTACCATAATGACAATGCTTAATGATTATCAATTCGCACACTTAGACCTAAAGGAAGCTAGCTCAAAAAAGTTATTTTCTCAGGAAAAGTGAAAAATTGATATATAATATGTCCAGGTGCACTGAAGTAGTTTTCTGATAGATTTATGCTTTTATAATATACTAGCTTCTGCCAGCGACGTCGTCCGCGTGGAACTCTTCCTTTTTTGCAGTGGGTTAAAAAGTAGCCTATGTCCTTTCTCAGGCTCCAGACTTTCTTTGTGCCAAATTTCATTTATATCGATCCAGTAGTTTTAGCGTGAAAGCGTAACAGACAGACTGACAGACAGACAGAGTTACTTTCACATTTATAATATTAGTAGGGAATTAGTAGGGATAAAGCCAGAAGTAGGTTTTACTGTAAGTTATTCGATGTGCATAACTCAAACCTTCAGATTGGAATGAAATAACTACCTACATACGAATATACATCGCGTATTTTATTTTATTGGTTGACATTTCGAAAACTTTACAGTTCCCAGATTCGTCAAACCTTCAGGTTTTTGAGTTAGCTTCCTTTAGTTCTACCTAGATTTCGCACACCTGTGCGAAATGTAAATTATAAGATCGCACTAAGATAACGTTATTTCATTATTTCGGTTTGTTTACGTAGCTACTATAATATTTACTCAGATGTTTGTATTCACGACATTGGATTTTTTATATGTAATTATTGTACAATTCACACCAATTGATATAGGTAGATTCAAGTTATGCAAAACTTGTGTGTATTAGAATAGACAACATATAATCGTACATAATATAATAATATAGGTACTTATACCTAAGATAAGTTCTCGTTCATCACACTGACATCTGCCCCTAGCAGGATTCGAACCCGTAACTCCGGTTGCGTTGTCAGAGGATTCTGACCACTAAAACCAAGAGGCCGTCAAATTTAAATAAATTAGGTAAAATTATTGGATTTATGATGTTTTTAGAATTTCAATGTTTTTTTTAATAATTTCTGATGCCTGGATTTATTTGATGATGTTTCGAAAACTTTGCAGTTCCCATATTCCCAGCGAGTTAAATCCTACTACTATTATAAAGGCGAAAGTTTGTAAGTATGGATGTATGGATGTTTGTTACTCTTTCACGTAAAAACTACTGAATGGATTTGAATGAAACTTTACCACAATATAGCTTATACATCAGAATAACATACTTATAGGCTGTATTTTATAACGATGTTGTGTAAAATACTCATGATGCGCAGACGAAGTCGCGGGCAGAAGCTAGTCGGTTATAATTGTTGTATTCCAGCACATCCTTCACAATGTGTTATTAAATAAAAGCAATACTTACAGACTGGGGCTGTGAGAGATGCCCATGTAGGCAGGATCTATGTGCCTGTAGCCAATGCACGCACATGGTAACAGGTGTAATTAGTTATCGTTTTTTGATTTCCAGTATTGGTGCCGCAGAAGAACATTGAGGCTGTGGTCAGAAAATTGCCCCAACTTCACGACGACCAGTACTGGCGGAAGAATCTGGCTAACACAGATAGAAAGGAGTACTTAGCTTTGCCAGGTTAGAATTATCTATGGGTCCCTATACGTGCCGATAAGCAACGAAAGACGCATAATTGTAGAGTTGACAATTATGTAGGTATGCGAAATGTCACGTGACCTGGGGCCCTAGACAAGTGCCCAACGTTCAACGTTAACGTTAAACGTTAGCACCAAAATGTATGGGATTTGACATTTGTGACGTACGTGACAGTCGTTCGCGGATGTCAAATCCCATACATTTTGGTCCTAACGTTTAACGTTAAGAGTGCTCCTTTGCTCGGCGCTTCCATACAAAACGTAATTCCTCATTCTTTCAAGAATTTTGAATTAAACATTATTATTTTTTTCTGCAATTATGATCGGATATGGCATAGCTAGGTCTAACTGTCGTTATTTTTATTAGATTATGTAAGATATTACAATCAGAGATGATATTAGATTCGTAATTTTACACGAAAAATAGACACATTTTCAGAGGACTTGTTCGCATACATTTAAAGATTTTCATAAAGATTTCAAAAGATAGAAACATCGGAAATATCCTCAAGATTGAAAATAAACCATAACTACAGTATTAATATCACAATCAATAATTTACAAGGGGAATTCGTACTTTCGAAATAATTTCTAATGAAATGGCGACATTAGAAAATACTTATTTCACGCAAGTTTTGTTTTGCGTTTGTGTGCGTGCCCGAATTATTCCGGCGGCCGCCGAACGTTTTGACAAGAACAAAGGTCAAAGACGAATTGCCAGTCGGTCATAGACTGTCATTGTGCAGATTTTTTGACGTTACGTTTACTTATTAATAATTAATTCTTAAATAATAGTAACTAAAACAACCACGGCTAGATTAACGGACTTCTGAATTATTACAAAGTGAATTGGTTTTATTGCGACGATCTTATATACCTACTTATCTACCTACGACGACTGTGTGACAGCGGACTTGGAATTACATTTCATTACGATTGTTCATTATGCGTAAGTACTAATATCAATTTATATTATTATTATTTATTAACAGTTGGAATAGGTACCTATCTAGATATACTTTATACTTAATCACTCGAAGCGATCATGTCTTTTCATTACTTTTCAAATACTTTGTCTTTAAGTATCTTTCACTCGATACTCGAACGTCTACATGTACTTATATGTAATATCATATAATATATTCAGTAGAAAGTGAAAATTTAACGGCGTGGATTTTTTTCACAGCAAATCCTAGAAAATCTAGTAAAACGAGGCTTTGGCTATCAGCTCGTCGTAAAAAACTAAGCGCATGGATTTACAAGAAACGAAACTGTGAGCACTCATTTTATAATTCACATAATGTGCAATCAATCAATAAGTCATAGCGAAGTTTATAATTATGTTGTAAATTAAATTTACTATGGTGAATTAAAAAAAAAATGATTATGTAGGTATCTCATAGTTACTGTTTGTACAAATACTATTAAGCACAGTCTAGTAGCATTAGATAAATATAATTTGTTGGAATGAAACAACTATTAACGGATTTAACTCGCGTATTTGCGTATTTTTATTTTATATTTGCTGACGTTTCGGATTCTTTACAGTTTCCATAATCATTTGTTGTTTTTTTGTAGGATCGGGATAGCGGAACAAACTTTACAAGAAGTTAAAAGTCATGAAATTGATCATGCCGCAACAGAAAGGTGATTCTGTTCTGTTCGGGTGGACTGTGAATGTGATCTCTCTTATATAATTATAGGAATAGATCGTTATTCCTATTGTTTTTTTAATAAAAATATTTTTTTGACAAAGAAATTTTATGGGTATCTATATTCATACATGGTGCTATCTATGTTTCAAGGTTGATTATTGTTTGGTGTAGGCACTCCATTGAAATGCTACATTTTTGGGGTTAGCTTGCATTTGTCAGAGGCCTCAATTTTATTTTTTACTACCTAGCGATTCGCCCCAGCTTCTCTCGGATCCCTGTTTTTTTATTTTCTATAGCCTATTACTTGTGTCAATTAACTTTTAGTCTTAATAGATCCATAAATATAAAACTAAAAAATAATAGGTAATCGAAAATCCATGAAAATTTGAGAAATAAATACAACTCCACGATATTATATCTAACTTTCTTTCAATCATTTTACAAACCCCCACAAAAGGTAACTTATCTATGGAGCAATCACTTTTTATATACCTACGTATACTAAGCATCACCTATTGTAAATACCTAAGTGAGCTATCAGATTATTAAGTCAATACAATAATAATGTCTGTATTTTCTTTGGCGCAAGATTGATATAAATAATTATACCTATCCATTGCCAATTTATATAATTACTAGCTTCTGCCCGCGACTTCGTCCGCGTGGAACTCCTCCTTTTTTGAAGTCGGTTAAAAAGTAGCCTATGTGTTATTCTGATGTATAAGCTATATTGTGGTAAAGTTTCATTCAAATCCATTCAGTAGTTTTTGCGTGAAAGAGTAACAAACATCCATACATCCATACATCCATACTTACTTACAAACTTTCGCCTTTATAATAGTAGTAGGATTTCTTATCCCCAAATTTTTGCTGAACCCGATTATGATGATAATGTAGCTTTCGAATGGTGAAAGAATATTTAAAAACGGTCCAGTAGTTTTTGAGCCTATTCATTACAACCAAACAAACAAAGTTTTCCTCTTTATAATATATCATTATTAAGTATAGTATAGATTGGTATTATCAATATTTCCTTTTCATTTATGGCCAGCCAGGGGTGTTTCAAGATGTCTCGGTTGTATGTATATCTGTATACTAGCTTCTGCCCGCGACTTCGTCTACGCTCGATGAGTAGGTACCAACTTTACACAATATCGTTATAAAATATAGCTTAAGTATATATTTTTCTAATGTATAAGCTATATTATTGTAATGTTTCAACAAAATCCATTCAGTAGGTACCTAGTTTTTACTTGAAAGATAAACAAACATACCCTTAGGTACTTACCTAAAATTTTTACATACCTACATTCATCCATCTATTCATAAGATTGTTACTACGGTAGGTACTAGGTAGGTACCTACTATAATATTTTGCTTATAGGTATTCGACCTGATGCTCTAGTGGATAGTAGGTAGGTACTCCTGGTTTGAATTCATCACCTTCTGGTAAGTACCTAACGTAAATATTCCAAGTGAATACCTACCTGCCTATTTTCAATTTTTACCCGTTTTAGTTAAACCAGAGGACTCGTCGAACTTTGTGCAGTGTTCTAAGAAAGTAAATTGTCTTTATATTATTTTAAGTTAAACATTATAATAATGGTAACAAGCAGAATTCCTATATAGGTATGTATATATATTTATATGTAGGTATTATGTTTACTCTACGTAAATATTTTCTTAATCCAAAAACGTACCTATTTACTTGACTTCGACCCAACCAAAATAAGGTACGGAAGTAGGCATTTCATTTAAAGTCAAATAAATTTTGCAAAGACTCGCTGTCACACACACACTAGCATGAATATTGGTTACGACATTCCCTCTCGCTCGCGCGCCCGAAGGCGGCTGACCGATGCAAGCGAAATTGACCCTTCGTTTTCTAAACCTGAGAATCCATAGCCAACTTCGCGGTACAAAAAGGTGCACTCTTAACGTTGAACGTTGGGCACTTGTCTAGCCCCCCTTGTTTAGTTCGAATGATATTAAAATTATCGATTGGCACTTGGGAGGATTGGTTTAAAACAAAGTTGCTTGTTAAATTAAGAGTTAAGTTAAATTAAGTACTTAGTTAAAGTAAGGTTTTCCAACACCCCTGATGTTTGCAAAAATGACGAAATCACCTGACTCGACGTTAAATACAATGGATTGTCCCGAACTGCTAACAAATCTTTTTATATTGTTCGGGCTGTTGCCCCGTCTCATTTCCTGCCCCCGACCGATTGACCTGTCGAGATGTCAGGTTACTATATCATGGAGTTACTAAGTATATACTTGGCTGTGATCATTGAATTTTTTATTGATTGATGATTATCATTTGGTTGCTATATACTTGGCTGTGATCATTGATTTTAATGATTTATTGATTGATGATTTCAGATGGCAAAGACACTGAGCTGAAAGTGTTATACAAGATCCATGAATACGAGGAATTAAAGGATTCATCAGACTTCACTTATGATGATTGGCTCAAAATGGTTCGCGACATCAAGGTAAATATTTTTTCTAAAAGAGTGAAAGAATTTTTGAAATCGGTCCAGTCGTTTTGGAGCCTATTAAATCCAAACAAACAATTTTTTCTCTATTTATTATATAAGTGTAGATTATTATTAGTATAGATTAGTATAGATAATTCTGTAGGAAAAGTCCTTTATGCGTTCAACGTTTATAAATGTAAATTTTTACGGCCTGTTGGTCTAGTGGTCAGAGCCCACTACGAAACTGAAGCAGATGTTAGTGTGATGAACACTGGCACCTGTTCCCGAGTTTTAGATGGCTTATATATGTATTTATCCGTTGTCTTGTACTCATAACACATGCTTTGCTTAATTTGCGACTAGATCAATGGTGTGAAATTGTGAAATGTCAAATAAAAAGTATTATAAGAATAAGAATATATTTATTGCATAACCGTGTTATAAAGATGGTAGATATACATAGTATAGGTTAGTTACAACGGCAACCCTTTCCGGGCATACAATATTCACTTAAAGCTACTTAAACAATATTTTAAAATTATTTACAAATAAGTTTACATTTTATGCATTTTGCCAGTTAACATCATAATATTCATTTAAATTATAGAAGACACATTCCATCAACCATGACCTCAATTTCTTTTTAAACTGGGTAATGTCTAACATTTTTATTCGTTGAGGAAAGTGGTTAAACACTTTTATTGCCATTATATAGGTACTTTTTGCATACCTAAGTCTGAGTTTTAACTCCAGGTAGAAACAGGTTATATTTATATTGTGAGCGGACAGTATTTTTTTTAGATAACGACTGTTTTTTAAAATAATTACTATTATTTTTTACAAATAAACATAGCTCCAAAATATATAGTCCAGTTAAAGTCTGGAATTGTTTTCCTTTAAATAAATTTCTTAATGTTTCATCACTAGCCATGTAATAGATAGTTCTAATACATCTTTTTTGTAAGGTAAAGGTGGATTATAATTTATTATTATAATTCCAGAAATTCTACTACGATTACGACGGCTTTGTGGTTCTCCATGGTACCGACACAACTGCCTATGGAGCTTCTTTGCTCTCCTTCATGTTGGAGAACGTTGGCAAAACTGTGGTCCTCACAGGAGCGCAGGTAAAGATCTTTTGAAGCATTGCATATTTATATCGTATTTTATCAATGGGGTCCTTTTGGATGCACTTCGATCCTGGTTTTTTGTGCCTACCCCTTAGCTTACTGCAAGAACATTTACAGTACATAAGATATAGTTTGGTGAGAGACAGATGTAGTGATTAATTTTGCTATTTGGATCTAAGAAACGACAGCTAAAATAGTGCTAATTTGAACACAAGAATGTCTAAACGTGTTAACAACTAAACTAGGTATATTGAAATTATCACTTTTTTTTAATAAACTCTAGGTATATTGAAATTATCACTTTTTTTGAATAAACTGACGAATTGTATAGTATTACTTAGCAGCTTAAAGAAGTTACAAGCTGTTAAAAATAATATTTCCTTAATTGATTATATCAATACATAGTATAAAACAAAGTCGCTTTCGCTGTATGTCCGTATGTATGCTTAGATCTTTAAAACTACGCAACGGATTTTGATGCGGTTTTTTTTAATAGATAGAGTGATTCTTAAGGAAGGTTTATAGCACCCGTGCGAAGCCGGGGCGGGTCACTAGTCTAATATAAATAAATATTAGCTTAACACCCACCTTTTCTTGGAATCAGGTGCCAATTTTCCAACCGCGCAGTGATGGTAACAATAACTTCTTGTGTGCTGTATTAATAGCTGCCACCCAGCATATACCTGAAGTAACGGTGTTCTTCGGAGCGAAACTATTCAGAGGCTCCAGGTTAGTCAACGTATCCAAACATCTCCACCAAATCTTCTAACATCTCCACTGAGTTTCTACGCATTTCCACCAAATTTCCACTCATCTCCACCAAATTTTCCAAAATCTCCACCGAATTTCCAAACCTCTCCATTGCACGATTAAGTCGTTTTTTTTTACCTACTTCATCTTCCTGGTTTTTGGTTTATTAAACTATTCGAATATCGTGGTTTTGGTTTATAATTTTTTTTATTGCCTTTTCTTTTGTAACGATTAATCAAAGTTTCCTTTTCTACAAATATTGTTTTTTTTTTAATAGTTTTTTTTTAAATGACGTGACAGAGTGGTCATAACTATAAAATAACAAACGCATAAAAAAAATGCTGGTTCGAGTAAGTGATTGATGACATAGAAAAAAAAAATGTTTATTCGAATATTATAAAACGGTAATTATCAATACTCTAATGAGACGCTATAATAAGACTAAGGACAAATTATAATAGGTAACTAGGTAAAAAAATAGCAGCGTACATTATAAATTCACATTAAATTTATAAACGGTTTTCAGGGTAAAGAAGGTATCAAATACGAGAATCTACGCGTTTGACACGCCAAACTACCCACCTCTTCTAGAAGCAAAGACCACCCTTGACGTTGATCCTAAGATGTTGATACATCCCCCAGGATCGGTGGCAGACGAATGCAGGATCCATGACAAACTATCAAGGAAGGTGTATCTTCTTAAAGTCGTTCCTACTATTACACCAGAAGTTATAAGAGCTGTGTTTAACAATATGGAAGGTACGTATGTACATGGGATTAGCTGGGAACTAGTTTGTTATTTGTAGCAAATAGGTACTAGTTATTTTGCAAAAGAGTTAATAAATGCCTCATGCCATGTAGTTAGGTTTGATTTTTCAAAGTTTAAGGGCTCTCTATATATATTTATTACTAGCGGTCCCGGCAGACTTCGTCCCGCCCGGCAAAGAATCGATTTGACAGCTGTTAAAAAGTATCCTATGTCCTCCTGGTTCTGAGCTACATCCCCAGCAATTTTCAGCCAAGTTGGTTCAGCCGTTCTTGAGTTATAAACGGAGTAACTAACACGACTTTCTTTTATATAATAGAAGAAAAAAGAAGATTAATATTTAAATTATTTAATTATTTATTTATTATCGCAGTAGCATTATAAAGGCGAAAGCTAGCCTTACATATAATACGAGTATGTCCTTTGTCCTGAGTGACTATCGGACGTATAACGTAGGCGTCCGATAAGAAAGACAAGATTTTTCGAAATTCTTCCTTTATGGGGTGTAATGTTTATATGGGACAGCCACAACGTGATTCCTTGGTCCAATATATTTCAAATAGAGGGCTTGGCATTAATTTGATTGTTTACTCCAGGTGTTGTACTAGAGACTTATGGCAACGGAAACATCCCTATAAAACGAAGGGATATCTATGAAGAAATAGAGCGAGCTGTCAAGAACAACGTCCTTGTTGTGAATGTTACCCAATGCATCAACGGAACTGTTCTTGGGAAGGCCATTTATGAGACTGGATTGGTAAGAAATTTTGTAATTAAGTAATTAATTGCTGGCAGAGTTAATAGTTGTTAAGACTTTCGAGTTAAAGTGTTTTATATATTAACTACGATATATCAATCGAAATTCGATTGATATTCTCGGTTTAATACCATTTAGTTTTTAATTATAATGATGTTCTTGTACATAGACAAGAGTAGATTTTTTTTTTGTTTTTAGACTCCACTGGGGGTCTTAATTTTTTTTACTCTTGTCTTTGTACAAAAATATTATCAAGTGTATTTAGTCCGATACGCAAACAAAATTAACTTATAAAATTCACAAGTGCGCAATTTTTGGTAGTCAGTTAGAATATTATGAATACTCCTTGTAAAAAAAAAATATATCGGATTTTGATGTTGGCTTTTATAATATATATATAGGTATATGTATAGAGACGTTATAAACCAAAAGAAAGATTATGTAAGTGCAATTTTTTTGCACTAGGTTATCGCATTTAATTATTAGAACGCCTCCTATCATTTTATAACTGTTTCATCAACAGCTTTTAGCAATATAATTGTTTTCAATGCTGGTTTCGTTTATGACCATTTAAAAAGAACGAAATTACATCTTATTTTTTAAAATTTAATCCTAGATATTATTAAAATAAAAAAACGTTACCCTTGTGTATTCATAATATTCATATTATAATATAATAATACTTAGAATTATTAATACCCACATTTACAATTCAAAATATGTTTTTAAATAAACGGTAGGTAAATAAACGAGTGCTTTTAAACAACGCAACTGACCAAACTGGTCGATAAGCTTTGTCAGTAAAAATGTTTTTCGTAAATGTCAGCAAGTTCATATAAGTCAATTGTTAAACATATATGTTGTATGTTGTTGTATATATTAATAAATTATTGTTACAGTTGCTAGTGGAGTGTGGAGTGGTACCAGCCTTTGACATGACACCGGAAGCGGCGTTGGCAAAACTGTCATATGTTCTAACCAAAACAGAACTGACATACCAACAGAAAGTTGAGGTAACACATAGATAAATAACCAAATAGTTTTTTCTAAGTTTTATAATTGTAATCCCTACTATCCCTACTAATATTATAAATGCGAAAGTAACTCTGTCTGTCTGTCTGTTACGCTTTCACGCTTAAACTACTGGACCAATTTAAATGAAATTTGGTACAAAGAAAGTCTGGAGCCTGAGAAAGAACATAGGCTACTTTTTAACCGACTGCAAAAAAGGAGGAGTTCCACGCGGACGAAGTCGCGGGCAGAAGCTATAATATTATAAATGCGACAGTAACTCTATATATGTCTGTCTGTCTGTTACGCTTTCACACTAAAACTACTGAACCGATTTAAATGAAATTTGGCACAAAGAAAGTCTGGAGCCTGAGAAAGGACATAGGCTACTTTTTAACCGACTTCAAAAAAGGAGGAGTTCCACGCGGACGAAGTCGCGGGTAGAAGCTAGTAATTTATAATGCTGAGTATAAGAACATATTACGTAATATTTGAATTATACTCGCATATAGGTAAAGCCAACTTTGATTGAGGCTGGTATACAAGGCAATATAAAATTATATATTTATGAGTACCTTATTCTATTGATAATAATTTCGATTTTTATTATTCCAGTTAATGAAAACGAATATTAGAGGAGAGCTGCATAATCCAAACCATGCCAAGTAAAGAATACCTAAATGAAAATTACATCGAAATCTGAAATTAAATATTTGTAGTGAATAATAAATTTTATGTGTGAATCTCTACTTTTTTCGTGGACTTATATAATTTATGAAGCTTTCTTAAAAAAATTGAATCAAACATATGAAAATTGATCAAACGTGAAAGATTTTAGTGGTGTGTATTTATCATTTTACTATCAATAAAACACAACTATTATTTTAAAAGGATTTATTTAAAAAAATAAATGGATCGTACATCACAAAATGTAATCAAAAAAGTACTCATACAATAGGTAATATCAAATTGAATTGCTTATATGAGAAAGCAAAATAATCAATAGTAAATTGCAAAATAATCAATAATATATGCATTCGAATTAAAATACAAGCATTTTGTAATATAAGCCCCGACAGGTGACTAAAATAGTTATTATTCTATTGAATTCGTTAAACGAATTAATCTGACATTGACTTTTACGATATAACGGCTACTTTTATCATTTCTTAAAATACCACACAAAAATACAATCGCAAACACATTTATTACTAGTATGCTTATAATATCATTTTTATTTATTTACTTGGTATGGCTTTACTTTGGTAATTGTCAATAATAACACAAAAAATAACACTAAACCAATTTCGAATTTATGTATTAAATTTAAAATATAATCTTTACTACTACACGAAACAGGAAGATAGAAGATAAAAAAAAAATACTTAAATTTGCGAGTGCACCATAGAGATTAAACACAAATTAGGGTCGCTATTAAAAAGGCAGTGTCATAGACAACGATTTAAGGTGGGCATAGACAGCGTGCAAGAGGAAGCACAGATAGAGGTAGAAAATTTGTGATATTGTAATTTATCTTATTTTAGCCATTATATTATTGATTTAAGAACACATTAAGTATAGTCTATAGCCATCTTAAATACATTGTTCAATTCAGTTCTACAGAGTAAAAAATCTAATGATCTTTTAGGTCTAACATTTTAAATATCATGCATGAAAATATATTAATCTGTCTCTTTTATAATAAAATTAATTATTTATAAGAGACCGTCAAGGTGGGTTCATTAAATAGATAAATATATCTACTTTGTTACCACAGATTCACTACATAAACTGTATTATGTATGTTTTTACCAAGATCATTTTCTACATAGTAGATTGTACGTTACAAATTGCTAAATTACACTTGTTATAATTTTAGAGCCAAATCTATATTTTCCATTAATCTTTTTCTATTTAAGAAATGCTCATAATCACCAAATACAATTACAAAAAAAAGACGTTTCCCAAAATTGTGTGTTAGTCTTTCCGTACCAAATCATATTACATAACAAAACCTGCGTTCAAATAATACTATAAAACAAAATTAATTTTGTAGTATCATCGACATAATTATGGTCCCCACACAGTTGTAAAAACGTTCCTACCACTTTCATGTTCGACTGTACCATAGACTAACACGGTATAACATAAATAATACATAAATCTGGTTTGTACAAATATATTAAATAAAGAGGTAGATAAGACATATCATAAATTAATAAATCTAATAAATCTAAAAACAGATAAAGTTATTAACGATGTACTATAAACAAAACTAGATACCCGTTGATTGGATAACAAATAAAATGCCCTGCGGTTTGATCTGTATAATTCCTTTGACTTGCAATTTTGCTATCGCCAAGTCACATTTAACCTTTAACATTTGCTCTTTCAGATAAGCCAGTTAATACGAATAAAGAAATTACTACGTATACTCATTTAAAGTTTCACGATTTTCACATATTATAGCATACAAGAACGGAACCTAATCGCTGAATATTACTTTATCACCGACTTTTCGAAAGCGACGTTGCACCCGTGGTTATGGAGAACGACTGGCTAATAGTTGAACGTGCCCTTACGTTACGTAATACTTGAACGGCCGCTAAGGCAGGTATCGATATAGCTGTGCGAGTTTTTCAAACTACCCGCATTTGGTTTACATTATCCGCTTGAAAACTAGTGATACAACAGCTTTTTAAAAAAACCCGGAGATTTCAGTTGACAGTTTACGATTAGCAGTTATGATTAAATCCGTTTAAAGTTGTTTCATTCCAAAGTCATGATTAGCTCCCGTTTTTATATATTATAATGTACTACGTATTTGGTATATATAAGTGAAAATAGGTACTATTAAATAACCTCAATTAAAATTAGTCAATAGCTCAGGTCAATATCTACCTCTTTATTTAGTGCATTGGTTTGTATTTGAATCAGCAGATCATTATCGAGTGTCGATGACAGTTGGTCGGGGCTCGTCGTGTTTAGCTAGCCGCGACTTTCTTGTTGGCAGCTGATGCCACCAGAGTAGGCTCTGCTGGGAAAAGAGAAAAAAAGTTGTACCAAACGAAATATATATCATAATTCACATCGACATTAGTAAAACAGCATTGCTGACCAACTGACCAGGTTGCATTTTCTTTATTAAAAATTATAGT
Organism: Polylopha cassiicola; assembly: GCA_038024825.1. Lineage (NCBI taxonomy): Eukaryota > Metazoa > Arthropoda > Insecta > Lepidoptera > Tortricidae > Polylopha > Polylopha cassiicola. The sequence continues at coordinate 2,266,839 of CP149062.1, forward strand.
TATTACTGATTTTATAATTCGCACACCTAGATCTAAAGAGAGCTAACTCTAAAAAGGTACTTTTTCAGGAGAGGCGAGAAACTGATTAATATGTCCATATGCACGCATGACTTTTTATAATAAAGCTAGCAGGCTTATATTAGCTGAAATCTGTTTTAGTGTAGGTGGGTTTTGTTGGAATCCGATGGAGTGCATAACTCAAATTTTCTGGTTTTTGAGTTAGATGACTTTAGATCTAGGTGTGCGAATTTATAACTATATAAGAATTATATATGTATACATATATTTATTTTTATTCAAACTTTTAACGTTATCTGACTAAAAATAATCAGTAACATTACAAAATTGATCAAAACATTTTTACTGACAATTTGGTCAGTTTTGTTGTTCATGTTACAGTTGTTTCAATTTCATTTAAGATTAAGGTACGTATGCAGAGTGATGTTTGTTAACATAATATAATAAGGTATTTTAAAGTATTATAAATTTATTTCTTACCGACAGGGCCGCCATTAGCTGGGTGCAAACGTTTCAGCACCTGAAATGAAAGGTTAACATTTTAAAACATATTATATTACAAATAAAACCGCAAAAGTAAAGGAAAAGCATGGACGTTTGCGATAAGTAAAATTCATGTTATATACATACTTACATAACTAGTCACTCGTTTTGATCTGCGAAAGGTTTTTATACATTCAATATAGTTTTTATCCCTCCGAATATTTAGGTACATTAATAATAGAACATTAATAAAATATACAGAAAAGGAAGTTCAATATGACGGAACCAATAGTGCATTCAAAACTGAATGATTATTGGGTAAATATAATGCATTTAAGTCCCAGTTAGTTCCTATAGGAACTAACTAATTACTACCTAATTGGGTTATTAAAATAAACAAAAATATAACACTAGGGGGCTAAACAAACAAAAATATAACAGGGGGCTAGTTAACGTTGAATGTTGGCACCTTGTGTTAGTCTACGGACCCTGGTATGAATTCAAAAAAAAAAACTAGGTTGCCATAGTAACCTGTGACAGATCAAGGCCGGTGAGTGTCTTCAGAGCTGGTGGGATCCCTGAAGCGAGTCGCGCCACTTCTCCCGTAGCTCCGCTGTCACCCACCAACACGATTTCGTCGGTCTTAGCTAGAGGCGCGGATACTTCCGCCGCGATCTGAAAAAAGAAAGGAATTATATAATTTTTTTTTTTTTAGTTCTTATGGTATGTTATAAATAAAATCAAACCCACTCAAGTCTAAAGTCTTAATAGCAAACCGACAAAAGCTAAAAAAAAAACTCCGTCCCTTGAGATAGTTAATAGTACATTACGCACCAAGGCCAGTAAAATAAAAAATGTCTCAGATCACATGTAATTGTCGTCAGAGGCGAAGCCGAGTTTGACAAAAATGTGATCTGAGGCTTTTTTATTTTACTGGCCGAGGTCAGTATACTATTTTTCTGTTCGAGGAAGCCAGAAAGCGGGAATTTCATTTAGCGAAGCGGCCACAAAGTTGGCGCTTTCTGGCTGGAGGACGGAAAATAATATTTAATTTTATCAATTTATTTGTAGTTTTTTTTATTTCTTATGGTATGTTATAAATCAAATTAAACCCACTCAAGTCTAAAGTCTTAGCAACCCGACAAAAGCTAAAAAAAAAATCTGTCCCTTGAGATAGTTATTTTTTTATCAAGATTATAACTGTAACAAAATATATACCTAACAACGACATGGAGAATTATGTACCTACGTTAACCAAGGGCATAGCCAGGATTTTGTTGAAGCGTAGAAGTAAGCTAAGAAAATATCTAAGGTCATTTTCCACACTCGCAAGGGAATCAAAGTCTACGGGTAACTTCGAGGGGGGGCTTGTCAATTCCTACAATTTTGAGAAAGTTCTTAAACCTTCCAGTCTTCGAGGCTTCCAGAAATATCTTCAAATTTACCTTAGGCAAAGCCTCAAGCACCAGCGCCATGATGGCCGCGTCTCCATACTGCTTGTAGACCTTGGCTTTGGCCAGCATCCGCTCAGCATCAGCCTTGCCCACGTCTCCGATGGCGGTGGCTTCAGCCAGACCCAGCACCTTGATCCTTTCGGCGTCAGCCTTGGCACCTTCCACGGTTTGAGTGCTAAAAACAAAAATGAAGTTAGTCAAAAAGAATAAATAAGATCAAGTGACTTCGCGGTTACACATAGTTATTATGGGATATGGGAACTATAAAGTTTAGTAAAGAAAGGTAAGGAGTTACTGACCGTTTGCCTTCCGCAATCGCCTGCAGACGGTAAGCTTCAGCCTCGGCCGGGAGTCGAACCGTGGACACCAGCTCCTCTTCACGACGAAGAATCTCCATTTGTTCCACCTGGGAAAATAAAAAAAGGAAATATTAAAAACAAGAATATACTTAGATGAACTTGTCTAATAAAGAATGGACATATCGCACACTTAGATCTAAAGGAAGGTAACTCAGAAACCATATAATTTGAGTTCTACACGCCATCGAATTCTTTACAGCAACACTAAAACAGATTTAAGCTATCTCTTCTAGCTTCATTAAGAATATAAAAATAAAAAATGTATACAGAAAACTCCTGCGTGAATAATTATAGACATATTAATCAGTTTTTAGACCCCCCAAAAACACCTTCGTTTTGATTTAGGTCTAGGTGTAGATAAACAAGAGCGTCACTAGACAGCCGTGAAATGCAAAAGAGTATTTTATACATGTGTATCTTTGTTTATCATGAAAGAAAACTCTTGTCTTCAATAAAAAACCGAATATATTACCTCGATCTGCTTACGACGCTCCACAACCTCAATCTGTATTTCTTCGTTACGAATTTTTTGTTTTATTTTCGCAGCTTGCAACTCGTACGCTAAAGCAGCTTCAGCTTTCTATAAAGATATGAGAAAAAAATGATACACGATTAAGATTAAGTGCCATTTGTGGATTCTGAAGAATATTTTAAAAAAGCAGCTCATACAAAGATAACTACTTAATTTAAGTCAGTAGGTAATCTAATATATAAAATTCTCGTGTTCCGGTATTTCTAGCCAAATAGAAGAAATAAAGAAGATTGTCATCTTTATAAAGAAAGAAGACTTACAGCAGTGTTGACTTCCTGGTCGAACTGCGCCTTCTGCAGCTTGAAGAGTCTCGTGTTGTCTTCTATCTTCGTGTCCATCGAGTACTTGACGTCCATAGCACTCTTCTCACATTCTGCTTCCTAAAATAATGAGAAGAAATAATATATAAGCGGAAGATTACTGACTGACTGATCTATCAACGCAGGGTCTAAACTATAAGGGTTAGAAGCTTGAAAATTTGCACAGGGGTTCCTTTTATAGCGTAGAGGAGCACTAAGGTAAATTTACCCTCTGAGGTGTTAAAACAAGGGTTCCAAGTTAGTATGGAACTTTGCCATTTTTAAATTTTATAGGAATCCAAAATTCTAACGAATATCACGGCATGCCGTCGTCAGCGTCCTCCTGTGGAAACCCCTTCTCCTAAATCACAAGTGGAATCCTGAGGACTCTCAGAAATATATTGGTGTAACTCACCCTGATACCAGCATCTCTGTTAGCCTGAGCGACGCCCACGTCGGCGTCCCGCTTCACCGCCGCCGTCTGCGCCTTCCCCAAGCTGGCCAGGTATTGGACCTCATCGTACACGTCCTTGATCGTGAAGGACAGGATCTCGATGCCCATCCGGCCGACGTCTGGTGCCGCCACCTCGCGCACCAGCCCCGCGAACTGGTCTCTGTCCTTGTAGACCTCTTCTACTGTAAGAGTTCCTGTGGACAAAGAGTTTTTGGGGTTAAGAAACTGTAGCGACAATTTTCCTTGGAAACAAGTACCAAGACAATATAGTGGCAACAAAATTTGTCGACTCCAACTGGGACACATAGTGTAACTGGAAGCAGCACTAACAGCACAGTGCAGCACGTAGAGGCATAGGTGTGGATTCAAGTCCCATTGGGTTCTCGATTTTTTCTACTCTTGTGTTTTCGTTACAAATTTCTTGTAAAATTCTATCTGAAATAAAAATAGGGCAGTCGATACAAGACTTCCAAAAATCTTCTTCGGTACAAATATCTTTATCACTAAATAATGCAATTACTCATTTATGTAAATTACAGATTTTTTTTTATGCTTTTGCGATTAGTCCAAGTTCGAATCGACACTTTTTATTACGATTAGTGTTACTAAGTTAGTTGTAACTTTTATTCATGGAAGATTAAAAGGGCGTATAATTTAGTCTATAGCCCTCATGTATATTTGTACAAGCTATATTATTGTAAAGTTTCATCAAAATCCATTCAGTATTTTTTGCGTGAAAGAAGAACAAACATACATCCAGACATCCATAACTTTTGCGTTCATAATAATTATTATAATAGGATGGTATACCAACAATTGAACACTAAACGTAAACGCAAAACCACTCTTGTATATATATAATTCATTGTCCAATTATATGATAAGCATTTATACGGTAGGCGCTGTAATATATAAGATAACAAAAAATATATGATATATATTTTTTCATGCTGTCATAAACTCACTTCTTAACATTCAAGTATGTAAGTCCGATGGTCAAAGACAGCGGTACTAAGGCAACTCGTAGGATCTCCATGGTTACGCACTTTCTCACTTTTACTCATTAAAATACACTTCAGTTTTTGGTCATCACTTTGTCTCTAGTATACTAATTTTGGTAATATTTAGGAAGACTTGATTGGAGAATATCGTTTGTTTTAGTTGATATTCCTGTATAAACGTAATAGGGCAAATAAGTATCGTTGTGTTTCTTCTTTTCACTGTTTTAACAAAATATTAATTTCCTATATTTTTCTTGAATGTAAAATAACTTTGCTTTATCATTTATTGTTTTCATTCTGCGCTTAAGAAATATTTATCAAAGCGACGGAATTACCTACGTCTAAAGGAAAATCTTTTCTTTGTTGGGAAAGCGAGGAAGTCTTGTATCGACTGCCCTATTTTTATTTCAGATAGAATTTTACAAGAAATTTGTAACGAAAACACAATATAATTATGTAAATAATATTGTCACAACGTGTAACTTTTGACATGTAATTTTGTTTCCCTTCAGTTATAAAAACATACAATGTATAATAAATACTACATACTAATATACCTCATATATATTATACGACCTATATTACAGGCGAGTCCTATAAACCGCTTAATTACATTACGGCTAGCCGTTTTGAAATACGGCGGTTCAATGATTAACCGCTTTTTAATTGCAATACGTACTTTAATAATTAATGAGAAAATAACAAAAGAACATTTCTTTTCTTTCAACCTTTCGGTTAGGTTAAGACTGCGACCCTCGTGAAATTCAAATTGCTTCCAGAAAAGTAGCTAAGGTTTGAACTGTGACACTTGATGACAATCTGGACAATCGTTGAACCGTCGTATTTCAAAACGGGCATGTTTTGTAAAACGGCTAGCCGGCTAGCCGTAATGTAATAAGGCGAATTATACGACCCCACTGCGACGTCTATAATAAACATAACACACTCATATCATAGCTCACACTGAATAATCAAGAATCTACGAAAAGTACCGAAAACATGTCAGTAAGGTCACATACGAGTTATTTCTAACTTATCCAGTGATTAATAATGGACTTACGGTACAGGGTAATAGGACGTATTGTTAGCTAATAAGGAATAATATTGCCTGAATTTGGTTGTTGTGGATATATGATATTTATTAAAGACCACACCTGTATAGTTCTAAATATATATCACAACGTGTTCCTGACACGAAATGAAGAACAAATTATTTCCTATATAGCTTTGTTCTTAAAAAAATATTTTCTATTGACTTTAAAGACATTTTATTTTAAGCTGACATAGAGAAGAACAATTATACTGACTATAAGTACTAGGTATATATATATATATAACCGTTTATAACAAAACTGACTGCATCCATAGTCAGTTTTGTTGTTTTTGTAAACATAATTCAAAATATTGAGAATCATCAGTTATTTGCTGATTTATAACAAACTAGCTGTCCGCCCCGGCTTCGCACGGATCATCTTTTTTTTATAGCCTATGTCACTCGGGAATAGTGTAACTTCCCAACAGTGAAATAATTTTTGAAATCGGTCCAGCCATTCCGGAGCCTATTCAATTCAAACAAGCAAAGAAACAAACAAACCTTTCCTCTTTATAATATTATAGATCACCATAAATTCGATGAAATATAAATGAATAGAATGTCTCCTTATTATTTTTTCCGATATATAAAAAGGCAGTGCGTTATCGATATTATGTTTCAACCTTGAATGCACTTCCGGGTATAGAAACTATATAAACTGATTAAATATGCGCACAATATAAACGTGGTCTGAGTTTGCACTACATTAATTAAACACAACCTCAAACAATGCCGACACACGACACTATTGGTGGTATAACTGGTATAACGTACACCTATTCACCACTACTTGTTTTGGTATAGTTCAATTTGGCCACACAATGCTTATTAAGCCTGACTTTTAAAATATCTAGGTGAGTACTAAAATATTTAATGAAGATTGACGTGACAATTCTAACTAATATTTTATAACAAATGCCTTCGCAGTTATTACACAATGCAATGAAACAGCTATAACGGATTTAATTAGTGTTTTATTTCATTTGGTGACGTTTCGAAAATTTTACCGTATTTCGTATTTAGACTTTTAACAGCTCAATCGCCTACGAATTTTGAAACTGATAAATATTCCAAACATAAGCAAATAAAATAAAATACGCTAGTTAAAACCGTTATAGTTGTAACATTCCACCTAACTAATTGTCTACTTAAATAGAGACTTCAAAATGACTTTTAGTAATGGGATAAAATAAAATAAATTAGTAAATTTTATATTCCACTGAAATCCGATTTTTATCTCTCAATTCCAGTTAATCACCGGTTACGCCCGATTATGATTCTATTTCCGACCCTTCCATTGGACTCTTTAATATCAGTCATTATCCTTTTAAAACCAAAAACACCGTTCCTTCTGTTCCATTTAATTAAAACATTTCGCCTAGCAATTAAAAAACACGCACAAGTTCGAACGGACATTTTAAAATTTTAATCATCGGTGGCTGAAAAACCGCACTCAGTTTCCTGTTTTTTAAAAACTGTGAAGATATCCCGTATGTTGGCAGCCTTGTAATCTGAACTGGACTGAACTGGGGCAAATTTAATACTTCACTTAAAAAGACACGACAGAGCACTGTAATACCACAGATAGTACAAGTCACTGCGTAGCTCCTAACCCGTGTACATTATGGTCTCCCAAGTATTACCCTTCGCAATAAGAAATGTAAGTAAGTACTGAGGGATATTTATCATTATTTACATAAGAAATGATATGTTACTGATAAGAGTGCGGTATGATTGCTATTGATAATAAAAATGTGAATCTTACGCAGTGTTATCAGTTACCTACCCTGGTTATTTCTTAGATGTGTATCAAGTCGCATAAAATATATATTATTACTATGACCGGTTTCATCGTGACGCCTGAGAATTACCTATGTCTGACTAGTTTATGCTCGCAACTTTATCGTTGTGTTTCCTTTTTAACCCTTATTTTGCACCCTTTGAATTAACCTCCTAAGTTAATTCCAATAAACTAAAAAGTAATTTATAATAATATATATCAATTCTTCGAAAAACATAACTTGTTTACTCCTGAACAAAAAGGTTTTAGGAAAAATAAATCAATAAATATGGCCATATATGATCTGCTAGCAGCGGTTATTACTCAAGTCGACAAACGAATGCCTGTTACAGCCTTATATATGGATATGTCGAAAGCTTTTGATTTTGTTGATCATCAAATACTTTTATCGAAACTCTACAATTACGGAATACGGGGTAATGTTCATAATTTAATAAAATCATATTTGACTGGCCGCAAACAATGTACAACAATCGATAGAATATATCTTAAAACTAAGAAAGAAGTCAGCTATTCATCTGAATTTAGAGAAATTACGTATGGCGTTCCACAAGGAAGTATTCTGGGCCCACTTTTCTTTCTTGTTTACATTAACGATCTGCCTAAAGCTATAAATCACCCAATGATATTGTTTGCCGATGACAGTACTGTCATATTTACCGAGCGAGATGTAGAAGTCCACCAGGACAATATTAATGAAACTTTACAATTAATTATTCAATGGCTTCAAAGAAATAACCTGCATGTAAACATTGAAAAGACTAATATAATGAATTTTAAATTACGAGCTAATAATGTATCAAAGCTTAATATAATGTACCAAGACCAAATAATTAATGACACTGACTCCACAAAATTCCTAGGATTAAATTTAGATAGTAGATTGACATGGACAAATCAAATTGACTGTATATGTAAAAAACTCAATCAAATTAGTTATGCTTTGTATAATTTAAGGAAAAAAGTTGACCACTCAGCAGTAATGACATCTTACCATGCCTATGTTACGTCCACATTAAGATACGGAATAATATTTTGGGGAAATGCTACAGACCGTGATATGGTATTTAAAAGTCAAAAGAAATGCTTAAGATCAGCATGTGGTATAAAGTCTACTGATTCATGCAAACCTTTTTTCCTTGACTTGAAAATATTGACATTCCCATGCCTCTATATATTCGAAATATCAATCTATGTCAAATGTAATACGAACCAATTTGCATCATTTAAAAGTTTGCGACAACGATCAAAAATTAATTATAGACCATCAAAAACTGCTTTTTTATCGAAAAGTGTTATTGGAATGGCGCCTAAAATATTTAATAAATTGCCGACCTCTATTTTACAACTAGAGGACATAAAAGAATTTAAAAATGTATTATTTAAGTTTTTAGCATCGAAGGCCTATTACTCTGTTCAAGAATATTTAAATGACGTAGATTTTTTGAGTATGTAACTTTTCAATGCACGTAACACATACCTACCTATCCAATATATTTGCATGTCTCTAAGACGAAACATGTAGCTCTGTAAATAGATTTAAGACCATATGTATGTACCATGTTTGAGCAAATAAATGACTGATTCTGATTCTGATTCTGAAAACTATGAAGCTCGTATTCAATGAAATGATTTTTGAGCGTGAATCTCGAGTTTTATCAAAATCATTGCTGATTTAAGGTTTTCTCTATACAAACTTGCAAACGCTTAGAGTTATTTTTTTTATAAATCTCTTCGTAGTTCGCGTCCGTATTTGGAATTAAAACAATTGTCCAAATTTGACGTTACACTATTACGCGTACATAGGGACGGAGAGACAGCGACAGCGACTTTGTTTTATACTATGTAGTGAAGATATTTGTTTTTTTCTTAAATTTTCAGGTTAGGATATTATGATTTGACTCGATCTACGCAGAGATGTGTTACTGCTAATTTGAGTTTCAAATCCTGTTCCAGTTAGTGAGATTTACATGTAAAAGTGACTGCAGAACTTTGAAAGATGTTAATACGAACACGTCATAGAAAGACCCAGATTCAAAAGTCTTCAGTTAAATTTGAATGTTTTGAAATTTTCCTTTGATATATTTAACATCTAAATCTTTTTGCTGTTCCATATTTAGAATGTTTAAATGTAAATATTGTTGCATACAACGTAACCGTCAATCTACCTATCTAAGTATCTATATATATCGCACCCCTAGATCTAAAGGGAGCTAACTCAAAAAAAGTAACTTTTTACAGTAAGGAATCGGATCCTTTTTTTTAGCGCGTGTTTAATTTAAATCCTCAGATTTTTGAGTTAGCTCCCTTTAGGTCTAGGTGTGCGATATATATATCGCACACCTAGATCTTAAGGGATCTAACTCAAAAACCGGAAGATTTGAGTTATGCACACCATCGGATTCCAGCAAAACCCACCTACACTAAAACTGATTTCAGCTAATATAACTCTGCTAGCTTTATTATAAAAAGTATAAATTTATACAGAAAACTCATGCGTGCATATGGATAAATTTATCAGTTTCTCGCCTCTCCTGAAAAAGTACCTTTTTTGAGTTAGCTCTCTTTAGATCTAGGTGTGCGATATATAAAAATGAATCACTGAAATATAGGTATGTACCATACCATGGTATGCATAACTTCCGATCGACCTTATCAAATTGGATAATTCTTTTTGTCTTGTGTTTATTATTGTCAGGACAAGATTTGTGTAAAAGAAAATTGTATTATAATAATTAAAATTAGAAAATGGTGGTACGAAGTTCGCCGGGTCAGCTAATAGACTATATTTGTTAAAAAATATAAGGTGATTGGTTTTTATTCCGGGGGTAATTTGTCGAAAAATTATTTCGCGTATACTTAAATAAATAGGTAGGTCAAATAAGAACAACCGTAAGCGAAAGTTTGTTAGGTATTTTTTTATATTAAATCACTGTTTGATGTTAAAATTAATACGTATGAATAATCATTACATTTGAATAGATCCATAAAAATCCTTATCACAGTATGTGTGGTAGAAAACCCAGAAATGTAGGTACTTGGTTAAAATTAAAATTCATTAAACGTACTAAATCAGTTAAAATTGTTTTATTATAATGAGTACCTATATTTAGTACATCGCAAGTTACTAATCAGCTTTTGTTAAAAAGTTTTCAAAGGCTTTGGGGTCTACTAATTTCAAATTTATCACCTAAATGGAATTTCAGTTTCAAATTTCAAACTTTGTCGACAATATTAAAATCTAACTCGAGTCTTTTGAAATTTATTATAGTTGAATAGACGGTAATTCCACGACATAATCCATGTACGAAGCCGCACAAGTTTCTAAGCCTCTGACATATACAATTAATACTTTAAAGATTCGCCCTATAATATAATATGGTTGTTCGGATTTTTTCCATTAATCTATACCAACTAATATTATAAAGAGAAAAATTTTGTTTGTTTGTTTGTATTCAATAGGTTCAAAAACTACCGGACCGCTTTTAAAAATTCTTTTACTGTTGGGAAGCTACACTATTCCCGAGTGACATAGGCTATAAAAAAAAGATGATCCGTGCGAACCCGGGGCGGACCGCTATATTTTATATACTACTATGTCACTCGGGAATAGTGTAGCTTCCCAACAGTGAAATAATTTTTCAAATCGGTCCAGCCGTTCTGGAGCCTAATTAATACAAACAAACAAACAAACCTTTCCTCTTTATTATATTAGTATAGATAAACATTCATTCCAATTATAATTTCTGATACCTTCGCGGTTAATACAAATTGGGATGAAACAACTATTAACGGATTTAACACGTGTATTATTTTATTTTACTGGCTGACGTTTACATAGACAAATTAGCGGAAAAAAATGACAGATAATAATAGCTATAAGTGTTAATAATGATGAATTAAAATCAATCATAAACCAGAAGCAAATTTATCCTTGACACTACATTGAGTCTTCAGATCGTTATAACGCCTACGAATAAATTCCATTTGTCAACACAATACATCATTAGATAAATAACCGTATCACACAAGAAATACAGTCCATAATTGCACGATTTAACTCTTTAAGTTGTGACAAGACAACGTTGCCTTTTTACAGCCCTATTTTGTAACATTCAGCAAAATCGTTTTACAATGATTAAGATAAACTTATAAAGGTTTGTACTAAATACGGAAGGCATCTAAGAATTAGGTACTAGAATGATTCTACTCGTTATTATACTGACATCTGCCCCTAGCAGGATTCGAACCCACTACCTCCAGTTCCGTAGACAGGTTATACAACTTTATGGAAGTAAAACTGAAAATGTCACCCATTAAATAATTTAAGTATCAATTAATTTTCTATTTCTTTAGATACCTACATAAATTACTAACATGTACCTAACTCGTAAGTCAATTAATATTTATAAAATCAAAACACCTTTATAAGACCTTCAAAAAGGGTGTTTAATTGATAACCCCTTTTTCTTCTCGAAGCTCGTTAAAAACCGACATTTCTAAAATTCACCCTAAACACTATTAAATATTATAAAAAATCAATTTAAATTCCAATCTATATATCATTAAATACTTATTAATTTCACAATTTCCGTAATTTTCTAACAACAATAAACAATTCAGTTCAGTTTTACGAGGGTTACAAACAACGTTAAGAGAGAACGGATTACTTTCATAGACACTCCGATCCGAAAGCTGACTAATCTTGGGTTCATAAATCTATGTTTTACGGCTTCGAACGCCCCGAAATGTAAGAAAATGGGTTTTTACAGACCCGACCGTTAAGGGACGCAGCCGCCGCTCGCGACGGTCGCGGCGGGACTGAAAACCCCAACTAATCTATGATACCCTGGTACACAAGACATCCGATTGTATACTACATACATACATACCTACTGACCCTAAGGCTATAATATAAAGGACAAGTTATTTGTACCCTGCTACTGCGGAAATTGAGGTAATTTGAACTATTTTCTTAGATAAGAAATAGAAACTACTATTACACTTTGGAATGAACAATTATAACGGATTTTACTCGTTTTTTTTTTATTTGCTGACAGTTCCTATATTCGTAGCACGACTGAGTGAACAATAGTCTAACGCTAAAGTAAATTCTTTTACTATAAATGCTCTATCTGTTACACCTCCTCACACATAAACCGATTTGCATTCAATTTGGTATGGAAATTGTTTCAGTCCGAAGGATATAGGATAGTTTCATCATGGAAATCAACCCTTAAGGGGGTGAAAATAGTGGACAATTTACTTTGATAGTTGATGCGTTACCTAAACTACACGCTCTAATTGTATGCAGACAAAGTCGCAGGATGGAGCTAACTTTTATATACCTACAAGTTTTAAAACCGGTAAATTATTGATACTATGTTTAAACTTTATAATTCGCGCGGTTATTACACATTGGAATGAAATAATTAGATAACGGTTTTAACTCGTGCATTTTATGTTATTTGCGGAAGTTTCGAAATTTGTATATAGCTCCTCATATTATTTTTAGTAGTAGAATAGTGACACAAACCAAAATATTATGTTGTTTCTCCATTTAAGATTGTAAGCCGTTTAAATTTGAATTCACATGACACATTCTGTTTTGTTCCGTTCAGATTGAATCAGTATTGGAAAACAATTGTCTTCTCTTGATTGTTCCATTTACAGTTTAATTAAAATCAAATGAGAATACCTTTCTGTTTGCAGAACTTTTTGAAAAACAATCTGCTTTCATACGTATCTATCTAAAAGCAATCGATTTATATCGTTTTTTTTGTGGAAAAATTAGGTACAATACATAGGGAGCTAAATAGTAAATAGTAGTTTTTTTAATTGTCCACGTGAGAAATTTGCAATCGACTAGCTAGAAATATTTAATGAGGTATAATATAACGTATATTATTATTTTGCATTCATTTCTTGCAGTTGCTATTATCGATTCGCTTTTGTGTCAGAGGTCGACAAGGGGAAACCTTTTTCAATCGGAAGAGTTAAATATTAAAATTTTGAAAATTTCAAAGTTTTTAAAGAGCCAAAATCTTTTCCTTGCCAACTATAACTAGAGGATTTATGAATTCTAGAGTGGTTTAAATAATATTTTCCGTGCTCCGGCCAGAAAGCGTCAACTTTGTGGCCGCTGCGCTAAATGAAATTTGCGCTTTCTGGCTTCGTCGAACAGAAAAATATACTGACCTCGGCCAGTAAAATAAAAAAGCATCATCATCATATTTTTCATATTACATGTGATCTGAGACATTTTTTATTTTACTGGCCTTGGTGCGTAATGTACTATTGCGTATAATTAAAGAGAAACAGCTTCACATCCAAAGAGCCACAAGTTGCCATCAATTGGTGGTAACTGTCTAAAGATATTTATATAATATAGCTTATATGTGGAAACAAACTTGTCCTTACCCCATTTCCATTCTACTTAGCAACACATCGGAAACATTTTGAAAGCATTGTTACACGCCGATTATCGACAACGCCGACTCGTTTTAACTTCGACGTATAAATTTGTAAGGTCTAAGTAGAGTGGAGATTTTGTTGGTACTTCGGGTAGTTTGTTTAGTTATTAGGGATTTAATAAAATACATTATTTTTATTATGATGTGTGGACATTAAGGTTTAAATTCCACTGATATTTCAAGCCTATAAATGCTTAACAAGATAATAGTCTATCCTATGTTCTTCTACAGGGTATAAACTAATTTTATCGATGAATAAGTTCTTTTTTATTTATTAGGTATTAAAAACGTATCCATGTTCTTCCCCAGGATTCAAACTATCTTTATAAAAAATATTTTTAATTGGTTCAGTAGTTAAATCCTGAAGAGATAAAAGTCAGACATTAACTTTCGCAATTATGATATTAGTAATAATATGGATAAAATTTTTAAAAACGTATTATAGTATGGAAAAAAGTTAATTTTATATTTCTATTGCATAAAATAAATGAGTTAGATAAGGGCATTGTGTGATAACATTGTATTAAACATTACATTCCAAAATAATTATGAAACATTGATATTTTTAATTGGAACAAACCAACGTAAAAGTTATCGCACCTTTACTAGAAATGTGTGACAAATTGAAATGTTTTATCGCGTGAATTCAAAATTTAAATGTGCAGACTTAGAGTCTTAAATTGAGTAACACAATATTTCAAGACACACTTTTCTAGGAAAGGTGTGAAAATATACCTACCTATAATTACGCGAGTGAAATCCGTTTTTATTCCAAAAAGATTTTATTGGCTATAAAAGTTTGGAATAACTTATCTGGGACTCACTCAAATATTGTGAAAAAGTCCTTAAGACATGTTCTACAACTAACCTTTTTAACCCCCGACGCAAAAACGACGGGGTGTTATAAGTTTGACGTGTCTGTGTGTTTCTCTCTCTCTCTCTCTGTGTTTGTTTGTGTATGTGTGTGTGTATGTGTGTTTATGTGTGCTTATTTGTGTATGTGTGTGTGTATGTCAGTGGCATCATAGTTATAGCACACCCTTAGACGACGAATTGACATTTTCTCATCGCTCAATTTTAACGACGTAGTCAAAAAACAGAGCGACTGACGTAACAACCGATTTATCTTAGTCCCCGATCGTCAGATGTCACGTTTTTCTCGCCATTTGTTTTTTATAGTTTATTAGGTCATTCAGTATTTATTTTCCAGCTCGCAACAATTTGAATTTCAAGTTGTTATAGGTTAGAGACACCAGAGACTAGTTTGTACATTTTGGTTTATATAAACTAGCTTCTGGCCGTGACTTCGTCTGCGCACCCCCTTAGAAGGCTAATTTTCAAAAACCCTTTCTTGCTGCTTACCAATGTTATTAAAGGACCACCTGTGCAAATTTTCAAGCTTCTAACTCTTATAGTTTAGGCACTACGTCTTCTAAGTGAGAAGTAACAGACAGACACTCTTTCACATTTACAATAATATATTTATTTGCAGTGAACTGAGTATCTCCTATAAACTTTCTATCTCTAAACTTTAAGTTAAAACTAGATAATATACCACTTATCGGAAGATAGATTCACTGACATTCCCAGATTAATGGGACTTTAACCAAACGACTTTGAAACTTAGGAATTCTGCCCCAGGAACCTTATATAATTATCTTTTCTGTCCTACGGCCTCGCCAACTTTCTGGCCGCTGCGCTAAATGAAATTGCCTCTTTCTGGCTTCGTCGAACAGAAAAATAGTATACTGACCTCGGCCAGTAAAATTAAAAGCCTCAGATCACATTTTTGTCAACCTCGGCTTCGCCTCGGACGACAATTACATGTGATCTGAGACATTTTTTATTTTACTGGCCTTGGTGCGTAATGTACTATTGTATTACGTAGGCAAGTAGAAAGGCTTTCCGAAATTCTACCCATAAGGGGGTAAAATTTATACGGGACAAATTTTTCATTAGCTTTCTTTAACAGAATTGATGGAAAACGTGTTTTGTATTTTATTGAAATTCATCACCAGGGGTTCAAAAATACGTGGACGAAGTCGCGATCCAAAATAGTATTAAACAGAACAACTTCAAAATTGAGAGCTTCTTCAATATATTGCCATCTAAAAACGTAAGGTCCTTTGTTTGTCGATAAACTCTTTACGTTTCCTGTCTAGACTTCAAAGTAGAGTCCTCGTAAATTTCAATACGATGTTTTCAAACTATTCCGTGCAGCTCTGTCATGCAAATAGTAACAGGTGTGTTTTAAATGAATTGTTGCACACGGCTGAATATTTCACGTGAAAACAAGGTTGCAAAGGAATCAAAACCGTGTTTCATGATGTTTTATAAAACAGCGACAACATGATTCAATTTTAGGAAAATATTTGAGAAAACATAGAAAGGATGTTCTTTTATCTTTGATTGGAACCAAACAAGAGAAGTGGCATTTTTCGGAATAAACAAACAAAGATGGTGGACAAATGTGCGTAAGTATTTTTGTCAAAAATAATATATTGTGTCGGCAAATTTGGTTATGATTTGCTGTCTTTTTTTATATTATCTAGTTACCCAATGAAACACAAGGAAAATATAGTTTCGTATATATATATATATATATATATATATATATATATATATATATATACGAATCAATATTTAATATATATATATATATATATATATATATATAAATAAGTCCCTATATATATAAATCCCTTTCGATCTTTGACGAGCATTATCTTTGGCATTTTTTGTTTGATTGATGAAAGAAAAAATACTTGTCCAACATTTTTTGATAATCAAACTCACAGACCAGTCGTAGCATTTTGTTTACTTACACAACAAGATTATTGGATAGTTTAACGCAAAAAGTAAAGGCATTAGACTATCGTCAACTCAGTCGTGCTACAATTATGGAAACTGCAAAGATTCCGAAACGTCAGCCAATAAAATAAAATACGCGCGTTAAATCCGTTTATAGTTCTCGACTTGAGTTGCATAAGGTCTGATGTTAACATATGGCTTTTTCCTTTTTTTGCATAAAACGAACAAACTTTTTGTCCTCTTTCTAACACACTTTTTAACTTATGCAACTCAAGTCGAGAGTTGTTTCATTCCAATGTGTAGTAACCGCGAAGGCATCAGAAATTATGCAGCTTATTATCAAAAGATTTTTTTTTAGGTTAGTGACTGTATACAGTTGGCCCTGGGGCCGTTACTGCTCCACCGGACAAAATAGGGAGTGCTCCGAGGTGCGCTCACCCTACGATTATCAAAAGAACGACAGTAAAGGGTATTCTATACCTGTGCCTATAGATACCTATATATATACCTACCTATATATCACAGCAGTGTGTAATATATACACATCTTAAAATAGGTGTGCTTAGATTAGATTGTGCGTGAGAGACCCGATTTCCAAGTGACTACACTCGATTAATTCCTTTGTTCACACTCTGTATTATGTGGTTAATTTTCAAAGAAAATTTCGAACGAAGCTTCTAAGAAAAACTGTCGTTACTGCGATGATAAATGAGAATTTAAGGCAAGAAAATACTTATGTTTTATTATGCCACTCTGTAAAGGACTTAAGGGAATGTTTTCCACTAAAAATAAAGTGAAGTAAATTATTTTTTTTTGTAACGCTTGGTCTATAGAACTTTCTGGAGTGGAAAATAATGGACGAATATTTTTTTGTGTAGGAAAAATCTAATTAGTTAAATACCGCAAACCAAAAGGAGAGCAAAAGATTTTATTATATATATTATAGGTTAGGTAAGTCGATCTAACTCGAAATGAAGGCAGAGTGCTGTTATAAATTTTATAATGAACTGATATGAGGTACATCATATAAATAATCATTCATTAAGTTTTTTCCTCAAAATAGCAACTTACAAAAAAAAAACAATGAAATAATTAATAATTTCTGATGCCTTCACTTCTTCACACAGGGCAAATATAATAAGGTCTAAGTAGTGAATATAATTCAACAGTAGTATATAATGGAATTATATTTAACTAGCTTCTGCCCGCGACTTCGTCCGCATAGAACTCCTCTTTTTTTGTAGTCGGTTAAAAAGTAGGTAGCCTATGTTTCTTCTCAGGTTCCAGACTTTCTTTGTACCAAATTTAATTTAAATCGGTCCAGTAGTTTTAGCGTGAAAGCGTAACAGACAGACAGAGTTACTTTCGCATTTATAATATTAGTAAGGATTACCTACAATTTGTTTACTTTTGTCAATTGTCTGTAAAGTTGTAGGTACCTACATCAATTGTTTTGTATTGTTTTATTTATCTATCTATCTATATAATATAAAGTATAATCTTCGCGCCGAAGAAATTTCGAACTGTATTAAAAGTATGTATATTAAAAAAACTAATAACGAGAATGGTGTAAGTTATGAAAATCGCTCGCGGGATCAAAGGAATAAAGTAGGTTATAATAACAGATATGGCCGACTAGTAACTTTGCCTTCGAACTTATTATTTTCTTTGAAATAGTTTTCCGAATGGGTTTTATCATATAATATTCTTCACGTATTTTTCTATTACATAAAATGATAAAGATATAACTTGTTGAACATACTTGGCTTTACACTTATATCACAAAAAAGTACCTCCTACCTAAGAGAAGGAGCTAGTTTAAGTTCAAGAACTTAGGTGCCTAATTTCAACTGTCCCGAAGTAAACAAAAATCTTAATTTATAGATATTAGAGAGATTGTATCAATTGAAATAGAAATAAATCATGTAGGTACCCTAATATGATTGAAAATGGGTTCAACCCCGTATATGTTGTACGTATATTAATATGATGTATTCTATACTAATATTATAAAGAGAAAATGTTTGTTTGTTTGGATTGAATAGGCTTCAAAACGACTGGAAAAATTCTTTCACTGTTGGGAAGCTCTATTCTTGAGTGACATAGGGGGCCGTTCAAGTATTACGTAAACACGATGTGCGGGGGGGTTATGTATTGCTTATTTTGGATGACATGGGGGGTAGGGGAGTCTAGATGATGATTACGTCATCGGTAGTAAAATTACTTTTTTACACGAATGGCAACCCTTAAATTGTCTTTGCTTGAAAACTAAACGCATTTTCATTTAATATGTGTACCAAAAATTTAAAATAAGTTTGTTATGTTCGTAAGACTATAATATTTTTGTAATTTACTCTATGTTGAAAACCGTATCAGTAAAATCTAATCTCCATACAATTTTTTTTTTTTCATAATTATAATATTGAAAAAACAATGCATTCATAGAAAAATATTTACGTAAGCATAGGGGGAGGGGGTAAGAGCTTTGCTTACTTTTGCTGACAAGGGGGATGGGGGGGCATAATAATTGTAATAAATCTGCTTTGGTAAATACTTGAACGGCCCTAGGCTATAACAGAAAGGGATCCGTGCCAAGCCGGGGCGAGCGGCTAGTTTACAATAAGTAAATAAGGATATTTTATAGACTTAAAAACCCGGAAAATTTTGTAAATACTAATCAGTGTTAAAAACCGCAGCAAAACTATTATACAAGATAGAATGATTGTTGTAAAATTAGCAGCTAGGCTAGGCGTTACGATAAGATACCTCACATTTATGTAAGTGTCGAAATGGTTTATAAGAAATGAATGCCATAACAAAACCAATTTTCGTAACGTTCATTATCATTATGTATTGTGTTAGTATTACGTTGCATATCTGTTTGGGTCACAGACAAGTGTACCTACCAAATTTCGTTTCGGAGCAATTTCCTGTGACAGACGGACAGACACACGAGTGATCCTATAAGGTTACCCAACCCAAAGGTTTAAAAGCCTCCTATCAGGAGTCTCGCCACCCGTCCGGTTTTGCAGTAAAGGCCCATTAGCTGGCCAACTGCGCTTCAGTATTCAGTTCGAAAAAAAAAAAAGATCTTATAAGGGTTCATTTTTTCTTCACGAGTTACGGAATCCTAAAAACACTATTACCATTTTGACATAGTGGTACGACCTTCGATGCTTGCAAAAATTACGAAATCACGTAACTTAGCAATAAATACCTGATCCGGGATGTCCCGAACTTCTAATAAATATTTGTATATAGTTCGGGCTGTTGCGTCCCTTGTCATTAAATATAAGCACGTGTTCACATGCAATTAATTACAAAATAACATGTTGGCTTTATTTGGGTTGTTCTTCGAGCGTCTGACACGCCGTCATTGTCTCAAGCTATATCTATAATGGTTGTAAATATTATTATTAACTATCAATTAAAACAGTATATGCACCAGTACCAAGAAATAATTTCAGTTGAGTTTTTTAACTTATCTATACTAAGTTAATATTATAAAGAGGAATTCAATCCAAACAAACAACCAAACCTTTGTTTGTTTGTTTGGATTGAAAAGATATAACCTGTTGAATATAGGTACCTGGCTTTGCACTTAGCACATATCACAACAAAGTGACTAACTTCATGTAGGTACCCTAATATGATCGAGAATGGGTTCAACCCCGTATATGTTGTACGTATATTAATATGATGTATTCTATACTAATATTATAAAGAGGAAAGGTTTGTTTGTTTGGATTGAATAGGCTCCAAAACGGCTAGACCGATTTTGAAATTTTTTTTACGAAGGCATCAGAAATTATTAAATCTTTCACTATTTTAAAGCTACACTATTCCCGAATGATATAAAAAAAAGGGATCCGAACGAAGCCGGGCGGGTCTCTAGTTGCTTCTATTCTTAAATACGACAGAAGACAATGACGGCGTTTCAAACGCTCATATTCACCCTTTTATTGTGACGCAAAAATAATTGGTAATTTACAAATCGTATAGCGACAATGTAATATTAACATGTACTAATCATTTATTATGAAATGCTATAAATATAGTTTAGTGCAATTATATCGTTTTAGATTGTTAAGTGCATTAGTGGACACCGGGAGGTAAGTTTTTTTTTATAATTACTTTTATTTAATTTTTATTGCGGAATCTTATATATAAAAATGAATCGCAAAATGTGTTGGTAAGCGCATAACTCGACAACGTCGGGACCAATTTGGCCAATTTCTTTTTTTAAATGTTCGTTGAAGTCCAAGGATGGTTCTTACGGCGAGAAAAAAATCGAATAATTGCCGGGAAAACCCTAAAAACGACCCCTTTTCTTTTCCCATACAAACGTTGTCTAACTAAAGTTACCTAATTTGAATTTCGAACGGGCAGGATGACGTCTGCCGGGACCGCTAGTTTAATATACAAATAATTTTGTTGTTATAACGATTATTACTAAAATCTCGGATGCGATGCAGGTAATACCCAGAAGGTTTTATAGTCAATCCCAGGATTTTAGGCTACCGGTTTGAACGTAGGCTAAATACCTAAAAACACAGATAGAATTTTCGAGGGTCAGGAAAAAACTCCTAGCTACGCCGAATGCTATCAATGTGAGCTTCTTACAAATGCTCAACGGATCGCACGTTGAATATAGCTATATATCTAAACAATAACTAACATATTTAAACATATCTTCTTCTTCTTATATATAAAAATGAATCGCAAAATGTGTTGATAAGCGCATAACTCGACAACGCCTGGACCAAATTGGCTAATTTTTTTTTTTAAATGTTCGTTGAAGTCCAAGGATAGTTCTTACGGTGAGAAAAAATCGAATAATTGCCGGGAAAACCCTAAAAACAGCCCTTTTCTTTTCCCATACAAACGTTGTCTAACTAAAGTTACCTAATTTGAATTTCAAACGGGCAGGATGACGTCTGCCGGGACCGCTATAGGCTATAAAAAAAGGGATCCGTGCGAAGCCGGGGCTAGTATATTAATATAATTATTTGTATTTGAATTGACATGTAAATCAAATTACACTCGTAATCTTAAACTGTAAATGAGTCTCTCAATTTACTTTTGTTTGCCAAGTTCTTGAACTTGACACCGCAAACGAATAACCTTCCGTTTGTATTACTGTTAACTTATTCCGTACAATGTCAAGTTCATGCGGATAATTGCCTTATCTATACTAATATTATAAAGAGGAAAGGTTTGTTTGAGAGGAAAGGTTTGTTTGTTTGGATTGAATAGGCTCCAGAATAGCTGGACCGATTTAAAAAATCTTTCACTGTTGCGAAGCTGCACTATTTTCGAGTGACATAATATGCTATAAAAAAAGATAATCTGTGCGAAGCCGGGGCGGACAGCTAGTTAATAACTAAAACATTAAGATTTGCAATTTTATTTACATCTAAATTAGATTACGCTTATAATCGTGAACTGTGAAATGAGACCTTCAATTTGTCACTTTTATAGGTGCCAAGTTCTTGAACTTGTGACAGCAAACTAATCGACCTTATGTTTGTATTACTGTGAACTTATTTCGTACAATGTCAAGTTCGAGCGATAATATACTAGTTCCGAGTCATGGTTTTACGTACGTGTGTTGAATAAAGTGTTAATTTAGGTTAAGTATAAGATGTGTGCGAATTTTCTTATGATTTCGTTCCACTGTTTTGTGCGACCGAAATTTATAACAACAAACATCCAATATCGTTTATAATATATTATGGATAATATTAACAGAAGCATAAATAACGTTATTTATAATAAAAAAGCCTAATATATTTGGGCAATACCTATATAAAAGAAGCTGACTCAATGACTGACATATCAACGCAGAGCTTAAACTACAAGGGTTAGAAACTTGAAACTTTGCACAGGGATTTGATAACGTAGGGAAGCACTAAGAAATAATTTACGAAAATTCATCCCTAAGGGGGTAAAACGGGGGTGTTTATCGTTCGCAAATGAAGGGTAGAAGCTACTTTAAAATAACACTAGCATGTCCTATTTTACAAAGTTCAGAAATATAGAGCAAACATTACATTTGTAATGTACAGCAAACTATGAAAAAAATGAGTAACAACGTGAAACTTATCAATACTGTTTTTTTATTGCCTTCAGAATGGAGCTGCGAAGTTTGTTTTCATTTGTCTAGACTAGAAATACCTAGAATATATTAGATACATATTTTCGATTATTTTGTAAAATTGTTAACATTAGACAGATTGCTTCCACAAGCTTTTTCAAAATCCGTTCCAAAAGCGTATTAAAGCGTAATACCTAACAGCTGTCAAAATTGTATTGATAATAACTTAAAAAATAGACTGTGCCATTTAAGCTTAGTTTACCTCAGTTATGTATATATAACAAACGTAAAATAATTGCATAGTAATTGTATTAATGTCAGGCTGTTGTTAGCTCAGGTGTGCTATAAATACGGTAAGTGTTAAGTTTTCGAAACGTCAGCAAATAAAATGAAATTAAAAATACACAAGGTATAAAATACACAACAAATAAAGTTGTTGCATTCCAATGTGTAATAACCGCGAAGGCATCAGATAATATAATTACAAAGTTACACAAAAAAATATTTGATTAAGTACCTACTTGGCTTTTGTTACAACAAGGTTCTTTACCTATTCTATTTTCTCGACTGTTGACCGAATTATTCAAGATCATTGTTATCAATGACGTTTTAGATTGCGCAAGAGTTGATTTGTGATAATTAGTAGGACATGATTTCGTCATTTATAGTACGACTAGCTTCTGCCCGCGACTTCGTCTGCGTATGATTAGTATTTTACACCATATCGTTATAAAATATAGCCTATATGTTATTCTGATGTATAGGCTATATTGTGGTAAAGTTTCATTCAAATCCATTCAGTAGTTTTTACGTGAAACAGTAACAAACATCCATACATCCATACTTACAAACTTTCGCCTTTATAATAGTAGTAGGATCACGATGACCCCATAATTGAATAAAACTTATCGTAGTATATGTAATGACATTTAGAAAGCACTGATAATAAAACAAGTAGATATGTTACAACTTTTATTTAAAATCGTTTTTTTACACATG
Source organism: Polylopha cassiicola (assembly GCA_038024825.1). NCBI lineage: Eukaryota > Metazoa > Arthropoda > Insecta > Lepidoptera > Tortricidae > Polylopha > Polylopha cassiicola. The sequence continues at coordinate 2,290,713 of CP149062.1, forward strand.
TTTTCATGAGTTGTGAATATTACACTACTCATGAACGAATCATACAGTTTGACAACCCCTGACTTTTACTATGGGTTTCATAATCGGGGTAAGTTGGAACAGAAAATATTGCCGTCTTGCCCCTGGGTTTTACAAGCGGTGTAAGATTGAAAAATATAAAAACTCCAATAATATACAAGATATGTAAAATCGGATTTTTTGTATAAACTAAAAAAATTATCAATAACACGTATCAAAAAACATATTTTTAACTTGCGTGTAGAAGAAACTACGGAACGTGGGGAAGATTAAAAAACGCATTTATCGCTCAAAAACATACCTTGTCGAAAAATTGCAAAAAAACATATGCACTCAAATGTCAATTGTTATATTTTGACATCCCTACTAATATTAAAAAATACGAAAGTAACTCTGTCTGTCTGTCTGTTACGCTTTCACGCTAAAACTACTGGACCGATTTGAAAAATTCTTTCACTGTTTGGAAGCTACACTATTCGTGAGTGACATATGCTATATTAAATTAAAAAAAAAATCAGGGATCCATGCGATACTTAATAAATATTCTTACCATCACAATCTGAACACAACTGTTGTTGTTGTCAATTATATTCTGACATCTGTCATAAGTTTAAGCATCTGATGGTACTACTTTAATGCGTCTAACATATCTACAAGACGTATTTTCTTATCAATGTTGGTTCATTTACACTTTTTAAAGTCTTTTGTGTAACTTTTACGGAAAAAAGTGAATTAAGTAATCTACTCGATACTATATCAAGGTTATAAATGAAGGTTGCCGTAAAAACTTAGATTACGGAAAAGAAAAGTTGTAAATAAGTAAAAAAAAGTAATGAGGTAATCATTTGAATTAATTGAGTAGGTATTTGGTGTAGTTAGTTCTTCCTTATTTTTTTCTGAAACTATTTTAAATTGAAAGACCAACCTGATAACAAAATTATTTGCGATGCTTTCGCGGTTTTTAGACAATGGATTAAATTAATTAATTCGGAAACTTTACCGTTCCCATATCCGTAGCAGACTGAACTGACACAAAAACGAAATTAAAACTAGAAACGTCAGTATGAAATTAATATACTTACGAGTAAAATCCGCTATATTTTTTTTCTAACCGACGCGACGACACTTCTATTTTATGATACAGATAAAACACGTATTATGAAAACCTTAATTGAATTAATAGTTTTAGTTGAAATTATCAATGAGCAATACAACCACTGATAAACAATATGTATACAGAAATACATAATAATATAATATAATATACTTAACATTCCTCCCTACCCCTTTAAAGCAACCAACTTAGTCTGAAGCAACAATCAAATTTATCAAACCCACCAAATCTAGCCAAATCTATTGTAACATAGACAATTCTTAGTTTTTTTTCTCCCAGACTTCATGTCAAGGTTTAGTGTAAAACCTCCGCCGGCGAAAGGTAATAATGCTGGCAACACAGAAGTTTACTAAATAAAAGATGAACTTAATGCAAGCTTACCTCGCAACAACCGCAAAAGTACAGCCAACTGTTAATCCCAGATTAAAAGCGCTCATCCACAATAGAGACATGGCTTTCAGCTTTTTCTAGCTATAGCACAGGCAACGGAACGTACACTGCACTAAACAGCCACACGCATCCCGCACTGGCACAATAGACAATATCGTGTCGTGTATTAGACGAGAAAAAAGCGGGAAGCTTTATGTAGAAAAACACGTTCGATTTTCAATTTAAGTGACGCGTGGATAATTTAAATACGTTCCGTTTTTGACAGATGAGCACTGAAACTTTTTTTTTAATCGGATTGATTGTTTGAGCACTTGTTTAAACCGCGAGTATCAAAGCGTGAATTAAATTTACGTATGGACTTGCTGCAAGTACCGACTGTGAATGTCGAATGGCGAGGCAGTGTGATCCTTTTACAATATAAACCGAGAGCCCCCCGCGCGCCTCACCGATCGTTTATTTTCTCAACGATTCGCTATTATGGTGCAATTCCGTTGCAAATGTCTAAGAGCGGTATAATATAGTTTCAAGTAGGTATTTATTATGGTATAGCAGGAAGTTGCAATTGTCTATTCTTTGAGTTTTTTTTACAGCTTAAGAGTTTACGTACAAAAAGCGATCTTGGACAGAAATGCGAGTGTAGGTACCTATTTAGTAAAAAATAATAATTTACTAGCTACTGCCCGTGACTTCGCCTGCCCAGAATTCTAAATAATATTTTCATATAATATAGCGTAGTAGGATGTATGAGACCTATATTACTGTACAGTTTCAGTAAAACCCATTTTGTAATTTGCTTGAAAGAGTAATCCACAAATGCATACATACAGACTTTGGCGTTTTTAATATTAGAGTGATTTGTGGGATTATGGTATTAGCGGGATTGTGGTATTGATGAGATTGCGGGATTAGTGGTACCTATTGTGGATTTTTGGTATAACATAAGTAGATTCATTAATGACAGTTTTTGTTTCGGTAATGTTATCAAACAAGATTAAAATAACGTAATTTAAATAAATTAAAATAATTTTGCATGTATACCATTATATTCTTGGAATACCGATATATGACTACGATGTGGGGCTTTCCTGTATAATTATTGTAACAAAAACAAAACTGAATCGTACAATAACTTCACTAATGACATATTTTAAATATAGTGATTGTATGGAAATATACGTTTAGTGGATCACTTTAGAGATTAACTTTCCGGGGTCAAATAATGGGGGAATATCCTAATTAGAATGAATAATTTAAACTTCACATTTGTATTTACTATATTGTTGGCATATTGTTTCTAACATAAAAACGTAAGTAAACAAAGTAGGTATACCTACACTTAAATATTTTTAACATTTATTACAATATAACACGATATAATAAGTAAAAATATAAAATGGTCAAAAGTATAGGTCACTTTGACCCAAGCCGGGTTGGGTTACTTTGACTTTTTAAAGTTTTTTTATAACCTAGTAGGTGATTGCTATTATGCACAAAATATAAGTATTTAGTATAAAAAATGTACATTATAAAAACTGAGATCGTTGTTACCCAACAGGGTCAGAATAACCCAAGTTTATATTCGGTGTTTATTACCTAGACAATAAGTTAGTGAGATAATGAAGTAAACATAACATTATGTATATTATGTTTTCATTGAGTCATTCCGGGTAACTACCTATATGCGCATTTATATTAAAAAAATAGGCACCTAATGTGATAAAGTTACAAACCAGTTGTATTAAGTGCAAGACTAGTTATATTTTACTATAATATTATGTACAGAAACCAGTAGAATAGTAATTACATATTATAGATAATTATTATAATTGTAATCTTGAAGAAAATAACTTTAAAAAAAAAATACTTAGTATTTGATCTCTTATGTTAAAATTACAAAAAATAATTTTATTACATAACACATAAAACACTTAAAAAGTAATTTGAAACAATATTGCAACTCACAAAATTGAAAAAAAAAAGAATAAGTAAAGCAAATATGCATTTACTAAAGGCACTTTCGTATAAGTACTTAAATATATATACGCACGATTTGGAAAACCCACTTATCAATAATTGTCTTTAAGTCCAAAAAAACTGACCCAAAATGAGCAAGTCGTGAAACGCTGTCGATATATATACTTCCAATAAAAAAAACGAGACAAAAAGATAAAAGCAATTTAGACTCGGTTGCAGTTAAATTGCAACTTTGGTTTTCCCATGCAGTTCAGCGACTGGGTATATCCACTGATACTGCATTGATATACCGAAGGTTAATATAATTAACAATGCAACTTTATTTACTTACATGATAATTAATATTATATTGGTAGAAACAATTGCATAAATGTAACACTTGTGTTTAATTTTATACACAGTATAAGTAAAAATTACTTTTTAAAAACATTGATATTGACAGTTTTTTACCCCTGAATTACAATAGGTATATTATTCTTAGTTCTAAGTAAAGCCAGAGCGAAGAGACTGAGGTAGGTATTCTTGTTAAACCGTACATATAGTCTATACCTACTACAAAAGTCTTAAATAGATTAAAAAATATGTAGTTTTTCTAGTAAAAATGCAAAAGGTATGCTCAACACGAACGCCGAACTTTTCGAGCGAGCACACAGGAAGGAGTGTGGGATTTAAAAATACTCATTCTGCATTATTTTTTCTTTATTTATTATTTTATGCAGCTTATTAGGTCTCATTAGAAGAGTATGGTAAACTGAATATAATAAGATTTTGTTATATTGTATGTATGTACAAGAAAGTCTTCTTGTAATGAGCTTGTAATTTTGCTGTTAATTATTGTTAAAGCTTGCACATGTAATTTGACATAATAATGTAATTATATTGTACTTATGTATTTTGAGAAATAAACGAATCTATTCTAATATAATAAATAAATTTCTATAAAACGACGAAACTTTTAGAGTAAACGCTTTTAATAAAGACTAGCGTGGTTAATCCGCTTTGTTTAGCTAAACTGCATACTAATAGAGAACTCTGCTATCTAGTCACCGTCCTGTGAGGCTGTGATACACCAAATTGCATCGTACATTAAACACTGCATCTAATGACCTAAAATGGCTAAAATGATAACGATAAAACAAACGCAATAGAGACGTTTTTCAGACACATAGTCCGGTAATCATACGATTTGCATTTATAACACGTTTTTTTACAGCCAAATATAGCTTGGATAATATTTGGCGTATGAATCGATTCCGCGTACAATCTTAAACGTACCTACACAGCTGTTCATATTTCCTGTTAATTTTGATAGCGGGTTTCCCAGTGTTTGCCATTTAAAATATTTTTAGCTGATCGTTTAAACATATATCTGATATAGTAATTTGATAAGGAATGGCATAAGTATTGGAGCATGGTAATAATCGAACTTAAAACTTGAATTTATTTATTTATACTTTTTGCCCCAAACTAAACAGAAGTAAGCGTTCAACGCGGACTTAATGCCTTGAGGCATTCTCTATGAGTCCACCTTAGAGTCATAGACAGAAAAAATACAGTTCGTAGTAACAAATTCAATGAAATAAATGGTGAATTTGGTTAATTTCAGAAGCTTTCACATTGAAAGAGAACGACAAAAAATATTTTGATTATATTTTATTCCAAATTGAAAAGTTAAGACAGTGATGATTTATAGATAATATTTAAAGTATCAAAGGACTCATAAATCTTTATGTGTTATTACGACTTTCTTTCTGAGGATATATTAAGAAATCAAAATATTTTTGGATGACTTCATTAATCATCATTGGTCAAAGGAATTACTTTTATAAAGTGAGAAATGATAGAATGGTGACAGTTTTCTTAAGAGACATTTTATTTAAGTGTTAAATAAGTGCAAATAGTCATTAATATCATTATAAATTATCATAAATTTCCATTTATAAATGATACCACTTTACCTTACGCAATACTATTTAACCAAAAGAGTAAAAAAAACGTAATCGATAGTAGAAATTCTACATTACCGGTAATTTATTTTAAGAATGACCTTAAACTTTCTGTCAGTACGTTCAACTTACTTAATCAAGGTTTCAGGTTTCTATATTTTTTAAAAACGATAATTTAGTATAAACTGGATCATAAATGGAACATGACAACAAACAATAATAATTAAAATGAAACAACTATAAACGGATTTAACTCAATATTTCATTTTATTGGCTGACGTTTTAGAAACTGCTGACAATAGTCCAACGCTAAAGTTAAACCAGTTTATAGTTGTTTCATTCCAATGTGTAATAACCGCGAAGGCATCAGAAATCATTAAACAATAATCATTTTAATTGGTAAACTAAAACATAAAATAATAACATTGTTGATAGTTAAAGTTGATCAAAACATTATAATTTTAGATAAGTATGTAAATGCGTCAACATTACGATTTTTTACATCAATCGAAAAAAACTATTTCTTTTTAACCGTTATACCTACTTGCATATTACGGTTACACGCGACTGCATTATATATAACGGTACATACGACGTACATATATATACCTATTGATTGAATACATAAAGTACCGTTATATTAAATAGATCTTGGATCACTTCTATTATCGGTCATCGACCCTGTCTATGCATAATTTATGTTATAAACATTATAACTAAAACATTTGAATATAATCATAAAAAACTCTTGATCCTAATATTATCTTTTTAGAGTTAGTAGATCAAACTTTCTTATCCTATCCTATAACTTCCTCATTTACAACTGAACTAAGACTAACTAATATAATTTTTCAATACCAAAATGGCTACGTACGAAAATATATTTATTTGAGAAAAGTATTATTTCTATAGGTACTTCGCCACTTGCGTCTAGAAGCTAGCTATGAATTCGATTCGCCACCTATATATTACTAGCTTCTGCCCGCGACTTCGTCCGCGTGGAACTCCTCCTTTTTTGCAGTCGGTTAAAAAGTAGCCTATGTCCTTTCTCAGGCTCCAGACTTTCTTCTTACCAAATTTCATTTAAATCGGTCCAGTAGTTTTAGCGTGAAAGCGTAACAGACAGACAGACAGAGTTACTTTCGCATTTATAATATTAGTATGGATAATACATTTACCTAAAATACAAATGTATCTGTTTCTATATTTATGTGAAAAAAAGCTGTTTTATTATTTTGCCTACGTGACTCCCTGCGCGTACGCCGGTGTAAGGTAGAGTTAGCAAAAAAGTTATGCAAATATAGAAATAATTATGTCTTGCGTTAATTGTTAACTATCATTATCAAAGTCACCCATGTGTTCTGTTATATTGAATTAATTATTCTATATCATATAGGTATCTGTAATAAATTAGTAAATTACAAAGTAATATTTATTTTGATCTTATGTAAAACCAGATCAAAATATTAACTAAGTAAAGATACCTAATGATCATTTTGACCTAGTACTAAAGTTCGCCCTTTAAACTTAGGTCTTCTTAATTTTGCTTCAAGAACACAAATTACCTAAGTATAAAAATCTGTAAACTTGTATACTGGGGTTTCTAATTAGTTAGAAACCCACTTTCATCTAAATACAATAGGTATACACTTCTAATCTTTTACGACAGCAAAAAACGGCCTAGTATCATTCAAGTTTGTTAACCTTCTTGCGGTCTTCAAATGTGACGCACTATGTACGTAATAAAAACAATAACCTTACGTAAAAAAATATTTACCTATTTATCGTTTAAATACGTATTCACGCGTCACCGCCTCAGATACAACTGAAAAATGACGTTCTATTTCACAATACCAGTAGAATAACAGCAACAAGCCTTAACATCAACAGTGTGGACCGTACAAGGCCGTGAATGTGTGATGCAACCTTATTGTAGTGTGCGTGTCGGCGCGTGCGCCGGGACACCGGTGACTCACGAAGTTGGGAATCCCTGATGCTTTTTGTTTATTTTTGGGAAATTTCGAAAGTTATAAGCGTTCCAAAGTAACCTAACCTGCTTTTTAAAGTCTTTACCAGGAGAGAGTTGTCACTATTGCAAAGTTAAAGTGTTATATAATTAAAAGCTTGACTACATCTAGGTAGGTATATACAATAGGTGCTCCCAATTCTATAGCATCAAATATTTATCATCTACACTAATATAATAAAGAGGAAAGGTTTGTTTGTTTGTATTGAAAAAGCTCCAAAACGACTGAACCAATTTGAAAAATTCTTACACTATCGGGAAGTTACACTATTCCCTAGTGACATAGGCTATAGGTATTAGGTATATTTTGAAAAATATTAAGGATCTATTAGATGAATAAAGCATTCCCTTTGAAATATCTCTACATTTTATTATCTTACACTATAATTTCTGATGCCGTCCCGGTTATTATACATTGGAATGAAACAACTATACACAGACTTAACTCGCGTATTTTATTTTAGTGGCTGACGTTCGGATTCTTTACAGTTTCCATAATCTTAGCACTACTGAGCTGACAATAGTCTTATGCTAAAGACACTACTACTATTGTCAGCTCAGTCGTGCTACGATTATGGAATCGGTATAACTGCGAAGGCATCAGAAATTATTACTTATCTGTGTTGTTCAAACTGTCAGTGCTGAAAAGTACTCTATTAAATGAATGAAGCATTCCCTTTGAATTAGGCTTTATCTCTATTCACATTTAATTATCTTATACTATTATAGTTAAACGGTAAGCGTGTGTTATTTCGGTCACGGCGCCTAGAAGCCTTGCCCTAGCCTTCGCGAAGTTCTCTATCCGGTGGACACTGATTTAAAATGCACGCCAGTATTTCCTACATACTGACCTATTCGGTCTTTTTATATGCATGCAGTTCCTATTATTTCTTTAAATGGCCCTTTGATTTTAATTCGTAGCTTTAGACAATTTTATTTTAAACTTTACCCCTTACAGTTAGCAAGATTATATTGTATTAGCTTTTGTTCACGACTCCGTCCGCATGGAATTCTTACAACATTTCATCCCCGCTTTAAATCCTTTACAAGCCTTTTTTTTGAAATTATAAGTAGCCTATGTCCATTCTCAGGCTCTAGAGTCTAGACTATCTGTGTACCTAATTTCAGCAATGAGACAGACAGACAGACATGGTTCATTTATTATATAAGTTAGGATTAGGATTACGATATTTTTTTGATGTATTTATTTTTATCGATGTCTTGACGTATCTATTTTTAATTTGTACAGCTTATTAGAGACTCTAATTTAGAGTCAATGAAAAATCAAGCTATTTCAATCCAACTTGATATTCATTAACCTGTGTAATTAAACTTTTTTCGTTATGGTCATTGTTATCACTTAATTAACTTCACGGCAATTTACTCTCGCACTTGTGTTGCTCAAATAAACCTGATTAGAAAAACAATCTTGCTTGAAACAGCAAAAATCTAACTATGTCAATGAAAATCGATAGCCATCGATGTGGTTAAGTGCTCTTCAAACGTGTTTTTAATAGCTAGCCATTTGTTGACTAAGAATGTTCGATGGTCATTTGTTTAAGCTATCAAAGCAAGCACTAATGATATATGGTAATGTTGGATCACTTTGACCCACTTTGACCAAAGTGTGGGTTACTTTGATCCACCTATTTATTTTAATAACAGATCTGATCGTTGAATTTTGGCACAAATTAAGTATAGGTATTATAGTTTTATAGAGTGTTGTTAGTTTTAATTATATGTCTTTTTAAAAGTTAAGTATTTTAAACTTTATACGGGGTACCAATTACATCCACAGAACATAAAGTAGAAAATTAGAAATATAATATTAACAACATAAATTAATTCCAAAACATAAATGTTGCGTAAGCAGTAAATAAATGGGAAGATCTGCCCATTTCTACGTCGGATAACATCGCCAACGGAAATAAGAAAATCAATGATTCAATACCTCTCTTCCTGTCTACTCCGTGAGAAGGGTAGGTTTTTAATTTACCACAAGAATACCAAATAAACTTTACGAATTTGACTTCGAATCCACTTCATTGTAGAAACCGTTGGGACGTATGATATTGTAATTACTGGCCTATTTCACTAACGCGACAGTTGTCGGCGACAAGTAACAATTCCAAACGCATAGTCAATAATTAAATCAGCTGTGGTTTCTTGTCGAGTTTGTAGTGTAATAATTGTCATTTATCACGGACAAAGGGGTTATAGCGAGTCAAAAATCCGCTAGATGTCGCTAGACTTGAGTGAATTTTAACTGTCATGTTCCACCAATGAGAGACAAGCTACTGGCCTGTGATTAGAGACAAGCTACTGACCTGTGATGAGAGACAAGCTACTGACCTTTGACGAGAGACAAGCTACTAACTTGTGATGAGAGACAAGCTATTGACCTATGATGAGAGACAAGCTACTGGCCTGTGTGGGTGACAAGCTACTGGCCTGTGATGAGAGACAAGCTACTAACTGACCTGATTGTCAAAATAAGACAGTTGGACCTCACTTTAAACTACCTACTGCAATGAAAAACTTAGGTATCCCAAGTAAGACTGCATGTATACAGATATGTATGTATATATATTTACATTACAATAAAGCTACAAAACATTGATGTCGAAAGATCCATTACGAAATATACTTTGTGCTGTAAATAAAGGACAAAAACTTTCTAATGAATGCTTCGTCATGCGCCCATTAGACTCCATTGAAGGGACGGCAAAGTACATTACGTGACCTCTACTGTACAGACGACGATATATGTAAAGTAAAAAATCTAATTAATATTTCCCAACATTGTCCGTTATGGTACCCATGGTAAGGCAAGATGCAACTGGACCACTCTTTTCCTAACCTAAGGTTTTTTGGAGAAAAGGTTTGTTTGTTTAGATTGAACATGGTCCAGAACGACTGCGCTCATTTGAAACAATATTTTTTGGGAAGCTACACTATTCCCGAGTGACATAGGGTATAGAACATTTCGAAAAATTGGAATCCGTGTGAACTATAATAAAAATACTTCTTTTTCTTCATCTAGATAGTAAGTACTGATAGTAAGTGTCTCCGGCTCATAAGTGTCACTTAAAACAAGGGCCCTTATTTCCTCCTAGAATACAGTCGGAAGTAATTATTCTCTAGCCTAACCGGAATATAGATAACAAGTGACGGCTTACAACACACGAGTGTGTAAGTGTCGTGTTCGTGACTCACTGTGCAGGTTTTGGAGGTCTGGCATGTTCATATACACTACATAACACAGGGCGACTTTTAGTAGTCATGCAGTCGCATACGCAACGCATAACTATTTTGATTAAGAATTTCTTATGCCTTCCTCCTCCTTATGCGGGGTTAGGAAAATTTTGGATTCGAGCGCCTTGTAAGATTTGACCTCCTAATAAGACACAATTTTCAAAAATCAGATTTTCAAACAGTAATATTACAGGGATGAAAACTAATCATACAAACTTTTATGCTCTCTTTTACATAATAAGGGTTGAATTTCCAAAACCCCTTCTTTAGTGCTCACCCACTCCAAGATACTATATTGAAATTCTGATTTTTAAACCTATGGTTTCGGATATACATCGATATCAGTCAGTCACCTAAGCCTTGTGAGATTAAACTCATTTTTGGAGTAAGGTTCGAGTTCGGCGAGAATTTTTGCAACTATTGTCTTATATAAATATATACCTATTATGTTATAACTGCTAGGCTGATGATAAACGATTTATTACCTTAATAAAATTTATCGAGAGTCGATAATAAAACAGACTGGAATTCCCGAGAGTATAATGATTTGGACAAACCCGCTCGTATCTGCTACAATGAGGCATCATTGCCCCCACTATGTATTCCATATCTTTTGTACATAAATAAAATTAAATATATATTGCTCATGTGTTACTTAACGCATTATTTGTGATTCTTATTTGTTACTAGCTGACCCGGTAAACGTTCTTTCACCTAGGGGTTTCAAAATTTGGTGAAAATCGGTTCGTTTCGTAGGACTGCGATCACAAAACACCGTGACACGATATTTTTATGTACCTATAGATATATTAGAGACAAGTTATAGCTATCATCAAGTCAAAATAATTAAAATACTAGAAAAAGTAGGTACCAACCTAAATGCTTTTTTGTACTACAAGATTCTTGTGGAAATCATGGATAAAATAAAATCGAGTCGTACGAATTTTTATTCCTGAGGTATTTTTTAAATTACTCAAACGACTATTTAATTTTGTCATTATATTTATTTTGCCTTAAAAAATCTTCAATTTGGGTATATATATATTTGCCATTGGCGTAATTAAGTCTCAAATACTAACTGCGTAGTTAATTATCTAGTTCCCGGGCCGTAAAAATTTGACACCGTCACAATATGTCCGGAAGAGGAACCCAGTTTTCCTCGTCTCTTCCGAGTTCCGATAAACTGCGTACATTATAAATAACTTAAATGTCACTCAAAGGATGAGTAATAGGTCAGTGCCCTTTAGGGTTTTAAGGTTGTTACCAAGAAAGAACAATTGAAAAATAAAAATATTTTTAGGTTATGTCACTGTTGGTCAAAATGATCTATGAGTAATGAAGTGATCCAATTTAAAATATTATGCCGTTATTCCATTATAGATTCAAAATTGACAATATTTAAATTAGAATTCGCGTGTCGACACATTTCTATTTGGGTCACTATAATACTAAAGAAGATGTATTCTGCCGTTATACGGAAAAAAGACGCATTTAACTTGTGATCTAGAATAAGTGAATTAAGAATTAGTAATAGATACCTAGTACCCACATTAGTATTTACAAATATAAAATGTTGAAAGTACCAATAATAAGAAAAACGTATTGGAATGAAACAATTATAACGGTGTAAACTTTCGCGTACCACTTGTTACATTCCAAAGTCTAACCACGAAGGAATCAGAAATTAAAAAAAAACTTTTTTAAAGTTAGACAATAAACACACACGGTTCAACAAGTGCGGCATTTGAAGTATTGCCATGTCAAAAGTCAGTTCTCGAATGCAATTCCAGCTGCTGAAAATACCTGCATCTGACACGGGTAGGGTTGCCAGGTGACTAGATATTAAATACTAGCGTCTGCCCGCGACTTCGTCCGCGTGGAACTCCTCCTTTTTTGCAGTCGGTTAAAAAGTAGCCTATGTCCTTTCTCAGGCTCCAGACTTTCTTCTTACCAAATTTCATTTAAATCGGTCCAGTAGTTTTAGCGTGAAAGCGTAACAGACAGACAGACAGACAGAGTTACTTTCGCATTTATAATATTAGTATGGATGCTTTACAATAAAATTGGTTTGGACTTTTTATATATTATTATGTTGTCTTTTGCCCGAGACGTTTGAATTTCAATAAAATTACGAAATAAGTAGGTACTTACGCCTTTTATCAATTCTGGTAAAGATTGTTTATGCAAAATTTGGATTAGATCGAACTAATTACGTTGTCTCATACAAACTTGGGCTGATTTTTATTAATTTTGTGTGCATATTGGTTAGGTCTGAGAATCGGCCAACATCTATTTTCATACCTCTAAATGTTAAGGGTGGTCCACCGCATATTTTTTTTCGTATGGCCACACGCCCTGTCTCCTTTCCCCGCTTTTGCACGAAGGTGTGGCCGCGGCATAATTTATCAGTCAGAATCAAGTGTTACAGTGTTTAAAAAATACTGGTATTATTTTAAAACCTGGCAACCCTGGATGCAATAACTGGAATGGTTCAAAGAGACTGCAAATAGAAAGCATATTTGTCATGTCCCTGGAATCATATTAGGAAATACCATGTTGGACAGATCGTATCTTGTCATAACATTCATTCTAATCATTTATTAAGTACGAGAGATAGACAATGACTAACATAGATAATATTATAAAAAAAAAAGTTAATCTATGATGGTATCACTATTTTTTATTAATTATTTAAAACTTTCTAATGGCAACACTCTTTTATTTCTGGCTGTAAGGAACGTTTGGTATCCAGGTTATAAAAAAAAAATAGTCTCACGTCACTTATTTTTAAGAAATTATAATTCAAATAAACTTTGTTTAATTAATTTTCTAGCTATGAGTAATTTCTAACACATAACGTAGGTATATGTTTGTTCAAAGCAAATAGTTCAATACTATAACGTAATATAGTAGGTAGGCAAGGGCGTGTATTTCATATAGGCACCATAGTATAAACGTATGGAGTGCCTACCCTGACGCAATACATACGCGACTCTTACTGCACGCGCCTGTAGGTAAGTACAGTTGTCTACTCTAGTACCTAAAGGTTCTAAGTGAAAATTTCATAGACAGATTAATAACGTCAACATTAATCATAATTATTCAAAAGAGATTTGCCCTAAACTTCATTACCATAAAGCCTACGCCAAATATTCTTAATAGATTATCATCAAAATACCACCATTGTTTTCCTCAATACAATACTCGACATTAAGTCAATCAATCGAATTTGAACTTTATTAAAGACATATAAAGTAGTATTTCTAATAACGATTGACTTGTTACCTTATGTGACCGAATGTACAGTTAGCAATAAATGTGTTGTAGCTCACAAGGTACTCAAATATATCTAAACTCTATTGTCAACGGTGTTTGAGCGTGCTTCCATATATTTAGCTGACTGTACCCGAAATAACACCGCTCAATAGAGCCACAAAAACAATAGGCCAATTACAGGATCAATAGGCTCTAATACGGTGCTAATAATAGCTATTATAACACCTATTTGGATACTCTAGTTCCAAATAGGTGTGTTTCCTATCTTTTAGGACAGTTTAGGAAAACACAAAGGGACTACCACCTATTGTTTTTTGTTCGATTGGTACCATTGATGTACAAATACTGAGGTCCAATTATAAATGTGAAGTATTTGCTGACATTTTGAAACCTTTACACTTTTGTGTTAAACTATCGTCAGCTCAGTCGGCTACGAATACACCAAACATTAGCAATGATTTAAGAGTAGACTAGCGATCGAGAGGTCGCTAGTTCAAATCCTATCGATGACCAATAAAACACCCCCTCTTTTAAAAAAAAAAAAAAAAAACTGACCATTGTTTTTGACATAAGGAAGTCCGACGAACTAGGTTGAGCCAGTTTAGTTGGGACTTTTTTCCAGGTGTTCCTCAGAGTATTCTGGAGTAGGCCCAAACCATTCCGGGAGAGGCCCAGCATACCCAGCTCCTCTTTAGTTAAAGATCATGGTGATTATGATATTAAATTTATTTATTTATTTATTATAGCTATATCATACTGGCTACAGAACGTCATTCTGTTTCTTTTTTCCTTTGTGTATTTTTTTATTTTTTTTCTCCTGTAATTTTATTTTATATTTGACTCCTGGAAACCTTTACATTTCCAGTAAATTTAATTTAACCTTTTGACATCTGGAGACCTTATACATCTCCAGTACCTATTGTTATTTTTTATTTTTTTTATTTTCTCCTATAATTTTATCAAAATGTAATTAGATTAAGTACATGTATACATATTGTAATTTGTACATAATTTATTCTTAAGTGAAATTGTAATATTATTATATTGAAAAAATTATACCTCATTGAGTTTATTCTCGATTCTTCTCAAGAAGTTTTTTTTTTACTGAATCGAAAAAGAATATTAATTTTAACGTTGACATTCACAAGTGCCTGTAAGAGCCTAGCCTGAATAAATGATTATTTGAGTTTGAGTTTGAGTTTGATACTGTCTACGTAATGTACAATTTGATGACTGCCCCTGACCAAGACCTTCATTTGCGTGACCAGCAGTCATCATTAAGGCAATTTAGATGACAATATCGTCAATGATCTTGTCATTTGACCTCTATTACTTAGACTTAGGTAATAAGGTTGCTATACGGCTTTGAAACTTTCTCGGAATCATTGTTTCTCGCCAGTTTGACATAAAAAGATTTAGGAATATTGTAGTTTTATAAGTTAAAAATTGAGGAAGGGTTGAATGGGAGCTTTAAGAAAATCGGCATTGTTGAATAGTTTATGAAAAGAGGGTTGAAATTTACTATAAAAGTGCCATAATAAGCCGACAGGTGCCTGCAGTGCTCGATGAGCATATATAGGACAGGGCAGGCACTAGCATATAGGGCCTGTGTGGAATACACGCCCTTGCTAACTAAGCTACTAATTATATGCAGAAGAAGTCACGGTTATAAGTTAATAGGTTTATACTCAACTAGATATCTTAACCGGACTAACTTGAATCGTGAAAATAATAACTAGTGTCAAGGAGTCGAAAGTGGCTTGTCAATGTCAATTGTGAGAGTGGCATGGTTATGACAAGTAGAACATGACCTGTAGGTAAATAATATACCTACACAAATAAAATATCCGTACCTATAGATAAGTCTTGACTCAACCGTCTCAAAGCATGTCAAATAATAGTTTTGTATGACAATCACACTAAAACATCATATTTACGATCGATTTATTAATATTGAACAAAATGACACAATTTAGTTAAGAATGGAAATTTAAACGAAATTACAAAATAGTAATAATTTTAGAATAAATACTGTTCTTATAATATTTTAGCTACGGAAAAAGAGCGCGAAAAAGGTTATTTAATTTTATTATCCAAGTTATTAATGTCAAAAACACGAACATGCCGCGACCTCTATCTATAGTTATACAAACTAACACGCTTCCCTATTTGGTACATAACAAACACCTGTGTAGTACAGCTACTTGCCACGAGATGGCGCTTTTCACAACTTTATGTACTAAATATAATACGTTAGTATTTTTACTGTTTTATGTAATAATCTTTTATAAATTATAAAAAGACTTACCCAGGATAGCTCTGAGGTGTCCCTCCAAGGTCTGCAGTACAGTCATTTTGACCTCCTTGATAGTCTTCCCGAGGAACTGCTCGCAGGCGGTGGTGAGGAGTTCGTCTTCATTCATGATTTTGCACTGGGCTACTCCAGTGACAGTCAATGGGACACCCTGGGCCGTCTCCACGTATTCACACATGGGGTTGAGTGTCATCACCTGGGTTAGAAATAAATTAGCCGTTTATATATTTGTCAAGTACATTTATTTCAATAAATTAAATAAGGGAAGGTACACATTCAATAAGTTTTCAGAGATTTCTGTCATATAAGTTCTAGAAGTGTATGGATTTTGATGAAATTATGTTTATGATAAGATATTATAATATGACGCAGGAAAATATATACATTTCTTTAATTCGTTAGTTACTATAAAGGAAAAAAATAAAAAAAGGCTTGGCAAGTTTATATGACAATATAGGACTGTTAGCGCCATCTATTGACGTATTTAGTAAACATTAAGAAATATCAATGGGCTAGTAGCTGACATTAGAAATCCGCACAAAAGTGCTTACTGGTGTTAAATTAGGTTCAGGGGTCTTGTCATCAATAAGGGACAAGCCACTGGCCTGTGATAGGAGTCAAGTTACTGGCCTGTGATGATAGACAAGCTATTGGCATGTGATGAGACACAAGCTATTGATGATGAGAGGCAATTATTCGTTACCTCAAGTGAAATACGCTGTACATCGGTGACCAGCCACCACGCCCAGCCCCAGCCGCCCACGATGCGCTTCTGGGCGGATCCGAAGCATCCACCTGCAAACAAAAAAAAAATGTATAATCATCAGGAATCAAATAAATCATTAAAAATCACACCTCTTTCATAGCGATAGGCAGAAATTTCCTTTTGCTTAACATTATAATGTCACTTAGGTATTGAAAAAAACGATGTAGATTGCCATTGCACTGTCTTTCCAAACTATGCATAGGTACTATTCATATTGTGTTTAGATCATATATCTGTTTGCTTCAAAGGTTGACTGGTAGAGAATGCCGCATGTCACCGTTTTGACAATTTACAACAATAATAATTTCAAATGCATATAGCTATTTAAATCTCGTATTCACAAACCCCATTGAACTTACATTGATTTCCTCGTGATAAGAGAAAGTGTCAAGTGTAAGTCGTAAGTTAACTGGTCCCAGTCGGGAACAGAACCCGTTTCAACAGCTCTCCCTTCGAGGTTAGTGCCCTAACAATTATGTGCACTGCACAAGTAATTGTGCCGGCTTGTGTCTAGTGGAGTCTAGTTCGATATCGGAGATTGTGAGCTGGAATACTACTAGGAACAAATGTCAGTGTAAACACGAACAATTTGTACCTACCTGAGTTTATTTATTTATTTAACCCCTTTATTCTGAGACTAGCGGTTCGCCCCGGCTTCGAACGGATCCCTATTTTTTTTCAAAATATTCTATAGCCTATGTTAGTCAGGGTGAACGTAGCTTCCCAACAGTGAAAGAATTATTAAAATCGGTTTTTAAGCCTATTCATTACAAACATACAAAAATAGGTACAAATCTTTCCTCTTTATAATATTAGTATAGAAGAATAGAATAGGGGTGATATACACATTCATGTCTTATAAAATGTCTCTAGTCTTAGTGTGCCTCTTGGCATAGGCCTCCTCTAATAATTTCAAGCAACTCGTCTCCACTTATTTTGATGTAGTCCTCCCATCTTATACACTGTCTTCCACGACTTCTCTTCTTCTGAGTTTAGGATGATATATGTACATTCATGCTTTCACCCGAGTATATATAGAACCTAATTTCTCATGCAAGGGGTAAACTAGTATTTCGCTGGGTAATCAGCTGGTAGGTGTCTCGAACACCGAATTTCAAAGTGACAAGTCTGAGCACAACGTAGCGCCGACTAGCGCGCAAGTTCGTCGTTGGGAGGAGGGGTAAAATCGGTGACCCTAGTTAGGTCATAAGGGTAACGGACCTAAAAACGTTAGGAATCACTGACATAGAACAAAATTTGCCTAGAAAAATTGGTTGGGTCTAGAAAAATTGGTGTAGGTACCAATCTATGTCTATAAAGAGGAAATGTTTGTTTGTTTAGATTGAATAGGCTCCGAAACAACTGGACCTATTTGAATAATTCTTTAACTGTTGGGAAGCTACACTATTCCCGAGTGACAAAGGTTATATTATACTTTAAAAAAAAACAGGGATCCGTGCGAAGTCGGAGCGAACCGCTAGTAATACATAATGTAGTTTTCGAAACGTCAACCAATAAAATAAAATACGTGAATACATCCGTTTATAGTTGTTTCATTCCAATGTCTCATTGATTAGGTATAATCTTCCGATCTTGATCAAAAACTGTCGAGGGTCAGTTATAGTCACCTAGCGTGTGCAAGAGTAGTTGGATAACCACCAATTTCTTCACCAAAGTAATGGTTTTTATCGACTTTCTAACTATTTTATGATTTCTCAGCCTGTACTTTCCCTTAGGAAAGTGTTGATAAGACATGCTATTCACGTTATTGTTACGAGAAAACTTGAAGAAATTGTTATCTACCTTGTAAACAATAACAAAAGTTGTCCACGACAATGCAGGCGTGATTTGTATTGGTACTCATGTGAACTACGTCGAATGCTTTATAGACACCATCGTTTTCAAAGTCAGTTAATAGCCATATATATTATATACATATATGTATAAGCAAATGTAAAGGATTAACTTGTGCAATGCTGACATGTTATATACAAGTGACATAAATTATGGAAAAAAAGAAAAAGACAATGGGTAAAAAAAAACAAAATTTTATTTAGTCCGTCAGTTACATTATTAAACACTAGCTGCTGCCCGCGACTTCGTCCGCGTGGAACTCCTCCTTTTATGCAGTCGGTTAAAAAGTAGCCTATGTCCTTTCTCAGGCTCCAGACTTTCTTTGTACCAAATTTCATTTAAATCGGTCCAGTAGTTTTAGCGTGAAAGCGTAACAGACAGACAGACAGAGTTACTTTCGCATTTATATTATTAGTAGAGACTAGTAGAGATTTTATACCATATCGTTACGTCATGGGTCCCTACTCCCGAATTTTTGATGCGCTTATTTTTGTCATATGCATGTATTGTTTGATCGTGAAAAGAAAAAATACCGTGTCCCATAATTTTTGGTAGGTACCAAAAAAAATCTACTCGATAGACAAAGAAAACAAAAAATCTTCGGGCCAATTTAAAAAATCTTTAAAAATTCATAATATAATTCATACAAATTTGCGGGTATAAAAATAGCTAATAATGAATCTCAAATAACTCAGGTGAACCAAAAGAAAGCTTTGGAAAAGTGTTAGTCATATTTCTTTAAACTCATTATTATGTAAAAAGCTTGATATTTCGCACCCCTAGATCTAAAGGGAGCTAACTCAAAAAAAGTAACTTTTTCGGGAGAGGCGAAATTGTTGTAAGGAATCGGATCCTTTTTTTTAGCGTGTGTTTAATTTAAATCTTCAGATTTTTCAGTTAGCTCCCTTTAGATCTAGGTGTGCAATTTTGTACCACAAGTTAATAACATGAGTCATCTATAGGAAATGCAAACTGGCTGTATCTCATTTCACTTTCTTCCGAATTGCATCTTATCATGACGCTGCAGACGTGAGTCAGATAAACATAATTATATTACACTAGCTGTTCTCCCCGTCTTCGCACGGATCCTTTTTTTTTATAGCCTACTAGCTTCTACCCGCGACTTCGTCTGCGTGGAACTCCTCCTTTTTTGCAGTCGGTTAAAAAGTAGCCTATGTCCTTTCTCCGGCTCCAGACTTTCTTTGTGCCAAATTTAATTTAAATCGGTCTAGTAGTTTTAGCGTGAAAGCGTAACAGACAGACAGACAGACAGACAGAGTTACTTTCGCATTTATAATATTAGTAAGGATGTCACTCAGAAATAGTGTAGCTTCCCAACAGTGAAAGAATTTTTGAAATCAGTCCAATCGTTCTGGAGCCTATTCAATCCAAACAAACCTTTCTTCTTTATAATACTTAGATTAAAATGGATAAGTACGATTTCATTGAAACTTAACTTTAAAAGTCTACTTTGTAGTAAGTGAAAATTACCCTTTAATTTTAGAAATTAACTTACATTTTGAGGTTATAATTCATAAATTAGGTGGCTAAAGTAGGTACTAATAAATACTTAGATAGTTAATAGTAATGTTACATAAAGACTATGACCATAAAATTTACGATAATCAAGATATTTTCTTCTAGGCAGAATAGTGTATGAACAAAAAGTTATTCAATAGGTACCTACAACGATTTTAATAAAAATTCGTAGGTAAATAGTAGTTTTTGTCTGTCAATTGTTGAATCGAATAAACTCATATTTCATGACACACTTTTATACGCTTAGTAACACTTATTTCATTACCAACTCAGTTCAAAACAGCATATAATTGCAAAAGTAACAATTGAAAGTGTTGTTTATCTCCAAAACAAAACACAACTCTCCCACCATTTCTCCGGATCTTTGGTCTGCGCAGGAGTTGTGTGTCGACAGTGAAAGAAAGCGCCCGTTAGCTGCATACCGGTGTTATAGCAACGGTAAACAGCGCGTCACGATTTCCTTATAACCGCTTAGTCCCTTTGATGTGTAAAAGAGTTATAGTGAAGTTTTAGTTAATTCTTGAATTAAGTATAAAATTTGGTTTTCGTGAATGTTTAATTTGAGGTAAGTTCACAATGTTCTTGGATATAAAAGTGTGCTAATAAATATAGACAAAAATAATATATTTGACTAATACCATAATAATACTTAATACACAGCTGTGTATTAAGACAATGAAGATACATTTTTGGAAGTATTTTTAAGTGAAACGTCTGGAAGTAACCTGTTAATAAAATATACTACTTATAATGATATTTTTCTCGTATCAGTACTGTAAGTGTTTTGTTCCCTTTATAGTGTGTTAAATTAATAAATAAATAGGTATACAACTACGTTTAACTTAGTGAATATTAACCGAATATAGATTTAGGTAGGTATATAGAAATACTTAAGAATAAAATATTACTCAAATAAAAAAAATAATTAAGCACTTAGCACTTACTTAAATGATAAGTTAAAGAGCCGACAAGTCAATAAACTGATTTTTGAGTTTTTGCAGCTATTGTCTTATAAATGTACTAGCGGTCCCGGGTTAGCCCTTTTTTATAGTCTATGTCACTCGGGAATAGTGTAGCTTTTTACCAGTGCAAGAATTCTCCAAATCGCCCAGTCCCAGTCGTTTAAGAGCCTATTCAATCCAAACAAACAAACAAATCTCTCCTCTTTATTATATTAGTATAGAAGTAACAGTATAATAATTAGACAGTTATATAACAATTTTCACCGAAACCTTTTTAATATTCTGGACGTTTCCATCCCAAACGTATCACTTTCTACGAAACACAGACAGAATGACAATTGACAACCATAATGGTATAATGATCAAATAATTTCTGTGCCTTCGCGGTTATTACACATTGGAATTAAACAACTATAAACGGATTTAACTCGCGTGTTTTATACTCAATACTCAATACTTTATTGCTATTCCACAATGTTTATACAAAGGTTATCTTAAGGCTAATGAGATCATTATGGTTTATTTTATTGGCTGACGTTTCGGACCTTCACATTTTCCATAATCACAGCACGACTGAGCTGACAATAAGTAGTCTAATGATAAAGTACTTTAGTCGAAACGTCAGTCAATAAAATAAAATACGCGAGTCAAATCTAGTGTTTTAAATGATATTTATACAAAATATTGGTTAATTCTACAATTTCAAAGACAGTGGAGCGTAAAAAGAATCAATTATAAAAGTGAAAGATGGAACAAAAAGTTTACCACCTGTATTTACCTGTACCTATAAGTATTCTCCTGTATTATTACATGACAATATGTCATTAAATATATTTGTATCATTTACTGATGCCTTCGCGGTTATTACACACTAGCTGTGCCCGCGACTTCGTCCCCGTGGAATAGTAATTCTTCATAAGGCTTCATATTTTCCCCGTTTTTTACACATTTTCCACTGTTTCTTCGCTTCTATTGGTCGCAGCGTGATGTTATATAGCCTAAAGCCTTCTTCGATAAATGGTATATCCAACAAACAAAGATTTTTTGAATTCGGACCAGTAGTTCCTGAGATTAGTGCGTTCAAACAAACAAACAAACAAACAAACATACAAACAAACTCTTCAGCTTTATAATATTAATAATAATAATAATAATAGTATAGATTAGTATATATTGGAATAAAAAAATCTGCAAGTAAAAATATCTGTTTTTAGAAACGGATTTAACTTGCATATTTTATTTTATTGGCTTACGTTTAGAAACTTTTACAGTTTCCATGATTGTAACACGACTAAGATGAAGATTATAAAATACGCGAATTACATGCATTATAATTGTCTCATTTCTATGTGTAATAACCGCGAAGACTTCAGAAATTATGATATATTTTTTTATAGGTATGCATTACTTAAATATTATTTTTTTTTTCATTTATAAATTCACAAGGTAATATAATAAACCAAGTAACTACTTATTAAGACACAGTTTTCTTAAAATAATATTACAATATTGGTTAAAGGTTTTTAAACAATGTCCTATTCTAAATTTCGAACCTACATACCCAGTTTTAAAACAATAAGAGAATAGAGCTCATTCACAACACTTTAACATTACAATTAAGTATGAAATTTACTTAACGGGCCATAAAAATAAACTAGCGTGACTTTCTTTTTGTCAAAATTAGTTGACACCAAAAATATCTACGTATAGTACTAGACTATACAATAGATATACTACCCACAGACTAAAGTGCAAAGTATATGTATTTGTACCTAAGCAAGCTTACATTTCCAAGTTTGCAAAAATGTTTGTTGATGTTTGTTACACGCAAAAACGACAAAATGGATTTTGGTGAAACTTTTCAATAATATAGCTAAATCCATCAGAATAACATATCATAGGTTAAATGTTATAACGACAGTGTGTAGAGTACTCGTCGTGCGAAGATCAAGTCGCGGGCAGAAGCTAGTACTTAATACTTTAAAGCTAATTTATTGTTTAACTAGCGGCCCGCCCCGGCTTCGCCCGGACCCTTTTTATAGCCTATGTCACTCGGGAATAGTGTAGCTTTCCAAAAGTGAAAGAATTTTTCAAATCCAGTCGTTTCGTAGCCTATACAATCCAAACAAACAAACTAACGGAAAAGTTAGTTTGTTTGTTTTCTTGTCTTTATTATATTAATATAGATATACAAATGTCAAATTTGCAAACGCAGGCTTCGTCAATCAACATATTATAAAATCGGCAACAAGCTTCGTCAAAATAAATGACTAGGTACTATCGGATGCTTTCGGGGTACGCCATTTTAGAAAAAAATTGCTTGCACTTGTTGCTTCACACACAGCCGCCAGGTACGAGGGTCGTTCAAGCGATTATTGCCTTAAAGGTGTAACATCGCCAGCACAGTTGATAGTACTTAAAACGTTCATACTTTAAATCGGTCAACTCTGGCGCAGCCTGTGTCGGCGCACGCGCACCGTTACCGAGCTGGCGATGGCAATGTCACGTTTCCTCTATTAAGGTCGCCCATTTTTGGTCCCCCCTTTTTACCGTACTGTTAAAATATAACCTTATCAATTAAACATTTTGAAATGAAACAACTATAAATGAATTTAACTCGCGCATTTTTTTTATTGGCTGACGTTTCGGAGTCTTTACAGTTTCCATAATCGTAGCACGACTGAGGTGACGATAGTCTTATGATAAAGTGTGTAGACTACTACCACTACACAGCCAGCAGGCTTATAAAATCACACTTACAATATTTATTCGAGCTCGTGCAATTATAGACTGACATTTATTATAAGGAACTACAAAAAACAAAGTCGGCATCAAATTTAAAAATTATTAATAAAATAAAATGAGCCTAAAAAAGAGGTCGAACCGTCGCTAACAAAGCGATTTTTACATTCTGCAAACTACCCTTATTTATAAATCAAAATTTAACTACTGCCCTGTTTAAAAATGTTTATTTTTCGTTGCAGGTGTCGTTATGAGTGGGATCATGAGTGCAGCCGCCGACGTTATATCGGGGACTGCCTTTTTTACAACTGGTTCGCAGGTAACTGCCTCTACATACTTACAGGCCTTTACAGACTTACTACAGACAGCCTGAGGTGACTGTAACCTGTAGGACTGCCCGTAGAAACGCATAGTTCATTACCCTCGTCATGCTCAAGCGAAAGAAGTCTACTGTTTGATACAGGTCTCTCCCAAAGACAAATTGATGTGTCACCAGCATCCAACGGATTCTAGTTACCTGCCGTTGATAACCTTGTAGTGTCAGGAGCCTAGAGTGAATACAAAAGTTATTTGAGAAATTAAAAAAAAAACATATATGTCTAACTATCACAGTTCATGATACAGTCTGGTGACAGATGAACAGTGGAGTCTCGCGGAGTATGTAACCCTAAAAACAGCGACGTCAAAATTTGAATCATCAGCTAATCCTATCAGTCCCGAAGTAAATGTCGAAAAGACGGACAGCACCGTCTCAGTACGGAACCCTAAAAATTACGATCGTGGTCTAAATTTTAAATGTCGTACCTCCATATTTTGTCAAAGTTATCACAATTCTTTTACTGATTCCAGGTGGCTTGGTACGTACCCATGCTGATCGCCGCTGTAGCTTACTACCAGTACGACCTGATTGACCCTGAAGGTCGACCCAAGGACATCGCTGAGGACCGAATGTTCTCGGAATATGACTTCATCATCGTTGGAGCTGGATCAGCAGGTACGTTCATCAATATAGTCATTCAGCCTATAATCTTCGTATGAGTTAAATCTGTTATAGGTAGTTGTTTCAATGCATTGTGTAATAATTGCAAAGACTTTAGAAATTATTGTGATCGTTACAATATAAATAGGTTACATAAACTTCATAATGATATCCCGACTTTTTTTATTGTTTCCTCATACTCAGATCAATTTTGAAAAAAATGCATAAGCGACGTTGTTGCACCGTAGATATCTGAATATAGGTATACATACGTACATATATAAATAAAGCCATTAATACGTTGGTCTAATTGAGTTCAAAACATCAAAAAATCCATTACCATACCATCTCAATTTTCTTTCAACTAGCGATACCTAGTGAATGAGCACAATAGTACATTACGCACCTAGGCCTGTAAAATAAAAAATATGGGTCGACTTTGCCTCGGACGACAATTACATGTGATCTGAGGCTTTTATATTTTACTGGCCGAGGTCAGTATACTATTTTTCTGTTCGACGAAGCCAGAAAGCGAAAATTTCATTTAGCGAAGCGGCCACAAAGTAGGCGCTTTCTGGCCGGAGGACGGAAAAGAATTTTCTATCATTATAACATTGTATTTAGGTATTTGCTTCTTTGAAATGCCAAACAGTTACGATAAAGTTAACTAAAAAATGCACTTTTTTATAATTTTCAGGTTCCGTTGTAGCAAATCGCCTCTCAGAGATTGGTCAATGGAAAATCCTCTTATTAGAAGCTGGTGGGCAGGAGACTGAAATATCTGACGTGCCCATCTTCGCGGGATATCTGCAGCAGAGTCAGTTGGACTGGGGCTACAAGACGGAACCCGATCACAAAACTTGTTTAGGTAAGGGTTATTATTTCGAGTACAGTCAGAGACGTTGATCCCACCTGACAACTGCATCTGACGTTGACTATACTAGAACATCAATTGTCTCAAATGACATTCTATATTCGGTACCGCAATATAACGGAAAGATTTTAGAGACGGCATTTAACAAACATATAACAAAAATATAGCTTTTCTAAATATAACATAATTATGCTGAATATAACATTTATGTTAGATGAAAGCGAAAATGTAGTCCAAAATATGTGTATTTGCAAAATTTCTCGTGTACCATTTTTGTACCGCTTTATTTTTGAAAGGATGTTCTTATGAACATTAGTGTACTTTCCGAAATATATAAAAAAAATAAAAATAACATTTATTGAATATATTCTTAATAAAATTGCGTATGTTTTCAGGTTTAAAAGAAGGCAGATGCTGCTGGCCTCGTGGAAAAGTGTTAGGTGGCAGTTCGGTCCTGAATTACATGCTCTACGTGCGAGGAAACAAAAAAGATTATGATAGCTGGGAAGCACTAGGAAACAAAGGATGGGGATACAAGGATCTTCTGTATTACTTCAAGAAGTCAGAAGACAACCAAAACCCATATTTAGCAAACACCCCTTATCACAGCACCGGCGGGTATTTAACAGTTGGCGAAGCTCCCTACCATTCGCCACTAGCGGAGGCTTTTATTCAAGGAGGCCGCGAATTGGGATACCCCAACAGAGACTTCAACGGCGAAAAACAAACAGGCTTTATGAGACCTCAAGGCACAATACGACACGGTAGTCGCTGTTCAACAGCAAAAGCTTTCCTCAGACCGGCCAGAAACCGAGAAAACTTACACATCTCCATTCACTCACATGTCACAAAGATCCTTATAGACCCTAATACAAAAGTCGCGTTTGGAGTTGAATTCGTCAAAAATAAAATGATTCATCGCGTCAGAGCCAGGAAAGAGGTCATATTATCCGCCGGTGCTATCAACTCGCCGCAATTGCTTATGCTTTCGGGTATCGGACCTAAGGAAGAGTTGCGAAAACATGGCATACCTTTGATACAAGATTTGAGTGTAGGTAAAAATCTACAGGACCACGTCGCCTCCGGTGGATATGCGTTCCTTGTACACAAAGACGTAGCCATAGTGGAAAACCGTCTCCATACAATAAGTAATTTGATGGAATACGCCGTTATGGGCGAAGGGCCGCTGACTATTTTGGGAGGCGTGGAGGGACTGGCATTCATCAACACAAAATACGCCAACAAGACAGAGGACTTCCCCGATATAGAATTCCATTTCATCAGCGGCTCCGTTAGTTCTGATGGTGGCGAACAAATTAAAAAGATCCAGGGCGTAACCGACTCGCTTTACGACGGTGCTTTCCGTCCGATAAACAACAAGGACGTATACGGCGTATTGGTGATGTTACTGCGTCCGAAGAGCGTTGGTTGCATCACATTACGCAGTGCTAACCCTTACGATTACCCTTATATATACCCCAAATACTATAGCGACAAAGACAATTACGATATGAAGGTTATGATCGATGGAATGAAAATCGCTCTAGCTTTATCCCAAACGCAGGCAATGCAAAAATTCGGGGCCAGACTTAATCCTCACGTTTTTCCTGCTTGTAGATCGGTTCCAATGTATTCAGACGCTTATTGGGAATGCATGTTAAGGCAGTACACTGCTACGGTGTACCACCCTGTTGGTACTGCTAAGATGGGACCGTACTGGGACTCGGAAGCGGTGGTGGATGATGAGTTGAGGGTTTATGGGATAAAAGGTCTCCGAGTGATAGACGGCAGCATCATGCCAAATCAAGTGAGCGGTAACACCAATGCCCCTATTATAATGATTGGTGAAAAGGGTAGTGATCTGATCAAAGAATCTTGGTTAAAAACTAATGGTCCCAAATATACTATGCGAAATAACGTTTAGGTCTACCAAATTTTGTTTTATAATCAGTATTATGGAAAACTCGTGTTTTTATTTCTGATAATGCTATATATATTTTGTGTTAAATGGTTACTTAACCGTTTTTAATAAAATCTATGTTTTATACGATGAACTTACCTAATATATCATAATAATATGTTTTCATATAAGTAAGTATAATATGTTCCATTTTAATAGATTTTTGTACAAAATGTATCAATCATTGACTGATTTCTGGGACCAATTTTAAAAAATATGTACTTATTTTCCTTTTAATATAAGTAGGCAATAAATCAAAAGTCAAACTAGTATAATGTTAAATATAATAATAAATATTGTAAATAATAGATAGTAATAAATAAATGATTTGGCATTTTTTAATTGTAGATTTATTTATTCGAATGACTATTAAACAAATTGCAAGCAAATACATGTACATACATGGAAATAAATGAACTCATATCAAAAATGTATCTCTACAGGTCATTTGCCTCTATTTTTTTTTAATTTTCATCATACAATATTTATAATGAGAAAAAATATCGCAAGCGTAACATTTTTTTCCATTTAAAATCATGCAGTTAAGAACAATGGCCGGTCATTGCAATAACAAACTGCTGACTGCACTGCATGCAGGCAATGACGCCTGCACCAAACTGCAGTGTCGACAATCAAAAAGACTCACTTATCAAAAACTTTAACATAATCGAAATGATATCAGATAATAAAATATTAAATATTTCCTAAACAGCAAAATGAATTCACGTTATAAAAAATAAATATTAAAATAATTTAAAGTGTAAAAATTTAAAATAAGGTGCATATTACCACATATACATAAAATGCCTTACATTGCAGATAATTCAACAACAATACGAAACGTTGCATCAAATTGCTGATTTAGTGTTCATTCAATTATTACATTAGTTGTCAGTGTAAATTATAAGTGAACGGTCAAAATATCCCGCAAAGATGTCGGGCTACGGAACAACTCCGTCCCTAAAACCTATAATATCCAATACAAGGATTATGTTCACTTTACTGCCGGGACTTGGAGCTTTAATAATCTTCCGAATGGCCGTTCATTTATACAGACCAGACATAGAAGACGCAGAGAACCGCGTGAGAGATCACCCATTTGACCAACTTTACGATTGCTATGATTTTATTATCATCGGTGGTGGTTCTGCTGGATCAGTGTTAGCCAATAGACTCTCTGAGAACGCAGAGTGGAATGTTCTTCTACTCGAGGCTGGACAGGATGAAAACGTGTTATCAGAAATTCCGGTCATGTTCCCTGTACTTCAAACATCATCAATAGACTGGCAGTTTGTTACGGAACCTAGTGATGAGTATTGTCTTAGCATGGTGGATAGGAGGTGCAAGTGGCCACGTGGGAAAGTGCTAGGAGGGTCAAGTGCACTAAACGCAATGCTTTACATAAGAGGTAACAAACAAGATTACGATAACTGGGCTACGATGGGAAACGTCGGTTGGTCTTACAACAACATCCTGCCTTATTTCCTGAAGTCCGAAGATATGACTATTCCTGAATACCAAAACGATCCCTACCACGCTACCGGAGGGCCATTGACGATTGAATATTTTAAATATGAACAGCCGATTACTAGAGACATATTATTGGCTGGGCAGCAACTAGGATATGATATTTTAGATGTAAATGGAAAATATCAGACTGGATTTACGCGATCCCATGCCACAGTTCGAGATGGACTGCGGTGCAGTACCGCTAAAGGATTCCTTAGACCTGCGGCTAAACGGCGAAACCTTCATGTCAGTGTACATTCCTTGGTTGAGAAAGTACTTATAGATGAACACAAAAGGGCTTATGGAGTTAAATTTGTAAAACATGGTGTCCAAAAAATTATAAAAGCTAGGAGAGAAGTGATACTGTCGAGTGGCGCAATCCAATCCCCTCAGTTATTAATGTTGTCGGGAATAGGGGACGCTGAACATCTCAAAGAGCTTGGAATTTATCCGATAGCTAATTTACCTGGCGTCGGAAAGAATCTCCAGGACCACGTCGCGATGGGCGGAAACTCTTTCTTATTTGACAATCCTTTTACAAACGGTTCAGACTATTGTTTCAATATAAACTCAGTGTTCACATTAGCCAGTTTGGTTGATTTTTCTATCCATAAAACTGGTAATTTGTACAGCATGATGGAAGCAGAAGCGATGGCGTTTGTAAATACAAAATATCAAGATCCAAAGGAAGATTATCCTGATATACAGCTTTTTATAGCTCCAACAGCTGACAATATGGATGGAGGTATATTCGGGAAACGAGCTAATGGACTGACCGATGAAACATATGCAGAGTTGTATGAAGATATTTTGTTTAAATCGTCGTTTTCCGTTGTGCCATTGTTACTCAGACCAAAGAGCAGAGGCTACTTGAAATTGAAGGACGCAAACCCTTACTCACCACCTCGTATTTATCCCAATTACTACTCGGATCCCGATGATGTCAAAGTCATGGTAAGTTCAGTAAAGTACGACGGTTTGTTAATCTAGTTGGTTTGAGCTCCTAATTGCGAAACCTGGGGTTGCAGGATAGAATTCAGCTAGTAAGAGCATCTGTAAGAGTCTTAAATATCTTAAATATCATGTATGTTTATCAGTATTTTTATCAGTGATCATGTTTCATGGCACAAGTTATACTTACTTTGGGACTAAATCAATTAGTGTGTATTGTCCAAAGATATTTATTTAATTAAACGTAAGACATAATTAAACTAAAATATTAAAATGTAACTAACTATTGGCAAATTTCTTCATGATTTCAGATAGAGGGTGCCCGTATCGTAAAATCTTTATCAGAGCAGCCAGCTCTAAAGAATCTTAATACAAGGCCAAACCCTAACAGAACTCCAGGCTGCACGCAGTTTGAATACATGTCTGACGAACACTTGGAGTGTGTGGCCAGGCATCATACTTTGACCATCTACCACCCTGTTGGAACCTGTGCTATGGGTCCAGTTGATAATCCTGAAGCTGTAGTAGATCCGAGACTTAGGGTATGTATACAAAAATATAGGTACCTAATTTATAAAATCTTTAAATCCGTTTTAGTATGACAAATAAATTTATGTGTGATAAATAAACAATACCAAAGGGTATGTAACCCGATCAGTGACGCAATGTGTCCATTTTGTTACCATAGTACCCATGATGTGTTGAGGATGTTTCAAGTTGCAAGGGGATTTTTTTATTATTATTATCTGTATTACAAAAACTAATCGTTATAGCTTTGTTAAACCAGCATGTTGGGACTTCATCACGGCATTAATGTATATTTTAAACAGTCTTTAAAATCCACTTTAATCCATTTCAGGTTTACGGAGTGAAGAATCTTAGAGTCGTCGACGGCAGCATCATGCCAACTATTGTCAGTGGTAATACCAACGCACCAATCATAATGATTGCAGAGAAAGCATCCGACATGATCAAAGTAGATTGGCTGGATGCCCAAGATGAACTACCTGGTTGTCCATCGAGTGTTTACAGACAACAAGAAACAAAAGACGGCGAGGGTCAAATAAACATAACAAAAATACGCCCTGATATATTTAATGAGACTAGCAGTCTGTTTCCAAATCTAGCTTTAAACAAACCACATGAAAACATAAACAAACCAGATATCAAAGAAAACAAAGCAATCGTGACAAGTGAGCATAAAACCAAGGATAAAGAATACGCACCGGTTAATGTTAAACAAAGAAATCAAATCACAAGTCAACAAGTGCTTAAAGGTAGGAAACCTAAACCAGTTTATGAAATAGTATATCCACCGGAATACTTTGTAGACTATTCACCACCTGTATACCCGTATTGGAACGTCAATTTGCAAAAGCCGATTCGACAAAACAATAGGATGTTTTCGAACGTTAAGTATAATCCATTTAACCTACGAGATAAACCGAAGTTGTTCAATAAAGGTTTTCCACTGGGTTTTGATTATCCTTTGAAAGAAGAGCCTGTATTGTATAAAACAGAAGAGGTCTTAACTCCAAGAGGCGATAAAACTTGTAAAATTTGGCTTTACCACGATGGTGTCAAATACGAAGTATTGCTGTAACCTTTTTTATATACATTGTTATTTTAATCCCAGTAGTTTTACCCAGTTTCTTATAACTAATTATATAATTATGAACACAAGTTTCCTCATAAGAGTTTCCTTAATAAACAAACTGACAAAACAACTTTTTTTATTGACTTCCATTTATTACCTTTTAAATTTAGTGAATAACACTTTAATCAAAATAAAAGAAATGTACTTAACTTTATTTATTGCTTTGAACAACATTCCTTTATTATTATATTTTGCTAATAATAATATATTAAAATATAATTATTATACGGTAGTTCAAGGAACTTACAAGTCTCACAAATAAAGGTCAAAGTACCTACATGGATCCGCTCGATTAATCAAATTGTTTACATTTAGATAATTTTATGTAAATAATTTGTGTTTATAATTTATATAGATTGCACCCAGACTGCATTACACAGTGCAGTTAATTATTACTAGCGGTTCGCCCCAGCTTCGCATGGATCCCTATTATTTTTTTCAAAATATTATATAGCGTATGTCATTTTTTTCATATTCAGCATTGAATACGTTTTAATCCTATATTTTCACCTTCCTACCTTTATAATACAACCATAATAGGGTCAGCTGGTTTTTTTATATTAATTGCTAAGAATGAATTCCCAAGAAAGCACGATAACAAGGTTGACTGGTAGAGAATGCCGTATACCATTAAGTTCACCTTTTGTACATTTGCTTTTTTGTGCAATAAATAAATAAATAACACAGTTGTATAATGTAACAGAGTATCATCTCGATCCATTTATTTAAATACTAGCGGCCCGCCCCGGCTTCGCACGGATCCCTTTTTTTATATAGCCTATGTCACTCTGGAATAGTGTAGCTTCCCAACTAAGAAAGAAAATTTCAAATCGGTCCATTCGTTTTGGATCCAATTCAATCCAAACAAACCTTCCCTCTTTATTATATTAGTATAGATCCCATCTATTTACTTATTTCCATTAATAGCGCTAATACAAAGTAGTATAGATAGTTCGATAGTTTATTGGCTACTTATACATGTGTGATACTTCTATCTAACAGTTCCGAAGCGGATAACTCTCGACCAAGAGTGCATTCTAGTGCAACTTATGCAGTTGGTCGAACGCGTGTTTGTAAGAAGCTATTCCATAGCAATATTCAATTAATAAACAAGTGACTGCGAAATGATTTACTAATAATTTGTTTATTGTGTGACAGATAGTTTTTATGTGGTTTAGTTTTACATTTATTATTTACTAGGTAAGTAAGTAGGTATTATTGCATTTCTCTTAAATGATACATAGATGAAAGTATCATATCTGAATTACTTGTTTGTACAGTCCGGAACTTAAGAACAACTATGTAATTTTATAATTATTTTTAAATGTCTTTTCAATGCAGTAAATAATATATCAAGTTTCTCTAATTTTGTTGTAACGAGGTAAAATTACTATTTTTTTAACTAAAATGTTAAATTGACCAACTTCGTGTGACCTTCATTTTAAATACCTAGGGGCCTAGACATGGTGCCACAGTTCAACGTTAACGTTAAACGATACGACCAAAATGTATGGGATTTGACATCTGCGAACGTTTGTGACGTAAGTGACAGTCGTTCGCGGATGTCAAATCTCATACATTATGGTGCGAACGTTTAACGTTAACGTTGGCACCTTGTCTAGGCCCCCTACAACTAAAAACTGGGATGACTACTGGTTAAAGAAATCGAAATTCCATTTAGTCCGTCAGATTATTAAAAAATATTAGACATATATTTTTTTTCAATAGAACAATAAATGACAAAGATACTTAATTAGCTTGTAAAATTGAAAAGTTTGGAAGTGGGCGGTCCTGACGTCACGTTAAGGCACAAATTATACCTACAATAATCTATACTAATATTATAAAGAGGAAAGATTTGTACCTATTTTTGTATGTTTGTATGTTTGTAATGAATAGGCTCAAAAACTACTAGACCGATTTTAATAATTCTTTCACTGTTTGGAAGCTACGTTCACCCTGACTAACATAGGCTATAGAATATTTTGAAAAATATAGGGATCCGTGTGAAGCCGGGGCGAACCGCTAGTTTTTGATAATTTACTTGATGGACAAAGAAAAAAAAGTCGTCATGCCTATTTTACTAATTACCCAGATCTTCAAAGATGTGGGCATGCGACCCAGCGCTGACGTCATCCGTGGTCAGCAGCTACCACGTGGCTGGACCTCTGTTCGTGAAAACCTTGGAGACGTTCCTCGCAGCGCAGTGTGCCCTGGTCGGAGACCATGTCTGGCCTGCTGATGCCACCGAGGCAGTACTTCAAGGTATCGTAGAAATATTCCTAAACAATTCATAACTCGGGCAAGTGTGAGTCGGTCTCGCTCTTTAAATTATCTGTGAAGATTTTGACTGGCTAACAATCACGGTTCATGAGATACAGATCATTAAATAAAATATAAAAAAAGCCAGTCAACAACAGTCATCTTGAATTTTTACTGAATGATAGTTAATATACAATTAAAATTGATCATTACTAATGAGTAACTGTTCTAATGATCATTTCATTCGTAATCTTACTTATAGGTACTTAATTAAAAATAGTGTAATAAATTAAAAATCGATTAAACTGTTGAATAATAACTAATCTGGACGACGCGTGTAGATCCTTTTTGAAGCCATTTAAATTTATTTGTATAATAATAACATAAAAATGGACGCTTGTTACCTAAATCAAAAGTGGTCCTTCGAGACGAACCACTTTTGTAGGAAGAAAATTCTATGTGAAGGAAAAATATTGAACCCAGAAATTGAAGCAAATTTGTCTTTAATTTCAGATCCTAACTACGACTTCATCGTGGTGGGTGCTGGGTCTGCTGGAGCAGTGGTCGCCAATAGACTCAGCGAGGTTCCTGGGTGGAAAGTGCTGCTGGTGGAAGCTGGTGGAAACCCAACCTTAGGCACTGAGGTACTTCTCGAACACTCGCACCTACTAGAAAAGTGACATCTCGAAATATTTTGTTATTCCATTTGAGACTCTAAGTCTGC
The DNA here is from genome assembly GCA_038024825.1 of Polylopha cassiicola. Classification (NCBI taxonomy): domain Eukaryota; kingdom Metazoa; phylum Arthropoda; class Insecta; order Lepidoptera; family Tortricidae; genus Polylopha; species Polylopha cassiicola. The sequence continues at coordinate 2,325,805 of CP149062.1, forward strand.
ACATTTAAATTTGAATTCATGTGGAGACACTTTTCGATCTTATCAATCTATAAAAGAATGAATCTTATAAAGGAGTCCCTATAGTCACTATCTTAGAAATACAAGTTGTGTCATATTAAAATTACGATATAGGGTAGGCACTGCTTACCCTATATCACAATACTAATATAGTCCCAATTATTGTTTATTAAGGTACGATCAACAATAAAAAAATAAATTAAAAATTTAACAAACCCCCGACATAAAAACTAAAAGGCCCTCTAAAATACCTAGGTAGGTAACTAATATTATGATTTTATTATTGTTATACTTTTTAGAGGGCCTTTTAGTTTTTATGTCGGGGGTTTGTTAAATTTTTAATTTATTTTTTTATTTCATACTTTTTGTAAGTAGGTACGTAGGTACTTACTACATATTATTATTTTCAACTAATTTCCATTTAACACGGAATTTCGTAATGTACATGTAATCCTCTTACATTTGATACCCCACTCGAGTATATTTGACGACATTGGGCTTACCATTTACACTATTACTCCCCATAATTTTTGAACTACTTAACCGATTTTCATTACGATTTCAATTTTGTAATGTACACGCGATCCTCTTTCATTTGATACCCCACTCGGGTATATTTGTAGACATTTGGTTTTCCATCCCCACTTTCACTCCCAATATTTTTTGAACGACTCAACTGATTTTCATTATGATTTCAATTTTGTAATGTACTTGTCACCCTCTTTCATTGGATACCCCACTCGAATATATTAGTAGACATTTATTTTTACATCCCCTCTTTAACCCCCCCTAATTATTAAACTACTGAGCCGATTTTTATAAAACATAGCTAAGAACACTCCCGACATATACACCTTTCAAACAAAAAAAACAGAATCAAAATCGGTTCATGCGTTAGGGAGCTATGATGCCACAGACAGACACACACACACACACACACACACACACACACACACAGACAGACAGACAGACACGTCAAACTTATAACACCCCGTCGTTTTTGCGTCGGGGGTTAAAAAATAAATAATAAAACAAACACAAAATCACACTTACGTATTTGCCTGTTTCTTATTTATGTTTTCTTGATGTGCTTTTTATCTTTATTCTTTAAATGCCCGTAATGATGTATTATGGTCATTTACTATGTAAATTACATATACCTAACTCATATTCTGACAACGGAATTATCTTTATTAAACCCATTTCAATTAATGGTCAATAATAAATGTCAGAATATAAAAAATAAAACAAATACTTGGTTTTTCAACCAAATTTTCTGTTTATACCTTATTCGTATATTTTACAATGTGTTTTTGTTATTGCAGGTACCGCAACTATTTTACGGAAATATGGACACTTCTGAGGACTGGGGATACAAAACACAGCCACAAAAAGGAACATGCGGAGCTTACAAAAACGAGAGATGCGCCTGGCCCCGCGGGAAAACCTTGGGCGGATGCAGTAGTATAAATGCCATGTTCTACATTAGAGGAAACAAGTGCGATTACAATGAATGGGCTGCTTATGGAAACACAGGCTGGGATTACGACAGCATCTTACCATACTTTAAGAAGAGCGAAGATTATTCGGGAACTCAAGATAAAAAGAATAAAAATTATCATGGTACCGGAGGATACTTAAGCGTAGAAAAGACACCCATTGATACATTAGAGCAAATAGCATTGAAGGCTATATCCGAATTAGGAGTGAATATATACGACGATCTTAATGGTGAAACACAAATGGGTGCTGGAAAAAGCTACACAACAACTAAAAACGGAGTTAGGCATAGTACAGCAAGAGCGTTCCTTAGTCCCGTTAAAGATAGACAAAATTTGCATGTCATGAAAAATGCTTTAGTCACTAAAATTCTATTTAAAGGTTCTTCCAAAATCGTAGACGGAGTGGTTATACAAAAGGACAACAAGGTTATTGCCGTTAAAGCGAGGAAGGAAGTAGTTATTTCAGCTGGCGCAATTAACACCCCACAACTTTTAATGCTTTCAGGAATAGGGCCAAGAAAACATCTGGAAAATTTAGATATACCTGTAGTAGCCGACCTACCAGTCGGGGAAAACTTACAAGACCACGTATTCGTTCCTGTATTCTATAAAATGCCGGGCGACAAATCGATGACATCATTGAGTAACATCATAGCACAGTTTGCAGATTTCGTTATTAACAAAAAGGGTGCTTTGGCCGATGTCAGTCCTCATTTGGTTACAAGTTTTATTAACAGCACAGACTCGAAAGCTGCAAGTCCAGATACACAGTTCCATTACATATTTTTCCCTCCCAGCATAGTAAATATGGTGGACGTGTATAAAAATCACGGATTAAAAGATGAAACACGTCAAGAAATCCTCGATTTCAATGAAAATAACTTCGTCCTAAAAGTATACACAGTAGTTTTATATCCGAAATCGAAAGGTCGAATTTTGCTTAAGAGCAAAAATCCTAATGAACATCCTCTTATTTATGCTAATTACTTTGGTGATTCAGATGATATGGCAACAATATTAAGAGGTTTCAAACAGCATGCGCTTAAATTAGGAGATACTAGAACCTTTAAGGAGGTTGGCTTGGAATTAGTATGGCCTAAACTTGAAGCTTGTGAAAAATTTGATAAAACAAGTGATGAATTTTTCGAGTGTTATTCCAAGGAACTTACATTTTCATTGTATCACCCTGCATGTACAGCTAAAATGGGACCCGATGGTGATAAAACTGCAGTTGTAGATCCAAAATTGAAAGTTCGAAATGTAGAGAGGTTAAGAGTTATAGATGCTAGTATTATGCCCAAAATAGTAAGAGGAAATACCAATGCACCGACTATTATGATAGGAGAAAAAGGAGCAGACATGATTAAAGAAGATTGGTTAAATTCGCATACAGAACTCTAGAATATAAAAACGTAATATTCATGTGATTTTGTTATATAAATTAAATAAAAAGTAATGAAGAAAAGAGAAGACGATGTTTATACAAAAAAATACCTGGTTAAGAATGGATTTATCAACATGAAAAGATTAGCTGGAAGAGATCTCTTGAAAGAACAAAGCTTTCCCGTGTTGTCCTTGTTCTATAATATTTTGTATCTGTATATTTCATGTACAATAAAGGGTTTATACACATATACTATGAGTTTTTCATACGCAAAGCCCTCTGTTGTTAAAAGATTTATAAATTCTTGATTATTTTTTGCAAAATACATCAGAGTTGTATGTGTAATACAATTAAAATGTTATGTTTATAAAATGTATATTAAGTAGTGTAGTTTACATTTGAAAATAAATAGGTATAAAGTAATGGACGTCGTTTATCTTCACCTATTTATATAAGTCAAACGCAATTGCTAGGAATTTCTTATCATTAATTATTATTACTTAATAATATCAAGGAAAATAGTTCACAGTTCGAACATTTACTTATCAAATTACAAGACTTCTGATCTTTGTTATCCTAGCATCCTTTGACAAGGTCGAGAAAATGAGTTTTTTTTACTTTTTTTATATTGTTTATATGAAAATAATTTTCGAAATTCGACATGATGACCTGGGGCCCTAGACAAGTGCCCAACGTTCAACGTTAACGTTAAACGTTAGGACCGAAATGTATGGGATTTGACATCCGCGAACAACTGTCACGTACGTCACAAATGTCAAATCGCATACATTTTGGTGCTAACGTTTAACGTTAACGTTGAACGTTGGGCACTTGTCTAGCCCCCCTTAACAGAATTATTAAGACACGGGGTTAAAGGGGTTGAAAAAATAAATTTCATAAAACATGCTCGAGTGAAATATTAAACGAAATAGGAGATAATAAATTAAGTTCAGAAATACAATGAATGTTCGAGCGAAGTCACAATTCGGGACAAGATAAAAAATATTTATTATTATTACTTTATTTCTTCAGCATAAATTATGTTACATTAACACGGAACCTCTAAGCGTTTTTTCTAAACTTGATTCCATAGCATGTCCTTTTAGTTATTTATAGACTGAACAATGTATTCCTGTATTGTAATAGTGCTTTGTTATTATAATGTAGACATCTTTACAAAGTTAAACTTGTTCTAAACAAGACTTGGGAGCAACCAGGCTGGTTGTCTTTATTTAAAATTTTATTTATACAAGAAAATTCAAAAGGATATTACGTGTAATTTATCCCTTACAGCAAAATATAGGTAAAACAAAGTAATAAGATTATTGCTTGAGAAAAGTACTGGTGGATTGTGTCAATCAAGGAAGTGAGTGGTTTTGTTTGTTTATTGTGATTTTTTGAGCGAAATAGTCTTTACTAGTTTTTTCATTACTATCTTCGGAAACAAATAATAAATGCACCTTTATCATTTATAATGTTCTTTAGTATGATATTATTATAGATGTGTATTTTATCTAGATATACCTACACATTGACACAAAATAAATAGTCTAGTTGATTACGTGTCCATAATATTAAATGATTAAATAAAAAACAATTATTTATATATAATTAATTTAAAATATCCTTACTAATATTATAAATGCGAAAGTAACTCTGTCTGTCTGTCTGTCTGTCTGTTACGCTTTCACGCTAAAACTACTGGCCCGATTTAAATGAAATTTGGTAAAAAGAAAGTCTGGAGCCCGAGAAAGGACATAGGCTACTTTTTAACCAACTGCAAAAAAGGAGAAGTTCCACGCGGACGAAGTCGCGGGCAGAAGCTTGTAATGAATAATTTTAAATATAATGTAGTCGATTACAAGATGGCGTCGTGCTTTATTAAACTTATTATTCTATAAAATCTATTCAGCCAGCATTATTTTTCTTAACGTCAACACTTTATACCTACTTACAATCTTTTTTAACAATTTAATGTACTCCAAATATGGCTAGATTTAACAGCTTTTATTTACCCACTGATTATACCTAAGCTTATGCACTCGAGTGCAATTTAACTGATTGGAAAATGCAATCAACGTGAATAAACTGATACCGTAGTTGCATCCAATTACAAATGTAATTTTGCAACAAACATTTCGTTTGTATTATTTTGTTTAATACGAGGGATTTAAGTGTATTTAATTAAATTTGTTACGAGTATAAATCGTAAACATGAACGCAATTAGGTATATGTATACATTATTATTTATTGTCAATGATAGTATTTATATACATAAGATTATATAAGATTATATAAGATTAGATAAGGTTACATTTATTCTGTAAATCATTTCACTTTAAAATTCGTTCCATAAATATACTAACATATCAAAAGTATAATTTAAAACGCAAAAACTACTGAACAGATTTCGATGAAACTTTACTATAATATAGCTTACACAGGGGTGTAGCTAGGACTTTGTTAAGGGGGGAGGGGCAAGCTTAGACAAACTAAGAATATATCCAAGGTAATTTTTGACACTCGCAAAGGAATCAAAACCTACGGTGACTTCCGTACCTCGCTACGCCCTTGAGCTTACATATCAGAATAACATAACATAGGCATATTTACGAGTATAACGATATTTTGAAAAGAACTTATCATGCGCATGCAAAATCATTATTGCAGTCAATCAACAGAACTATGGAGGCTCTAGCAGCAAACTTATCCACAACTTGCCCCGGGGCATTTTCTGGTGCGACTGGTCAACTCTTTGCCGGGGCTGTAGCCGCCGTGGTGGCTGCACATTGCGCCTTCATAGACGACCACTCCTGGCCTGAAGACAGGGCTCAGGAAGTTTTTGGAAGAACAGGTACATCTATTAATGAATCTTACCGCACCTGGAATAGGCAAGGACGGATCCAGATTTGTAGTCAAGAGGAGGGGACACAAAGTCAGATTCTATTCAAAAGATTTTTATCAAAAGCAATATCTTTAGAAAAATATCTATTACTACCCAGGGTTTTGATTCCCATGACCCCCTGGATCCGCCCTTGGAACTAGGACTAAGGCATACAAATTATAAACTTACCGTAAATACTTTAATAATTGTAAAAATATATTATAGTTTTTGAATAAAAATAATAGTGCTTTTTTAATATTCTTGCAAATTATCTGATCTTAATCCTACAACTTATTTACCGCAAAAATGATCTTAAAATACATTGCAACTTTATTAATCTAGGCGCACCTCGCTAAGTTGATAACTTTTAATAATACAGGCTAAGCTATTACTCTGTGTAGCTTTATGTATAAAAATATGTTGTTAAGGGAGTGGGTATTATAAACTTGATAATGACCGCCTGGTCGTAAACAGTGTTGCCAACTCCTAGAAGTTCGAGTCGCTAAACTCAAAGTCAAAAGTCGCCAGAAAGTCGCTAAAACTAAAACATAACCATAAAAAGTAAAGTTTGTATTTGGTGCGCTATCGCGTTTGTCGTTTTCCATATTATTATGTATCTATCTTGATAACAAAATTATCTATTATTGGCTCTAGAACTCTAGAAAAGTCACCAGATAAGTCGCTAAACTATTTTTGTCGTCATAACTTTTTTTTGGTCGCTAAGCCTTAAGCAAAAGTCGCTAGTTCTAGCGACAAAATCGCTAAATTGGCAACACTGGCTCGTAAACAATTAGTGATTAATTGTCTCAACACAGCAACTGGTTATCAATCATACTCAGGACTGAAGTCGAAAGTACTAAGAAACGCGTTGACCTGCGATATATTTATTAGATTGACTATTTATAATACATAGTATAACAAAACAGTGTTAATAATTGTATAATACTAGTGGAACACAATTTGAACATAATCCGTCAATATAGAAAGTTAGTTCTTTAGTGAATTACTGGTCTGGTCTGCTCAGGTTTGCGTGAGGGACTTTGGAGATAACTACATGTTTTTGCCATGGAACCCAAGCAGCACACAAGCTATATAAGCAGTAGGTACAAAGGCTGAATAAGAACAATCATATTGTACAGCCTTTACATAACTTATATAGAACTCGTGTGCTAGTTGGGAACGAAATAATGTCTCTAGTCGGATTTCGTCCGCTATGGTGTTGTTTTGCAACTTAAAGAAGAGCCATCTCGAATTCTGAGAATTTTTACGAGATAGTGAGGAAAGCGATGGATTGGAATCAATGGCGAAAATGTGTGACGAAACCAATCAATCACAATCATGATTCATGATGAATGCTACTAAGAAGAGGTGTTGTTATGCATACTGTGTTTTTTTATACATGTAGTATATATTTGATCAATTTTCTTTGTCAACAATGTTATAATTTTATAGATGCGGCGTCTCTGAGAACAGTTATGAACGATAATTATTTAGACTTTTAATATTTTCTTGCCTCTTTTGTTTCAGATATGACGTCATACGATTTTGTCATAGTGGGTGCTGGCACGGCAGGGTCCCTGCTGGCGAGCAGATTGAGTCTAATGGAACCAGATTGGTCAGTGCTTTTGATAGAGGCGGGCAACGATCCAGGATTGACAAGTGAGGTACAATGTTTTATCAAATGATTATTAAAAAAAAGGAAGGTACCCATAGATATGAAATTAGGTGAGGTATGAAGAAAAAGAGAGATACAAAGCCGAACTTTGTAATAAATAGCAATTATTGAATAGAATCCTAGCTAGCAACTCCTAATTTATCAATTTCATATGTCAGAGAACCATAAGTTAAAAAAATTGCTGTTACACACTTAAAAAATATTACAGCAACTGTCTAATCTAGTTCTTTAGCAGCAAACAAAACTTAAGGCACCTTTTAACGTTACAATAACTAACTCGTAGCTTAATGTGCCAAATCGCTCGTCCAATTTCTTTATTGTTTTCAGGTACCCGGTTTATTTTTCCAAACCCAAAACTGTAATGGCGACTGGCTGTATAGAACACACCCAACTGACAAAAGCTGTTTAGGAATAAGAGATAACATGTGCTTTTGGAACAAAGGGAAAGGACTCGGTGGCTCGAGCTCTATAAACGGAATGTTGTATATAAGAGGACATCCTTCCGATTATGACAACTGGGAAAAATCAGGAAACGCTGGCTGGGATTTTGACACGCTCTCAAAATATTTCAACGACATTGAAGAAAAAATAGGCCTAAACAATTACGAATATAACGAGAATCCGCTGTACGAAATATTACAAGATGCTTATAAAGAATTAGACATCACAATGCATAGTAAACAAAATAACCACGCGGATTTAGGAACAAAGATTACAAAGTTAATGATCGAGGGCGGTAGGCGATTAAACACAGCTAAATTATACATGAAAGAATCAACAAAGTTACATGTTATGAAAAACACTTTAGTACAAAAGGTAATAATAGACCCTGACACTAAAATTACTAAAGGCGTGGAAGTGCGTCATGGAGATGGTACTGTTATGCAAATCTATGCAAGAAAAGAAGTTATACTATCAGCTGGCTCTATCGGTACTCCGCAGTTACTGATGCTATCTGGAATAGGGCCAAAAGATCATCTTAAAGATAAAAACGTGGAAATGATAATGGATATGCCAGTAGGCAGAAACTTACAAGATCATGTATTTTTACCATTATTCCTTACAACAAACCAAAATATTACTTTGTCACCTGAAGATATTACCTTATTTATACTACAGTACATGTTGACAAGAACTGGCCCTTTATCCAATACAGATATCGCAGATTTCATGTCTTTTATAAATACAAAAGGTGAAAATGTACCGGAAATTCAATACCATCATGCATATTTTACAACTAATAACGATTTTGTATTGCGATCGATATTACATGGCTTTGGATATAAAGAAGAAATAATACAAGCAATAGAAAAACTAAATAAGGAATGCAATTTGATCGTCATATTTCCTTCTTTAATCTATCCAAAATCAAAAGGGGAGATTTTGTTAGCGGACGCGGATGTAAAATCGAAACCGGTTATAAAAACAAATTACTTTGAAGATCCGGACGATATTAAAACTTTGATAAGAGGAATAAATTTTGTGAAGAAATTACAAGAAACGACCAGTTTTAAATTGATTAATGCAAAGCTGACACAATTGGAGATGCCCTTCTGTACCGAATTTTCTTACGACACTGACGTTTATTGGGAGTGTTACATAAGACATATAGCTACTTCTATATACCACCCAGTAGGTACTACCAAAATGGGTTCAAAAGATGATACCAGTTCTGTAGTTGATAATGAATTATTAGTACATGGTGTTAAGAAATTAAGAGTTGTAGACGCTAGTATAATGCCAGATATTCCTGGGGCTAATACCATGGCAACCACTTTGGTAATAGCTGAAAAAGCAGCCGATATAATAAAAAAAACATACTATATACATGATGAATTGTAGTCGTTACATATTTTTCTTCTGTATTCTCTTTATTTGTTGTGTTTGTGTTTTTTGTGGTGTTAAAAATACATAGTACATATAAAAATTAAGTTTAATTTCACTCTAAGGCACCATATTAAAGGCTTCCAGACATCCTGTGGATAACTGAATGTATACATTGAAATGAACAACTTTAAACGGATTTAACTCGAGTATTTTATATTATTGGCTGACGTGTCAGAGCCTTTACAGATTCCATAATCGTAGCACGACTGAGCTGACAATAGTCTTATGCTAAAGTTTTGAAAACGTCAGCAATCAAAATAAAATGCACGAGTTAAATCCGTTATAGCTGTTTTATTCCAATGTGTAATACGCGAAGGCATCAGAAATTATTAAATCTATGGTAAATTTACCTTACATCTGTTACTGTACCTTTATCAAATGATTTATTGACTAATTGAAAGCTTTAAAATAATCAAGCTATTAATATTATAGCTAGTGAAATAGCAACAAGCATATTAAGTCAGCCTATTAATATCATATTTCAACAAGTATAAATGACATAGTAAAGCGGCAGTTACGGTTTGAAGGTTGCCGCTTCACCTGACCCTTGCCGTGATGAAATTCTTTTAAAACACACGTTTGACGTGAATCTCCGTTTAATAGTTTTGTAACAAAAATCAAAAATTTAAATTAAAACTCTAAAGGCGCTTTTTTTATAAATTAAATTGTGCCGATTTGTAAAAAAGGGCTAATAAAAAAAGTACGTACATATTATTTTAAAGTCTTCTTTTTTTGTTGTTCTCTTTGTTACTTTCAATTTCTTATAATAACAACAATATTAATTTCTGCTCATTTCGCGGTTTTTACACATTGGACACAACCATTACAACGGATTTTAAAAGTAGACAAGAAAAGAGAGTATTTGGAAGTACATACTGAAATATCCTCTATTTCTCATCTTAATTTACCTAACTACATACATTTTGCACGTGTCATGGGTAGTTAAAAAATATTTTACAAATTGCTATAAGTAAAACAAGTTTTACGACGGTTTACCAAGTTTCGAGATATTATTATGAATCATAAGTGAAATAAGTACTAGTTATCTTGGACTTGGTGTTTTGTAACGAAATTGCACTTTAAACTGTGTTTGTAATTCCTTAATGACAATTAATTATTATGTGTAAGGAACTATAAAACCAGCGAACTAGGTACGTACTTATAGTACGAATCGGACCGTACGAAGGGTTTGGTATGAATCGGTATGGGTACATAATATGTTTAGGTAGTATCATACATTATTTAAAAAAAAACTTTCTAAAATTATAATCTTTTTTATTAGAAAAAAAATACCTGTCTTAAGACGCCGTTTTAATATTTTTTATTCATAAAAAGTATTATTGTTTCGTTTCGCTTCCATGGATTTTTGAAAATTCGCCCTGTAACGGGATAAAACGGGGTGCTTATCGTGCACAGACGAAGTCGCAGGCAGAAGCTAGTTTATGTATATTTTCTACTTCTAGGAGAGTTTCTCTTTATTAAGGAAATGTGTAATTTTTTCAATAATGTAGTTTCGAAATATTCATATTTTATTTGCATTATATGTTAATCAGTAGGTAACCTCAAAATGCTAATTACCTATCATTGCAAAAGCAGCCGTTCATTTATAAGTGAACAACCCTGTGCATCGAATTTAATAAAATACAAATCACTGAAGAGGTACGTACATTTTGTATTTATTATTTGAAAATTAATAACACAGCTTCAAACCCATAACATATCACTAGCTGACGCAGACAACTTCGTACCGCGTTTAACTATTTTTTCAAGTTTTCTCACCTTTTAAGCCTTCCTTGGAGTTCCACAAACATTTCGAAACTAAAATTCAGCCGTTCTCAAGTTTTAGCCACACTAACGGAGAGCAATTATTTTTTATTTATATAAATAGAAGATATATATAATAGGGATCAATGCAAAGCCGGGGCGGGCAGCTAGTTATTAAATAGATAAATGTAACTCTAAACAAGTGTTCAAATTGAAAATATGTAGATACTTATTAAGTAACTGAAAGTGCATACATTTTATATATTACTAGCGGTCCCGGCAGACTTCGTCCCGCCCGGCAAAGAACCGATTTAAGTATCCTATATCCTTTTCCTGGTTCTGAGCTACATCCCCAGCAATTTTCAGCCAAATCGGTTCAGCCGTTCTCGAGTTATAAACGGAGTAACTAACACGACTTTCTTTTATATAATAAGATATAATATAATATATAGATATATAGATATGTTTAACAGTATAGTAAGTTACGTACTGCAACGTGCATCGCCCAAGGCCACTATCCCGATATTGCACAAAGTTGTGCAAGAGTGTGCCGAGAGTGAAGGCACAGACCTAGCCAGTGAGCACTAAGTTACCTGTAACAAAGAAACAAAACATTATGAAGTAGGATCAGATATATAAAAATCACATATAATGATATTAAACTCAAAAAGAGGTGTGAGTGAGAGTGAGTGTGTGTACGTGTGCGTGGGCCTGTTTCAAAACGAACTGTTGAAAAACGTAGTACATAATATTTGCTGGGTGTCGAAAAGTACCTAAGAAATAATGTAGATAGGTAATAATATATGATGTCTTCGCGATTATTACACAATGGAATGAAACAACTATTAACAAAAAAAAATAAGATAGTAATAGTACATTACGCACCAAGGCCAGTAAAATAAAAAATGTCTCAGATCACATGTAATTGTCGTCCCAGGCGAAGCCGAGGTTGACAAAAATGTGATCTGAGGCTTTTTTATTTTACTGGCCGAGGTCAGCACACTATTTTTCTGTTCGACGAAGCCAGAAAGCGGAAATTTCATTTAGCGCAGCGGCCACAAAGTTGGTGCTTTCTGGCCGGAGGACGGAAAAAATAATTTTGTAATTTAGATATAAGGTAGATTGCTGACTGTATAAATCACTTTAGCGTTAGACTATTGTCAGCTCAGTCGTGCTACGATTATGGAAAAATAAAAATACGCGAGTTAAATTCGTTAATAGTTGTTTCATTTCAAAATGTAGGTAGGTGTCATCTGTCATTAACAATGCAATAAGACTTAATTACCTGATTTTAGTAATTTCATTTTATTAATGTGTTAGGTTTTATTTTTGTTACAATCGCGTTGAAATTTAAAAGGCTCACAGTCAACAAATGTGCGCTTCAAGCAGCTTCAAAATTTACAAATGCTAGATTCATTAATGAACTAACGAATAAATATTCAAGCCATGTGTTAGTTACGTGATTGTGTAAGACGTGTAATTTGTTAATCCGCACAGGACTTGCGCTGTAATAATGAATTAGGTAAAGAGTTTTTTTGTAAATGTGGGTCACGTGAATCATTAAATAAAAAAATGCATTGGAATAAATTGTTATGGATTTAAATCTGTTTATTGATGGTCACTCGATTTTATTCAGTCATTTTGAGAATTTTTGAGTGTTAGATAATCGTTAATTTACTCCGTTACTAATATAGGAACTGTAAAGTTCTAAAAACGGATAAAAGTGTCTGGAACGTAGGAGGTAATTTAATTATGTATTTATCTTAGTCGTTATTTATCGCAGTCACGTTTCTGTAAACAATAATAATATATTTGACAGTAGGTATTAAAGATCTATAGAACGGCTGGACTGATTTCAAAAATTCTTTCACTGTTGGGAAGCTACACTATTCCCGAGTATAAAAAAAAGATTATCCGTGCGAAGCCGGAGCGGACAGCTTGTTACGATTACGACAGATAGAAATTTCTAAAAAACGAATATGCGCATAAAAGCAATATGCTCAATTCCGTTATAAATATTTTTTCCAAAAACCATTTGGAAGATCTACGTACCCCTATTCGAACAAATCATAAAATGTGGTTAAGAAGGTATGTATGTAATTGTGTCACTGCTTAAAAACTAAGCTAGGCTGTCAGTGAGGGCTAGGTTACAGTTAGGGATTTCGAAAGTTGACATTAAGTCCTTCAACGACTAAATTGGCAGCGAGATATGCGCGCGCGCACGTAGACCGATCGGAGTTTAGTTGCGAAAGAGCGATCAAAGATTAATGCTTTGAAGATTATGTAAGGATGTCTTTAATTTTTGATGCTTTCGCGGTTATTACACATTGGAATGAAACTATAACTGGTGTATTTTTTTTTATTATATCTTTTGATGGATATAAGTATAAAATCAATTCAGTGTTATATCGTCATCTCTGTTAGATGTGGAACTGTTAAGATTTCGAAACGTTAGCATAAAAAATAGAACTTACATGCGAGTTAAATCCAAATAATGCAATTAAATCCTAAGGTACCTATTATCGTATACTAACTTATGAAAGAAAATCTTCAAGAAAAACTATCGTTATATAGTCTTATTTTATGTAGTGTCAGCGAACCTTTTTATATATAACTAGCTTCTGCCCGCGACTTGGTCCGCGTGGAACTCCTCCTTTTTTGCAGTCGGTTAAAAAGTAGCCTATGTCCTATCTCAGACTCCCGACTTTCTTTGTACCAAATTTCATTTAAATCGGTCCAGTAGTTTTAGCGTGAAAGCGTAACAGACAGACAGACAGAGTTACTTTCGCATTTATAATATTAGTAGGGATATTAGTAGGGATTTATGTTTTATATTTTTTTTTGTTTATATAGTTTTTTTTCCTTATAAGTCACCTTTTAAAATATACTTTCAACGAGTAAAATATTATTTTATTTAGTATTTAAATAGTGGTTGAAAGATTTACAAACCGCGAATACATCAGAAAATTATTAAGAAATAAACTGAAAAAATCAATATCAAGTATAAACAAGTTGTTTTCTCTTTAAAAATACATATAATTTGCATACACTGCAAATCTCCGCGTTGCATTACGCAATGCATAGAAAGTGCAAAATAACAATAACATGCAGAATATTTACTTGATCTCTAGCCGACCTCTGTTTCATAAATCTTTCGAAATTGAGATGACCGTATGACGTAACACGCTGCAATGAGACACTGCAGCGCGAAACGTGTACATTGCACATGCACAAAAGAGCACTGCAGTTATGTGTAAAAGGGAAACTAAGCCAAGTCAGACCCACACACTGAGGGTTCCGTAAGACCTTAAAATATTCAGCAGGGAAAACTCTTTTACTCACATACACTTACACACACGCGTACGCACACAATCACACACACACGCACGCACACATACTCGCAGACACACACACACACACACACACACACACACACACTCACACACCCTACTTAAGACTGTCTGTCTCATTGATGACTGATTTGAACTCTTAAATTTTGCAAGGAGGTATTTTTTTAATAAACCAAGTCTCGTTAGTAAAAAGGTCACTAAAAACACACAGTAAGTTATTTTTGGAGATTCTTTCGACCAGGGGTAAATTTCGTATTTGAATTTAAATTTTCACTATAGTAACAGTATTTTATTTGTGGGTAGGTTCTTAGTATTAAAATACTCAAATATAGCACACCTAGATCTAAAGGGACCTATACACAAAACTGCCTGCATATTACCTAATCAGTTTTTTGCCTCCTAAAAGAATAAATTTATTGAGTTACCTCCCTTTAGATCTTGGTGTGCAATATATAAAAATAATGCTCATAAAATGCAGGATACTCATTAAAATAATATAGGTACTTTCATAAATGTACCTTGAATGCAATTTGCGCAATTATAATAAACGAGTACTTTGAATAGATATATGGGTTGTAACTATATTATTATATTGAACATTATAAAAATTATTAGAATTAGTATTTTATTAGGTACTTTATTTTTATCGCACGTAATAAATTTGAGAATAAAGTAATAGTTTAAATATCTATTTAAAACGAGAAGTTGATGCTCTAAAGATACTGACACATATTATATAATATATGTTAATATGCACACACAGCCGTAACCGCTAATAATAGAAATGTGAAATTAAGACAGTTATTTTTATTAAAAATACGGACACTAACTAAAAAATAAGGATGGAAATTAGTAAAATATGCAGAAATTACGAATTCCCAAAAACAAAAGCCTAACGTTATAAACCCTCGACCCTACCAACATTACAACTCAAAAAAACGATAAAGCCAAGGACATAGTTAATAATTATAAAGGAACTTCGTCTCTCAATTCCCTCATATAGCGTAAAATTAGGGTTGTTAAACCCTAATTTTACTCGGAATGAGAAATAGTCGGCTATAAATTTGTATAAACCTTTATTATGGTACCCTAAAACATGTCTCAAAACCTACCTACCGTAGGGTGTCCGAGTCATCAGATCTTTCTATTTTTCCTAGATTAATAATACTGAAATATGAACATCAATTTCTAAAAACAAAAGCCTAACGACCGTACCAATACGACTTGAAAAACCCCACCCGAATGCCGTAGGTTTAAACCAACATTATGGCTCGAAAAACCCCCGATAAGAGCAAGGACGCAAACCACAAGTATCCTAAAACAATTAGGCAATCTTCCTTCCCTTACGTCGTTAACATTGACCGTTTAGTGGCGCAAGAGCCTATTCGGTTCCAGAACGGCAGTGCTTCGACGAACGACGCGCGCGCAAGCCGCGGTGTGACATTTCGGATTTACCTGTATTGTGTGTGTTTATTTATATACAAGTAAGTGACGAGAAGTTTGGTTTAAGTCCTAAGTCAAATTGGTTTATATACAAGTAAGTGTCGGGTTTGTTAAACCCTAAGTCAAATTGACAAGTGAATCGACCCGTTGTTTTAATTATGTATCTATACTAATATAGTAAAGAGGAAAGGTTTATTTGTTTGGATTGAATAGGCTCCAAAACGAATGGACCGATTTGAAAAATGATTTCACTGTTGAGAACACTTTTCGTGAGTATGATAGGTTTGTTTCAATTTTGAAAAAAAATAGGGTCCGTGCGAAGCCGGGGAAGACCGCTAGTTTTTCAGATTTTATTAATAAATAGTCTAAAATGTAAATAGAATTATTAGGTGGTTAATTTTATTGATCAATTAAATTAGATATTACCTACGATTGGAGTGTAACAACTATATAAACTGATTTAACTCGCGCATTTTATTTTACTTTATCGTCATCGTCGTAGTCGTGCCACGATTATGGAAACTATAAAAGTTCCGAAACGTTAGCCAATAAAATTAAATACACGAGTTAAATCTGTTTATAGTTGTTACATTTCGATGTGTTATATCCGCGAAGGCATCAGAAATTATAAGATACCTATTACGAATTGGGTAAAGGGCAAAGTTACCCATTAGGGGTAAAACAACCCAGCTAAAGGGTTAATTTAATTCCTTTTATAGATTAGATTACGATTAATATACATACGCTAGTAAAATCCGTTACTTACAGTATTTGATTCCAATGCATAGCTTATAATTTTTTAAACCTTTACGATTATTACACATTGGAACAAACAGTGACGGATTTTAACACACGCAAATTAATTTCATGTTGACGTTTCGAAAACTTTATAGTTCCCATATTAACTAACAAGCCCAACTCTTAAAAAAATACAATTGGCCAATGATAACCTCGAAAAAAAATATGCATAACACGTTTCTGTTTGGCGGTTTAATTTCGGTATTCTGGTATGTGTTACTTAATTAGTTTAATATGAAAGTATTATAAATAACAGTTTCGTGGTTCGCCTAATTCCGTCATTGGAAGGTTAGAGTAGGTCGGGGTAAATTTATCAACTATTAATTGGGGTGATTTGAATACTTAGGGATAAAAAGATGTAAAATTTAAACACATATTGACGGCCTGTTGGTCTCGTGGTTAGAGGCCCTGACTACGAAACCGGAGGTTGCGGGTTCGAATCCCGCTAGGGGCAGATGTCAATGTGATGAGCACTGGCATCTGTACCTGAGTCTTGGATGTCTTATATGTATTTATCTATATTTATCCGTTGTCTAGTACCCATAACACAAGCAAAGCTTTGCTTAAAATGGGACTAGATAATTGGTGTGAATTGTCCAAAGATATTTATTTATTTTTATATTTATATATTATATATTTTAAGAGTAAATAGTTACCAATGATAATATAAAATATTTAGCCAATATATTTTGGTACAAATTATAAGAAAATATCGGAGCTGCAATAGTTAAGAAAGGAAGTCATAATAATATATATAAAACGCATATTTTTCCAATCATACCGACGTAGAAACATAAGTGCATCCACAAGTTGCATCATAGGTCATTTGCTGCGATCGTAAAATATCGTTTCTCCAAGTCGTCGGAACATTGAACACTTTCCAATATAAACTTAAGTATATATATGCAATTATATTTAATAGACTGTTTTTATAAGAGTCACTATATAATACATTTAGAATTCGTAAATATTTTCTTCAAGCTATGAGTACCTATAAGTATATACTATATATATGCAATTATATTTAATAGACTGTTTTTTATATGAATTACTATATAATATTTTTACAATTCGTAAATAATTTGTTTAAGCGATGAGTATGTGGATCTGTACGTGAATACTGGAAGTTTTATAATAATACTAGCGACCCGCCCCGGCTTCACACGGGTGCTATAAACCTTCCTCTTGAGTCTTGAATCACTCTATCTATTAAGAAAACCGCATCATTTTTTTTTTCTGAGTGACTGATCACAGTTGGCCCTGGGGCCGTCACTGCTCCACCGGACGAATGGGGAGCGCTCCGAGGTGCGCTCACCCTAAACCGCATCAAAATCCGTTGCATAGTTTTAAAGATTTAAGCGTACATAGGGATATAGGGACAGAAAAAGCTACTTGGTTTTATACTATGTAGTGATGTATCCGTTGTCTAGTGCTTTGTTTACTTTAGGACTAAGTAGATAAAAAAATTGTCCACAGCTTATTTATTTAAATTTTTTATTGTTAACGAGCCGTTTAAATATTACGTAACGAAATTTTTGAAGATTTTTGAAGAACAGCCTAAACAGCTGATCGTAGAGACCTGAAACTTGGAGGATGTGCTCTTTTAGCATTTTGTATATTTGCACTGGCAACTATTTTTTTTTAATTTAAATAGAAAAACAATGTTACACAAGACCTTTGAACCTCCCTCGCCTGTAACGTTTTACAAAATCCCCCTCCCCCGAATTGCCTTACGTAATACTTGAACGACTCCTTAAGGTGTTATTTCCGTTCATAAACAAAACAATAGAATGTTTATACAATAGTGTTAAAAAATAACCTTGGAGGTAATGATACGTTGTTACACGGCGTTGTGGTCACCACACATAAAAACTGCCCATACTTATTACCATTGATTTATATGCTGAGATAGGGCTCGTCCCTGCAAGCCTACTTCTATGACATCTGTCAGACACTTGTCACCAAATATAGAGAAGGTGTCACACTATTGGGCGCCTAGTAACATAATTAATTATTAACATAGACAAATGTCAGTGTTTCAACTGACTTCACAAAAATATGAAATGGAAGAGTCCGTTCGATATTCCTTTTTTATGCTAATATTATAAAGAGCAGAGAAACGAACAAACCTTTCCTCTTTATAATATTAAGAAAAAAAGTTTGTTCGTTTGTTTTTTTGTTTGGATTGAATAGGCTTCTAAACGGCTGGGCCGATTTGGAAAATTCTTTCACTGTTGGGAAGCTACACTATTCCCGAGTGACATAAGCTATAAAAAAAGGGATCCGTGCTAAGCCGGGGCGGAGAGATAGTCAGTTATAAATGCATTCCAAAATTATACCAATGTCTCACACTTGTTTCTATGTTATGCTTTGCGAATCTAAATATGATGGCACGAATTCCTGAGCCTAATAGGAGATCTGCTTGTTTTAATATCAGTGTTATATTTCAAAAATGTCTTTTGAAAAGAGAACGTCAGAGCCGTTTGAATTTGGGCATAGATTAAAGATGTCTAGATCAATAAAAGTTCAAGGTTAGTGTTAAAAAAAATAGCTTTAGAAACATGGAGAAATAACTACATAGTATTAAAAATAATATTAAAAGGCAAACGTTTACTTACAATAATAGTGATGGAACAACAATCGCTTAAATTTCCATTTAAAATTTATATTGGGAAATTGCTGAGAGAGCAATTGTTCGTCGGCCATTGTTGTGGTCAGTAAAAAAATATAGAGACATAGAGGTTTTCTTATGATTTATGCAGTAGGAACATAAATAAAAAAAATACTCTGGTAGATGTTTTGCAAGACTAACAGTTTATAATCTGTGCTTAAATTTAAAAAAGTTAAGGCGGCCATGATCGACTCGATCGAATGTATGGGATTTGACATCCGGGAACGACTGTCACGTACGTCACAAATGTCAAATCCCATACATTTTGGTGCTAACGTTTAACGTTAACGTTCAACGTTGGGCACTTGTAGCCCCCAAGAATGCAGCAAAATAGTTTTGAAATCTAAAAATTATTTCGTTCGAGATTTCATTCTCCAGCATAAATTACGTTATATACTATATAATTTATTGTTATTCTTGTAAATACAAGAATGCTCGTATTATTAAGGACTAGCTAAAGCCATGAACCATGCAAAACGCGTTTTTTTATTGAAAATTATTCTTGATATCAACATGTATCTATTTTAAAAATCTGTAAAGAAACAATCATAACCGATCTAACTGATGTATTTTATGTTATTGAATTTTTTAATTCCAATGTGTAATAACCGCGAAGGCATTAGAAATATTTTTTAAAAATTAAACTTTACATATAAAGATGAATCTCTGTATAAATAGGTAGGTACGCGCATAACTTTTTATCGACTGGATCAAATTGGATAATTCTTTTTTTGTTGTGATTGTTATGATCAAGAGTAGATTTGCACTTTGCATACCTAGATACAAATTAAAAGTTTTATGAAAAAAAAATATATATTTTCTATTATTGTACGAAGTTCGCCAAGTCAGCTAGTTATTTGAAGATTACTTGTGTCGTTTTTAAGATGAATTAAACTCACATGCAGTAATTACCATACAAACTTGAGTCAATATCACAAGAATGACGTAACATCAGAACGTATGGCTAACCCTGTTCTCACGAGATTCAATAGAACGAACATACATACTATCATTATTAGATAGCAATCATATTGATAAATACATTGTCATTTGACAACTGATTAGTGTGAATATAACTACAAGGGGTTTCACATGTTTAAAAAAAACCCTCTAAAAAGTATAACAATAATAAAATCTTAATATTAGTTACCTACCTAAGTATTAATATTTCTACAAAGAAAACTTCATGTCGGGGGGGACCACTTCTCATTTAGGTGTACGTACTGCTTACTTAATATTTACAATCTACCTTAACCTACGGTCCCCCCGACATGAAGTTTTCTTTGTAGAAATATTAATACTTAGGTAGGTAACTAATATTAAGATTTTATTATTGTTATACTTTTTAGAGGGTTTTTTAGTTTTTATGTCGGGGGTTTGTTAAATTTTTAATTTTTTTTTTTATCTTTTGAGGCACAGACAGCAACAGCGACTTTGTTTTATAATATGTAGTGATACTATATTAAAAAATACTAGCTGTAGATATATTGGGCTATGTCCTAAATTAAAAAAAAAAATTTGGCATAGGTAGCCATCTTGATATCATTATAGGTAAATTAATTTGGTATTGATGCCTTCGCGGTTATTAGGAACCCATTATAACAGATTTAACGTATTGTATTTTACTTGCAGACGTTTCCAACTTCACAGTTCCCATATTCGTGGCATAATTTAATATAATTTTCCAACTAGTTACAAGGTTATAAATAATTTCTAGTTATTAGCTAATAGTAGCATTTAAAATTAATTAAGGATAAATAATAATTTAATTTAATAGGTAGGTACTATAAATTACGAGCCGCGTAATATCATATATTTGATTTGTAATAGCGGAAGAGCAATCATAACATTAGTGAGAAGTGTATATTATACTTACTTAAATCAAATCTATTTAGTACAAGGTGTTGTATATTATCTGAATTGAAAGATCCTGTTTTAAATTATATTACCTTCCTTTAAACTCTTATCAAGCACCTAGATCTTAACTATTAAGTAAATAACACGCGCGTGCAGTGAGTAATGCGTACATATGGCGCCAGGGTAGGCACTCCACATATTTATGACATTGTGCCTATGTGGAATGCACGCCACTGGTAAATAAAGATATTGGAATTAAACAACTATAGACGGATTTATTTCGCGTTTTTTATTTAATTTAGAAAACTTTACAGTTCCCATATTCGTAGCACAAGCTAACGACAGTCTATCGCAAGCGCTAAAGTTTAAACTACTTTGACCCTAATTTCAATAAACCGAAAAATAAACATTCCATAGACTTCTCTGCACTAGTAAAAGAAAACTGGAATTCCAACTCATCAACAACCGTAAGGGCATAAGTTTATCACAAACGAGACAATAGCTGCAAACGACAATAGCCCTTATTTCGATGTGTTAATCCCATATTCACTGCAACATTACGTGTCAGGTCTGTTATGTAATTGTTGGCTTGCGCAAAGCAAATAGAGACAATGTGTAGCATCCTTATGTAGTAAAAGTCAGGCGTTGAAACGAAGCTATTTGTATTCTGTGTGTCTAATCATCAACATATAATCATTTCTGATGCCTTCGATCTTTACCGTTAGACTATTCTCAGCTCAGTCGTGCTACGATTATGGAAACTGTATAGAACACGAAACGTCAGCAAATAAAATTAAATTAAAAATACGCGAGTTAAATCCGTTAATAGTTGTTTCATTCCAACATCAACGCATATATTATGACTTTCAAAGTTTTATCACAACCCTAATTCTAACTAATATTATAAATGCGAAAGTAACTCTGTCTGTTTGTCTCGCTTTCACGCTAAAACTACTATACTGATTTATATGATATTTGGTACATAGATAGTATAGAGCCTGAGAAAGAACATAGGCTATTATAATTGCTAAAAAGGGTTGTAAAGGATAAAAAGAGGGGATGAAATGTAAGAAAATCCACGCGAGCGGAGTCGCGGGCAAGAGCTAGTTCTTTAAATATAAACTCGAAATTATAAATGCGAAAGAAACACCCGGTTAACCAATTATAGAAAGTAAGAATAACGATAATGTCATTATGTTAAATCATTTGCGAAAATAACTTATTTCACAAAAGCTTCATTAGGTAATAGCTAATTACAAATGACAGTTTAAAATCCATTATGATTGAACACAAGTAAAAATGCAAATTTATTGCATAACCGTTAATTATGCACAAAAACGTAACCTCAATGAACTTTGTAACTTAATATTCATATTCGCACACCTAGATCTAAAGGGAGCTAACTCAAAAACCTGAAGATTTTAGTTATGCACACCATCGGATTCCAGTAAAACCCACTAAAACAGATTTAAGCTAATATAACTCTGCTAGCTTCATTATAAAAAACATAAATCTATACATAAAACTCATGCGTGCATATGGACATACTAGCTTCTGCCCGCGACTTCGTCCGCGTAGAACTCCTCCTTTTTTGCAGTCGGTTAAAAAGTAGCCTGTGTTCTTTCTCAGGCTCTAGACTATCTGTGTACCAAATTTCATTTAAATCGGTCCAGTATTTTTAGCGTGAAAGCGTAACAGACAGACAGAGTTACTTTCGCATTTATAATATTAGTTAGGAAGTTAGGACTAGTTAGGATTAATCGGTTTTTCACCTCTCCTGAAAAAGTAACTTTTTTGAGTTAGCTCCCTTTAGATCTAGGTGTGCGATGTGTCGAATAACAGGAATGACACTGGGTAAAGAAAAATGGGTCTCGTGACGTCACGTTATGGTATGAATTGTACCTTACACCACTACCACTTTAGCGTTTGACTACTGTCAACTCTTACGATCTACGATTATGAAAACTGCAAAAGTTCCGAAACGTCAGCGAAAAAAATAAAATCCGCAAGTTAAATCCGTTTATAGTTGTTTTATTCCAATGTGTAATAACCGCGAAGGCATCAGAAATTATTATGTACAATGTCATTTGTCTACCGGGGCTAGGCAGTGCTTCAAAATTCTGAGTCATATTTCTTGTACATAAGGGAAACTAGAAATCTTGTAGATGTGACGTCAGATCCTGTCTTTGACCATGGCCGCAAACTCTGTGATTGAGTCATACAATAAATTCACGAATTTTCATTAGTTAGGGATAGTTTTACCTAATCAAGTAATCGCCAATTTACATTGTTGGGTGAAGACATACAAAACCGAATAGTAGTATCTA
Organism: Polylopha cassiicola; assembly: GCA_038024825.1. Taxonomy (NCBI): domain Eukaryota; kingdom Metazoa; phylum Arthropoda; class Insecta; order Lepidoptera; family Tortricidae; genus Polylopha; species Polylopha cassiicola. Next base: position 2,349,366 of record CP149062.1, read on the forward strand.
AATAATTTCTGATGCCTTCGCGGTTATTACACATTGGAATGAAACAACTATTAACGGATTTAACTCGCGTATTTTTTATTTTATTTTATTAGCTGACGTTTCGGATTCTTTAACGTTAGACTATTGTCAGCTCAGTCGTGCTACGATTATGGAAACTGTAAAGAATCCGAAACGTCAGCTAATAAAATAAAATAAAAAATACGCGAGTTAAATCCGTTAATAGTTGTTTCATTCCAAAGTAGTATCTAAAATTTTAATTAGCGAAACTAAATGCTATTAACACAAAGCAAACTGCTGGGTCTATAAACATATTATAATAGTGGAAATATTCTACCTACAATTAATTTAATGTCATTACATATATCATTTGATAAAACAGTAATAGGTATGCCTTTTGAGAAATTCATCTATAAACGTACGTGCAATATATTATAGGTACTACACACTGTAAAATAGTAACACTTCATATTGCATTGGTGGGTCTATATGTCTAAAGCAGTTTCTAAAAGTACAACAGCGATTACTGTCTCGAAATTTCTATAAACTTGTTACATTAATAAACCAGTCAGATCATTTTCGTTACATATACAAGTTCATAAAAATAAAATTAACAACAAAGGCGTGCTATGTATAAAATGCCTACCCTGGCGCCTAGACAGTACGCACCTGCTTATCTTTAAATTTTCCTTCTTCCAGGACTATGAAATAAGGCGATTTGACAATGGGAGTGTTAGCGGTGGCCTCTGCGGCCGCGAAGTCTGCTTTAACTATAGGAGGAATCAGCAAGCTGACTTTCATTCCCGCCATGTTGGCAGCCATGGCTTACTTCAACTACGAACTCCTGGACCCAGAGAGTAGACCATTCAACCAGAAGAACCTAAGAGACCAATACGACTTCGTGATAGTTGGCGGGGGCTCTGCAGGCTCTGTTTTAGCCAATAGACTGTCAGAAGTTAAAGGCTGGAATGTTCTGCTATTAGAGGCTGGTGGACACGAAACTGATATCAGTGACGTCCCTTTGCTGTCTCTGTATTTACATAAAAGCAAATTGGATTGGAAATACAGGTAAAATTTTTGTATTCATAAAAAAATACTTGTAAACAGGCGCGTGCAGTGCGGCGTGTATATTGTATGACGCCAGGGCAGGCACTGAATACTTTTATGACATTGTGTTAGTAAAAATGCACGCCCCTAAGTACTAATGTAGATATCGTTTAAGTAAACAAAGTGATCGGAGACGAGAACCATAATCCTAGTGTTCCACAAAAAAATACAATGAATATCCAAAATATTATGTAAGTTTGTGTGTAGACTCTTTATTGTACAACAGAACTTTAATAGAAGGACAACAGAAAATTGAAAGTAAAAAGGTGGACTTCACTTTAAGAGATGTTATCTACTTTATGGGCAAATAAACATGATGTACATCTCTTTACTACTACTTTACTATTTACTTGTATTTCAACATATTATCCATTAATATTTCAGAACAGAACCACAAGATTCTGCCTGCCAGGCGATGGTAGACAAGCGCTGCTGCTGGACAAAAGGAAAGGTCCTGGGAGGATCCTCAGTCCTCAACACCATGCTCTACATCCGGGGGAATAAGAGGGACTTTGACCAGTGGGAGGCGTTCGGCAACCCTGGGTGGGGGTACAGAGATGTCCTACCGTATTTCAAGAAGTCTCAAGACCAACGGAACCCCTACTTAGCGAGAGACACAAAACATCATGCTACAGGTATGAATAAAACCCCTATAAGCTTTGCGTAATATACTCGTAATGTCGTATCATATATCAATTTTTTTTTCCCCGTCCCCGTAGATTATTAAAAAATATTTTCTAAATGTGAAACAAAAAATTACAAAGATAAGCGCTTCAAAATTCAGGAGTGGACTAGTGAGGTCTCGTCTAGAATAAATTAATTTTAAGACGTGTTTTTTCAAAGTTTTTAATTATCTATAAGTACTAATATTATAAGGAGGAAAGGTTTGTTTGTTTGGATTGAATAGGTTCCAGAACGGCTGGGCCGATTTCAAAAATTATTTCACTGCTGGGAAGCTACATTATTCCCGAGTGACATAGGCTATAAAAAAAAGATGATCCGTGCGAAGCCGGGGCGGACAGCTTGTCTACTTATAAATAAAATATTCATGCCTATCCATTATTTTTGTATATTTTCAGGCGGTTACCTAACAGTGCAAGATTCTCCATTCAACACTCCACTTGGAGCTGCGTTCTTACAAGCCGGTGAGGAGATGGGCTACGACATCATCGACGTCAACGGAGATCAGCAGACTGGCTACGCCTGGTACCAGTTCACCATGAGACGAGGAACTAGATGCTCCACAGCCAAAGCCTTCCTCAGACCAGTTAGACTTCGTCAAAACCTCCATATCTCCCTTTTTTCACATACTACTAAAGTATTGATAGACAAAGAAAGCAAGAGAGCTTTTGGAGTAGAATTCTTGAGGGATGGTGAGAAGCATATAGTATACGCCAAGCGAGAAGTTATTCTATCCGCTGGAGCTATAGGTTCACCGCAGCTTCTCATGCTGTCTGGAGTAGGCCCTGCTCAACATTTACAGGAAGTTGGTATCGATGTGATACAAGATTCTCCAGGAGTAGGAAGAAACCTTCAAGATCATATAGCCATAGGTGGACTAGTTTTCAGAGTCGACTACCCTGTCAGTTTAGTTATGAACAGACTTGTAAACATTAACTCGGCTTTACGTTATGCAGTCACTGAAGACGGGCCACTCACTTCAAGCGTGGGGTTAGAAGTAGTAGCTTTTATTAATACGAAATATGCTAATGCAACAGATGATTGGCCTGATATAGAGTTTATGTTGACATCAGCTTCTACGCCATCAGATGGAGGTACGCAAGTCAAAAAAGCTCACGGCCTCACCGATGAATTTTACGACGAGGTGTTCAGTGAAATCAACAACGAGGATGTCTTTGGTATATTCCCTATGATGCTTCGTCCAAAGAGTAGAGGATTTATCAAACTTCGATCAAAGAATCCGCTGGACTATCCACTAATGTACCATAATTATTTAACGCATCCTGATGATGTCGGTGTGTTAAGAGAAGGCGTAAAGGCTGCTGTAGCCGTAGCGGAAACCAAAGCCATGAAGAGATTTGGAGCAAGGTTTCATAGCAAACCTCTGCCTAACTGCAAACACTTACCTCTGTTCACGGATGAGTATTGGGACTGTTTAATCCGTCAATACACGATGACAATTTACCATATTTCATGTACAGCTAAAATGGGACCTTCAAGTGATCCTATGGCTGTTGTAGATCCAGAATTGAGAGTGTATGGTATTCAAGGATTGAGAGTAATGGATGCTAGTATCATGCCAGCTATTACAAACGGTAATATTAATGCACCGACCATTATGATCGCCGAAAAAGGAGCTGATTTAATAAAAGCTACATGGCTGTCAAGAAAAAGAAAACGAAGGTCGCTTAAGACTGAACAGTTAGGTATTAAAAATAAAGAACAACCTCTATGTCGAATAGACAGATGACGACGCTAATTAATTAGACAAAATAATCATTAAGGCCATATTTAACTAGGATGGGTTCGATGCCAAAAGCGAGGGTTAACATATTTTTATGTTCTAGTCTAGAAAAATTACCAATTTTTAAATATATGTAAATAAAACGCTGTTACTATTTCTGTAAATAAAATAACAAATAATTAATGAAAAAATATTGTTTTCATCCGTGACCAACGAAAAGCAAACACAGAATCCCCTCGGCCATTGTCAAGTTCAAACGAAATTGCACTTGATAATGTAAACAAAGCAAAAAATCATATAACAAGTCTGACATTGACAGTGACTCACTAATCATTAGCGTCAAAACATGCGCGGGCGCAGGTGAAAGTTTTACTAAAAATGACGCTCTGTGGCGCCATCTTTTGGAAAATCATGTTACTTTTACGTTTACGCGCAGTTAAGAGGTGCAAAACTTCTACATTGCAGTGCATTGTAGGTTGTGTGAAATACTTTTCACGTTAAGTGAAAGATGGCGTTTTCTATGAAAAGACATGCCTGTTAATTTTATTTGCAACTAGTGAACCGCCCTGGCTTCACAACGGGTGATATAAACCTTCCACTTAAATCACTAAAAAACCGCTTCGTTATCTATTAAAAAACCGCTTCAGAATCCGTTACGTACCTAGTTTTAAAGATTTAAGCATACATAGGGACGGACAGACAGCGACAGTTTGTTTTTTACTATGTAGTGATGACAGTTATAAGTTCTAATTGTGCATCACAACATCTTTGTGATACTTGTCGAATAATCGTTAATTTCTAAGTATAGCTGAGAAATTAATACAATTTAATTTAAGAATAAGAAACGTTTATTTAGTGCTATAAAACAAACATAGGTATATCTTTCAATTTAGGTACATACAAAGAAAATACGTAGATACTGTAGACATTGTGAGAGATGTAAATAGGACAGCACCAAAAGGGCGACGATTTAATGTAAGTAATTCTTTTTCGGGCTATTTTCGATTCATCCTAATATGACTGTCATAAGTAACATAGTTATAATGCTATGTTTTGACCGGTTCTTATGTTTTCCTTAAAATTTATTATCTAACTGTGTTGTAACTCAGTAATGCAATTAGATGACGGAGTAAAAGTGAAAATCGCAAGTTTCCATCATCATGAAATAATGAAATCAAGTTTCCATCGGGAAGGCTGATTGATGGATAAGAAAATGAAAATGTCCATGTCATTGGAATCAAAATTTGTCGAATAACTGAGAACTACCGGTGTTTCGTAAAAGATTCGTAAAGTTTCGTACAAACTTGACCGCCTCTGGGAATGTATTCTCAAAAAAAATATCCAAAACTTTTTTTTAAAAAAAAGACAGTCCAATTGCAAGATGGCGCCGTGTCATTTTTTTTTCCATAAATTACAACAGGCTAACTATATTTTTCTTGACGTTGCCAAAATTTTATACAACCATTTTTACGGTTTAAGTTATTTATTTTCCGTCACCAAAATACCTGCTCTTTCATTCCAATGTGTAAAAACCGCGAAGACATCAGATATTATAATTTAAATTACTGTCTCCGAGAAGTCTCGTTTTCTAGCCTGTTAGTTACGATAGGTAATTCAGACATCAAATTTCATAATTTTCAACTCACGTAACATCTAATCATCGATTGATCTCATTTTAAAGTTGTGCTCCAGAAATATAATGGCAGTCATTTAAATTAATCACTTATAGCATAGTTGTTATATCGCATTAATGTCATAAAACTTGACTACTACTGAACCGTGTATATGTTGGCAACATTATACGGTAAAACCATGTTTTTGCCACTTCACTACATAGTATAAAACATAGTCGCTGTCGATGTATGTCCGTGCCTATGTATGTTTAGATCTTTAAAATTATGCGACGGATTTCAAAGCTGTTTTTTTAATCCCTACTAATATTATAAATGCGAAAGTAACTCTGTCTGTCTGTCTGTTACGCTTTCACGCTAAAACTATTGGACCGATTTAAATGAAATTTGGTACAAAGAAAGTCTGGAGCCTGAAAAAGGACATATGCTACTTTTTAACCGACTGCAAAAAGGAGGAGTTCCACGCGGACGAAGTCGCGGGCAGAAGCTAGTACGTTATAAACCTTCTTCTTGAATAACTCTATCTGCCCGCGACTTCGTCTGCACACCATGAGTACTTTACACAATATCGTTATAAAATATAGCCTATATGTTATTAAAATATATAAGCTATGTTATTGTTAAGATTCATCAAAATTCATTCACAAGTTTTTGGGTGAAATAGTAACAAACATACCTACATCCAGACATCCATACTTATGTCCATACATTCTTACAAACTTTTACGTTTATAATATTAATAAGCCGGGGACAATAACGGCATCTAAAACATTCAAAGACACTAGTTTATTTATATCATAGTTAATTGTAAGTAATGTTGCAATGACGTAAGACAAAATAGGTCACAAAACGTCTGCGCATAATTCATAACATAGTTTACTTTTTAAAGTCAAACAAGATATAAACATGTATGATATATTATATAATATAACAATACATCTGCTTAGTCATCTAATCATCTTACTTTTTGAGGTTGCATTTACGCAATATAATAAATATTGTATGAAATATAAATACATCTTGTTGGAATTAAACAATTATAGGATTTATCTCGCGTATTTTATTTTATTTGCTGACGTTTCGAAAACTTTGCAGTTCCCATATTCGTAGCACCACTGAGCTCACTATAGAACAACGCTGAATTACTTCACGATTTAAATTTAATGAAATACGCGAGTTGAAACCGTTATAGTTGTTTCATTCCAATGTGTAATAACTGCGAAGGCATCAGGAATTATTAAAAAAAAAACTAATAGTTACATTCATTCATTAGTAACTACTACTTTTTTAATAAATTGAATATAATAAAAACACCACAATCGAGCTTTAATCGCTAACTAACAAGGTCGAAATTAAATATTTTTCACGGATACATTTCCACATAAAACAATTAAATGTATAATTAATTTTAACTGCACATGCATCGACACACGCAGTGTCGAAATAATAACCTTCACGAAATAATAAAAAAAATAAAAAAGAATACTAGCAATTGGAATGAAACAACGATAACGGATTTAACTCACGTATTTTATTCTATTTGCTGACAATCTTATATAGGTACTTAAAACAATCGGTAGTATTATAATTTCTGAAGCCTTCGCGGTTATTACACATTGGAATAAAACAACGGTACGACTGTGTTGACGATAGTTAAACTCTAAAGTTGTCTATTGCCCAGTCATGCTACGAATATGGAAACTGAAAAAAATTCGTAACATCAGCAAATAAAATACACGAGTAAAAATAGTTATTAAGAACGCAAATGGCATAAAACGCCAATATTATAAACGTATTTGAAACTTATAATTTCTGATGCCTTCGCGGTTATACATTGGAATGAAACAAATGAAGGAATAAAATGTTGTTTCATTCCAATGTATTTGAAACTGTTTCCATATCGCCATTGCTTCACGAATGACCGTCCATATAGCGTTTCATAATATAAGTACGGAAATAATTACATATCAAAGCAATGTATGTACATAGTCAATGTGCATTGACGATGACCTTCCGAAAGTCGCTGATCATTCAAATGTAAGTAGGTATGTAGGTGGACGTACTCTGTAATGATTTTTGATGTCAATAATAATGATCTAAAGGTCAAACAAAGCGTAATATCATCAGTACGACCTATTTCACAACGGTCAAGTAAGATATTTGGTACTCAAGCATATAAAAACATCGAAAACAATTGCCTAATCATTTCTCATGTTTTTTTTTTCCCAAATAAAAGAACTAACTTTTAGACTACCATCTACCTACTCAGTCTGCTGCGAATATGGGAACCGTAAAGTTATCGAAACGTCCGCGTAAATCAATAAGTGAGTTAAATTTGTTACTTTTGTTTCTTATCAATCATAGACAAGACCGAATACTTAAGAGAGTATTCTCTAGCTAGCCTCATTTCAATTTCTTTGATAGGTCAAGAGTTTAAAATTTGGGGTCTGTTTAATGCAAAAGTAAGTTGCAAGTAGTTTACTCAGAACTTACTCAAACACTATAAAACAGGCCCTCAACTTTCAATTCTTTATCTCAAGCAATATATTGTCTTTAACAGTATATAAAATTCGAACAATCTCAAATCTACAGACTAAATTTATTACAAGGGCCAATTTGTCTATCTGCAGATATGTTCAAATTTACAATAAGCAAAGCGATAATCTGTGGGGTCGTAATAATTTCCGGTGTGCGGTAAACGCCCGTGTTTTGCTTTCACCCGCCGCTTGATATGCGCACGCGCAAAGTGCGGTTTTGCAGCGACGAATGGGCATGCTAGGCTTTTATACAATGATTAGCTTTCCGCCCCGGTTTCGCACGGATCTTTTTTTTTATAACCTACTAGCTTCTGCTCGCGACTTCGCCCGCGTGGAACTCCTCCTTTTTTGCAGATAAAAAGTGGCCTATGTCCTTTCTCAGGCTTCAGGCTTTCTTTGTACCAAATTTCATTTAAATCGGTCCAGTAGTTTCAGCGTGAAAGCGTAACAGACAGACAGACAGAGTTACTTTCGCATTTATAATATTAGTAGGGATGTCACTCGAGAATATTGTAGCTTCCCAACAGTAAAAGAATTTTTGAAATAGGTCCAGCCGTTTTGAAGCCTATTCAATCCAAACAAACAAACAAACCTTTCCTCTTTATAATATTAGTATAGATAACCAAAAGTTTTCTAAGTCACCGAAAACCGCTTACGATGGTGTTTTCTTAAACAAACAAAAACTGGCAAAGATAAGTGCTTTTAAAATTCGACAATGAAGCAAGTGACGTCACGTTAGTACAATTTATACCACAACTAAATATAATTTTTCGTCAAATGAAACTAGACGTTGATGTTCTATTGTTTGCAACTTACTTTTAATCTTTCATTCAGCACACATGCACTCGTATCATACCTGAAAAAAAAAATAAGACATTAAAATACTATAGGATATATCTATACTAATATTATAAAGCTGAAGAGTTTGTTTGTTTGAACGCGCTAATCTCAGGAACTGCTGGTTCGAATTCAAAAATTATTCCATGACCATTTATCGAGGAAGGCTTTAGGCTATATAACATCACGCTGCGACCAATAGGAGCGAAGAAACAGTGGAAAAAGTGTAAAAAACGGGAAAATATGAAGCCTTATGAAGAAGTGACAGAAGACTGACAGATCTTTGACGAAACAATCGGACGGGCAGGACGACGTCTGCCGGGGCCGCTAGTTAATGATAAAAACGCTTTAAAAAAAAATACTTTTGACTTGTTCGTCGTTGGCGGTCAGTACGTGCGTGCGTCTGCGCAGATAGACTAGAGCTCCGTCCGGTACATCGCGGAATGTCTCATTACGATCACGTAACATTTAGTGTCGTTGGGATAACGTATCACGGGGAACATGGGCATATATAGCACAGTGATATGACATGGCATTTTCCCTGTGTTTTAAAAAAAAAGATTTTTAGCAATTATTTGGAAAAGAAAAAAATCTGGTTACTTCGTTCTTTTTGTTTTTATTTTTTTCAATACTCTGTTAACGTTTAAAAGGTTCCAGTAATATTTCATTGGATTACCCAACGACAGTTGTAATCAAAACTTGGTAACGATAATAAAAACAATTGTTTTTTTTTTTCAATTGATAATTAATCACAGTAAAAACTATAGCTACCTAATTCACCAAATTCTATTTCTTTATGTTTTTTTTTAAGGATACACTTAATTAAATATAAAGAAGAAGGAGAAGAAGTGTTACGAAATTATTGTTACACACTTAGGCATTTGCTTAAACTCGATTAAAAGACGTGTTTACAAAAAACTAGTATCGACAACTGATTAGCACGATGAGCAGCAAATATATGTAGATTAAACTGTCGCAAAATTGTAAATTATGACTTTGCGTTTGACATAATAGCATTAGCATAAAAAAAATATAATTCACTCTTCATGATACATGCTGATGTGTCACACTCAATTAGATAGAATATATAAAAGAAAAATGTTTGAATTTACCGAATTGTATGTATAAAAAATATACGCCTAACAATTGTCGATGATATGTGACTATTATGTATATACTTACACAACAACAGTTAGCTTTATATTGACTACGTATTTCGGATTGTCGCTTCTCACAATCATCGCGTTGGTGAAATAGGGACCTAATAATATTATAAAAATAGACTATTGACATATAAATACGTTTTGGTAAACTACTAGCTGTCCCTTTTTTGCCCAATTTGCCCAGGGGGTGGTCAACGTTTTTAGGGTGTATGTTTGAAACATTAAAATTTAATAAAAGTCAATGAAGTCTACAATTTCGCTAAAAATAAAAAAATTAAAGTTTAGAATTTTATAGGCCTAGCAGTTATAAAAAATATTTGTTACGAAATAACCAATCAAAATATGAAATTATTACGCATAAAATTTTAGCTAATCTCAAAATGGCCGACATTTTTTTAAATTGGCGAATTGAGACACAGATTAGACCTGTCATAATTAGGTCACATGCATGATTTTCAAATTTAAAAAACATTATATTGATTAATGTGGATAGGTATATAAAAAACCGCAAGGCGTCATGTGAGAATTAAATTAACATTCCCATCCAATATAGGATTATTGGTTACGTAACACTTTCAAGTGATCAAATAAATACATATTTATAAAGGATTTGTTGGCGACATAATAATATTTGTTACGTAAGAATACCACCAGGTAAGGGTGGAAGATGCAACATCAAAATGACTATATTGTATGAATTTTATGAACGCTTATGACTTTATAGACTTGGATTAAAGCCTTTGAGTATTGTAATGAAACAATTATAATCGATTTAACTTTATTTTATTTCATTTTCTGACGTTTTGAAAATATTGCAGTTACCATGTTTGTAGCCGACTGAGGTAACAATAGTCTTAACACTATCGTCACAGTATACAATATATACCTAATTGTTTAATTTCAATGTGTAATAACCGCGAAGGCATCAGAAATTATTATCCTTTGATTATTATGAAATATCTGTCTGATTATAATTCGCGACATTTATAAGCATTTTAAGTCTAAGTACTTTTCCTTATTAGATTCTTTGTTTTATTTATGGAATAATCTTTTTACTCTTGCGGGGGTAATTATCCCTTTCATTCTTACACATAATTTATTTTTATGTCAGAAAATGATATATAATTATGTATTGAAGACATTTTTAAATATATAATTATAACATGTCATTGTGTCCCTTACAATATCGAATCAGCAAACTCCAGCGGCGGAGTCAATGACCTCTGACCACTATCAGGTCGAGATACTCTCGATATGTCAACCATATCGCTTGTGTTTCCGAATGACCGGCCAGGAAACCAAATCCGTTCAGATCTAGTCTATTGGCCCAGCCAACATGACACCAGATCTCAATCACAAACTAGTTAGAAATCAGGAAATTTAACACTGCGGTGTACAAATGGAGTTTATATTTTATTAGAAACCTGAGAAAGGGTAAATAATACCGCCCTTAATCGATATTGGAATGAAACAACTATAACGGATTCAACTAGCATATTTTATCTTCAGAGCCAAGGGCGTGCATTCCATAGAGGCACTGTGTCACTAATGTATGGACTGCCTACCCTGGTGCCATACTAACGCTCACCCCCCAGCAGGCGCCTGTTCAGAGCAGACCTTTTTTTTTTAAATATCTTAGTTTCCCAACAGTGAAAGTTTTTCCAGTCGTTTTGGAGTCTATTCAATACAAAGAAACAAATATTTCCTCTTTATTATATTAGTGTAAATTAGTTGAGACTACCAATCCTACAAAAGTCATCTCATATGTTTAAGTAGGTAATGCTGATATTTATAGCAGAATAAAATATTTTCTTTCTTTCTTTCTATATTTACTAAAATCACGTAACTCTGGGGTGACTGGGATTTCACTCTATTAGTACCTAACTAGTTTAACTACCTGCGAATGTATTTCCTCTTATTTTATCATAAACATTATTAAACACGGAAAGCTGTTCGCTTAAGATATCAATCGTACAAGTATACAGTTTATCAAAATCATAAAATCATGCACTCGTTATTACACTTTCTATGCAACACAGTCTTGCACCTTCGTGAGCGATTTAATCAAATTGTTAACTGTTCATATTTCACAATGATAGCAGTCGTAAATTCTAATTAAATGAAAATCCGCTAGACTAGCGTCCCTGCCAATTGATAATAACAACCGAACGAAACAAATTATAAATTAGACAACTGACCACGTAACTTTTCTTAAAGGGAGCTAATTCGAAATTAGGATTTTTAATTATTATCCAATTTCAGGAGAACAGAAAACTGTTTGTTCATATGCACGCAGGACTTTTTCTGTATACTTAGATATCATTTCGTTTGGTTGCTATTATCGATTGGCAATTGTTTAGGGACCTAGCCCTTCTAGTCAAGTGACATTCGATATTCCAGAACGCTTTGCAATACAAACATGTCAATGTTATGCGAATAAAAAGCCACGAGGACAGTTTTCGTTCGCCTTTGTCTATTCTATGCAATGTTGTATTCGTTACTTTCCTTCTTGCCCTAAACAACTGCCGATCGATAGCAACCAAACGAAACGAATTCGATATTGTTTAGAATTGACATAATTATACGAACGAAATGTCAATGATGACGTATTTTGACGTGAGCTTAAGATTTAAGAAAATACTAAAAAAAATATGCAAAAATTAAATACAAAGTAGGTATCTACCTCTTTGTTACAGAAATTTGTACATCGTTAATTCTGTAAAGTCGATTTCTTCGTAAAAAAGATTACGTTATTTTTCAGCGCAATTATAATTGTACGTACTAATTAACACTTAATTACAAGTATTACATTTCAACACATTCCATGTAGCACCGTCTCCGCTAACCGACAAGGTTATTAAAAAAAATAGGTAAAAATAAACATTTCATTATTTATGTTACTGACATTATCAAATTCATTAAAACCGCACTTATTAACATTTTGAAATTCAAACACGAATTTAGCATTATTTCGATAAGAATACATTAAAATAAATTAATACAAAAAACCTCTAGATAACATGGTCTAGACAACCAAAAACATTTTTACGTAAGTAATTTAAATCATCATTTTCAAAAAGGTTCAACTGACAAGGAAAATACAATTTACTTATCATGTCGCAATATGTCAAATGGTACATTACACGCAGTCTAAGGTTCGTAGTAGGGGTGTCGACGGCTGCGCACACGCAGTGGCGAAAGAGCGCGCGCGCAAGTCGCGTCGATCGCTGTACTCTCGATTTCATCTAGTGAAAACATGTGGATGTAACTTAAAAGTTTAGTTTCTTTTTTTGGGATTTGCAAGCCTACACTATTTGGGTAAGTTTTGAATCATTTTTTATTTATACCTAAATATAAATTTATATTTATAAGTAAAAAAGTTGCTTTTTTAAACTGTTTACGTTAACGTTTTTGTGCATTACAGTTTGCTGATTTCTTGTTACGTATTTTCTTTGCTTAGTGACTTTCTGATTTAGTAAAAAACAAAACATATCGCATTGCAAATCTCTTCCTTTACTGCCGTCTTAAATATATGTTCTCTATACTAATCTATACTAATATTATAAAGAGGAAATATTTGATTGTTTGTTTGTTTGCTTGGATTGAATAGGCTCCAGAACGGCTGTACCGATTTCAAAATTCTTTCACTGTTGGGAAGCTACACTATTCCCAGTAACATAGGCTACAAAAAAAAGATGATCTGCGCGAAGACGAGGCAGACAGCTAGTAATATAATAAAGAGGAAAGGTTTGTTTAATTGTTTGGATTGAAAAGGCTTTATAACTAATTTGAAAAATTCTTTCACTGTTGGAAAGCTACACTATTTTTAAGTGACATAGGTTATACCTATTATGTTTAAAAAAAAAATAGGGATCCGTGCAAAGCCGGGCGGTCCGCTAGTATTATGTACATAAGTATGACGAAAGAAAATAAATATAAATTACATTGTTTAAAATATTTGTTACACTTTACTTTTATGTGTATTTCAACAGACCGGATATACATATATTATGAACAAAAGTAATCATAAAAGGAGTGACGGCAAGAATTGCACATAAAATCGCAATTCAGTGTATATGTATGTACTTAAGTAAACTTTTGTACAACAAAACATTTATTTACAGAGTGTCAACAAATAAAGCAAATAAATAAATGAGAAAAAATTATGATGCTTTCGGGTTTTTATTACACATTGGAATGAAACAACTATTAACGAATTTAACTCGCGCATTTTTATTTTATTTTATTTGCTGACGTTTCGGATTCTTTACAGTTTCCATAATCGTAGCACGACTGAGCTGACAGCATTATGCAAACTGACAACTAACTAACGTAGTCAGCACTAAGAAAGGTTTTTTGAATATTCACCCCCTAAGAATCGTGTGCAGACGAAGTCGCGGTCAAAAGCTATTCGACAAAAGCCATCGAAAGAAATGAATCCAAAATCATATTAAACTGACATACGCAAACGAAACCTGACCACGTGACGTTTCGTTTAGCTTTCCATGCGTCGCTAAACAGTGAGAAAAATATATAGTATTTGAACTAAATGTTACTTAATCATAAATTGTCTATTTAAGCGGGTGTTGTGGTTAATGCGTACTTCCTGACCATATAGCAGCGTAACAGTTAAATAGCACCTGAGGCTGTAAATAAGTGGTACACGGAAGGTAGAGCCTGTGTGGTTCTTTATTCATTTATTAACAGAGTTCACAATCAGATATAGCTTCTTATATATAGCGTTGACATAGGCTTTTTGGTGCGTGTCAGGACAAAATAAACGGTGTCCGGGTTTTGTTAGGATTTTTACAATGATCTTTTTATTTTGTCGTACCTGTCAATACTGAGGTAAAAATCTCAATAATGTAGGGTCCGGCTTGTCTACCCAAATGGCTGGTCTGTCCGGCTGTCTGTTCGGTAACCTGGTGACCCTACTTATATATAAGTATGTAGATACAATATAAAATCATTATGCCACCACCGTTGATAATTTTATTATCTTCTGACCTTCATAAGAGCTTTTAAAAGCCGAAATTGAATAAATATATTGGAATGAAACAACTATTAACGGATTTAACTCGCGTATTTTTATTTTATTTTATTAGCTGACGTTTCGGATTCTTTAAAGTTTCCATAATCGTAGCACGACTGAGCTGACAATAGTCTAACGCTAAAAATAAATAGTTGTTTCATTCCAATGTGTAATAACCGCGAAGGCATCAGAAATTATTATTGAATAAATATATTTTTATTTTGATTCCAATTTTTTAAAATCATTATTTATAAAATTATTTTCATTTAAAATACACAATAAAAGTAGTCGCGTAACTACAACAATAATATGCATAAAGTATTAATATACACAAATACTACTATCATAAAGTATCAATTATAAATCGATGTAAAAACTAGATCCCCGACACGAAGTATAATTTATTTAGTAGATACTTACTCACATGATTAATAAATAATATAACAAAGTTAAATAGTTATTTATTTACCATTAACAACTACAGCCATTTCATTTAACAAATTACTTCACCAATAAATCAATTGAAATTCCTACACGCTTTTAATTTATTTTGACTGAAATGAAACAAGCAGTTAATGATGATACATTTATCATTTTATAATTACTTGCGTCATGCACTGTGTAATACTGGTGTACGTTACACATATACACTTTCCGATTTACGTGTAAAACCAGTGTAACAATGTTAGATAACAAAAACAAATGCCAAAGATGACAAAACAAGTGGATGGACATACAAATTATATTAATACAAACATTTATTAGTAAATAAAAAACTGCTTTAGTAAATAAAATTTCTCGAAAAATTGCTGCAAAGAAACGCCGCAAGAAACTCAGTACAAAGTTTTTTTAAAAGTCAACTAAGTACCTATATAATACGAGTAGGTAGGTATGCTTGCAAAATATATCTCACTCAAATTTATCTTGCCAACCCATATTAACCCCGTGTATCTTAGTAAGTTCTTGCCCAATTACCTATGTTCGAACTTGAAACTTCTATTAAGGTTGGATCTACGATACCTACCAAAGTTACATAGACACCAACGAGCCTATAGGTAACCTACCTACTACCTAACTGTTGCGTCGGGATAATATCGTGAACCATATCGACAAGGAGAAGGTTTTTCGTGTGGATAATGATTCGTTGACGACATGAAGAAATAAGGAATGACATCGACATGAAATGATTTCTCGTTGTCGACAACGTTACCGGTTTTTGACAGATCACCGCGAGAATAATAAGACATCGATATGACAACATACAGACTTGACAAGTCGTTATAAGCTCGCAGAAAGGGCTGAAAGAAGCTAGAGCGGTGACCGTCGTGGGTGGGCAATAAAAATTAGCCTGACGACTTGGCAAGGGTCGTTAATATCTGCTGGTTTCAGGCGGCGCCTATAACAAAGTTCAAAGCTATACCTTTGAACCTTAACCTTAACCTTCTAGCTAGGTATACTTAGCACTGGACGTCTTGCGTTTGCTATGATGATGACTCAGGTTATTGTCATACAAACTACCCGTCATATAAACCCCAGTCGAATCTTAAATCTAGCTTCGCTCGGTCGAAACTTCTGAATATTCATAAAACGCATTTTCACTTCTCTAGACAATCCCTTTGTGTGTAGGGTGCGCATGGGCAAGCCTCTGAATGGCCTAATAACGGAGTTTGTCGATGACTTACTGCGCATTTGATACAATGTTGAATTGCTTGCTACCATTTGGCGTATAACCTTCATTGTTGAGGATTTTATGTTTCAGTATTAAGAGGTAGGTACAACAAAAAAAATGATTATTGTAAAATCCTAATAAAAACCGGACACCGTTTATTTTGTCCGAACTCGCAAACAAAAAGTCTACCTATGTACGTCTACCTTCTCTTTTTTCATGTTTAACTCTGTAACCTAGATTTCAGTCAATATAATTTTCTGAGTAAGTGATTTTGTAAAATCCTATGAGAATAAATATCTTAAACCATCCAAAACTTAAGCAACATGTTATCATTAAAATCAAATACATTACAGACCGTCATTCATCATCCAAATTTAATCAAATTACTTAGTTACTAAATTAATATTGTGTATTGAATCATTATTCAAATCATCCAATTAAACATGTTAATATTATAAAATGCTCATTTTAATATAGTTATGTGAAGTTCCGAAACACCGAAAAATCAATTAAGATTCATAAATGTGTAATTAATATTAATTATTCATTTTGTTACGATTTTTTGGAAGGGCTCTTCCGTACGCGATAAAAAAAAACATGTTAACACAGATCTAGTTTGTAATTAAGAAAGTGGGGCAAAGGTAGTTCATGTTACATGAAACAACGTATGTTTACGTGTGTATGAATTAATAACATTAAAATTTATGAGGATAATTATGTTTCACAATAACCAAGTTAGTCCCGTGTAATCGAGATGGCGACTGGGTAAAGAAAAGTAAATTTGTCCGTCAGTTCGATTATTATAAACTAGCGACCCGCCCCGGCTTCACACGGGTGCTATAAATCTTCCTCCTGAATCACTCTATCTATTAAAAAAAACCGCATCAAAATCCGTTACGTAGTTTTAAAGATTTAAGTGTACATAGGGATATAGGGACAGAAAAAGCGACTTTGTTTTATACTATGAAGTGTTTATTGTACATATATTTTTTCTATTCCCAAACAACAAAAAGATAAGTGCTTCAAAAGTTCGGTAGTAGGGGCCTGCCACGTCATGTTATAACGTGACTCAAGTTAATAATCGTAACCATAAATAAGTGCACTAATTAGGATTTGAACCAGCGACCTCTCGGATTATCAGTGTCACTAACCACTACGCTATCCGGTTAAATAAAAATTAACTAAAATACCCAGAAATCATAAATTAAAACATTTACTCAGTTAAATTGCATTTCACACTTATTGGAATTAATAAAATATATAAAATATTAAAACTAAATGTAATATAATTCTTAATTTGATAAGTAAAGAGTTGAAATTCCAAAAACATCCAAAGTTGAATGATATAACTGAAATAATTTCTAAAATATCAAAAAAAAATGTGTGGCAACTGGTTGCTTTCACTAAAATAAGCGCATTCATAATTAATATAATTAGAGATCTTTCGTTTTTCATGAAAAAAAAAACGAATTAATTATAATTAAATTAGCGGTCGAGGCGTATCGGTACTAAACTAGGTAGATAATCACAAACCTGTTTTACACGGTCTAACAATATAATATGTATACTTATTAAAGTGACAATATCGAAAAACTTATAAAAATAGAACACAAAAGAGTCTAGCAGCCAGTCGCCAACAGTAAGTTAAAAAAAATGACAATACGTGTCGGTATATTTAGTATTATATACTTAGGGCCCGTTTTACAATGTTCAAGTTATTTTCCACTTTTTAAACAAATAAAGACAATGTTTAAACACTGTGAAACTACATTCATACAGTAAACAAACAACTAAAAACACTATTAAAAAACCAGCCAAGTGCGAGTCGGACTCGCGCATACTATCCCTACTAATATTATAAATGCGAAAGTAACTCTGTCTGTCTGTCTGTCTGTCTGTTACGCTTTCACGCTAAAACTACTGGACCGATTGAAATGAAATTTGGTACAAAGAAAGTCTGGATCCTGAGAAAGGACATAGGCTACTTTTTAACCAACTGCGAAAAAGGAGGAGTTCCACGCGGACGAAGTCGCGGGCAGAAGCTAGTTATCTATAAAATATAGTCGTTTTTTCGTGAAAGAGTAACAAATAGTTACCTATATTATATTCTTACAAATTTTCGTGTGGAAAAATAGCTATATTGTATGTACTTACATTATTTTACAATGTGAAATTAATCATAAAATTAAAAAATGTGACCCATAGACTAAATATGAATTCAATCGAATTAAATAGTGATGTAATGGTAAGATGTCGGTGTGAATAGATTAAATTTGATTTTGAATAATTTATTTTATTTTGGAAGTATGTCACATTGGTCAATATATGAACATTTGTGTCTAGAGTTGTCAACCTTCTACTTTACCAAGGACATATTCTTATTTTTGGGGCGTCCTAGTCCTGGGTAGTATCGAAAAATTATTAAATTTTTATGCTAAAAATATAATCATTATTTGAATTTCATTAAACCAATCCTTTCTACACGTTTCTCTGTTACTGTGTTTTATTATTAAAACTTCAAATCCTTCTTTTTTAAAGTTGTAGTTGGCAACCCTACTAAGTATCCGCTACTAAGTATATCTAGTAGATACTTAGTAGCGGATTTGCCTCACGTAGGTCCAAGATTAGAGTTGCTAGGTTATTAGTACCAGAACTCAGTATTACTAGACTAAACTAACAGACCGTTATGACCATAAACAATTAATAGGTCGTCAAACCATAGATATGCAAGTTCAGCATAGTGCGGCGCCACGTCAAAACCGGTTTACGTAATCGATATGAGAGCATCGTTCTTTCTCCGATTTCTCGATTACGCGTGTATACGCACGGCACTAGAGCACGCACTTCTGGGTAAATATTGAATACTGCTGTTGAAAAGGTAACAGAGTGTAATATATTATATACTAGCTGTCCGCCCCGGCTTCGTACGGATCATCTTTTTTTTATAGCCTATGTCACTCGGGAATAGTGTAGCTTCCCAACTGTGAAAGAATTTTTGAAATCGGTCCAGCCATTCTGAAGCCTATTTAATCCAAACAAACAAACCTTTCCTCTTTATAATATTAGTATAGATGTCTACAACGTAGGATTTTGCTTAAAAGTGTATTGAATTTGTAATATGTTTTTTTTTTATCAAAACAAAAGAGACCAGAAATCTGTCACTAATCAATAATTTGTTTTTTACGATGACATATTTAATTATGTGTGTATCATACGTATATTATATAACTATGCGAATTGTGATTAAAAAAATAAATTGTACTTACTTCATAATTATTATCGTACCGTTTAATTAAGAGGATTGTGAACCTGTTAATTTTCATACAAAAGGCGATAACGTTTTACACCCATTAAATATAGTTAGATTTTTATAATTTTTGGATATGTTGTAGATATAATGAGAAACTACGTCTGTACGTTTGATTTTTAAGAAATATTGCTTACGCTAAAATTTATTAGCATCTAAAAATCTATATATAGATCTAAAAATCTATATTTAGATCTAGCGTAAGCAGGTTCACAATCCTCTTAATATAATACCTATGCTGATGACATAGATAATGTTACTAGTACAAATGCAACTTTGTAATTCAATATTTGATAACATAAACTTGGCGCCAGCGTCAATTTTATTGATTTAAAATCCGAGACAACGTTTTTCTTATAATACCTAAGTAAAAATCATAACATCTTACTTATATAACAAAAATAATAATGACTGCAAAACTCTCAGCTGCATAAAAGCATTCATTTACACCATTACACCAAATTACAAGCATTCTTTACAAGTCATAATTACCTAATGTCTAAAAATAATGTCTTAACTCAAAATGTACGTGAATTCAAATTCAAATGTGACTTATAATCTTTAATGGAGTGGCCATTTATTTTAATTTGTGTCACTTTTAAACTAAAATAACGTATACAAATTACACAACTATTTAAGATATTTAGCATGATAAAGAATTTCAAGTTTACTGAGCACTGTTGTCTAAATCGCCACCTAGCGGTTTAGTTAGTAACTAAATTGTGATTAAACCGTAACTTAGTAAGGTCACGTAAATTTTACTACTCGCCAATAGATGGCGCTGTCTACCCGATGTTGTACTACATTGACTGTTGGTGGAAGTCGTAAAACTTTAATGAAGTGTTTATGAACATTTTATCATTAAATTATTTACTAAAAAATACAGATAATTTAATTTTAAAGTTTTTCCTTGTGCAAATTTTATAAGAGGTACTTAAGTAAATTGTAATAATTTAGTTAAGTAAGTAAGTATAGGACTTTTTCAAATAGTAGATAAACGGCGTGAAAAATATAACATACCTACCTATTAAAAGTTTTAACTGAAATTGGGAACAAAAATAGCAATGACAGCCTCTGTAGATGTCTTTGTGTCAATTTAATAGATTGTTAGTAATGTCATGGATAATTTTGATCTATTTTATGTTAAATGTTTATATAGATAGGTGCTAATTATACATAATCTATAACAAAAAATTATATATTACGGCTCTGGTCATAATTACAGTGGCAGTAAAATCTAGGACACTGGTAATTAACACGCTTTAATTTTCTCGACCTAACTAAATAATTATTTTTATAATTTAGGCAGCTTTTGAACTCTTTTGCAATTTGCCAATTTTTTTAAAAGTACAATATTTTCGTGGTGCTACTATTACCTATTCTATGGTGGTGACCAAGTATTCCAAAATTAAACCCAATTCCATAAACAACAAATTTTTTTTTGTAATTTGCATACTACTAATCCAGTGTTTTCCCAATAAAAAACCCCATCACTAGAAAAACAAAAACAAACAACATCTTTAAAATAAGAACAACCTACGTAATTCCCAGAGACAATTCCAAAATCAAACGCGACCAAAAACAATCACATTTTTTAAACAAGAACGGCGTACGTGATACCCGACGGCGATTCCAAAATCAAACTCAGTATAAATAATTGAGGTGCGACTCTCTATCGGTATCTGTGCCGGCCGGCACGTCACTAGCCGCAGACCAAGGCCCGCCATCGACCGCGCAAGACGAAAGTCCGCGCCCGGAACACATGACTTTCTACCGCGAGATTTCGAAAATCGAACCCCATTCGAATTAGAAAAAAGAAGTGTATTTTTTTTAATTACAATCAAGAGTGAACGTTTAGAAATTTGGTGAAACGAAAGTGAATCGATTGTGGGATCCGATTAATTGTCCGATTGTGAGAGGTCGCTCTCACGCGTTGACCGTTTTGGACGTTAAACTTGGATGAACTTAACAATGGCGAACAGGTTCGTGAATTATCTTTATACTTTATTGCACAAAACTTCGCTCAAGCGAACTTAATGCCATTAGACATTCTCGCCGTCACCTTGAGTCGTACAAAAAATACTAAAAAGCAAAATATAGACACATTAAAAAACTATTAATAATTACAATGATGATGGAATATTTCTTCTTTAAGTATATCAATACATAGTATAAAACAAAGTCGCTTTCGCTGTATGTCCGTATGTATGCTTAGATCTTTAAAACTACGCAACGGCTTTTGATGCGGTTTTTTTTAATAGATAGAGTGATTCTTAAGGAAGGTTTATAGCCCCCGTGTGAAGCCGGGGCGGGTCGCTAGTTTATTATAAATAATAAATATATTTATAAAATTAAGCTTATTAAATCTAGCACCTACACAATAAGGTTGGTCTACTAGTTTCAATACGTAACATAAGTTTTTTTTGCATTTTTAGTTATTAATGACCTATTTGTATTATAAAAAAAATACGGAGCTTAATCAATGAACTGTCTATGCCTTTTTTAATTCCGGGTCCGTTCAGAAACCTGTATAAAGCCTTAAGCACTTATATCAAGAAATTATGCCTTAGGGCACAATTGAAAGTCAACCAAATAAGCATATGCGGGCAGTGCGAGTGCAAAATGCACATGCACTAAACAAGAGTTATTTAAAATGTGGCTGAATAACATGTACGCCCTTGACCGGATTTAAAAAGAAAAACATTTTAAATAATAATATGTCATTAAAAATATTAAACAATAGATAAACAAACCAATCAACCATTATGTAAAATGTAAAGAAAAAGTTCTTAATTAAGGCAAAAACACACGAATGCAACAATCTTACGTACACACACGCATCACTAATCGCTACAATGAACAGAACGGTATATAAACAGGAAGTTTTTTTTACTCTTAATTCGACAGCGCAGATATGAATAATTCAACAATAAATCAATATTTTATCAACAAGGTATTTTGTCTGTGGTTCACTAGCTGGAATGCCACTGAAAAATAAATATAAAAAGGTTGCACAAAATTTTGACAGCTATTTGGCTGGTAGGTAACAATCTGTGTCTCTGGCTGCAAATTAAAAACGTATTATCGCGCCGGAGGTAGCCATCTTGAACCGTACTAAATAAATTGCAAGAATGCTTTAAAATTTTGTTGGACAGTTCCTTAAATATTTAAATAATAAATAATATAAAACCTATTGGATTGGATATAATTTAAATTGCTCGTATATAAGAGGATATATAAAAATATATAACATCTAAAGGACCTTAAAATAAACGTAATTGCCTTAACATTTAAATTAATGTCATTTGGGTAAATTATCTGAAAGGAAACTAATCTAGATACTAGACCAAGGATATCTAGTTATGTAGTTCATACTATGTAATTTTCAACAATCGTTTATATTGATAATAATGTACTTACCTATCTATGCAAAGTCAAAATTAAAGAACACGAATTTATTACTATACTTACCCTATAATACGTAGGTAGCACGACTGAGCTGACAGTACGCTTAAGTCTACTTTACGATACTACGATTATGGAAACTGTAAATAATCCTAATGTCAGTAAATAAAATAAAAGAAAAAACCGCGAGTTAAATCCATTAATAGTTTTCCTTCCAACGCGTAATAACCGCGAAGGCATCAGAAATTATTATCAAAAATGTTTATAAGTCCTTCATCTATACTAATATTATAAAGCTGAAGAGTTTGTTTGTTTGTTTGTTTAAACGCGCTAATCTCAGGAACTACTGGTTTGAATTCAAAAAATCTTTTTTTGTTGGATAGATCATTTATCGAGGAAGGCTTTAGGCTATATAACATTACGCTGCGACTAATAGGGGCGAAGAAACAGTGGAAAATGAGTAAAACACGGGGAAAATATGAAGCCTTATGAAGAATAACTATTCCACGGGGACGAAGTCGCGGGCACAGCCAGTAAGTTATACGGCTTAAAAAGGTTGTATCCGTCGGTAACAGGCTATTTCAAAGCAAGTAGCATCTCAGCAGGAAACATCTTGTCGATTACTAGACAAGGTAGTCGAGCGGTAACTCATTGACTTGTACCGGTCCTACCGGATTCCTACGTTCTTCCCTACTTTAATATAAGTCCCGTCAAGTCTCCTTAAGAATCCTGTCATCCTTTAATGGCCTGATTAAAATATCACTCGATTTCGATGATTGCAATGAAATTAAATTTATGAATCAAAATAATCTCTGATGCCTTCACGGTTATTACACATTGGAATAAACACCTATAAACGGATTTCACTCGCGTATGTTACTTTAATGGCTGACGTTTCGAAAAATTTACAGTTCCTATATTCGTAGCACGACCGAGCAGACGATAGTCTTGCTAAATGCTACGCTACCGATGAAGATAAATAGTCTTTAACGCTAAAGATCCTAAAACGAAATTTATGAATTGGTCAATTACGTAATGATTAATTTATTTAGCAAACTATTGGGAGCATTACTTAGACGTTATTTAATGAACACCTTGTTGAGATTCCTTTTTTATCTAAAAAAATAATCCCAATCGTTTGAAAAAATTGTACCTCACATGCAAAAAACACTCTCTCTCTTTAAAAGTATAATAACACGAAATGATTATGTTTTGAAGTCGAATCATTAACATAAAATTAACCTAAGTAATACATTTAGAGATGAAACAGTGTGTTTATGAGAAAGTAAAGCGGTTTCTATTTAAAACAGCAACTGATGAAGACTGCAGTGACAGTGAAGTAAAAGTTGTAATTGCATCAATTATCACCTTTTAACGTAAACCACAAATTAACGTAAGAAGGCAGGCGACAACTGTGTCACGGGTTTTATATAATCATAGACATGAAGGTAAGGTAATGAATAGACAACACCCGTCAGATATGTTAGATATACAACCTATTTATAATAATTTATATCTGGCATGTACATATCGTTTGCTTCCTTTGTGGTTCCAGAAAAATCTAATTTTATTATTGTTTGGTTTTTGTCATTT
This sequence comes from Polylopha cassiicola, assembly GCA_038024825.1. Taxonomy (NCBI): domain Eukaryota; kingdom Metazoa; phylum Arthropoda; class Insecta; order Lepidoptera; family Tortricidae; genus Polylopha; species Polylopha cassiicola. The sequence continues at coordinate 2,374,069 of CP149062.1, forward strand.
CAAGATAAGGAGCCCTGCAGTTAACACGTGAAATCAAGTACTTACTTAAGGGCTTGATTTTAATAATAGAATCATTAAAATTAAAGAACATAACAATACTTAGTAGGGAAAACATAAATAATGAAAACACGAAGGTATGTTGTTTAGAAACCTAACGTCAAAATAAATACAAGAAAGCAAAAGTAAGAATTTCAGTAAACACAAACGACAAATTTGCTGACGAGGTCACTGAAAGTGCTAAATGTAAAGAAAAAACAGAATGTATAGTGTCTACACACTATGTATTTCGTAGATCTTAAAAGAGTATTAGTATAAAATAACCCTCCAAAAACCAAGGTTAAATCTCTTATTATTCCGATTTCACTATCGCGTGTAGCATTGAATCTTGTTAATATAGAAACAATTCCTCTAACATATATATTTATCTCAAATTTCCAATAATTATTATTCTAACTTCTACAATATCGCTTCCCGTATTTATACTTATTACAAAAGACCACTTATCAAATCATTAAAGTATCATTACTAATTTATTGACCGCGACGGCATTGTTTTATTTCGACATGCAACATTCATCATTATTCAAGTCAAAATATTCCAAACTTCATATAGTCAAGAAAACATTTCTCTATCTTGAAAACACTATTAATCTAAACCCGGAAGAATAGGCCCAAGAAGACATACTGCTTACTAAAACGCAGATGGTACTTTCACTGCAAGAGTATAACCAGTACACTAGATAAGTAAACAAACTATAGTACACTGTCATGTCTGTGCACTAAAAGAGAAAATGGATCTTATATAACGAACGAATACAATTAAAGTGTTGCATGTTGGCGTGGATGCATATGGATGGTACAAGGTCGAATCCAAAACTGCAGTCGATAGAAATTGAGAGTGTCTTCCATAATTTGGAGTTACGCCACAACACGCGGTGGCTAACCAACGAGTCAACAAAGCAACCATCAGCTTTCCCCGTGGACAAGCTCAAATCAATCACTTACGTCAACCTTTTAGAACCTGAGATACAACCAACCGATTATAAACTCTAATGCGATGACAATAAGGAAAAGGAAATGATTCTAGAAGTGGTGTACGGTGCACGTAGGCTCGAAATGAAACCAGTGGCCTACTTGGGACAGTGCACGGGGCATTCCGTGCTGGCAATGAATTTAATAACAGATAATGAGGGTTTTTTAAACTTGGCACCGTTATACCACGTACACGGGTCACGTCAGTTTCGTAATTTTTCGATTAGCAATAATCATTAAGCTATGACCTATTTGCGAGTTGTTTAATGTGCTTAAACGTCGAATTGTCATTATAATGAGTACTTATTGTCACTATTTCTCATGCCTATTGTCAACAAAAGTATCTTTATTAGCTTGCGTTTTTCTCATTATTATCAAAAATATATAAATGACGTGCTGGTTCGGCTTTAGAATAGGCTCCTTTTCTTTCCAAGAAAACCGTAATTAGCGATATTACTTTATTTCTAAAAGACAAACCCGACTGAAGGCAAATACTTGGCCAGGTGACTTGTTGACCTGACAGTAGGCACTACCTGTCTGACCGCGTTACCTGACTACCCGACTCGGTCTTTCTTGGCAATTACTTGGTCAGACAGCCAGTCATAAAATTACAGCCAAAGCCTTTGACAGTTTGGTTTACAGTGTAAGATATACTGTACAGATCCCATATCCTATTAATATCATAAACGCGAAATGTTTCTTTTACGCAAAAACTGAAAGTATTTCATGAAACTCTACAATAATCATACATCAGAACAATATATAGGCTATATTTTATAACGATGTTGTGTAAAATACTTATCGTGCGCAAGCGAAGTCGACGGCAGAAGCTAGTAATGATATACTTATAGCTCATATTAATTAGAAGTGAAGTAGATAATATTAAGAAGGTTTGTATTACTAGTCTTTGTGATTTGAACTCACGCATTGTCTTAGTCAATCATGTCTTCCTTGTATCTTATATAAGAACTTAATGGAGGGCAAAATTTGCATAATTTGTGGCAACTTCAGCACATGAATAAAATATTAAATACAATTGATTATTCAGTTGATGTCTACCTCGCGAGGAACGAGGTAGTATACGGTAAATTGACATAGATACTGCAACCTGTCTCGATAAAATGTCAACAAGTCCAAAAGCTTTTGAACATATGACCAGCGCAAGAGCACAACAACTATTAAGTCTGGATTTTACCAATTTCTGAGAATATATTTAAGTACAAGAAAAACGTATTCTCTTTCCCTCTTTTCACAAAAACCTGATTTCACGAAGTCACGATAATCGATCGATAATTCCAAAGTTGGTATGTTGGTAAGTTTTACAGGAAATGTCATGTCAGACGGAATGACGTGAAGTTTGTGTTGTTTTGTGTAATTGTTCAGGTATTAAGAACAAGTAATTTATCATCTATCCATCTAAGTTTATTATCTAAGTATTTATTATTATATAAAAAATATTCACCAAAATGTACGTACACGCATATTTTCCGATCGATTGCACCCCAGTAGATGTTTTTTTATGTTCTCCTTATTGCCAATACAATGTTTGTATATACCAATATAAGGAAATTTATTAAAAATCTGAATCGTCTTTGTCACTATATAATTCAAAAAGTGATGGACGGTATGTGACAGAAGATTTTGACAGATCTTTGACGAAACAATAGAAACTTAAATTAGAGTAGCAATTCCTTCAATTTTCCTTTAATTCGAGAAAGAGTCCGCACTCTTCCAAAGTTTGAGAACAAAACCCCGGGGTTTTATTCGTAGTTTCGGTTTAAAAGTTGTCAAACTTAGTAATCAGTCACTTTTAAAAATCAGTAGTTTTCACGCTTCTCGTCCTGGCAACCCTAACTTCAATACAAAATGGCGCCCTTTCAAAGTTATAGTTCAACAAAGATGAATAGGTGATCCATTACCAACAGTTTGCAGTGAGCACTGCAAACCAGAACGAATGGATGTATACCGTGAAATCACCATACATCGTCTGTCATACAAACAGCAGTAATGTTCTCATTATATATTCTTTACATGCTGCCAGTGTTTTGCCTTACACCTGATTCGCATACATTTAGTTCGATTATGTGTTGGGTATTTGCTTCTGGTTTGTTTTTGTTAGTACCCATGTTAATATTCACTTTATTTTAACGACGTGCGTATCAATATAAAATTTCAAGGTGCAACAATAAAAATTGTTTATTATTAATGTACATTATTTATAAAAAAAAAAACAATTATTTAAGTAAGTGTTCTTGTTCAAGGCCACGTTTAGCAACATTGTTTTTTTAATTTATAATCTGTGTCTACGTGTGTAGACACAGATTGCAACTTGCCAGCCATTTAAAATTACGCAACTTATTTAATTTTTGTGATTATTTTCTAGCATAGATATATTTCATTTCACGTTACTCGTGTTAGTTTTTCTAAAAAATATATAAAGGATTATAAGAAAAAAGTTAATATTTGCTATATTAATTAAAATAAAACTTTGTGGCTGTTTGATTTTATCTTAGTCAAATAAAATGTCAAATTAAAAAAAGAACTAGTTCGCGTTGGATTTTGGTCACAGAGGAAAATAGAATGTAGGCATTGGTAAAACATTACAAGGCCATTCCATTTTAATTGTAAGTATGTTTAATTTAAGATGATCATTTGGTAGGTATTGTTTATAAAAGTTGAAGCTAGTTTCCTACACTTGTTTGATGTTATAGTATAATGTGTATGCAATGTTGACATAGGATTTAAATTCGCTATTACAAACCAACGGGTCAAGGAGGCCGGAGCATCTTAAGCAATTTGCCTCTATGCTTATTGACTTTCAAAGTTAGAATCGGCGTATACAATGAAATTGGGTAAAACTTTTAAAATCACTATATTTCGTCATGTTACAAAATATTTTTTTTAATTAAGCTATTAGGAATCTATAACCTTTTTAAAGACAGAATGCGGCAGTATACATTTTAATAACGATAATAGGAACTTAGTAACGCAGGAAACAAAATAACGGTCAAGTAGGTACCTAACGCAAGTGACAAAAAATATTCTGTTTTAATTAAATAAATATGCTAAAAGTAGTTAATAGTGACAGAGCAGAATATGTTTTAATTTAATTGTTATGCTAAAAGTAATTAACAGTGACAAAGCAGAATGTATTTTGATTTAATAATCATGCTAAATGTAAGGTAACAGTAACAAAGCAGAATGTATTTTAATTAAATAAGTAATTATGCTAAAAGTAGCTAAGAGTGACAACACAGAATATGTTTTAATTAAATATTTATGCTAAAAGTAAGCTAACACTAACAAAAAATTATTTTGTTTTAATAAAATAATTATGCTAAAAGTAGCTAACACAAGACCAAAAACTTTTTACCTAGTGTTATCAAAGTTAAAGTGATGTTTGAGACATCATATTCTAAAAAGTTTAAAAGCAAATAATTGTCATACTTACTACATTTGAACTGACCGTAAATAAACAAGTCTGCAAAAACTTACGCCACGCGCCTAGTCGCAGGAATGTCCATATGTGTTCTCGTGGTAGCATTCTTTAACTGTTTCTCAATACAATTAACCCACATTCTTGTTTTCTAGCAAATGCCCTTTGGACTTTGACTCGTAAGGGTTGTTTGAGACACTAAAATTACTGCGCTGTTATAATGCAATGATATGGTTGGTGTAGGTATTGCTTATCTGTGGAGATGCAAAGTTACATAATAGATCATTTATCTATGACAACATACTTAATTCTGTCAAATGCGGAAGAACCGGCACAGATATTAAACAGTTAATTATAGAAGAATATAGTAAGTAAAACGTAAATTCGTGTTCACGCAGTGTTCGGGCAGTATTTTATAAAGTGACAATATATCTACAGAACTACTAACAATGCATATGTGACAGATATAAATTATAACAAATAGACCATATATCTAACGAAATCCAAACGATATCGGTACCTACTGCCTAATTGCTACCATATACTGAGATTAGTTAAATTAAGGTCTAGCCTCCTGCCGCCCAATGACCTATTTAAAGGTCTTCAGCTGAGTAGTGGTTCCGGCCCAAGCGTGTTGCTGATTTTTACAGCTTGACGCCCAACGTCCTTTTAAAAGGTCTTCAACTTTGACTTGTCATAGAACTTTAAATTTACCGCATATTACATTTAAATGATTTTAAAACGCATACGTCATATTTAACGTTCACACTAGATGTCAGTCTGTTAAACATCATCTGTTAGTTTTGGCGTAATATTCAAAACAATGTCGAGAGGTCGAGGAAGGGGTAAGTAAATCTGTGATTTTCTTTGCTATCTCGGCAGATTGCGTATGAGTTTTTGGTGTGAGTGTTGCCTAAGATGTTCATCTTTGTTTCAGCATATTTATTTTATTCATTCAGTTGATATCATTATAAATACAACAACTAATAATCGGATGACCTATTAAAAGGCATATGAGCACCAAGGTATTCAAAGTTTTTAATAGGTCTACGGGTTATAACCGCTATTCTTGTTTTGATTACTGAACTTTTTGCTATGTTTATTAACAATTTGTAAAACAAAAGTGTTTCTATTGTTTTGTTTTCACAATTCACACCCATTTTAACCTAATCATAATGATAAATTAGTGTTCCACTCGAATTAGTTGTTATGACTCTATGGGATTTTATAAAGGTCTATGGGCGGTTACCCCGTTTTTAGCCAAAACTTCGATATGGTCAAGTTTGGTGCCTAATTGTCAGCTCATTTTCCATTTTATTAATGTTCCATTCCGTTTCCGGTAATAAAGACATACTCTAGTCATAGAATTTGAATGTCATAAACGGAAAATTACCAGTATATGGCCAAAATTAATGGTAACAAGTGGCAGACGTAGTAAAAAAAATATATATTTTAAGAAAATATATAAAATGCGTTACTTTTATTGCAATTTTATAAAAATACACTATAGTAGCGTAAAAGACCAACACGTAGGCATATAAGATATCGGAATAAACACAGAAATATAGATTTTCATATTTTCATATTTTTTATTGTTATAACCCAGATACCTATAAAAAAGACATCGAATTTCGGTGTTTTTTTAGTCTCAAAGCCTTTTATCCATATCACTTATGATACCATAAAAACAATACATTCATACGACAACGATAACTCAAGTTTTCATCGGCCGAAAGTCGTGGGCCGGAACCATGTAAACCTATAAAAAGGGATGTGGGCTGCTATCCCATCTTTGACCAAAATGTGCTGGGCGGCAGGAGGCTAGAGAAAAAAAGGTAGGTACTTACCTTGTTTTTAAAATATACAAGGTGAATGTCTCAAAGAACGCTTGATCTGTCAGTTCTAGAAAGGGACTCCTTGAACAAGTTTTTTTTTAATAAGCGTCGTCTTCCGCCGTTCACTTATACAAAATATAGCCCATTATAACGAACATAATAACTGCATCCTTATATACATGCACTTCGAAAATCCTTGAAGTTTCATAATAAAATATCATTTTAAATGCCATTCTTACTTAATCTTTATTCTAGACAAAGTATGTTGATGATGGGCAATTTTTATGAAAGGCCAAACAGTCTTCAGATTATATATTATATGATATATAACTACTTCCCATATGCGTTGTATTAGATAACATTTACGTATATTATCATCGAAGGGAAGTTAGTTACGATCGGCTACTTTGCAAGCGTTGCGTGTTTATCGTTGCGTGTGCGCATCGCCGCAGACGTTCCTGTTACAAGTACTGCTAGTGACTCCTTGGCCTAGTGGTTAATTTATAAACATTATAGATAACAGTTTATCCATTTTTAACGGGTCATTAACCTTAATAATTGAAATATAACTAAATAATTAATATTTTTACAAAAATAAGAAAAACTGCTCTTTCTTATTTCTTCTAGTCGCTGATTGGCCACTCTCGCTCGTCCGCTATTGGTCAAAATATAAATTAGCCAATCATAGTTCAGTGCTAATGTTGCCATGTGCAACTTAAATTTACGATTATATTATAATAATTTATATTACTACAATACTTTTTTAAAAAATAATGACATTACGATAATAATAAACTTTACAAAACGGTCTAGAGCTTATTTGGAATACTAGAATTTTCCATCTTATTTTTAGTAGCAGAGAAAGTTTTATAAATTTGGCCCGTTAGCGTTTTTGTCAAGACAAGTTTCACCAAAATCTCAAATTAGCTCATTTTAATTCCGTTTAACATTAATTGTAATAAAATACTCGTAATACAACGTTTGAAAGGAATAAATTTACTCTAATCATAACTAACTACATTTGGCAACGAATTACAAAATATCTAAAGCATTGTTTTAGGAAATAAGACTTTAGACTCCCACATAAACTTAATAAACAAATGAAAACTAGCCTAACTCCATCATCTGTCACCGGAATTCGTGTCTTATTTTTTAACATTAAGGTTGCATTTGTTTTGAAATTTTTGAAAGACTTAGGTCACTCTTGTGACGTTTTCAATTGTTTTGCTCTAGTAAATTTGGTACGGTTCTGGCTGTCGAGACACCGTCACTAACATAATATTCATTTAAATGTATCCTGAGTGTGTAATAGATAAAATAACTTAAAAGACAACCGTCAAGAACCCTCTAAATGTATTTACCTAATCTATAGGTACTAATATTATAAAGAGGAAAGGTTTGTTTGGATTGAATAGGCTCCAAAACGACAGATCCGATTTGAAAAATTCTTTCACTGTTGGGAAGCTACACTATTCCCGAGTGACACAGGCTATAAAAAAAAGGGATCGGACAGCTACTTTTAGATATAGCTAGAGACGACAATGACGCTGTGTCAAACGCTCAAAGAACCGCCCACAATTTTTCAACTAATTCAGTGTTTATTTAAACTAAACCTGTTACTTTATTAAGTTACTTTTTTTTTCATGTATTAAATATAAATAATATAATTTTACTGAAGATAAATGTTTTTCTTGTATTTTTTTTTAAAAGACAGTACTTAATTAAATCGGCTATAAACACGATGTCAGAGGTAACAGTACCCTTTACGGGATCTTTTGAATATTGGCAAAATGACGTGATCATTATAAAATGTGGTTTTAACGGTATACTTTCCTGCCATAATAGACTATGGGCCCATGTTAAAAAAATGATGGGTCATTTGAACCACCAGATGACCTATGTAGAACGATATAAGAGCATAAAATAATAAGATTTAGCATTGTGCCGTCACTTGTAAGCTGTCCAACTGAGTGTAGGTGAGAATTCAAAAGTACAGGTAGAGTGAGTACATTTTGGTCATATATTTTTGAACGGCATTGTTACCATCGATAGATCCATGAAAAATAATACTAAAACGCGTAGTGCCGTAAAAAAATGGTGATCCAAGAAGTCGGATTTTTTTTTTGATTTTCCGACAATTTCCAGGGTGAATTTGGTCATTTGATACAGTACGGCATCAGTTTCATACTATTTCAATACTGCTTCTAATCCATCATTCCGCAACGCCGTAAAAAAATCAAGCGACAAGGGGAAAAAACCGAAGGTTGCAGCCCCCTCTCTTTCCGTGGTCCAGGGGGTGATTTGATAAAGTACGGCTTCGGTTCCAAAACATTATCTAGCACTTAAAAGTACTATTAAAAATAATGCCGTCAAGAAATGATTGTTCATTTGAATGTATATCAATAATTATCTTAATTTCATCGTATTCTTGATTTATAAAGCTGTAAAATCATTTGATCCTGTACGGGAACTATTTTTCTAACATAATATTGTAAAATACAATTGTTATATAGTATTGCCGTTCAAAAGAAACTGTTCTGTAAAAAATTATGGAGAAATACAAAAACTGAAATTTTGCAAATTATTGCAGTAATTTAAATATCATATATTAATGAAATATAGCAGTTTTCTACATTGTATCCGATGTTTTAAATAGTATTAACATAAATAAATTAGGCTATAAAAATGATGTCAGAGGTAACAGTACATTTTAATGTAGACCATATCTTTTAGGTTCATGAAAATGACGCTACCATTTTAAGGGTACTTTATGGCCATCTGATACAGTACGGCATTAACATATTTTTGAAGAGAACAATTGATAATATGATAAAATCACTATGACGTCTAACTGAAGTGAAACGGTTCCTCATCCGGTGCCGTTATGTCACAGACTTTTTGAACCAACGAAAATGTACGGCATATGAAAAAATATTATCTATGCATAAAACACTTTCGAAATAAATTAATTTGACGTTGTGTCAAATCACCCCCTGGACCACGGAAAGAGAGGGGGTTGCAACCTTCGGTTTTTTCCCCTTGTCGCTTGATTTTTTTACGGCGTTGCGGAATGATGGATTAGAAGCAGTATTGAAATAGTATGAAACTGATGCCGTACTGTATCAAATGACCAAATTCACCCTGGAAATTGTCGGAAAATCAAAAAAATATTCCGACTTTTTGGATCACCATTTTTTTACGGCACTACGCGTTTTAGTATTATTTTTCATGGATCTATCGATGGTAACAATGCCGTTCAAAAATATATGACCAAAATGTACTCACTCTACCTGTACTTTTGAATTCTCACCTACACTCAGTTGGACAGCTTACAAGTGACGGCACAATGCTAAATCTTATTATTTTATGCTCTTATATCGTTCTACATAGGTCATCTGGTGGTTCAAATGACCCATCATTTTTTTAACATGGGCCCATAGTCTATAATTGATGCTAAAAGTTGACGAACGAGAAAAAGCTTATTACGAAAACAAATGTTGAGTAAGGGGTTAATATGTGACCGTAGGCAAGTATTAAAAATCTTTCCAATCTTGAGTGAAATTATATTAAAAGAATTGCTTTTGTCTCATTTCAAGAAAAAAAAAACAGATTATTTTCTGAACAGTTGAATTAATTCTTGTATTTGATATAGCCTCTATATTATGGTGATGGTAGGAATAAGATAGGATTGATGCTCATTCTGTGACCTGTCCATTCACAATTTCAATTTTATTTTCAATATGACATAATTATGATGACATATCTGTCAAATGTTTACCAACTATTGTCCTCTTTTTACAGACGGACACAGATTATATATAACCAGTTGAAGTAGTATTTTTTTTTAATTTATTTTGGTACATGGCTGATACTCTAGCTTGTTATGTTGGTATAACATTAGATATTCTGTACTAATAGCACTATTAACACACAGCCACAGATTATAAAAAGTCAGCTACTTGCTTTTTTTTCTTATTTTGGACCATGGCTCGATACTCCGGCTAGTGTGGAGCTATGTACCATTTATATAATATTAGAATAGATATTGTGTACTAATAGGTATTCTATACTACAAGTTCGCGTGCCTTCGTTTAGCACGTGGGTCAGTTGATATAACCTACTTTCGCCTTATGCAACCATTTAATGGATATTGTTAATTAGTACTACTATAAATAACTCACCTATTCTTAATTTGGATATCATATCGAAATCAATAGTCACGTCGTAGCGTAATTACGCGATCCATCCTATTGCTTTTCATCGATTATTTTATTTACAAATCAATAATAAGGCACACGCAACATTCTCTATGTTATAATAACTCTATTTATACATTAAGTTGCTATCTATTTTCAAAAAAAAATGTTTTATATCAACTTTTGTTTCATTTATTTCATAATCTACTTTTTAAATTTCTTACCACAGATTATTTATACTAGGTAAATACTGCATCTTAAATAGTTCCGTTCTATTTAAATTCCCTAGTTACTTTACTTTTCTTTTCTATCCGCTGCTCAAAAACAAGATTAAATGACCACGATCTTTGCTAGAAAAGTGATAGTTTTTACAGTTATACCAACCTTAGCACCAAATGTTCACAACTTGTTAACTGGACAGAGAGTGAAATTTATCATAAGCAGTCTGTGGTTACTTTTTCAATTAAATTTTGACTACATTTAATTCCATTGCTTATTTTGCTAACGGATTATACTTTGTTTGAAGTTCAGTAATGATCGCAATAGTACACGATAATGTTTAATTGTTAATTAGTTATATTAAAAAAGCTAAGTGTTTACATATTTATCTCAGTCTTTAGAATGGTTAGATTATCATGTTTTTATAGACTACCTATTGTTATTTTGAGAGTTATTTTAAAACTGGTACCAACTTTTGTCGTTCAATGCATAAAATAAATTGTGGTCATTAAAATCGAGTTCGTGTTTTTATACAGTGTGTTTATTTTATGATGACCGTTATTGGATTTTCTAGGTACTTACTCAAATTCTAGGAACTAAGTGAAAAAGTGAAGTGACAAGTCTAATAAGGGTTTAAGTGTCATGTGGAGGACTCCCGTACCTTCACTACCAAGCAACACTTATAACCTTTTTCGCTCGGTAAACTTGACTAGTGTAAATAGTAAACAATGCGTTCCTTCGGTGAAAAACTGTGTCAAATAATTTCTATCATTAAACCCATATATCTAATGTGTAATTTCATTGCACGTGTTGCATTACGCTTCCTGTAGTTGCACTGTATAACTTTCACTTGGAATGTAATGCATTAAAATTGCCTATCAACTCTCCACAACTCATTTTAGACTAAACCTCATTTCAATTACCTACATCTCAAAATTAAGTTTGACAAAAGATTTTCACTTTTAAAAAGTTCGAGAACAATTTAAATATTATAATTTGTCTACGTATATCGAGTATTAATTGATAATAAAACATTGTTCATATTATTATTGTATTAGTATCTATTGATTATCGTCATGATTAAGAAATATTCATTGGTATGTTGCAATCAGTCTTTTTTTGCACACTATTAAAGTCATGAAATCGGACATTCCTAGTTACCTACTCATTTTATTAGTTCTAGTGTTTTTGTCGTACAGTTAGTCTGTTAGTACCTACTTCAAAAAATTTCATATTATTATTCAAGAATGGCGTCTTTGATAATAATATTATTATGTCAAAAAGCGGCACTAATTTTATCGGGTCAGCTAGTTTTTTATATAACGTAGTCAGAATAACATGACCATATATTATAGTGCATACCAGTCTTATAGTAGCTCTCATATTTTGTACAATTCGGCCATTTTGTTCAAGTGGTAATGTAAAACCTGTTCGAATTTCTCTCGCCCACCGAATTGAGCGGTCATTGAGACCGATCCACTCCACAGGCCCAATTTGCATTAAAATATATCTAAAATTAAACGGTAAATAGCGTAAATCGGCATCTGTTGAACGCGATAATGAAATCAAGGCCAAGGTAAGGTTGTCGACCGGCAGTTTACACAATTTCCCGATAGATGTCGCTGTATCGTGCTCTACATCGCGGTATCGTTTGTTTACCGTAAAAACTAGTTAACGTTTTAAGATTTTTCATCTCATTGCCATCAGAAGGGTCTTAACTGACTCGACTGAACAGCGAATGATGAGTTCGGATATGATTTCTATGATTCCACTCCGCTCGCTTTCAAGTCAACTATCGCAGACTTGTTAGTTGAAGATCTGACGCTGTTTTTGGCCACCTTTTAATAACATTGAAATCACATAGAATAAATACACGCTGAAGCTGTGTAAATAGTCGCACGAGACGGTCCTGTAATGACGTAAAAATTGCGGTCATTTCAGTTACTCACCGCTAGAGGCGCTGCTGACTATCTATACTAATATTATAAAGAGCAAAGGTTTGTTTGGATTGAATAAACTCCAAAACGACTGGTCCGATTGGAAAAAAAAATTCACTGTTGAAAAGCTACACTATTCCCGAGTGACATAGGCTATAAAAAAAGGGATCCGGGCGAAGCTAGGGCGGGCCGCTATAATAACTATAACAAATGGAAACACAAAGTCAATAGTAATGTTTCTATCGAGGCCTCTGATAACCATCGCAAAGCCATAATTGAACTGTACTGTCTAATTAAACAAGGTACTTACAGTAATGAGTTCCAGAGTTGTAGGCATTAGGGTGGGACTTTTATGTGCTCATATTAATGATAATGAATTAAAGCCGACTAGTTACGTACCTGGAAAGGAAAAATATAAATAATTAGTTTCAAATCATTAGTGTTGGAATAAAGTTTAATATATAATTGGTAATAAATATTATTTGCCTAATAATTTCCCAATCATTATAAACGCGAAAGTTTGTATGTGTGCATGTTTGCACTTTAACTAAAGAAACTCTTTCACGCAAAAAGTACAAGTAGATTTTCATGTTACTTTACATAGGAATAAGACATGTCGCCGGCTATTTATTACATACTCGTCTCTAAAACTCTTCGCCGTATATAAAACATGTTACCAGTAAATAATTGTTACCAAGTTTGAATTTAGAATTAAAACGACCTTTTATGTATTTGAATGAAACAGCTATTAACAGATTTATCTCGTGTATTTTTATTATATTTTATTTGACGTTTAAACGCGAGTTAAATCCGTTAATAGTTGTTTCATTCCAATGTGTAATAACCGCGAAGGCATCAGAAATTATGACCTCTTATGTGTTATATATTTACATACACACAAGTTTACTGTTGTCATCAAGTTAATAATTACAAATTCTCCTTCATTACAGAAACCAATTATCAAGAAGGCGCAGCCGCGCGTCACATCATGGGTCAAGAACAGTCGTTTGCTTCACACGCTAGCGCTCAGGTGACCCGCTACAAGGACAACTACGACCCGGTGCAGTACCGGACCTCCCCCATAACCTTCTCCAACGACTACGAAGACAAAGACTACAAACGGCACAAAGTCCGCAGAAGCGCCGAAAGCTTCAAAAGCGACTCCTCGAGTAAAAGCAGCGGCTACCGGAGCGGCTCCAGCGGCTACGAATGCCGCTCCGAAAGATCTTCCAAATGCGATTACTACTGCACCTCTTTATACAAAAACAATCACTATAAAGACGTCAACAAAGAATTGTACAAACCTGTCAAGATACCTAAAGAGAAGAGGTACAAACTACAGCTCTTTGATAACAAGGATGAATTGAAGGATACTAAGCTTAGTAGTTACCATAGCGAACCTGAGACTAACAAGTCCAAGACGCCGAAGAAGGCCGGTATAAGAAATTATACTCCGAAGATTCTCTCTGAAGAGGAGCAGAGGAAGAAGTTGGAGAGCTGGATATAAGAGAGTTAAGACTAGTAGGATAAGTTGTACATATTAGTGTAGCGGTAGATGAGTTGGAGTATTGAAGATGGAGGCGGCAGGAGCACTCGCAAGCTTGGCGCCCTCGCCCATCACCGTGTTGGGTCTGATACCACTCCTGGCTCTCGGGATCACGTACTTCAGATACCAGCAATTTGACCCTGAATCGCACATAACGGACATCAATGCTGTAAGTGTTATTAATTCTATTATCTATTATATCTATGCATATTTTGTAACCATACCTCAAGTAGATAAATTTATTTTAATTTATTTATGTGTTTTTAACATACTTAACAATTGACTTGTGAAATAGATGAAGAACTGCAAAATAAACGTTATGTAACTTTTGTCCTTTTGTATTTTCATTTTATCAAACAAACGATCAAAGTATAAAATATTAACGTGAATACATTTCTGCTTTTCAGGTGCTGCCTCTCTATGATTTCGTGATAGTGGGGGGCGGGTCAGCCGGGGCGGTGGTAGCGTCCCGGCTGTCCGAGATCGGCAACTGGACCGTGCTGCTGCTGGAGGCCGGCCAGGACGAGTCTGAGATCTCCGACGTCCCCGCCCTGGCCGGCTACACGCAGCTCTCCGAGATGGACTGGCAGTTCCAAACGACACCCTCCCACAACCGCTCCTACTGCCTCGCTATGAACGGCGACCGCTGCAATTGGCCCAGAGGGAAAGTGCTCGGCGGCTGCAGCGTCCTCAACGCCATGGTCTACGTCCGAGGGAACCGCATGGATTACGACCTCTGGGAGGCCCTCGGCAACCCTGGCTGGTCTTATGATCAGGTCCTCCCGTACTTCCTAAAGTCTGAAGATAATCGTAATCCGTATTTGGTTAACACTCCCTATCATGCCGCGGGAGGGTATCTGACTGTGCAGGAGGCTCCATGGCGCACGCCCTTGTCGGTGACGTTTTTGAAAGGAGGCATGGAGCTCGGGTACGAAAATAGGGACATAAACGGAGCGAAACAGACAGGATTCATGTTGACCCAAGCGACGATGCGGCGCGGCAGTAGATGCAGCACCGCCAAAGCCTTCCTTAGACCGGTTCGGCAGCGAGAGAACCTTCACATCGCTCTGGGAGCTCAAGTAACGAGAATACTAATCAATCCAATAAAAAAACAAGCTTATGGTGTCGAGTTTATAAGGAATGGCGTAAAGCAAAAAGTAAGGATAAAGCGGGAAGTAATTATGTCGGCCGGAGCTTTAGCTTCTCCGAAATTGATGATGCTCAGCGGTATAGGGCCCGCAGATCATTTAAAGGAGCACGGTATCCCTGTCATCGCTGATCTGAAAGTCGGTCACAACATGCAAGATCACGTCGGCTTGGGAGGGCTAACTTTCGTAGTCAACAGACCGATTACATTCAAGAAGGACCGTTTCCAAACGTTCTCAGTGGCTATGAACTACATTCTCTATGAAAAAGGCCCGATGACGACCCAGGGTGTGGAAGGTTTGGCGTTCGTGAACACAAAATACGCGCCAAGTTCCGGCAACTGGCCGGACATTCAGTTCCATTTCGCGCCAAGTTCCGTCAACTCGGACGGCGGAGAACAAATAAGGAGAATTCTAAATTTGCGGGATAGAGTATACAACACGGTGTACAAGCCTATAGAGAATGCGGAGACGTGGACGATACTGCCGCTGCTCCTCCGGCCAAAAAGCACGGGTTGGGTGAAGCTGCGAAGCCGGAACCCGTTCCACCCTCCCTCGATAGAGCCAAACTATTTCGCTTACAAGGAGGACGTGAAGGTTCTAACGGAGGGTATCAAAATAGCCATGGCTTTGTCGAACACAACTGCTTTTCAAAGGTACGGTTCTCGACCTCACAACATACCGATGCCGGGATGCCAGCACCACGTGCTTTTCAGCGATGAGTATTGGGAATGCTCTTTGAAGCATTTCA
The DNA here is from genome assembly GCA_038024825.1 of Polylopha cassiicola. NCBI lineage: Eukaryota > Metazoa > Arthropoda > Insecta > Lepidoptera > Tortricidae > Polylopha > Polylopha cassiicola. Next base: position 2,390,165 of record CP149062.1, read on the forward strand.
CATTTACTATTTACCATCCTACTAGTACTTGTAAGATGGGTCCTAAGCATGATTTAGACGCGGTGGTAGATCCAAGGTTGAGGGTACATGGCGTCGCGAATTTAAGAGTTGTCGACGCTAGTATAATGCCCACTATTATAAGTGGAAACCCTAACGCTCCTGTGATAATGATAGCGGAAAAAGCATCGGACATGATAAAAGAAGATTGGCTTGTGTTATGACAGTGATGTGATGTGATAGTGATTGTGAATAAACTGAAATACTCAATCGTGAACATTTAATTTCCTAAATTATCTGCTTCTAAGCTTCTATAATTTTGTAAATAGATTACTATCGATTAGATTTAAGTGCTGAATGGTATTATTTTATTTCGCAATATATGATAACGTATATGTTAAATTTAATAAAATTGAAAGTAATGATGCTATTGTTTTATTTACGAGGACTGAATTACTAATTAACTTATGTGTAGGCAATGGGATATAGTACCTATATATTCCCACTGGAAAGAAATTCATACTAGAAAGCAGTTACTGTAATGGAATGCAGTCTCTAAGGAGCACAATCAAATCTACGCCATTTTTAAACCTAAATACAAATAATGTGGTCGTATCCTTCGAAAAGCATATTTTTTTATAAATAAAAAATAAATATAAGCGAAAAAGATATATAATTGTATACAATAATAATATATACTTAAAGACATTAGGTTTCACATACCTAATTAAAAGTTTACTCCTTATTTATTAAAAAATAAATAAGTATCTATGAACCACAAGTTTATCAAAATGGGTATTTATACTATTTTCATTAATCTAAATAAAATGATCATTTATTTAGAAAAAAAACGAAAATGTTATTTATTAGTTCAAAAGTTATTTTTAGACACTGGGCACGGCACGACCTCTGGTGAAGAATGTTGTAACTAATTCACGTAAAAAGTCGTACCGTCAGCGCCATCTCGTGTCCAGTAGAAAAAGTATATGTATATAGCATGTACCATGTACGTGTGAGAGTAGCGACATCTGTAATCGAGTAGAAGAATCAACTAATTAGTTAACAGTATAATGACTAGTGGAGTGCTATTCCTACAGATGGCGTTAAAGTCAAAGTAGATAAATTGTTAGGTTATGTTATAATAGGTTGTTAAATACTTTTCAAACGGGCGGCAATACAATTCCAGGAGAAAATGTAATAATTAAAAATAAAATTATTACTTTATTACTATCGATGTTAAATACCAAATGAATGGAAGATCGATGCAATCTTTCGGTAGCGGTTGCGAAAAGTAGTTTATTGCATAAGACATAAAAGCTTAAATTTATTAAACGACTAATAACAGTTGTAAGACAGGATCGGACAAAATGTTATGGTCGTATTGCGCAGTCGTAGAAAAACATACGTGTGCAGTTTTAAATACATTAACTCGGTCAATTATTATGTATTTTAAGTTTTACTATGAATACATAATTCTTTGCAGTATTTTTTCTATTACCATTTTATTGAGTCATTTATAAAAATATAAAAGATACCTACTTAACATGTTTTACGCTAAACATAAGCAATAATTTCTAATGCTTTCGTGGTTATTGTGTAATAACCACGAAGGCATAGGAATAAAACAAATAAGTGTTGCGGATCAAACTCGCGTATTTTATTTTATATCTCACCGTTTCGAAAATTTCGCAGTAGGTGCCTATATTCGTAGCCGACTGAGCTGACGATAACACTAAGTTTTCGAAACGTCAGCAAATAGAATACGCTAGATAAATCCATATCCACATAAATATAAGTACCTAAGTAGTTAACAGTTGTATTATCTAAAAAAATAAACATAAACCAAAAAATAATAATTTTAGTAACCAAGTCAAGAAGTAGTTACTTTCAACCGAAGAAAAAACGGAGGAAGATCTCAAATCGACGCATATTTTTTATGTATGACCACGCATAATTGTTATCTATGATGACCTCATTACCCCTACATGTGGAGTAGCATCATAACACGAATTAGCATGCAGTGAGGCAGCCGTTGCGTCCGACACAGCCAACCATGCGCACACGCACGTACGCCAGTTATATAATAGCTGGTACTAGAAGGATTACACAGCATCACCACTGCATAAAACATAGTGGTAAAATTACGGAAGATATACTAACTCCTAGTCTCATTACGACCTGTTAAGATATTTCATTATTTTATTATAGTATATAAAAATTAATATCGGTACGCGAGTGATAGTTATAGTTTATGATGCTTTCGCGGTTAAACAACTATTTTAACTCGCGTATTTTATTTGTATCGAAAACAGTTCCCTTATTCGTAGCTTTACCAGTCCTTTAAATAATAATTATGTTTCATTCCAATGTCTAATAACTGCGAAAGTATCAGAAGTTATTAGTACGAGTCCCTATATTTTATATTCAAGTGTTGGTCAACTTATTTATTTTCTTTTTTTATTGCCATGCTCAAAAGAAATGAAATGTTATTTTTTTTTCCAACGTCAACTACTTAATGCGTTTGTCAATTCATACAGACAGGAATCTATGCTTATTAATTACTAGCTTCTGCCCGCGACTTCGTCCGCGTGGAACTCCTCCTTTTTGGTCGGTTAAAAAGTAGCCTATGTCCTTTCTTAGGCTCCAGACTATCTTTGTACCAAATTTCATTTAAATCGGTCCAGTAGTTTTAGTGTGAAAGCATAACAGACAGACAGAGTTACTTTCGCATTTATAATATCAGTAGGGATTATAATATATATTAGTTACTTAATAATGCTTATTATGGGAACCACGTGCGTCTTACATACTGAAAACAATGCTGGTCTGTTAGTAAAAAGGCTATAACTGTAATTCCATCCTAGTAAATAAGGGTGTAAGTTCTACACATGCAATATTACCTACACAACCCTTTTATCCTAAAACCGCATGGCACTTATTACCCTTTCTCACTAAGACTCTACACTGTTCAGATTTTTTTTTTTAATTAGATGGACTCTTTTATGACACGGAAGTTAGGCTTTCCGCTAGGAAATAAAAATAAATCTTTTTGAACTAGATGCGTAATACTTTTTGAGTTCGAAATATTTTGCTTACAAATTACTTTAAATTACTGCGCGCAATAGAAATGTTGTTACTTAAACCTCATTTGTTTTTTTGTAAGTATAATTATTTAATTTAAAAACTCGTTAGAAAATATCAGCAATGATTACAAACAATCAATCAGAAAACAAAATTGTTGTTTGTTTGTTATTTTACGCAATATGAGACGATGTGGTTCTGACTTGAACATAGGTTGTAGAATTTGCCAAAGTTATTTTATCTTTACACTAGCGACCCGCCCCGGCTTCACACAATTGCTATAAACCTTCCTATTGAATTACTCTATCTATTAAAATAACCGCATCAAAATCCGTTGCGTAGTTTTAAAGATTTAAGCGTACATAGGGACAGAAAAAGCGACTTTGTTTAATAGGTACTACTTATGTAGTGATATATCTCATTTAAATAAAATCTTTTGTCCTGATTCACTGACGGATACACACAGCCTAAACAGCTGATCGTAGAGTCCTGAAACTTGGAGGGTGTATTATTTGTATGACGTAGGTCGATAAAAAGCTAAAGCCATTTTAGCACACTAACGTCAGCTCTTTCGTGCTACGAATATTGTAACTGTAAGGTTATCGAAACGTCAGCAAATAAAATAAGCGATTTAACTCCGTTATAATTGTTTTATTTAAATTTTTCCTATTTTTTAATTTCTGTTACCAGTGACGACCACAAACTCTTAAGAAATTTAGATGGGAAGGGTCAATACTACATCTTTGTTTTTTTATGGACATTTTCGATAAATCACTACGTAGTATAACAAAACAATTGCGCAAATTTTCTGTCCTTATAACCCTATGTACCAGTCTCATTAGACGGAATCAGTTCGTTCTTTGAACGCAAAACATCAACTGCGCCATATATTTTAACAGATAGATTGATTCTATAGGAAGGTTTATGGCACCCGTGTGAAGCCAGGGCGGGTCGCTAGTAAGTCATATATATTTTATGACCTCGTGTCGTTTTAAATAACAAAAAAGAAATGTACAAATTCTTGAAATTACCCAGTACCTATACAAAACGTCAACTGCGCTATATATTTCGGGGGTAGGTTTAAAATCCAAAATGGCGGAACTAAGGAAGAGATGCGCGTGCGCACAATATGCAATACTATACTGAGAGAAACGAAATCCTTCCGAGCACCACGTCTGCGGAAATTATTCTAACGCAAATACGGAAACTGACGCAACTGTGGTTTTGATTACATTAAATCATGCCTCTAGGTGAAGATTAGGTGAAACTAGGACGTAGAACATAATTAAATACTAATATGTATAAACATATAAATAAGTAGGTACCTAGGTTAGTATATATTTTTTTTACTCCAATCGATCTAGTCCCAAATTAAGCAAAGCTTGTACATGGGTACTAGATAACGTATAAACTATACACATAAATCATCATTTCGGATGCACTTCGACCCATTGGGGTCGTTTGTGCCTAGGTAGAGATTGCTCATGCTTATCACACTGACATATGCCCCTAGCAGGATTTGAACCCGCAACCTAGGTACAGTTTCGCAGGCTGGGCGTATTAATTATGAAAATGGCGACCGCGTCCTGGGAGACGCTGCGTAGATGGCATACAGACAATAATAATAAAACTGGTAAATATGCCACTAGAGGCACTAAAGTGTGCTATCAAATATACTATGCTAACGAATACGTACTTATACATGTTTTCCTTAATTAGTTATGGTGACGTCACGTTATGGTGCAAATTATACCATGCCGTGACGTCACGAGCCCCCAATCCCGAAATTTAGAATCGATTATTTTGTCATCTATTGCTCGATTGAAAAAAAAAAAAACGTGTACGATAATGTTTTGTGATCTACTTGATAGACAAAAGAAAAATTATGTCAAAAAAAATGAAAAATTATGTATTATTACGTCATGGGCATAATTAATGGCTAGTTTGAAAATAAAGATATTCGTTAAATTATCCATCAATTGAGTTTTTTAATTTATCTAAACTGAACATAAGTTTTATTGACTTAAGGGTCCTCATTACTCCCATAAACACGACCTATAATAACAGCTTCGCTTCGTCGACTATAATGACGTAACTCAGTTACGTCAAGACTTTCGATTTCTGGATGAAAATGAATCTTGCAACCTCTGCCTGAGCCGCCTGGCGTCTCAACAACTGTCCTTTTGTCTGAATTCTTCGATCATATGATCAAAGTGTGAATATTGAAGATGTTTTATAGGAACTAGTTTCGAAACACATTCGAAAAACAAAGTTCTGTCACAAATGACGTTTCAAGTCCTCTCAATATCGATTCTAATTGACTGAAATAGAACTTCGTTTTCTTTATCCAGTCGTTATCCCTATAGCAAGCCACGAAAATAAATAATGAAAAAATGTGCTGCAAAATTTGACAAACAAACGTCTAGCAGATGGAAATAAAAAAAAAGAATGACTGAAATTTTCAAATTTTGATGAATTAAGTATTTCGTAATAATTATTGGATATACGACCTATTTAAATGTAATCTTAATATCCTCCATAAAACTCTGGTGAACGTCGCTCTTGAAATTTGATCATCTGGGATACATCTAGGATATAGTTTATACTTCCTTATAGTAACAATAAGGAAGGTGTCATGCCAAGAATACCAAATAATAAATTCAATATTTCACCATCAGATATAGGACGGATCGCCCGACCGATCGTCCGACTGGTTGTGTCACAATTGCGAGACATGTCGCGCGTGCATTTTCGTCACTTCTCTGTTTATGGCTCTTCCGATTAATTATGTCACAAACTTCAAGGTCTCTAGGATGTCTACGTGACGTGGCGTATCTGTCTTCTATCTACTATAATAAAGAGGAAATGTGTGTTAGTTTGTTTGGATTGAATAGGCTCCTAAACGCCTGGACCGATTTGAAAAATTCTTTCACTATTGGGAAGCTACATTATTCCCGAGTGACATAGGCTATAAAAAAAAGGGATCCGTTCGAAGCCAGGGCGGACAGCTAGTTATGTATAAAGAGAGATCTTGTACCTGGTTAAATAGTATTTGGTTTATATCTTTATAAATGTAGTTAAGTAAATATATAATTAAAAAAAAATAACCGCCGAAAAAAAAATTAAAAGCAACAAAAAACAATAGCGCACTGAAAAGGAAAAAATAAGAATTTTGTCTTCAATAACGACTATTATTTTCGTTGTAAATAAGAGATTTAATAGGTAAAAAATATGAATAATAAAATTCGAGATAAAATTTTCGAATCGATACGAAAGTAGTTACCACAAATAACACAATTTATATATCAGAAATACCATATACGTAGTTTTAATTATAATTGCGAAGTATTGTGTAAGATAAATACGTATTTCCTTTTTGGTTAGTTTTATATTATAAGCTTTTATTCGACTTCCGATGTAAATGTCATTTTTAATGTTATTTTAATTTAGAATTCAAAGTTAATGTAATGTAAGTGACAAATGACAAGGCAACTTTATATTTTACATAAGCTATGTAATACATACTTTTAAAATCACCAAGTTGGAATGATTGAGTCAAATGGCAGATGACTTCGCGAAATTATTTCGGTTGGCATCACATTATAAATTCCTTTGGCTCACACATTCTTTTTGTTCAAAATAGAACAATAGTGCAAATTTCAAAAGGGTTAAAAAGTAGGTATTCTATGCGACTAATATTTTGTATAGCCTTCCGATATAATTGATATATTGGAAGGCTTATACATATAGCCTATATGTTATTCTGATGTATAAGCTACATTATTGTAAAGTTTCAAAATCCATTCTGTAGTTTTTGTGTGAAAGAGCAACAAACATAGGTACTTTTACATCCATATATCCTTACATTATTAGCGTTTATAATATTATTATTTTATTTATAATATTTTTTTTATTTTATTTATAATATTTTAAAAACCGCCCCTAATAAAGTCAAGCTAATAAAATAAGTGACTTTACTCAAGGATAAGCTTATCTTTTGCTGTACCTACCTACATTTAAAACTACGAGTACATCTATGTAATGATGGTCATACACAACAAAAACTCCAAAAAATCCAATCCTTTCGTTCGCAATTAAATAATTACGCCATGTCATAATCGCGAAGATCATAATTAAACAACTAGTTTGGGGAAACTAGGTCTCTGTTTTAGTAACCCCAATGGCTTGGCCGTGGCTTACCCCATGCGCGGGCGCAGGTCCGGCGCACGAGTTCAGTTTGCCGACAACTCTCTAGCTTCGCGCCCGTGCCGAATCTTATCGCGAAAAACACGGGATTTTTTATCGTTAGTACTTACATTAATTTTGTTTTTGGAGTGCATTTTACCGTTGGAGATTGTAATTGTTTTGGATTTTGATCCTGGATGTGTTTTTTTTTAATTGGATCGATTGTAATTTTTTTTTAGTCGTGCTACGATTATGGGGATAGTTTTCGAAACGTTAGCAAATTAGTTTAAATATACGCGTTTAATACGTTACAGTTCATTCTAAGTAATAACCGCGAAGGCATCAGAAATTATTAAATTCAAATTAAGTACATTTTTTTGTAAAAAAAATATTATCCTTTCCAAAATAATAATGTCGTTATTTTAATAACATATTAAACACGTTCTTTAGTGTCAAAAGACGAGTACCAACGTAACAAAAAAATACGATTCAATTAAGCATCCTCATTTCGCATAATGTTCTTAAATACTTTATAATAATTATGCGAAGTAGCTGTGTTATAAGACCTTACCTAACCTGGACTAGCTATTACTAGAACTCGCGTATTACATAATACTGCATAAGCCTTCAGTGCATAATGTTGGTACTTACAGTACATAGTTAAAAACGGAAAATTAGATAAGTGTGAGTAAAGTGTACCTTAAGACATTTTAAGCTTGCGCAAATCGTTAAGCAACTCAACTGTAAAATTTTCAAAACGTCATTCCAATCTATACTAATATTATAAAGCTGAAGAGTATGTTTGTTTGTTTGTTTGTTTGTTTGTTTGAACGCGCTAATCTAAGGAACTACTGGTTCTTCTTTTTTCGTTGGATAGACCATTTATCGAGGGAGGCTTTAGGCTATGTAACATCACGCTGCGACCAATAGGAGCGAAGACACAGTGGAAAATGTGTAAAAAACGAGGAAAATATGAAGCGTTATGAAGAATTACTATTCATTAAGTGACAGTTACAAGACTTTGACAGATCTTTGACGAAACAATCGGACGGGCAGGACGACGTCTGCCGGGGCCGCTAGTGTGTAATATGCGAGGGCATCAGAAATTATTTAAAAAAAAAAGACATGTTTTGCGCAGCTAGATATTACACATAAGTAGGTATAAATGTAAATGTAATCATTAGTTAATTGGAAAAAATATTAATTGTTCTGACAATGTTAATTTTTTTTTGTATACGTAGGTAATTTTACATTTATCTCACTGTAGGCAAGTTAATCGAAACCTAAACAGATATTATATACAACATTTAATTTTATTAAAGTCAAAACTGTAAAAAACATTATAAAAAAATAGTTTCTGCCCGCGACTTCGTCCGCGTGGAACTCCTCCTTTTTTGCAGTCGGTTAAAAAGTAGCCTATATCCTTTCTCAGGCTCCAGACTTTGTTTGCACCAAATTTTATTTAAATCGGTCCAGTAGTTTTAGCGTGAAAGCGTAACAGACAGACAGACAGAGTTACTTTCGCATTTATAATATTAGTAGGGAAGTAGGGATAACGCCTAAACATCCGTCACGTACAAACTCTTAAATCACACGTGATAATTACCGCATTACGTATTGAAACATTTACTAGTATAAGTAATTAAGTAATCTCTTACGTTAATAATAACTACATTTTAGTTCTATTACGTTAATAGCTAAATTCTAATTACGATCCTCTCTGAGGTCGAATAAGCCTCCTATTTTCTTCATGGCGCGTCTACTTTATCTTAGAACTAGCGGCCCCGGTCTGGCTTCGCAACGATCCCTATTTTTAAACGGTTTTATTTAGCTTACCCCGTTTTTTTTCAAAACATTTCATAACTTATGTTACTCAGGGTGAACGTAGTTTCCCAACAGAGTAAAAGAATTTTTCAAATCGTTCAGTCCTTATAGAGCCTTTTCAATACAAACAAACACTTTCCTCTTTATTATATTACTAGCGATCCGCCTTCGCATGGATCCTTTTTTCTTAATATTTTATAACCTATGTTAATCAGCGTGAATTTAGCTTTCCAACAGCGGAAGATTTTTTCTAAACGGTACAGTCTTTGCGACCACTTCAATACAAACAAACTAATCTTTCCTCTTTATTATATTAGTGTAGTAGACGTGCAAATCGTATAAAGTATTTAAGTCCTATTTTGACATTAGTCAGGTTAGCGAAATAGCCTTCATGATTACGTATTGTAAATATTTGTAGGTTATATAAAAAGTTAACATACAAAGGATAATTCAAATAAACAAGGATGATGGATTACAACGCGACTTTACGAAAGTTTATTACAATCAGATCATAATCGTAAACAATAACCACTAATCAATCTAAATAGATTGCAATCATAAAACGACTAATGAAAAAGCTTTTAGCTATCTGTGATCATAATTATAGAGTAGCTCGGATATATTATGCAAATCTTTGGTTGCCTTATTTATGCTTTTTTTACAAAGATAAAATATTTGACACACGAGTGTGACTCTATGGTACCACGAGCTAAATATTTCTAGGAACACGCGTTTGTCTATGGTTCTTGTGACGAGTTAAAAAAAAAACAAATTCCATAGACATTCCTTTACGTTCAGCAAAACCATTTACCATTAACGTTTTCTTAATTAAATCATGGAATTAATTAATATATTGCTTATATTGCCCAAAATCAATTTGTATCGATTCTGATGAGTCATATGTCATAGATTAACATTATATAGATGACCAATTCAAATAAAACTGACCTACACTGTAACTTAACCTATTACGTCATTCACTATCGTAATTGCTTTCTCACTAAACACAGGCTAAACGGTCTGTTCACTGATTTTAATTAGTTTACCTGAGAAGTGACGTAACAACAGACTTCGGTTAGCATTTTGTCGTATTGACGTAAATTGCTCGCTTTTTCGATAAAAATGTTTTGCAACTATACCCACGCGTGAACTAGATTTGTAAGATATTCCAAATTTACTTGTTGCAATATATCGTCTACATAACATTCAAATGAGCAAAACAACAACAGTATTAAAATGAAGATGCCTTTTTAAAGTTTCAATGTATCTAATCTTGCATTTATTTTAAATATTTTTGATGTCAAGAAAAGTAGCTCTGTACTGATTTTCTTTTTTTTATTATCACTTCTGATTTAAAATACTGGCTACATATCATTAAAAAACAAATGACCTATCTTCCAAATTCAAACTTTGACTAGTAATTATTCCTCGAATTGCGTATTACATTAAGTCTGCGTTTATATCGCAATTAGGATTCTGTTATTTCCTCATAATTATACCCTCACGATCAGGACGTAATAATTACAACTTCCAATGGTATCTAATTACAAATCAGTGTGTGAAAAAGTTCTAATTCGACATCTAAATTACTTCTTGTGTTTGTTCAGTTATCTATTGAGTCTTGAACTTGGGTGCATCGGGAAAAACGTGAGATAGTCTAACAATGCAGTAAGAATACACATTTGACGTATGACTTTCGATCTTTAGTGACAAAAGTGAAATGCTTAGACTCTGATGCTGTCATTAGTGAGTGTAACGTGAAGAATTTTAATCGGTTTACAGTTTTGGTGTCGAACTGTCCAAGTGTTGAAGGAGTTTTTGAAACTTGTGTACGACGCGTCAAAAAAATATCGAGATGAACGTAAGTATTGTATCGTTGAAAATATGCAACGAAACGCATCGATACTGTGAAACTTACGCAATATAAAATGATAAATCACAGAGCAAATAGAGAACAATAAGTTTAAACAAACTACAAGATCAACGACCGCATTATTACACCATTAATTACAGATATTATAACAACCGGCCATGTCAACACATCTTATATCTATTCTGTGCCAAGGCCGATGTATTTCACTGCTCAAATTCATTTTTTCTCGCAACATTCGTCTAATGAGTACATGAAATTTCGAAAGCCTGTCAAATTTTACTAATAATATTCAATAAACAACCGTCTTGTCTATTTGTTGCGATACCTATGCGTGTTCCATTTGAGGCTGTACGCCTGTGTCTTATGGATTGTGGAACAAGTGTAAACGTCAATATGTTACGCAAGTGGAACGCAACTGTCAATGTGTCATGTTTGGAACAGACCAGAGACGCGCCTATTAAAGTTGCAAAATTTAAAATTCAGACCGTGATTTGGAAAACAAATGGTCCAAGATCCCACTCATTTACGTGATTTTAGGAGCTTATATTTCGAGGATTGGTAGTATAAAATAAACTTAGAAAGAGATGGATACTCGCTAAGCTGAAATCAGAGTCGTTTTACAGCAGCATAGATGAAATAAAATCGTACCAATTTCTTTCTTTTTCCACGGGAACGGGATAAAAAGTATCCCATGTCCATTTCCTGGTTCTAAGCTACTTCATCACTAATTTTCAGCCAAAACGATTCAGTTTCATCTTTCCTAAAATCACGTTAGTCAGTGGTGACTCAAAAATAACATGCCTATTATGTAAGTAATAAATAGATTCCTGATTTGTCAGGATTAAAATTAACATTGTTTAAGTTGCAAATTAGATAAGAATCAATTGTATATTCGAAGAGTGAATAAAAGGCGGGTCAGCACATAAATCGCGTGTGATTCAATGCAAATTACAAAGTATTAACTAAACAGCAATAAATGTGCAATCTTAGCTTGTTGTGTAAAGAGGCGTGAGTGCAGTATTATGTCAGAAAACGACGGATTTTCCGTAGCTATGATGTAAACTGATACTTCTATTTATACAACACTAGCTTCTGCCCGCGACTACGTCGTGTAGAACTCCTCCTTTTTTGCAGTCGGTTAAAAAGTAGCCTATGTCCTTTCTCAGGCTCCAGACTTTCATTGTACCAAATCTCATTGAAATCGGTCCAGTAGTTTTAGCGAGAAAGCGTAACATACAGACAGACAGATTTACTTTCGCATTTATAATATTAGTAGGGATTTTCGTACTTGAAAACCTAGAGATCGTAAAAGAATTCGCATTTGTATTTTCGCTCTCATTATTCTTAAGTATTTTTGCATACATTAAATAAAAAATATCTTTTGTTGGCGTTCTTGTAACATGGTACCTATTTTTTTCACGTCTGTACATAAACTTTAATATATCAAAGTGTGGGTACGTAGAGCTACTAGTAACTTTACAAAGTAAGAAGCTTTTTACCCAATCTAACAATTACAAAATAACATATATATGCGATCATGCATGAATTTTTATTATTTTTCTTTACGATTGGAGCAATAAATTCAATAAACTTAGTACCGACCTAAAACCAATGTAATATTTCAAATATAAATAAACATAATAACATTACAAAAGAAATCAGGCCACCAATCCGACATTTGCATTGGTTGCAAATTACATTTCATATAATAATATCTAACTAAGGGTTATTGCGTATAAGATAACAAAATTTTAATACATACAATTATATTTCAATGTCAGAAATTGCTAAATTAATACTTCAAGTCTCGTCTGCGTTGCAAGATCAAATATCTGTTACAATGATAATGATAAATTCCGAAGCGTTTCTTTTAAATGTTGAAATAGCATATAGTGAGTAGAGTGGACTCGATCGGACCTTGAATTTACTCTATGGGGTAATTTGACAGATTAAATTTGTAATCATAAGTTGATTAATGCAGCATATTCTTTAAAATGCTTTGTTAATTATTATTTAGGATTTTTTAACATAAATTCATACATGATATTCTTGAAAAGTGGCGAGTCGTCTAAAAAAGCAATTTAATATGTTCTACTTAAGTATAAAAAATATAGAATGATGAAGTCAATTTTAACTCGTAATGTATAATCGTGTTTGGTATAAAGATATATGAATTTTTTAGTCCGATTGGCTATGAAATATTAATTATTGTTTGAGCCCCTGACTACGAAACCAACAGTTTCGATTCCAATGTTAGTATGATGAGCACGAACATTAGTACCTGAGTCTTAGTTTCTATACATTGTATTTATGTATGTTTATCCGATTTTTAGTAGTGGTACAGGCTTTTATTACTTCGGGACCAGATCCATTGGTATGAAATATCAAATGACATAATTATCTGTACAATTTTTAAAGGACATTATTTATATATGTAGTGTACTTTTAGATAAATGTTAACAACTTACATTTTCATGCACAGTTAACCGCAGTCGCTATGTAATAATGATCATGTTATTTAATAAGGAACTAAGACGTACGTAATGTGGATTCCTCGTAATTTAATAAGATTGGTTATAATATAACCGATAGTGGCTGACGTCAATGAAATGTCATAAAAATTATGAAAATGAGAAGACACGACAGAGAAGATGAAACCTAGTAGTCATTTGATTAAAAGAAACAAAACAGGTGTTAAAAAAAGTATAATTCGAAGAGTAAACTAACCCGAAAAGTAAATTTAGGTCATGATTGTTCAAACAGAATGGTCATCAAGAATCGGAGAGGTATACTTGATAGTAATGATCTTTTCATCTAGCCTTAACCCATTTTACTTAGAATCACTTTTCGCGATGATTGTAGCTGTCCATCACGCCGATCGTTGACGATATTCAATTGACATAGGGTACATGAAAATAAGAGTACATTTCATCATCATCACCTACCTATATTGTCCTATGTCCTATTATTTGTAACGTCTCTCCTCAAATCATCTCTATTTTCCATCATCTGGTCATTCATACTTTTTTTATCATATTTCCGTTAACATTCGATCTACACCTTCTTTGATCTACCTGTTCCTTTATAGCCATTTACATTTAGTAACACTAGATTTTTCATAGCTCAAAGTCTCGTAATAGGTAAATGAGAAAGGACAAAAGTATATCAGACTATGATCGGAAAGAATGTCAGTTTCCAAGCAAGTAAAAAGATTCATAGAACTTGTGAAATGATTGCATAAGCAGAAACGTTTAAATACAAAAAGGTACGGAAGTAAAGTATGTAAACACTAAACAATGCGCAATGAGTTCAGGCAAATGTTTTCTAAACGACATACGAGACGAAAAAAGATGAAAGGCTGTTATAATAGACATGCAGAGTGCGTTGACGATTGAGGAAGAAGTTAACGCATATTCAAAGGCAAAATTTTCGACCTACAATTAAATATAACAAGCTCAAAAAAGATGAATCTAGAAGTAACAATCGAAAAAGATTGAAATAAATACAGAAATTCCACTTAACATACGTAGTAGAACAGTATTAGTCAGCTTAAAATAACGCATGTGCCTTTGCTGTGATTAAACAAAACAGATGCTATTAAATTCGCAAATAATACTTAATTTATGTTTAAGTATCAGAAAACGATCAAAATTAAACTCTACCAAATCACAGCATGCATCTAATCAAACAAATGAACGGCGTGACCGTGAAATTGGCGCAGACTGCGTAGCATGAAATGCAAATAATTTTGTGACCCTAAACAATATGGAAAGTGGAGCCAATTGGTGGTGACATAACTGATTATAGACAGGTACGTAATACGCAAACAGCTAGGAAACGAAGCGAAGATTATACAAATATTTCTGTAATTGTTGACAATAACGCGGTGCCGCCATCAGATTATAACGAAGCGTTAAACAAGATAAATACTCTACTGATGAATTGACTTTTAAGTTAACAGGAAATATCTTAGAGAACTCCCAATACGTCAATTTCGAATGTGGCCTAGGAAGAGAAATTAAAGGACCTACCTTAATAAATCAAGCCCTACAAGACAAATTAAGCCATGTCTGCAATCCTTACTTAACACGTCATTTTTCAAAAAGTAAAAAATAGGCAGCAAACAAATGAACAAATAAAAATACAGTGTTATATTATCGGTGAGCTTTACCAACTACCCGGGCGTAAGTAGGCACTATCTATTGCTCTATTACATAATCCCTTTGCTTGCCATAAAATAAAGACTCGATCTTACCCTCCCAATGCAAATGGTGTCCATTGTCAGCAGTAAATGGCCTGCAACGAGAGCTGAGAGGCGTCATTATTTATCAGAAGCTATCTAGTCATTATATTGAGATTCGCTAAATCTGATACCGCTAATGACTGTTATAAAGAACCAATGCGGAAGATCTTGTGGTAGCGATTGTAATGTTTTTAATTAAGTAAAACTATTTCCAAATGATTCCTATTTTGTCATGGTTCCTATCGTCAGTGTTAAATTCTTCTTTTAGTCGTTAATGTGTTATCTATCATTTGCTACCATTTGACATTAGATAGATTAAGTATTCTGACACTGAAATATTAATGACCACAGCCGAATCGCCTATCGATTTTTCATAGCTTTCATCACGTGCCTTCGATCAATCATCGGCAAGTGTTTACAGACCTGTGTTACCAGATTTACTAGTTCTATCGCTCCCGGCGATTTGTTTGTAAACATATTAAGCTTGCGAATTTATCGTGTACCGGCTGTCAGACAAATTCTGGTTCACCAATTGCAACACTGAACCAGCGCTGTGGAAAGCACTGTGGCGGCCGAGGTTGCCTTACGTAACTGATGTCATCGTTATGATGCTTCTAGATTACCTCTTTGCGTAAATCATTTGAATGTACGGCCTGATATATAGCAAAGTGATTCGTTCACTATAATAAATCCAGTAATTACGTATGATTAACTATCAAAATTGACCATTAACTTAAATCCTACCGCTACGTCACAGATTGGAGCAAAACAAGTTACTCGTAAAGAAAGAGCATGATCTAATCGTGTTAATCTAAAAAAACATTGAATCTATGTCGCGACCGCGAATCCTTTAGAGCTGTCATATTGCAAAACTGGCATTGGAAAGGAGTAAATGCCGGCAGCGTTTATGTAACGCACCGGCTTGTTGCAACATAGAATGCACCGCCTGCACTTTGCTTGATTTAAGGGTCTGAGGCGACGTTTAATTTCGATACGTAATAGGTTTCTTTTTGTTTTTTCTTCAGTTCATCACAATGGAATTGCCTTGATGACAGCAATCGAAATTGATTCGTTCCGTCGCGAAATGATAGATGTAAATAAATAATGAAGGGCAATTTTGAAATCACGATAATGAAGCTAACTGCATTTTGGAGGTCGGAATGGGGTCAGAGTGTTTTACGGTGGGACATAATGATGCAACAATGTCATGTATCCATTAGCCGTAACATGCTAGGTTCATAATCATCATAATTAGGTATATTAGTTACGTTAGAATACAAACTCTCAGTCACATTTTTTTTCTAATTGTTGAATGACAGACAAAATATTTTAACGGTTGCTGCCGATCTTAAGATGAAATGGTTATATTCAATACTGGATAATCGTCATCTGCTTAACCATATCCCATTATATATTATGGTCGGTACATTACGTAGTTCTCTTCCATTCATCTATATCAGCCGTCATTTTAACTCACACCTTTTTTTGTCGTATTCTATTTCACTTCCTTCTTTTCTTTGGTCTTCCTCTTCTATTATATTCATCTGCATTCCTATATCGTCATTATTTCTTGCCATATAACACTCATGAATGATCGCATTAAATGTCTACACCACGAGAGTTTTACCTCTGACTTACTTTGTTACTGGCGGTATATTAGACTCTTATAAAAAATCTCGTTACAAGGTGTACGTTCGCAATCCTCCGAAACGACACGACCCATTTTAATTAAATTTTGTATGTTTATTTCATAGGTAAACATAAGAATAGGTCTGTAAAGTCGCTAGGCGATTAGGGTAGGGGCAGAACAATGTTTACCAGATCAGCTTACCTATAAATTCTGAAATAACAGTGGAGTCGATATTTTCTGGTCAAATAGTCCAAGACATGAATAATGACTAGTGATCGAGCAATCAGCTGGGGTGTAGTATGACGCACCCGCCTTGAATATGTATGCACGTAAACCCAATCGTAATACGTTACGTTTGGCCGCGTAACGCACGCAAATTGCGTCACGTAAATTTGTTTCGCTGACTTTACAGTGTTTTATATAGTCATCTAACAGTGTTTGTAAACTACTTTGGCATATTCACGTAACTGTTTGGTTATAATGCCTTTTAGGTAAATGGGTTTTGGGTAACCGACGATACCCAAGTAGCAAAACTAAGTCGTATGACAGTTGAGAGCACGTTTTTATTTCCACTTAAAGCTGAGAAAAGGTACTTTAAACTGTCGAGAAATAGATCTGGAAACGTTTACTCGACCCAAAAAGGGCACATTTTACTCAGCTTAAAATGCTATAACTGTCGTAAAATAGTTGAGTTAGGACCCAAATAATGCCATAAAAGTCGAGAAAAAGCGACATACGGCACTATTAATTCTATAATAGCAATAATTTCACCTTTAATCGACTTATATGTCGGTTGAATGCAATAAAGTTGCTTTTACACGACTTAATAGTGCTGTGACAGCTACTGCATCGCATTTACTCAGCTATTTAGTGGACTAATCGCAAAAAAGCGAGCTTTATAGAACTAAGTATTCCAGCTCGTTGCGGCGTGATGCACGGGTGATTATTTTTTTTTTCTTAACAACTATTGAAATTGAATGGTAGCCATATTATAATATGTTCTTTAAAATAATTGGTTTTCGGTGTTAGCTATCATTCATGTAAGATAGCAAATTTCAATGCGAAATTTTATTTGTCGATTAACTACCTTATATTTCTAGTTAAAATTTTAATGGGTCTCCTTATTTTTGTGTTATTGTAAAATCATTTAAAAAAATAAAATATTAAAAGGAGTTATTTCGCCATTATAGAAAAACGTTTGCCATCTTACGACCTTTACTCATCCTTTAGTTGAAAAATAGAAAATATATCACATTTACATTACTATACCGACGCCATTACTGTCAATATTGGATTCCTTATTGCATATGATAAATCCGCAGTGTTTGTAAACAAAGTACCTAAGTACCTAAGTACTGTTTCATTTTTATATCATCTCACATCTTCTTTTGAGTTTCTTCCACTGTTCATAATCCATTTTCTAGAATATGTGAGCCACAGCACGATACGTATTAAACAGATGTAATTAGAATTTGGTGTTGTAAAAGATTTCAAAGATCATTTATGTTACTTTTTGCTGCATGGTGGCCCTAAAAGTGCATTAGAATTGCTGTAGGTGTTATAACAATCACTTTAAAATCTTTCTCGCGACAAGTGCTGTAATAGAGAATCGATATATTTTATACTACACTTAGTACTTTAAGAGTTACTGAGAAGCTATTTTGTCATATAAGCAGCATTTTTAACATTATAATGCTAGCTCAGGAATTATGTCGAAGGACAGTGCTGTAAAGACGCCTCTTGTAGCTATTTAGAAAATACGAAGCAGTTATACAGTCAATTTAGAACTTACCGTTGTATAAAAGCGAAACTTGGTACCATTATACAATAATGCAATAAACGCTCTATAAACATGTGGAGTGAACGTTTAGTCGACAGAGTTTACCAGCTAAAATGAGAAAATGCTAAATAGTTGCGTCTAGATCTTTTATACAATGATTTGGCATCTTTATCTCCTTTTTACTACTATTTCTCGATCGTTAGCTGTAAAAAGCCTTGCTTATACGACTATTTTGCTGGTTGGGTAGTTGCCTGGTATTTTTCGATGTGTGTCTAAAAGTTTTGCAATAATGGTTTGTTTTATGGTTGGAGAGAATTCATTCCCAATTTACTTACCAACGTAGAATTACCGAAGGCTAACTTGATAACAATTCGTCGATTGCAAAACATGTTTTAATATTCGTATGTTTTTACCACATTCTTAATTAAAATTACGTCAACACCGGTCCCTTAGGGTATAACATCATAATTAACTATTACAAAATAGTATGCATACAAAATTACCTGCCATTCTTAAGTTTAATGACTATTTCCCACCTCACTTAGCCAAGCTTTTCAAATCCATTAACTATTTATATAGAACAAAGGCAGTTATGCAATATATGAGCGCAGAAGATCCGGAACACAGTAGTGTGGGTAATTTTGGTCATCGCCACATCACAACACAAACAAACAATCTTCTAAAGTAAAGCTTAATGGTGGTGATTTGAGGTAATGACGAAGATCATATCCGGAGTGTGATGATTTAGGTAATGATACAGCTGATGTGGTCAGTTCTTTAACCTTGCGAAGCATTTTTTAATGATTGTTCGTCACGACACCTGCATACCCTATACATCTTCCTTGTGATGTCTAATTATCTTTTTGGGTTCTTGCTAATTGTTCTGTACAATTTTGTGCTCTTTATTCGTAGTGATTTGGTTGTTACTAGACCCACCCCGGCTTCACACGGGTGCTAGAAATGTTTATCTCTTAAATCACTCTATTTATTAAAAAAAACCGCTTCAAAATCCGTTGCGTAGTTTTAAAGATTTAAGCATACACAGGGACAGGCAGCGACAGCGACTTTGTTTTATACTATGTAGTGAAGAATAATTGTATTGTTTTGATCAAAATAATCAGAAATTATTGTTTTGTAACTGGTTCTTCTAATAGCATCACGACAGTCATAAGCGCTTGTAAAAGCCTAAATTGAACATATATTCGACTTTGATTTTAGGACACGAGCAGTCTAGAAGACTAATTGATTTCGTGAACATAGTTTATTTACGATTCGAAGGTAGATTGATGATTATTTGTCACGATCAAAAACACTTCAAATGCCTGCAATTTGCTCTAATTTGATGGAAACTCAAGGACTGGGTGTGAATGTGATAATAAACACCGTTAATGTAATTGTTTGGTGCCTGGACTATTTCCGTGGTAAAAAAGTAAGGTGGAAACAATATGGAGTAAATTGTCTCAACATAGAAATATAGACCCTACGGTCTATAAATTTATAAAACCACCAAAACATGATCGCTACCAGTCCAATGATGGCATCATATCTTCGAACTTAATAATGATTGATATTTTGTTTATTTATATTTTAACAGCTATACATTTGCCTGACATCATTGTTTTTTATATAATCTGATTTGACTACTACATTTTTTATCATGATTACATTGTATTAATTTCTCTTATAACGTAATATTTTATTATGCTGCATACTATAGTGTTTATATTATAAACTTCTACTGCATTTTAATAAATGAAATGAAATTTCCATCTAATATAATAAAATTGATCTATCTTACTGTTCAGGCGTAACTCAAGCAAAATTCTGACCTATTTACTACATAGTCAGGACCCATTCCACACAGTTTCTTGACCTATCTAACGGGTCGTTTCCTAATCATAAACCTTTGTCAAGGCCACTCGGCATGAATTCACTAGTCCTAATAAAATCTTAACCATTTTACTGCATACAAGTTCCACTACAAACAGATTCTTGACCTATCTGTCTGGTCATTTCCTAATAAACCCGTTGTCAAGGTCACTCGGTATGGGGTCACTAGTGTCGCCGGCGCAGGCGCCGCCGTGCGTGCTACCGACTCTTGCGCAACAGTGAAAGTATTTTCGGTGCGGCCTTCACCCGGTGGAACACTTCGGTTAATCTGGTTGAACCGATATCTCACCGATATAAATCGGTGGAAGTTTCTAGTTTATATATAGCATTTTTTTATACTTTGTATATCCGAATAGGTTTATTCATGAGGTAATATTTTATTTATATCTAGCAATATATCTCTGAGACCGGAATCGAAGTATGATATTTAAGTTTTGCTGTCTTGACAGCTAACCTCAAAACAGCTTACAATTGGCAAATCTGAAATTCGACTTACTCGGAACTTTAAAGTGCTTTTGTAGACATACCTCAAACCACAAATCATTTTAAGCATAGACGATGCGGCAAACTTAATCTTAAAATATAAGTGCACACACACAATATAGCCACACTTTATACATTTGAATTTCTCACCAATGGTTCAAGCTGCAATTCCAAATTTGACAGTTCAAAATACAGATGGCCTTCGCCTGTCACAATTCTAAACAGGTTGTGACGTAAGATATGTTTATTAATATTAATAAGCCGCGTTTGTTTATGTGTAACATTTCGTAATGTGTCGTCCGCATTCTTGTGGAAAGGGTTCCCCGGATCTGTGAGTCAATCTGAAGGGAAAGCGTATGTAATTCTGATGCGTTCTTGGGTATGGTTTATAGACCATAACATGTATGGTTTTAGATTAAGGTTAAAATTGTAAACATTAATGGTTAATAATTACAGATGCCTTCGCGGTTAAAATAAAATACGCGAGTTATAGTTGTTTCTTTCCAATAAATGGTGTATATTGGTATTAAACAATAATAACAGATTAACGTATTTTATTTTATTTGCTGACATTTATTACTTTCATACATAAAAGCCCTTAGCAAGATTTTTTACCACGAAACCTTTGACGATTTTCGTATTATCACAAGTCAAAATTAAAATAAAATCTAATATTTAAGTGTATCAAATCGCTAAACAGTGCGAAAATAAATAAAATTAACTATAGTCTGTAATACATTGGTTTCCGACCGGTCTTTATAATAGTAGAATTAATAATAAGTTGATTTAAATAAAATAAATATTAATTGTGTCTGTCATCATTATTATTTTTAAACTAGACCGCTATCGTAACGAAGATTTTATATTTATACTTAAAACATAGATCGATGTGAAAAGCGCAGAACACTTTGTTACATTTTACAACTATGTTACCATACTTTCTCTGGATTTATTTTAAAAATACGTCTTCGTCATATTATTATATTAACACCGATTAAAAAGCACATTATTTAGATGATTGATGGCAATCGCATCTGGTAACATGACTATTTTAGATTATAAGGCACTTACTTATAAAAGGAAATAAAAATCCAGAAGAATTTTGGCAAAGACAAGTTAACGCAAAATTTGACAGCGACCCACGTAAGAGCAATTTCACGGTGTCCGAGCTGTAGAATGACCGACGGTACACAATAAGAATGCAATTTTGACATGCTCACGAGCATCTAACTATAGAATACCTTTTTTAGAGTTCCGTAGGCATCATGGCAGTAGGAAAGCCTTACTAGTATGTCCGGATTCTTCAGTTAGATAGGTCATTTATATTTATAGTTAGATCCTTCCTCCGTTACATAAATATAGCCAATATTGTGTCAAAGAAGAGGATAAATATTATGAAAGTGATATTTTTTTAAATATTACAGATATGGGATTTAAAGTTCTATAATATGTATTTACCTTCTGCAAAAACCTTACTAAATTATTTTTTATAAGCGCCACATAATATAATATGAGAAAATAAGTCTCTTAACAATTCTTAATTTTTGTCAAAGGTTACCATACTGTTACCGTGAACCGCTTAGGCATAAAAAAACACTTCAACTTTCAAAATCAAAATAACTTATAGAACCCTAAAATGCATAATCCGATGCTCACTTGACCAATATTTAAAAGTCGTGTTCGGAAGTAAGATATCGTTTAAGAAATTGAGTTATTCCGACGTGAAAAAAATATTACCATAAAGTAACATAATATGGTGTTACTGAATGGCCGCGCGTAACGAAGTGGTTCTTTGTTATATTTCGGAATACTTGTTGTTATTTAAATAAGTTTAAAGTGAGAGTGTATATGTCGCAGTGAGATGATAAAAACAGGGATTTGATCAAGTCCCTCAGTGATATGATCAACTCACGGCTGATGATAAAAATACCACGCGTTGTGTCATTTCCCTAGCGAAGTTTAGTGATTTGATCAAGTCTCCAAGTCATTTTAGGGAAATCAAAGAATCATAAAAATGGCTGCTAGATTTCTTCATTTCACATAGTTATTTGATCAAATGCCTGAGCTGTTTTAGGGACATGATAAAACGAGTAATTAAGTCAACTCGGTTTTAACATTTTACCAAACACGTCTAGTTATTTGATCAACTCCCTAAACAGTTTTAGGGAAATGAAAGAATCACAGCAATAACTGGTGGAATTCTTCATTACCATTTCATCAAATCTCTTAGCTGATTTAGGGAAATGATAAAACTAGTTTTAGAAACAAGATAGATACCCTTTAGGAAATAACTATTATTTGCCATAATTACGAAAAAAGCAAATCCAGACTGTTTCTTTGTGCACAGTGGGTATAATGTAGGGGACATCGTAATTAATGGCAACTGAAGGTCTCCTTTAGGTACGACGACGAGCGAAGCGAGGAGGTGTGTTAGGTAGAACTGTGACCTTGCAGCGCGCGAGCCGAGCGAGCGAAGCGAGCGTGCCGCGGCAGCGGCCGGCGAAGCGTCAGAACTGATACTTTTGATAATACAACGCGTTATATTTTCGCATGTGCCGGGATTTTATCATCTCTCTGAGGGATTTGGATTGGGATTCCTGTTTTTATCATTTTTCTAAAAATATTTAGGGAGTTGATCAAATCACTAGACGTGTTTGGTAAAATGTTAAAACCGAGTTGACTTAATTACTCGTTTTATCATGTCCCTAAAACAGCCCAGGCATTTGATCAAATAACTAAGTGAAATGAAGAAATCTAGCAGCCATTTCTATGATT
Organism: Polylopha cassiicola; assembly: GCA_038024825.1. NCBI lineage: Eukaryota > Metazoa > Arthropoda > Insecta > Lepidoptera > Tortricidae > Polylopha > Polylopha cassiicola. The sequence goes on from CP149062.1 coordinate 2,413,926, forward strand.
CTTTTATTTCCCTAAAATGACTTGGAGACTTGATCAAATCACTGAATTTCGCTAGGGAAATGACACAACGCGTGGTATTTTTATCATCTACCGGTAGTTGATCATATCACTGAGGGATTTGATCAAATCCCTGTTTTCATCATATCACTGCGACATATACTCAAATAATAAATAATAAATAAATAAATATCTTTGGACAATTCACACCAATTTTCTAGTCCCATTTTAAGCAAAGCTTGTGTTATGGGTACTAGACAACGGATAAATATACATAAATACATATAAGACATCCAAGACTCAGGTACATATGCCAGTGCTCATCACACTGACATCTGCCCCTAGCGGGATTCGAACCCGCAACCTCCGGTTTCGTAGTCAGGGCCTCTGACCACTAGACCAGCAGGCCGTCGAGTGATAATACAAGTACGTTTCTTTAATTATTGTTAGCTTAATATTTCACTGTCTAAGTAAGCTAGTTGTCGGCGAACCTTATTCTTATTACTGTGTTTTTAACAATTATTACAACAATTAAGTAAAATAATGAAACACAAAACAATAAATATGTAAGTTCCAAATATTTAAGGCTTGTCAATGACGAAGCAATCACAGGCAAATCTAATTACTAAGGTTAGAATCTTGGAATTTTGTACACGGCAAAAATTTTATAATGGAAAGAATTTTATAACGTATGGGAGAAAGGATTATGAAATCCAAAAATCTTTCTAAAACGAGGGTGCTTATCGTGCGCAGACGAAGTCGCGGGCAGAAGTTAGTTACTTGTAGCTTTGGTGTCCGCATCAAACGGATTCCGATCAGAGATCCAGCACAGTTTCTACGGCTTTTGTTGCCTCTTCTGGTTCGCGGTCGCCATCCGAGCACTTTCTGGCTCCATCAAAAGTCTGGTCTAAAAGTAATATGCCCGCCGACTGCCACTTCATACAAACAATTTTCATCAAAGTTATGGTTAAATCAATACAAATTTAAACACTACATTTTGTTTTTTTTTTTCATATAAACAAGCCATTGTCTCTGACGTAATGGCTCTACATAGACTTACCAAAATTACCGGCACGCTCTAATACCCGCTTTGTTAAGAATTACTCAAATGTCACCTAGATATCTTAAACTCATTGTTTTAGCCGCAAGTTCACATTAATAAATTACTTCATTCTTACTAGTTTCGACTAAAGTACCCAGATACTACATTCTACAAATGTTCAAAAAGATATGTGTCGATATCAAGATTAAATTACGATAGGTTTTATATTCAAATAATAAACATTACGAAATAAATCATTGATATTTTAAAATATCGTTTTGTAAAATTCAAGATGGCGCCGCTCAGTGTCTAAACTTTTTTTTACAAATTATAATCGGCCAACATTATTTTTCTTAAAGTCGTCAAAATTTGACGCAACCTTTTTTAACAATTTCGTGTTTTTGAACATGGCTCGATTAACAATTGGCAATACAAAAACAAACCGATACAGAGTTTGTAATATTGATAGGAAATCAGCTGGACACCTAATAGCATTCACTAAGAACTTTCACAAGGCACTCACAAATGTATAGAATTAGATCATATCTTCCGTGCAACTAGGAAATGGACCAATCGCCAATTCTATAATATAAAATGTGTATAGAAAGCGACTTAATTTAATCGACTTGCAAGGAAAGTCAAATTGTTAAATTAAAGACATATTACGACGTGAAGAAACTCACATTGTAAATGGAAATGTGGTTTCACAAAATCTAAGTTATTATCGAAAAAACTTTTTTAGTATATTCCTACTGTAAGTTTTCAGATAACACGGAGCCTGTACCGATTATCAAAAATATATGCTACAAGCTTCGTAAGAAAGAGTATAAATATTGACGAAGCGTGTACAGGATTCTTTGTTCCTATTCATTATAAATATTACTTATTTTTCACCCCCTTGAGGGTAGAATTTGGAAAATATTTCTTATGTAACGTCTTCGTTATACATGTTTCAGGGCTCTATAATCAGCTGTTTAGGCTGTGCGTTTATCTGTCAGTCACAAAGATTTGATAGGTATAACAATAGGTCGTAATGGTACATTACGCACCGAGGCCAGTAAAATAGAAAATGTCTTAGATCATATGTAATTGTCGTAATTGCCGAGGCGAAGCCGAGGTTGACAAAAATGTGATCTGAGGCTTTTTATTTTACTGGCCGAGGTCAGTATAGTATTTTTCTGTTCGACGAAGCCAGAAAGCGGAAATTTCATTTAGCGCAGCGGCCATAAAGTTGGCGCTTTCTGGCCGGAGGACAGAAAAGTATATTTCTTACTGCCAGGTGATATGGTATGAACAGCGTTTGCTATTGGAATGAAACAAAATAACCGCGAAGGCATCAGAAATTATAACGTTTGCTATTTATATAAATGTGAAACATGTGTATATTACTGATTGGTCTAAAGTTTTTTTGAGACTGTTACATCCGTAATCAGTTTTAATTTCCTGCGTACTTCTATTGCATTATTCAATTTTTAACGTTTCGATTGAAGCAGAAAATTATAATTGCTCGTAATTCCCAGGTAAATATCTTACGTACTTGTAATCGGCTGTATTTGTGCAGCTCTCTATTTATTACCTGTAAAAAAATACATATTAACATTAATATAATGGATATCTTTTGCCTGCGACTTTGTCTGTCTGTGCACAGTAAGCATAAGGGGATAAATTTAAAAAAATATATTTTTGCTCCTTTACTTTATAAAAGAAACCTCCTAGCCTAAGATCCCACCGCAAAATTGTGCAGGTATCTGTTTTTTTAATGAAACTTCGTTAAATGAAAGATGAGTAGATATGTAATGCATTAGTTTCGGGTTGCCTGTAAAAAATTAGCCGCAATCATTTTTGATTAATTTTTTTGTAATTAATATTTTTGTAGGAATTGCAGCTATATGTTTTTTAAATAAAATATACGTCATTTTGAAGGAAAAGATGTGAAGAATGTAAAAAACAATGGTTGCCAACTCCCAGTCAGCCGCAACTTCAGGGTTGCCAGGTGTAAACAGGTACATTATTGTTGATTATGTGCTGACATCTGTTTTTTAGATAAATATTATTTAAAATTAATCTATAGTAAGTATTTATTGTTCATGATAATCCATGGTTGCCAGTAAAAAAAAAGCCGCAAGCAGTGGTTGCTGTGATTTAAACTTATTATTTTCGCTTCAGATGAAAGTGAGTGAGAGGGAAGGAATGCACAGACCGTTTATTGTTATAGACAAGGATGTAACGTAGTAATCATGTTTTTTAATTCTTATCTATGAAGCATGGATTTTTGAATATGACAATGTTTCTTGTATAAGAAAGGAATCTTTTTTTTTTTCCAAATAACGTTTATTGAATATTTAAAGAAAATCGAATTACTTTCGCTCATTCTAGAAAAAAAAAATCAAGTAAAATTTTTGTTATTTTAGTATTACTAGTTTTTTTTTGTGTTATAAATATTATGAAATTTATCATATCTTAGTTGTAACTATTTAAAAGGAAATAATGAATATTGATTAATCAGAGCAATGGATTATATAATTATGACATTGATGAATTAACGTTTTTTTTTATTGAAAAAATATATATGTATTAAAGTTTTTTTTCAAATAATGAATTAAAAAATATACTTATTTTAAATATATGCTATAATTACACATTGTTTTCAATTATATTTTATACATTTTCCGAATCTGTATTAACGTTATCTGAATCATTTAATTGCACACAACTGTTAAACGTTCATGTGTTAACCCACAAAAAATCGGGTTTTAAGTTATGAATGCAGTTTTATTAAATAGATCATGAGGAATACGGCAGTGCGATCCATTTTATTAAAAAAAAATCGTAGAATATTCTAGAGCACAAAATTGGTTATTGCTTTTTTCCTATGTCAGATTTGTATTTTTGCATTAATGTGTTAAGCCACATATAACACATTATTGCTTATTTCCCATGTCAGATTTGTATTTTTGCATTAATGTGTTAAGCCACATACCTAACACATTAATGCAAAATTCGAATTTGTTGTTTTAAAACGAATATACATATTATGCAAACATTTTAAAAAAATGTAATAAAATAAACAACTAACGAATTAGAACTTTAATGTAAGTAGGTAGGTACCCATTTATTTAAAGTTTTTATTGTTGTATAACATGTTTCAAATAACATTATAATATGTTCTGCTAAAAATGAGAAATAGGTACAAGTTAACACTTAAATATTATTTCAATTACTTAAAAATCTTAACCAAACTTATTTTTTTATTATTATCATTTTTATCATATTAAATAAAATCAATACACATTTTAGGTTTCCGTATCTTAAAGGGAAAAAAAATGGAACCCTTACAGGATCACTTTGTTGTCTGTGTGATTCTTTACCTCAGTAACGCGTGGAGGTAGGTATCAAACTAAAATTCAGAGTAATGTCAAATACTCAAGACTACCGTCCCATGGAATTGTAAAACAAAAAAACCGCCAACGCAATCAAAAGAACCGCCGTTTATGCCGCGAATTGACAAAAGTTTTCAACACTCGCTAGGGAATCAAAACCTACAGGGTACTCCTCGTGAACTCAGGATCGTGAATTAATTTAGTACGAGGTAACGTCATATAGCACACATAAAGAAAAAAATACGAAAACCATACATTTTTAATGACATCATTAAAAATATATATACCTACCTACAGGTTATTTATAGTACGGAACCCTTGGTGCGCGAGTCTAACTCGCACTTAACCGATATTTTTTTATATCCATCCTTAGATTAAAACGTGTGTGATAAAAATTAGAATATTACACATAATAATATTATAGAATGGCAGACCGACTTGTCTCCACAATTTATCAACTCTTCGAAAAATGGTTTTTAGGTGGTTTATTAAGCTTTTAGGTACAAACATTTTCAATATGATAAAATAATAATAATAAATCAATTTGGTTAAGATTTTTAAGTAATTGAAATAATATAAGTGTTAACTTGTTGTACCTATTTCAGATTTTTAGCAGAACTGATAATGTTATTTGAAACATGTTAAAACAATAAAAACTCCATAAATAAGTCCTTACATTAAAGTTTTAATACGTTAGTTGTTTATTTTATTACATTTTCTAAAAAATTGTGTAAAATATATAAATTTTAAAAGAACAAATTAGAAATTTGCATAGTGTTATGTGGGTTAGCACATAAATGCTAAATGTAATAAACCTTATAGCCATTTAAGCATTAACCATTTTTCTGCTTTATCTATTTAATTATGAATTTATTGAAATAAATACATTTATATCCTTAATCTATGCACTTCAACAAAAAAAATGATACCACATAACAATATTTTTTTGCTTAAAATAAGCGGAAAAAGAAGAATGTTCTCAAAAAACTTTAAACGCCGATTTCTCAAAACTAGCTTGGTGTGGGTTGACACACTAATGCTTAACACGGACCATATATTATTATAAGTGCGGTAAATTCTTGGACAATAAGTAGGTACTATTTTTTTTCATCGAAGACGTCAGTTGCATCAGTCAATGATGCGATAAATTTTTGAAAGGTTTTGTTATTAGAAAAAAAATTGAAAGGCCTGACTTTTCCTTTATTATAAAATGCCGCTGAATAATACCAGCCAGTGAACGCATTAATTGCAGGTAGAATTAGAATTGCATAAAATAGGGCCCAACTTCGCCGCTAATTGTGTACAATTTTCATCATTTTTAGCTTTTAAAATAATAAGTTCAAATCACGGCAACCACTGCTTGCGGCTTTTTTTTTACTGGCAACCATGGATTATCATGAACAATAAATACTATAGATTAATTTTAAATAATATTTATCTAAAAAACAGATGTCAGCACATAATCAACAATAATGTACCTGTTTACACCTGGCAACCCTGAAGTTGCGGCTGACTGGGAGTTGGCAACCATTGTTTTTTACATTCTTCACATCTTTTCCTTCAAAATGTCGTATATTTTATTTAAAAAACATATAGCTGCAATTCCTACAAAAACATTAATTACAAAAAAATTTATCAAAAATGATTGCGGCTAATTTTTTACAGGCAACCCGAAACTAATGCATTACATATCTACTCATCTTTCATTTAACGAAGTTTCATTAAAAAAACAGATACCTGCACAATTTTGCGGTGGGATCTCGGGCTATCCGTGTAAAATTTCATGTTCCTAGCCCTTATAGTTTAGGGTATGCGTTGATATGATAGTCATTAAGTCAGTTTCTCGAATTTATAATTAAACATAATCACCTCCAAAATCAGCATTAATTAACTGATAGAAATCGCATGGAAAAATAAGTTCGCCAAATGCATCACTGTCTACGTTTCCTGCATGCAAGTTTTAAAATGAAATAAAACCATTAAAAACAATACGAATGCAACACCGATTATTTTTTAATTTACAACTTTATTTTCATATTTCTCATCTGTAATAACCACATCATCATAAATTATAACTTCTACTTCTCATTCCAGGGTCGGGAGCGAAGTACCATTAGCAGTCGAAACTGCCATGCTTAACATGCCAGCCAACCGGCCACCACCAGCAGCCACTAAACCAACACGCAGGAGCAAACCTCCAGACAAACACAAAACACTAGTCCAAAACGAAAACCAAAGGAAGCTATGATAGAAAATTTAACTGTGATATAACCCTCGGATCAGAAACATTTTTGAGGTTTTTGCACAGTTTTTTAAAGCTTATAAGAAGCTTAGAGATCTGTGCTAGAAGCTGTAACCTAGGATTTTGCACAGTTTTTTAAAGCTAATGAGAGTGTATCAAAATGGGTGTACAAGTTCTCTTAGCGTCGACTGCTTTAAAGACGGTCAGTGTGACCGGTCTTTGGATTATTCCTCTTCTACTTGGAGCGTTGACGTATCATAATTATAATTCCTATGACCCTGAAGCCAGGGTTCTGGATAAAGAGCCGAGGAGGGAGTACGACTTCATCGTCGTGGGCGGAGGCTCGGCGGGCGCTGTAGTCGCGAATCGCCTTACTGAGGTCAAGAATTGGAATACGCTATTGTTAGAGTCTGGTAAGTGTAATTTTTTACTTACTTACATCTTTAAATGACCAGAATTTCAAGAGTTTTTATATTTAACTAGCTTCTGCCCGCAACTTCGCCGTGAGGAACTCCTCCTTTTTTGCAGTCAGTTAAAAAGTAGCCTATGTCCTTTCTCAGGCTCCAACTTTCTTTGTACCAAATTTCATTTAAATCGGACCAGTAGTTTTAGCGTGAATGCGTAACAGACAGACAGACAGACAGAGTTACTTTGGTATTTATAATATTAGTATGGAAGTATGGATTTATAAACAAACAAAATAATATTAATATCCATATACAATATTCTTTGTCGTCTGCGGATCAAATTTTCTGTAATTTTCATAAGTAATTTTTTATCACCTATTTTCCGTATCCAATTGTTTTATTTAAGTAATTAAATTATATAAAACCAAATTTCATAAACGAAAGTCTCTAATACTCTACCTTTTCATTTAGGTACATTAGAAACATCATATAGTTGCTCATTTTTGTTTTTTTTTTTATATTAGCCCATTTTTTTTAATTCCAGGTCCAGATGAAAACGAGATAACCGACGTGCCGTCCCTAGCCGGCTACCTGCAGCTTACCAAACTGGACTGGGCATACAAGACGGAACCAACGAATTACGCTTGTCTCGGCTTTAAGAAGCACAGGTGCAGCTGGCCAAGAGGAAAGGTATTGTCATTACAACAATAAGAAACTTTAAAAAAAATATTGGATTCTAACTTAGTACCTGAAAATTGTACCTAATTAAATAATAGTTGGAATGAAACTTAGTACTTTTGTGTTACACTATCGTCAGCTCAGTCGACTACGAATAAGAGAACTGTAAAGTTATCGAAACGTCAGCAAATGAAATACGAGAGTTAAATCCGTTACAATTGTTTTATTCCAAAAATATTGCCGATTCACCAGCGCCATCTATCAAAATAACATAACACTTTGAAGCCTTTATGAACTACCTGACCTGTGCATAAATTATAAGTTAACAGCTTCTTATTTTTGTTATTCTTTAAAGAAATATCAATAGAATAATTTTAAAAAAAGTGCATAATATGGTAAATATACATCATCACTATCGAACGAAAGCCTTATAATGTTTCATTATATTTTGTACAGTTACGGGCTTGGCTCTATGCCTTCGATCGAACGATAACTTGTACACTTTCAAGTTCCGATGTTTATCGTTAGATGGCGCCCGAAGTCTTAGATATTTGTACAGCCTTCGAGATATAGTGAGCATTGCAAAATATTGCAGCAATAATAATTTAAACACTGGTTTTATAATTCCAGGTGCTCGGCGGTTCCAGCGTGTTAAACTACATGATCTACGTACGAGGTAACCGGTTCGATTTCGACCAATGGGAGTCATTCGGGAACCCGGGCTGGGGTTACAGAGACGTACTTAAATATTTCATCAAGTCCGAAGACAACAGAAACCCTTACCTGTCTAAAAGCCAATACCACGGGAAAGGTGGTTACTTGACAGTGCAAGAAGCTCCGTGGAGAACGCCTTTAGTCGCTGCGTTCGTTGAAGCAGGTGTCGAAATAGGATATGAGAATAGAGATATAAATGGAGCCGTGCAAACTGGATTCATGATAGCCCAGGGCACTATAAGACGAGGCTCTCGATGCAGTACTGCCAAGGCATTCTTAAGACCTGTACGTACACGCAAAAATTTAGATGTCTCCCTAAATTCACAAGCGACCAGAGTATTAATTAACCCTGTTACAATGAAAGCGTACGGAGTCGAATACGTGAAACACGGCGTAAAGAGAGTAGTTTACGCGAGAAAAGAAGTTATATTATCTGCCGGAGCCATCAACAGTCCGCAGTTACTCATGCTATCAGGAATCGGCCCAAAGGAGCATTTAAAAGATGTGGGAATACGTGTCTTAAAAGATTTGCCAGTTGGCGAGAACTTACAAGACCACGTCGGTGTTGGAGGATTAACGTTTCTAGTCGACAAGCCCGTGGCGATCGTCCAGAACCGATTCCAGGCTTTCCCTGTCACCATGAACTATGTGGTCAACGAGAGAGGTCCCATGACGACACTTGGTGGCTTAGAAGGCATTGCCTTCGTCAATACTAAGTACGCGAATAGTTCTGGCCTCTGGCCTGACATACAGTTCCACATGGCTCCAGCCTCATTTTCGTCTGACAATGGTCAGATTGTTAGAAAAATTCTAGGTCTCACAGATGAGATTTATAACACAGTATTTAAACCTATAGCTAATAAGGATGCTTGGACTATAATGCCGCTTTTGTTGCGTCCGAACACTCGAGGATATGTAAGGCTGAAGAGTTCCAACCCTTTCCACTATCCGATAATGAATCCACGGTATCACGAAGACCCTTTGGACGTGGCGAGGCTTGTCGAAGGAATCAAAATAGCTGTTCAAGTCGCGAACGCATCTCCTTTTAAACAATTCGGAAACAGGCTTTACATGAAACCTCTGCCGAATTGCAAACATTTGAAATTTATGTCTGACGAGTACATAGAGTGCCAAGTTAGACACATTTCTATGACGATATACCATCAGTCGGGGACTACTAAGATGGGTCCTTCGTGGGACCCTGAAGCGGTTGTGGACCCTAGGCTTAAAGTGTATGGTGTAGAAGGACTAAGAGTGATAGACGCTAGTGTAATGCCGACGATAGTCAGTGGCAATACAAATGCGGCGGTTATAATGATAGGAGAGAAAGGTGCTGATTTAATAAAACAAGACTGGTTGGGTAAGAAACGATGACGTTAAATGATTTAGATTGTAAAGAATTAGTTACCAATTTTAATCTTTGAACACATTCAGTATATGAACAAGACAGGTTTATTGCGTGTATCTTTCTTCTCACTAGTAATAGCTAACGCAACTGTCAAAATTGCTTCTGTAAGTACAAAATTTGGCGTAGTTACTACGTGTCGTAGTAACTACGCCAAATTTTATAATATATATATATATATATATATAATACACAATTATACATATAATATATATAATTGTACCGTGCAGGCTCAGTTTTGTTGCCCTAGTCTTGTTCATTACTTAAATAGGGAAGGACTTTAATCATGATGTCATATTCGAAGGCCGACATTATGTAAATATATTCTTAAGTTCTATTGTTACTTATTTTTAATATTTATGTGTTTTAGCATAACATATTATAATTGTTCAAATATATGCTAATACATCTACTTGTGCCTTAAAAATAAAAAAAACCGGTAAATGTTTACAAGTTTATTTCCTGCTCTTTAAATTATTTTGGATGAAATCTAACAAAAAATAAAGAATTGTATATTTTCAATATTCGTTAAAATTTTCCAAACAACTTCTGAACTCGCCTTTAGCTAATGGTAAGTTTACGGTTGACTGGTAGAGAATGTCTTAGGACATTAAGCACACGTTTTTAACATTAACAGTACATGTTGTATAATAAATTATAGATAAATTGAAATAGTATGATTCTGCAGTAAAGGCCTGAAGCAAGCCAACTGCGCTTCAGTATATATACAGTCAAAAAAAAATCGGAATCAAATGTTATTTTTTTTGATTAAGTACTCACTTCCTTTGATTTTAGATAATAATACAAGGAAACATAAACTATTTGTTGTTTGTACTTCACGTTCAATTAAATTGGAAACTATAATTATGTACAATTTGACTACAATTTTAATTGCTCATATCATTAACCTTGCTAAATCGGAGTCACATGCCACAATCTAGTTTTTTGAGTTCCCAAAGAAATTATTAAATGTGGAAAAACTGATATCCCAAATAATAATGGAGTACATTTTGGGGTCCCTATGTAAAAGGATATAAGTCCTTCGCATACAGTATTACACTTATAACCTTTTTGTTGTGACCCCATAATTTTAAATTTATAATCGTTACCTTAGTCATGTAAAGAATTTATACCTAGTGTTTATTTCAAATTATTGGTTATTAACAAGTTCTTTTTTCGATGTCTACCCAAAGAACTAGGGATTTTTATAGTGCCATAGGTTTTGATAGTTCGTAAGTGTTTTTTTTTCTGTGTCTATGGTTTCAGTCAAATTTTGTTACCTATTAAAATATATTTTTAATAATTAATCTATTCTACGCTAGAATCATACTAATATACCAAGAATACATATTTTTTTTATTGAATATATAAATAAATATGAGTTAGTATAATATTTCAAAAAAGGACCATATAAAGTAAAAAAAAAACAAAGTGGAGCAAAGTCAAGCTCTCTTTGTTTTTTTTTATTAAGTATTAACATTTTCAATTAAAAAAATATTTTGTTATTTTTTTGTACTATGCCAATGGAATAAGGAGGACAAGAAAAATAGGTTCTAGTTTAGAATAATTAAAAAAACGTCATCGTTTCCGCCAGTCCTGTTTTTAATTATATCAAGTTTACCAACGTCAAAGTTCTTAGTCTAATTATTTTTTAATAATTATAATAAATCTTAAGTCAAAACTATTATCACAATAAACAAAACGCTGTAGATTTTTCAAGTGATAACTTGCCAATAAAAAGTATTTGGGTATTGAACTACAAATAAATTATACACACACGTATATATAATGAAGTGTAAGAAATAATATACAATAGTTATATATAAAAATATATAACTATCGTATATTATTATACTTATCGTCATTTTAAGACAACGTGTCCTTTCATTACCTCATTGTCAATTTCATGTCAACTTTTTTTAATATTCTATAGTGACAGCAAAGGTCATGTATGTTGTCTTTAAAATACTCGATTCAGGTAAAAATACAATGTCACTCTTTGTCAACAAAATTTCTTTAAATCGCGAGTACGCAAACTATAACCAAATTAAAAAAATAAAATATTTGAGTAAACTACAAATAAATTTAAAAATGATTTCAACTAGGAGAAATAATGAAAGTTTAAAATAATACTTTCGTCTAACACATAAGAATAAAACAATTTTAACGGATTTAACTCGCGTGGGTATATTAATTTTATGCTAACGCTTCAAAAATAAACTTATTACCTATTTCCGTAGTAGACTGACGATGAAAAATTCGTCCAAAAATTTCAAATTCCAATAGCCTCGTAGGCGTTCTAGATAAATGAAAGGTTAGCATTTCACTTCACAATTAATATGATTGACGTATTAATTAATACTTATTAAGTGTCATTGGAAAATGGAATTACCGCGTTAATGGTTGCTTCCATCCATATTCATAATTACTTGGTTTTTCCTTTGCCCTTAACGTTTGAGGTTTATTCGACCAATGTTTACTTATTAAGTATTTAATCGGTGTATATCAAGGATATAATATATTTGGGTATCGCATATATACTATGTATGTTTTTCTGTTTTCTTTAAAACAACAATGAAAAATCCGTTAAGTAAGACGATTTTAATATAATAATTTCTGATGCCTTCGCGATTATTATACATTGGAATGAAACCACTTTGTATGTATTTTATTTTCTTGGCTGACGTTACGGAGCCTTTACAGATTCCATGATCGTAGCACGACTGAGCTGACAATAGTCTTATGCTAAAGTGATTAATAGGTACGTTAAAGTTGTTTCATTCCAACGATTTTAATATGTTGACGTTTTGTTACATTATAAAGAGTTTACGATCATATTAAATAATTTAATTCTACACTTATATATGCTAAAGTATGTGTTTTTCACGTTGATTATGATGAATTTAGATACAAGGATAAATGGAAAAACTAATTCCATGTGAACGAAATAGCGTGACGCAACTAGTTATAAGAAATGTGAAGACTAATATTACAATATGTCTCAGGCGTTTGGTTTTTGACATTCGCCTAAAATGATGTTACCCGTTTGTAAATATAATTATTATTTGTAATAATATTTATATACCTTTAAGGGAGATTTTATGACAGCTAAAAAACTTGTACCTACTTATAATACGTTGTTCAAAAATAAAAAAGTTACCACACTTTATATTTGTTTTATTTTTTGTTAATATTTTCTCTATGATCAAAAATCTACGAAATTTTAAACTTGGTTTATTAAGCAAACAGTATAAAAGCAGTACATAATTAAAAACACAGTAATAATACTTTATTGTGGATATTGCGCAATAAGAAAATAATCGATTTTTATCATTATATGTATACCAGAAGATTCAATCTCAAAAACGACTCAAGTATCTAACTTATAAAAAATTTGAAGCTTGCACAGTTCCACTCCAAAACTGGCGATGTTATTAGAAGTAGGGAACCTGGATTCAATATAGAAAGATTCGACTACCCGTTTTTCGTGGCCCTACTGATTTGTCCTATTAGCACCCATGTAGAATACCTATTTCAGCCTATCATACTCTGTTTATTAAATACTAGCTAACCCGGCAATTTTCGTATATATATCGCCTTATTTTAGTTTTAATAATAATATTGTTACATTGGAATGAAACAACTATTAACGGATTTAACTCGCGTATTTTTATTTTATTTTATTAGCTGACGTTTCGATTATGGAAACTGTAAAGAATCCGAAACGTCAGCTAATAAAATAAAATAAAAATACGCGAGTTAAATCCGTTAATAGTTGTTTCATTCCAATGTGTAATAACCGCGAAGGCATCAGAAATTATTAATAACATTGTTAGTTCTTTTAACTTTCTATACAAACCTTGCCTGACAATAACAAACACAAAAAATATATTATCATTATATTTTGCTGCGATCGGAAGTTATTCGGTGATTCATTTTTATTCATATATATTATGCAAAACACCTATGTATGTTGAAATTGTTTCCTATAATTATATTGGTTTAGGATTAGTGTGGCTACTCTATTCGTGAAAGTTCTGTCTCTTTCACACACTCCTTCCCACGCCTCTACACGAGTATGTCGACGCATAAATTTCTGATGAATATTAATCTTTATCAAGGTTTATCTATCAAATGCTTTTCCATTTTTCTCAGAAATGCAAATCGTTCATATAACCCAACTTCAAATGTCATTGGTCTGGTGAAGCAGCACAAGATCTGAGCCGTTCATTTCTTATTTTTCTTACCCAGAGACACTTGTACCTTGACAGTGTATGAACAAGACAGTTTTCCATGCGTAGTTTCACTCAAAATCGGTTCCGTAAGTATACCCAGCTCATCATCTTCATCAGCCCATCGCAGTCCACTGCTGGACATAGGCCTCTCCAATTGCACGCCACTTTGTTCTATCTTGGGCTGCTATCAATAGGTAATCTCAATAGAATGTCAAATGCTGAACTATATGGACCTGTATTGAATGAATAAAACGTTTGTGTGTCTGATAGATCTTACGTGTTTAAATATCAGTGCCTATACAGAACCTTCAAAGCACTAACACATTTGAAATATACAATCTCATTAAGAACTTCATTAACGATGCGCCTAATGATAAATTTATTGGAGTGATTTTTCCTGATTTTGAGTTATAAAAATGTTGACAAACAAGTATTAATTAATAGTGCAATTGCACTACTGTTATACATCAGTCAAACTATTGCATCGACCGTGTGAGGTCCAAGTGACAAATTAGGAAATGTGGCGACAAATTATTATTTTAATAAGGTAACATTTATTTTATATCTATAAGTACTAATATTATAAAGCTGAAGAGTTTGTTTGTTTGTTTGAACGCGCTAATCTCAGGAACTACTGGTTCGAATTCAAAAATTCTTTTTTTGTTGGATAGACCATTTATCGAGGCTTAGGCTATATAACATCACAGAAACAGTGAAAAATGTGTAAAAAAAACGGGGAAAATATGAAGCCTGTATGAAGAATAACTATTCCACGCGGACGTAGTCGCGGGCACAGCTAGTTGTGATATAAGAAAAAAAACCCTTTAGATATGTTCAATTAGGTGTGAGTTTTGAAAGTGTTCTTCTTTAAATTGGCATCGTCTCAACTTTCTTACTGGTTGCTTGTAATTTTGTCACGGTCATCCTTTTTACGCGACAAAAACCTTACACTCTAGCTAACTGTAACATGATCTATACTGCCCATGAAACACCTACGAACTAGCCCTTGGACAACCCTAAATAATATGATGCTTTCCAATCGGACACTTGACTTAAGTGCGATAATGCAGTGAAAATCTACAGCAGTGCGAGCCTATGATGAATTGTCGAGTAGACATCATGTCATGTCGATGTCTTATTCTTGCAGTGATTTGCCGAAAATCGGTACCGTTATCGACAACGACAAATCTCATCATGTCGATGTCGTATATTTCTTCATGTTGGCAACGAAACAATATCGACACGACAAACCTTCTCGATAACGTTCTCAATATTATGCAGACAGTTCATTGTAGGCTCGCAGCGAGCCTAGAAAAAGTACTCAGGTTTTGAATCATAGGTACTAAATCCTTACCCTTAAATACCTATGCATGTGTCATGCATGGGCGATGCAGTTCCGTGACTGCAGTGTTTTCCCATCGTACCTATAATATGCAACAATCTAGAAAATACTTAGTACAGGATTTCCGTGACTATACTCAGTTTAGGGCAAGTGAATCAGAACCTATCATATCACCTTTCTCTTTTTATAAACATATATTCGTGTTTAAGATTATCTACGTGTTATTAAAAGTTTTATCGTATTATTTTTACGCGTGTCTTAGTCGCTTTTTTAACGTTAGCTAAATACAAAAATTATAAGCGAAAGTAATTGCTTAAAACAACGTTTTGTTGTTTGTTTGTTTATTTATGATAACTCCTAACTCTTTCATATTTATAAGCATAGATTTGCAACTCCCGTTTTACCCCCTTAAGGAATGAATTTACAAAAAACCTTTTTAGTGATTCCCTAAACTATGAAAGTAGCTCCTGTGCGAAATTTCAAGTTTCTAACCCTTCTAGTTTAGGTACCTACTGCGTTGATAGATCAGTCAGTCAGCTTTCGCTTATACCTTTATACATAGGTACTTATTAAGATTTTAGGTATGCTAGTTTTAATTGTATACTGACTTTGAATAAAATACTTTCCGATGAAAACCTTGCGGCGTTTCTTTCCCGGCAATGATACTAAATGCTAGCACTAATCTGCCAAGTAATAGTCCTTTCCTAAAGCCTACTTACTAATAAACAATTTTTATCCATACACCTTGTCTTTTCACAATCACAAGTTCACACAAACATCCTAAATTCCAGATTGTCATGCCTGTTGTACATCTCACCGGCGCAGGCGCAGCAGGCATCAGTCTTCGATTCTATATCAGGATTTCTGCAGGATAGTAACAACCTGTACAATGGGGAGCCACCTGACGCTGAAGTTATCCACACGGAGTATGACTTCATCATCATAGGAGCTGGGACGGCAGGGTGTGTGCTGAGCAATAGGTTGACAGAAGTTGATGATTTTAAGGTAAGCTTATGGTTCTGGTTTGCTTAAATCTTAAATCTAGGAGTCTTAAGATAATAAGTGCAGGTGTTAGGTTAATTGGTACAGAAACATGTAACACAAGGCAAGCCTAACATAGGAATATCCTTAGTTTTTCTTTTATAAATAAACTAATGGACGCGGTTAAACGGCAAAAAAGTAGGCGTCCAAAAAATTTTTTTAAAGATACATTTTTTACTCCATTTAAGACTCTTGGTTGTTGTTGTTGTTCCGGCAAACGTGCGATATATTTCTATTATTTCTCCGATTTAGGGAGGTAATATAAAAATCAAAGATCAAGCCAGCATTGTTTTGTTACTTTGTTTTATGTAGATATATGTACATATTTTGTGTTTAGTTTCCAGTAATGAAGTATAAGATTGCAACGCCTTTCACTTTATACCGAAGTTATTTTCTCTTTAGCAGTATTGCCGTTAATATTTTATTTCAATTTCATTTTTCCTCTGGTATTTTTAAAACTAATACCTACTTGATATTCCAGAATAGAAATGGGTTGGGGAACATTTTTGTTCTTTCAAAAATTCAAACATTTTCAAATATTTCAATCATTTATTAAATCTAGCGTTCTAAATATGTGCTGAGCACGATCTAATTTTGAAGTTCATAAGAACTTCTTTATAAAAATACTATGATAACATCTTACAACATATAAATAAATTTATCCTCTATTCTATGAAAAAACTATTGTATTTTTATGATCAACAGGTGTTGCTAATCGAGGCTGGTGGCAGTGAACAGGTGTTTATGGATATCCCAGTTATGGCGACCCTGCTACAATTCACTGATGCCAACTGGAACTATCGAACTCAGCCACAGGTTAGCCAACATTACAAATACCCATAAGCAATTCTTGTTCATATATAAATTTAGATATATGTTAAAAGATTCAATCTCAAAAGTGACAGACATCGAAGCACCGTCGACATAATTAGAGCGTCAAGTTTAGTATTCCATTTTGTTTTCAAGTTTAGTATTCCAAATAGTTTATTATAACAAATTAACAACAATATTTCAATTATTTAAAACGTTAGAAAAGAAAGATTTAGGATTTTCCTAGATCAAATCTAGGACTTAAAAAGGTTTTTCTACCACAGTTGATTTTCCTAACGTAATAACCCAACCTTGATAACTTCAGCAAAAAAAAAATAATACTTACCTATCTTAAAAACAATTTGCTATTCACCTCTATCTCTCACCTTGTATTGCAAATTTTTGCGCGAAATTTTACGTGTGCAAAATAAACAAATTATTATAATTTATACTTGCACGTAAAATTTCGCGCTACTTACTTTACCTGAATACCATTTACTATATTAACCTTAATAAAATAATCCCATGGTTTTGTTTAGCATTACGAAACTTTTTAGAATTTTAACACTATAGCGTTGCCAGGAGTCCGGATTCGATTCCTGTCCGGCCTATTTATGATAATAAGAAAAGCTTAATTTTGCATATATTTTTTTTTGTCGTACCTACTGAGAAATATAATCTTCAATAATGTAGTGTCCGGCCTTTCTACGCAAATGTCCGGCCAAACTGGCTGGTCTGTTCGGCGGGTTTTTAAGTTTTACAAATATGCACAGTCATGCAGAAATGCGTATACCTATTGAACCTTAAATCTAAGCAATAAGGTCAAAATTGTATCATATTCGCCCTTGACTTAAGCTTCCTGGACATTAATTGCGTCAATCAATGCCAAAGTCTAAAGTTCTTGATTAATATAAAATTCTAGGTAACGTAACGAAAAAGCAATAATTAACATGGCCATTTAATTCCGAAACCGTTTATAAGCAACAGATAAATACGATACGCTAATGAAGAACATACTCGATGACATATCGCTTTATTTTTAAAATTTCTACATCACAGATAAAAAAACGGTGCAGATAAGATAATTATTAATAAATACTGCAGATTACAAAATTTTATACGTGACCTCACTATAAATGTCACACTTACTATGTGCTTACGTGACAGGTGACAGGTGTGACCGTATGATAATGGGGCACGCGATCAAGTCGATAGCCGATTTTGATGACAGTAACTTCCTAAACTTTTCCTTATAGTACAATGTCATTTATTGAGTTAGTTACTAGCCAATATGTCAAAACAAACGTATGAACCAAACAAAAACATAAATTCAATTCATGTCAAGAGAGTCCATACATTGCTGGCACTCAAGCGACAGTCACTTTATATTTAAAATGTAAATAAATCGAAAGTTATAGTCCAATAAATAAACTGACCCATTAGTATGTACTTAGTATCATCAGTTTATATTAGTGGAAACATATTATACTATACTTACCTATACATATTTTCATACAAATTTCCTAATCTTTTTGAGTCACACACAAGTACCAAATTTTAATATTAAAAGTCCAGTACTTTTAGAGTAAATTAGCTACGACGGACAGATTACCTATTATAAAAGTACTTTCATTTTGGAAAAATATAATAATCTTGGAATAAAACAACTTTAACGGATTTAACTCGCGTATTTTATTTTAAATCCGTTAAAGTTGTTTTATTCCAATATATAATAACCGCGAAGGCATCAGAAATGATTATATAATAATCTTATAAAAGAATGAATCCAAATATTGATATTCCATACGGGTTGAACCGAAGAGCATTTAGTTGCTATAATTCATGCAAAGACAGTTGCAGATTGGAAAATGCTTGAATGTCATTCATTTGTAATGCAAGGCACATACAATGTGCACTCAAGGTTAGCTAATTTCTGCTGTTGTAAGGGTATTGTTTCTTTTTACAGTTTTATTTTGTACGTACATCCATACTTGTCATAAACACACACATAGATCTAATAGGATACAATAATCATCACTATTTTTATAATAGGAACGACGTCAGAACTTAATCGTGACAAAGCAACGTTTTAGATGTTTTTTTAGGTTCACCTGAAACCATAGATACATATATAAGGGAAAGTACAACTATTATGTGGCGAAAAACATTGTAATTCTTCCTTCATTAACAAATAATTGCGAAAAGAAAAATTGTGACTTACAATGTCCACTGAGCAGGATAAATTGACCATTACTACACTGTGACACTGTTAACAATAGCGATATTAATGCTATTTCCCACTTGTTGCTCAGAAAGGATTCCCAAGGAATTTCGGTACTGCAACATAGTGCGAGCTAACGTAAATGAAGACTACCGGCATACTAAATCTTTAAATATATATCTATAAACATAAAAAAAAAATCGGCACTGTACAAGCGACTGTTAAGAACCATTATAGTTACTTACGTTTGCAATAAACAGGACTGCTATGCTGTCTTTTTTACATGCATGCAACAAAAATACAATAAAGGTGTGTGAAATGTATTCTTCTTATTAATAAATGGTTTTATTTGATTTCCAGTCAGCTGGTTGCATGGGCATGCGCTCCGGACGCTGCGCGTGGCCAAGAGGACGTGTGGTCGGTGGATCCTCGGTGCTCCACTCCATGATGCACACGAGAGGCAATAGAAGGGACTATGACATATGGGCGGCTAACGGAAATCCAGGTAAAAACTCCTACCATAGTTGGTAATGAGAACAGCATGTACTTTAATTTTATATTCCCACTCCACGTGGTTAATGCGCAAGTTCTTATGCATGATTTTGGTTTTACAGGCTGGGACTTTGAATCTATACTGCCGTACTTCAAAAAATCTGAAAACATACAAATACCTGAACTACGAAGAGACAAAGTTTACCATTCAACTAAAGGTGAGATGACCCTACAGCATCCTTCCTGGAGAACACCATTATCGGACGCCTTTTTAGAAGCAGGCGTAGAAACTGGGGGTAAGATAATAGATTATAACGGAGAGAAGCAAACTGGATACTCGATTATTCAATTTACAATGAATAACGGCACTCGCATGAGCGCGAGTCGCGCTTTCCTTCATCCCATAAAGTATCGCAGAAACTTCCACATCGCTAAAGAATCAATGGTCACTCGAATTCTTATAGACCCCTGGACTAAGCGCGCATACGGCGTTGAATTTCGAAAAGGCGGTCGTCGGTATGTAGTTAAAGCGTTGAGAGAAGTAATATTATCAGCAGGTGCTATTAATTCGCCACAAATATTAATGATCAGCGGTGTAGGACCTAGGGATCATTTGACTCAAATGAACATAACCACCATTGTGGATTTGCCCGTGGGATACAATCTGCAGGATCACTGGGCGTTAGGAGGCCTTACTTTTCTTATTAATACGACCGACTCCATTAGATTTGAACGTGTGGCCACACTGGACCACATCATGGAATACTTCAGTCATCATACGGGGCCTCTTTCGGCTCCTAGTGGCACTGAAGCCATTGCCTTTTTCGACACAAAGAACCCAGACAGCGATGACGGATATCCCGACTTAGAACTACTGTTCGTTGCAGGCTCCTTAGTATCCCAACCGAGTTACAAACAAGCTTTCGCAATTGACGATCGCATCTACGACAAAGTTTACGGTCCTATACAAAACCGGGACACATGGATGGTGTTTCCAATGATCCTTCTGCCAGAGTCGAGAGGTCGTATCATGTTGAGGAACAAGAACCCATATCAGAAGCCTTTGATTTATGCTAATTACTTTACTGACGGTGGCCACGACCAGAAGGTTATGCTTAAAGGTATTAGAAAAGTTATAGAGCTTTCAAAGACGAAAGCTTTTCAGAAATACGGGAGTAGGTTGCACGATATACCTCTCCCAAATTGTGCGGGGCATAAATTTAATTCAGATTCCTATTGGTTTTGCGCGATGAAGACTATAACTAATACTATATACCATCACTGTTGTACGAATAAAATGGGACCTAGGGATGACCCTGGTGCGGTCGTAGATTCTAGGTTAAGGGTGTATGGTATCGGTGGGTTAAGAGTGGTGGATGCCAGTGTGATGCCACATGTTCCTGCAGCTCACACCAACGCGCCGACTATGATGGTAGCGGAGAAAGCAGCTGATATGATCAAGGAAGACTGGGGTGTAAGAATCACTAAGACTTAAGTAATAAGTAATTAATTTACTGGAATCCCAGTCTGTTGATATGTGTAGACCATATTTGGAAGTCAAATTTAGGTGAAACAAGAGGTCCCAGCTCGTCAAAACAACGTCTTACTAAATGATATTAGAGCATTAGTTCTGTACTTTCTTTCTCCAATATTTTAATAGTTATTCTGCAATACGGAGCCGGTAATTACAAAATTACAAATATCACTTTGTTATGTACATAGGTGTATATATTAGGGAGTATAATAAGTATATATAGTAACTAAGTACTTGTTAATATTACTTTGTAACGTTTAAGTTATAATTTATTATCAAGATTGTATATTTTGGAATGAAACAACTATTAACGGATTTAACTCGCGTATTTTTATTTTATTTTATTTGCTGACGTTTCGGATTCTTTACAGTTTCCATAATCGTAGCATGACTGAGCTGACAAAAGTCTAACGCTAAAGTAAATCCGTTAATAGTTGTTTCATTCCAATGTGTAATAACCGCGAAGGCATCAGAAATTATTAAGATTGTATATTATTAAAATATATTATTGTATATTATTATAATAATGTTTATTGCTTAAGCACTAAGTCAATGAAATGTATGGCAATAGAACCACTTATATTAATAAATTGTTTTATTCGATCATACTTAACCGGATGTTCTATTCATATTTTTTTACGGTCTTGGGGCGGGCGGGTACAGTCAACATTAAAAATCATCGCATATAATCAATGTTTTTTGTATCGGAACAAGTTCTAACGCTAACACCATATATTTAATTTTCTCAACCTCTAGGCAAATGCTAATCGATAATAGCAACCGAACAAAACGAATGAAATTTATTAAATTTTTATACAAAGCTAGACATGGACTATATACAAAAACCAGCTTCTGCCAGCGACTTCGTCCGCGTGGAATAGTTATTTTTCCCGTTTTTACACATTTTCCACTGTTTGTTCGCTCCTATTGGTCGCAGCGTGATGTTATATAGCCTAAAGCCTTCCTCGATAAATGGTCTATCCAACAAAAAAAGAATTTTCCAATTCGAACCAGTAGTTCCTGAGATTAGCGCGTTCAAACAAACAAACTCTTCAGCTTTATAATATTAGTACAGATAACGTAAGATTTTATCACTGGATATACCTACACATGTTCTGACAAATAAATTATCTTTTTCTTTATCATTATGCAAAATCGTGTAGAATTGACATATGCGATCAAAACTTCACGTGTTTTTTGTCTGACTGTACATCGACTTAACCTTTGATCGGGTATTTCTGTCAAAGTTACGCGCGTTTTTACCACTATCTAATTAATGTGCAAAAATATACTAATCATCAAATGTCCTTGAAATGTCTAATTTCTTTAAATACTTCTTCAAACAAACAAATGGGTAGGTATATACTGTAGGGCTTTATGCGAGTTTATTCAAACCACATTGCTTTAAGACTTTATTAGCAGAGTAGACCTTAATCTCCTTACAATAAGGATCTTTAACAAACTTGTACTGCCTGTATTTAGCAGGTTTCTGCGACCCCTACACAGTGGTTAGGTTTATAGCATACTAGCTTTTACCCGCGACTCTGTCCGCGTGGAATTAGCAATTAAAAGTAGCCTATGTTCTCATGCTCTAGGTTATTAGTGTACTTACCAAATTTTATTTTAATCGGTTTAGTAGTTTTAGCGTGAAAACGCAGACACAGTTCGCATTTATAATATTTATAACTAGCTTCTGCCCGCGACTTCGTCCGCGTAGAACTCCTCCTTTTTTTTTTTCCTATGTCCTGTCATTTCCTATGTCCTTTCTCGGGCATCAGACTTTCTTTGTACCAAATTTAATTTAAATCGGCCCAGTAGTTTTAGCGTGAAAGCGTAACAGACAGACAGACAGAGTTACTTTCGCATTTATAATATTAGTTAGGATTAAGATATACTAAAATTGAACTGCAGTAAAATAAAATAGGAAGTTGAATGAACGGTATCCAAATTAAGATAAATTGTTATGAAAACAATTTGAACTATTGGCCGTAACCTTCCTCTAATCAACCGTTCTTAGAATACATTTTTCTATTCATCCACCTGGCCTTCAACAAATGACGCACGTAATAGTTACAACGATTATAAGTATACTAGGAAAGAGTATAGCATACTAATCAAGGCAACCTTTAAGGCAGTGGCTCTTAAATTTTAGGTCCGTTACCCTTATGACCTAACTAGGGTCACTGATTGTACCCCTCCTCCCAAAGACGATCTTGCGCGCCAGTTAGCGCTATGCTGTGCGCAGACTTGTTACTTTGAAATTCAGCGTTCGAGACAACTACCAGCTGATGGTTACCCCCGCGAAAATACAAGTTCTACCCCCGCGGAGGTTATTAGATTATAACCGGCCGATAATAACAAATTTGTATATTTTTATTTGCTAGACAAGTTGCAAATACTATATACCCCTGTCCCCTAGACCTATATTACAAAGTCAAAGTTCAAAAAAGGACAAGTATGTTTTTACAAGAAGTTATGCAAACATTATGAAAATTTAACTTTTTTGACAAAGAAAAATTCAAAGTCAACACAACCTACAACTTTTACAGTATCTACATGAATTTGTTTTTTGACATGGTTTTTTTACACCGTAAAAGTGACTAAAGTTTTAAAAATCTGTACCTATTAAAATTTTCTGACGTAAATATACTGAAATAAAATAAAACTACACTTTAGCAATATACTAAGTACATATTTATAAAGTAAGGTACTTACTTGTAAATGTAGGTATATAATTTTAAACTAGTTGACCCGGCGAACTTAGTCAAATTCTGATTAAAATAAAATAATCGTTTAAATAATTTTCTTTTATACAAACCTTGTACTGACATTCCTGACAATAACAAACAAAAAAAAGGAATTATCTAACTTGATGCAATAGAACGGAAGTTATACGCGTACTGTAGATATATACATTTTGGTGATTCATATACACATTTAGGGGTAAGAAAAATAAATGTTGACCGATTCTCAGACCTACCAAACATGCACACAAAATTTTCGACCCAGCCTTTTCAGAGGAATTTGGCAACCACCGCGACACGAAAATTTCATATAATTGTATATACTTACCACATAATAAATGTAAGTACCTACTCGTAGTTGACAAGAATTCAGACAGTAGGGGTATATCAATGGAACGTATTTTAAGTGAAACGGCGTATGGAAGACAAGATGGAAGACAAGACAGGTCTTGTTTATTATAGAGGCAGTGGGGCCAACATAAAAAATATATTTGGATCCAGAGTAAGTAACCGAGAAAAAAATCCTCCCGATAAAAAAACAAATACCGGTTTTGACACAAATAGCCAGGGTTTCGAATATGCCAACTGCATACTTTCAACATAATTGATGACGGAACAGGATTCACTGGTAGTTCTCGGTTCTTAACCCAATCAAGATATAAAGAATATATTGTAGAAATATAAATATTGGAATAAAACAATTATAACGGATTTAACTCGCTTGTTTTATTTTATTTGCTCACGTTTCGAAAACAACTGAGCTCACAATAGTCTAACGCAGAAGAAACTAAATTTAGCGTTGGACTATCGTCAGCTCAGTCGTGCTATGAATATAGGAACATCATTATGTCTCCGAAACATCAGCAAATAAACGAAAAATATTAGGAACTAGTGGTCCCGGCAGACTTCGTCCCGCCCGGCAATGTCGATTTGACAGTTGTCATTGTTGCGTTTTGTTATACTATTTTTAACAAATCAGCTTAATATTTTTTTCTTTTTTTTCACTGGAACGTGATAAAGTATCCTATGTCCTTCTCCTGGCTCTGAGCTACATCCCCAGCAATTTTCAGCCAAATCGGTTCAGCCGTTCTCGAGTTATAAACGGTGTAACTAACACGACTTTCTTTTATATATATATATAGATATAGATATAAATTGTTAAGTTTCCACTGAACGTTCAATTTTTATTTAACATAAAAACATTGATTGAATTTTTTTTTTGCTTATCTACGTTTTAATTCCGTGATTCTAGGTCCTAGTAAAAAAGGGTGTATGTATAGTAAGTAGTGACATCCCTTTTCTAGAATAACCTATTAAAGAATGAGTCATATTTTAGAGCTTAAAAAAATATTGTTATTTTCTAGAAAAGTGACAAATTGCGTAGGACTTTCTTGAGGTTTTAGATCAATCATATAAAATACTAGCGACCCGCCCCGGCTTCACACGGGTAAACCTTCCTCTTAAATCACTCTATCTATGGAAAAAACCGCATCAAAATCCGTTGCGTACTTTGAAAGATTTAAACGTACATAGGGATATATTGACAAAAAAAGCAACTTTTTATACTATGTAGTGATAAACCTAGAAAAGTGACAAATTGGACAGGACTTTTTTGGGTATTGTAAAATAGACCCTTGACTCTATCATATAAAGTATAAGTTTTGCGTGAGAAGAGGTCACGCGGTCGCGTCAGTCGCTTCCTCGGATAAAACATGGCGGTTGCTGTTTAGAGTAACAGTGGCTACGCAGGACGCAGGAGTGGGTGCGCAAGAGCACGGCACAGTGACCAATTAACTTAAGGATTTGCTCATAAAACGTAAGTGGAAATTAATGTTATTAGTTTTTTATAGTTTCTATAAATTGGAGTTAGGTCTTTATTGAAATGAAGTTGGGTTAGGTTTGTTACCGTATTTTATTAGGTTGATGTTTGAAGTAAATAAAAGATGGGGCAATAAAAAAAACGTATTGTTATAATTACGATTGAGTTTTATCGTATTACTTAAAGCAACTTAATTAATTGTTATTATTTTGGTTGTTTAAGTAAACTCGATATTAATATAGGTTTATCAGGATTAATATTATACGACGAATTTGTTGCGGCATTTCTTCCTTTTATTTTTAATAATTACTCTTAAATAACAAGCAATTGCACGCAATTTTACTACTGTATTTATTTTTAATTATCAACCCATTAATCGTCAACTCGTTGACAATAGATAATAAAAAAAATGATTATGTATTTTGTAATTATCTGGCCGGTTATAATCTATAGAAAAAAGTTGATGTTTTTCCAACTGAACGATACCTTAAAATAAAAAAAAGATTATTGCATGCTACTTTTAATACTATTACTACCTTCTAGATTTTCCCCGCGACTCCGTCCGCGTGGAATTAGTAATTACAACATTTCATCCCCCCCTTTTTTTTAACCCCTTACAATCCTTTTTTCTTATTTAAAAGTAGCCTAAGTCCTTTCTCAGGCGAAACAAACTGCCTTTAGCGATTGTTATAATAATATTTCTTTGCTTATACAAACCGGAGGTTTTTATATAATTATTAAACTAAAAAAAACAAGGCTACGCTATAGATACTGACATTCATAATAAAAAACGAGTTGTTTTTTACATAATGTTTCTTAATATTCATAACAGGATATAGTTCAACATAAATAGTAGTATTAAGCACTAAATTATAGAGTAGTATAGATTTGGCAGACTTTGTATCGTCACAGGAGTTGACCATATACGGGTAAAAATTTGAGATTGTATGTATTTTTCAACACTGAATTATCACTATCACTACATAGTATAAAACAAAGTCGCTATCGTTGTCCGTCCCTATGTACGCTTAACTCTTTAAAACTACGCAACGATTTTTGAAGCGGTTTTTTAATAGATAGAGTGATTCAAGAGGAAGGTTTAAGGCCATGTGAAGCCGGGGCGAAAACAAATAATGTAGCCCAAAATAAATAAAATAAGTTTGGGTTGAACCCCTTCAACATTTAGGTATGAAAATTAATATATTTTCGCCGATTTTCAGACCTACTATGAGATGGACTCATTACCTGTTTCAGCAAATTCTTCAACGATACAAGTAATATCCATACAAATTTCGGTCAATTAGGAATATCCTCACTAGGCACTTATTATTGTACGAAAGCCATACATTTTATATATTAGCTTTTGTAAAAATATGTGCAGGACTTGATGAAAATTGTTAATATTTGTCAAGTTGTAATGAAACTTTGTGGCTGTTTGACGTTATCTTAGTCCAATAAAATGTAAGAAAATTTAAAAAGAAAAGAGACATTCAACGGCGGGAGTTTGCTAAATTGACACAACCTTCCGGGTATCTTAATAAATCACTTACGTTTTCAAACGGTCAAGATCACGTGTCAAAAATCCGGACATGCTAAAAAAACTTGTATTTTAATATATACATTGATTTTAAATCACGGTGAATAACCTCAAACCAAACGAGAAATACGAGTTTTGGTTCCTTAATACCCCCTACATACTGAAATTGTTACACTTTATATTTTTTGAAAATACATAGTATTATACTAGCTTCTACCCGCTTCATCGTCTGTGCACGTTGAGTATTTTACATAATATCTTTATAAAATAATACTGATATGTTATTTTTAAC